>OY783230.1:75793704-76999704 GCA_963678685.1 Patella ulyssiponensis
CAAGCCTACTAGCTAAATAATTAGTAGAGAAAGTTGTGCATAAATATAAAATATGAAGAGGTCTACAGAGAAATTCATCAAACATCCATGAGATCATTTAACACAATTCTACAGAGAGAGCGAGAGAAGGAGGGAGGAGAGAAAGAGATGGGGTTTAACATTCATCCAACTTCAAGATCTTTTAACTCATTTCTACAGAGAGAGAGAGAGAGAGAGAGAGAGAGAGGGGGAGGAATGGAAAGAGAGAGAGGTAGGAATGGAAAGAGAGAGAGAAAGAGAGAGAGAGAGAGTTTATTTTCAACATTCACTCAACACAAGCTAGGTTATTTCTGGACAACAAAATTCATTTCAATAATTTGCTAGCATGTAGAGGAGAAATGGGGCTTAACATTCACTCAACACAAGCTAGGTTAATTCAGGACTAACTCCTGGAAAACTCACATGGTTAAGCAGGCTACCTTGTTTGTTATCACATACAAGTGGCGATCAAAACCATGTGACTCAATGACAGATCTAATGATCTTAAGCACATGCATTGAATGATTTTGCACAGGCCTCAGTTTTTCATGCCAGACCCTCGGTCCTACACCACTGGCAAAGGGGAACGATACAGTAAAATTTCAATGAACATTCTCTGCCCATAGCAGAATCCAACATAGGGCTAGCGATCCAACATCTTACTCATTCTCTGCCCATACCAGAATCCAATGCAGGAGCTCTGGGTTAGCGAGTCAACATCTTACTCATTGAGTCACAGTAGCTCCCTATCTATTACAAGTGAAGTACCCACTTCGTATAACCCTGATTTGAATACCAACAGGGTGTGTACTACAATTTTTGAATGAGTTCCATACTCCATTTCTTTTGACGTCATGCCATGACATTTTTCTTCTTCATCAAATTCAATCTTATTTCAACATCTTCCGAAAAAACAAACACCTGTTAAACTTGTCTGATTAACGACTTTCATCCATTCTTTTTTTACCTGTCTGTTGAAACAAATAGTTGGCTTTCAAATAACATGAGCAAAGGAAGATAAAGCACACATTGAACTTCTTGGGTTTATAAATCATGTTTGAGAGAGATGCTAGTGTATCTACTAATATGAAACAGGCTATAGGTACCAACAATCCTCGCTAATAATTAACATTCTAAAACAGGTAGATAAACCTTCCCATTTGCATGTTTTCTTCCGTCTTCCTGTTTTTTCATTTTATTTTGTAATTTGTAACTTTCTGAATTTTTTTTACAGCTTTATAGTTTACATGTTAGGAATTCATTTTTTTTTCTCCAAGGGTTCTTTTTTGTGCACACATTAGCGTGCATGTACATTCATGTAAAAGTACCTTTGGCAGTTGGATTTCGAGCAGTAGGACATCGAAAAGAACCTTTGGCAGTTGGATTTCGAACAATAGGAGAATAAACCCCATTTCATTTTATTACTTGCGGTTTAATCCACATTTAATTAAGAACATAACTATTTAAAGCTTTTAAATTCTTGGTTTGAATTCAATCAGATCAAAAAACAAGTCCAGGAATTTCCTCCAGATTGCAGATTTTTTTTACATTTTAATTAAGAACAAAAGATCAAAATATCAACAGTAGGTAATCTGTCAGCTTGGATTTAAGCAGATTAAAAAAAAAGGTCTATTAAACAGTTTCAGCAAGAATCATAGGTTGTGTTGACGATATCATATTCATCAATTGGCAATGGGTATTTTGTGAAGGCTGTGATAAGATGCTAGAAATTTGCATTCGATTGAGACTGTTAGCTTATTTCACCGAACATAACTGATTTGAAATTAGAGTAAAAACGGAAACCATTGAATGTAAATCAGTTTATATACATTCATATTACAGTATTATATGCGTTGCGTCCCACTTCTGTTGTCAATTTCTAGGCCCAAAATGTTAGCAATTTAGCTCCTTTAAATACATTTTGAAAATAATCAATAGGAACCATGCACCCTGTAATAGTTATGATAGGGTCCATGGCGTCACATTGACATCACATGCAATGATCATAATCTTTAATCAGAGATCAATCAACCCAGAAGATAAAATTTTCACAATATTTTTACATATGTCTGTCCATCCCATTTACAGGTATGGTACCGGTAGTTTGAATCATTAAGTTTTATGAGTATATTACTCAGAAGAGGCACTATAGCGCTTTGAAGATCATTTACCTTATTACCCATCCTATATCATCTTGATAATGTTTACATAAAAATCTTCGCTCAACAGCAGAACAAAAACAGAAGGGCGCAGAGAGAGAGAGAGAGAGAGAGAGGGAGAGAGAGAGAGGTCATTTTGGGAAAAACATATGGCAGGGGTCTATAGAATTAACTAATAACAGTTGATAACAGTTAAGAATTTTCACTAACTATAGTCCTTATCTGACTGGATTTTACCAAAATCTGGGTTGCAGATATAAATATACGTAGGTCTGATTACCCAGTAAGCCATGTTAGTAACACGCTTTTGTAATTTATGAATCAGTGAGGAATTGGCACAAGGTAGAATATGTTAGTTATGTCTGTAAGAAAACAGGAATATGTGTTCTACCTGGGTAAATAGGACTGTAAGAACATCAATCTTATCATAATGCTTCCAACCAGAAACAAATATGGTAATCTTCAGGCCACATCAAAAAATGTAGTTCTCTAGTGTTAAAGGAGAGAGAGAGAGAGAGAGAGAGAGGTTTAAAATCCACTCCACACAAACTAGGTCATTTTGGGACTAACATGATTTAATTTTATTTCAATAATTGGCTTGATCATGGGAGTGTTTAGGAGTAGGAGGAAACCGGGCGATCTGGGAAAAACATACATATTTGGACAGGCGAGTCGACCCTCCTCCTTTTCATAAACGGGAAATCAAAACCACGCCATAAGAATCAAAGAGAGAGAGAGAGAAAAATGGGGTTTAAGGTCTACTAGACACAAACTAGGTCATTTCGGGACTAACATATAGCTTAATTTTATTTCAATAATTCGCTTGCGCGTAGGGGTCTTTAGCAGTGGGAGGAAACTGCACGAGGTTGAGAAGGCACTCCTATCTCCATGCCACATACGCTCACACCAGGGATCGAATTCACAGCCGCAAGCCAGAGGTGACCGGCCAGCTAGAGGTTGAAGCGCGGCACTCTAGACCACTAGGCCATCCCAACCACGCCAAAAGATTCAATGACAGACTGTCGGATTCAATACCCACACATTAACCATTTGGCCACACAACCCCCAGTGTTAAAGGAAGTAAAACATTTCCTCATAAATTTATCAAGGGCAATCCTAAATTGACAATCCTAAATTAGTCAATTCCTCTGCGACTGATACTTATCCTCGCAATGTATCAAGTAAAAAAAAAAACTCCCTACATTAAAATTATGAAAACCAACATATTATTTTTGGATGGTCTTACTCTTGCTTACAATAGTCTACCACAACCAGGGAAGTCAATATGCAAAAACCATTAATCTTTATAGCAAAATAAGTGGTTCTTAACATCTAGATTATTCCTCAGACACCATTTGTTGTCTTGTAAGATAATTTCGTAAAGTGTTCCTCAACAAAGAATAAAGTACATACTTATCTGAAGTGGCGGATGTAGGATATTTGGGTATGGGAGGGGCAGGGTTAGGGAGCACCCTAGAAAATTTGGGATAATCAGTGTTAATGGTCATAAACCATCTCCTCCAACCAACAAACAGCTCAAATTTACACTTTTCATATTAATATTAGTGCTGTTATTTAGGGAAGCCTGTGCTTCCCTAGGGTCCCTACATGGATCCCCCACTGTTCATTTCTAAAACAAAGTAAACATAGCTTACTGTATATTTCTGTACACAAATCGGCTAAAATAATTTGTTTTACGATACGGTCAGTACTTTTTACAGTGAAGGCATTCTGAATTCTTTCATAGTAAAATAATTGAACTTTTTATACGGTTATTTAAGGGAGCACAGCTTCCTTGGGTCCCTACCTGGATGCCCCATGCCTATATCACGATACACTAGGTTATCAAAAATAACAATTTGTTTTAAGATACAATAGTAAATTTTACTGTGAAGGAATTGTGAATTCTTTCATTGAAACCATACAGATTACAAGATGACTATCATTAATTAAATAAATGTTATTCTCACTTACAACATTTAGAACATTTATCAGTATGAGATCATAAACAAGAAGGCATTAATCTTCAAAGAAAATTCTCAAACATATTAGATGTCTAGAGATCAAGTATTTTTTCATTTATCTTGGAAACAACCCAAAATGTTTCGTTTTTGTTGTTTTTAGTTTTTCCGGCATTCTTTCCCCTCGCCTTGAAAGAATGAGGCAAACGAAAATTTCATTAACAATGTGTATTAACTGCACAAGGTTCTACATGTACATACAACTGGCCCCTAATTCACAAAGCATTCTCAGTTTTAAATAAAATTATTTTCACTTAATATAGCCCTTTCAAAAACTGTCTTGTTTTAATGCATCAAATACATCAATAAGAAACAATTTGCAAAGATTTGTGTTTCTGGATCAAAGATATCTCTCATAAACAGTGATTGAAAATTGAATAAATTCATTATTTAAGTTTGAGGATTGTTTTTGAACAAGAGGCCTGGCTTGTTGTTTATCATTAAGTACTCAAGACACGAGATGGATCAGTCTTTAGAAATATAAATAATCTCTTCAGTTTCAGGTATGTATTTTCTTACGGAGCCGACTATTAGACTAAAACCGATCATGATGACTATTTATGTTTTTGTAATCCCAACCTCTAGTAGAACTGAGCCTACTTTAACAGATGTGACCACCTGTTGACTGAGTTTAATATAGTAAACATTCAAACCACAAGATCACAATAATATACCTACGAGATTCAATCAATAATAAAAACAACTTTTCTACAATCAAAATAAAAATATCCATCTATCTAGAACTAGAATGTGATTTTAGTAAACAAATCTGCACTGACTGGGATAATGAAGACAGGCCTAAAACTTTCCTATCATTCCAAAAAAAACCATCCTTCTAGAATCTGGTTTTAGTAAATAAATCAAATAAAAAAAGGATTTAATATCATAACTTTTCTTCACTGACTGGGATAAAGAAAACCAGACTAAAACTTTTCTATCATTATCAAAAAAAACAACCATCTAGAGTCCGGTTTTAGTATATAAATCAAATAAAATGGGGATTTAACGTCATAACTTTTCTGCACTGGCTGGGCTAACATCATTACAAAAGAAATATATCTATCATCTAAAATGTGGTTTTAGTAATTAAATGAATTGCATTGGAGTTTTAGCTTCATAACTTCTCTGCACTGGCTGGGCTAACAAAAGAAATATCTATCATCTAAAATATGGTTTTAGTAAATAAATGAATTGATTTGGGCTTTAGCTTCATAACTTTCCTGCACTGACGGGCTAATGCAGGCTGGCGTACACCATATACACTTATCTCAAACTCCTACTGTCTACTGTTCTTTTAGTTTTACGTGCACACCCATATATGTACACAAGACCTTGTTCTCTATGTCACATCAGGGGGGTTGGGGCGGCCTAGTGGTCTAGCTGGCCAGTCACCTCTGGCTTGCAGCTGTGGTTTCGAGCCCTGGTGTGAGCGTATGTGGCATGGAGATAGGGGGGCCTTCTCAACCTCGTGGGTTTCCTCCGGGCACTCCAGTTTCCTCCCACAGCTAAAGACCCCTACCCACAAGCGAACTATTGAAATAAAATTAAAACCGTATGTTAGTCCCGAAATGACCTGGTTGTGCTGAGTGGACGTTAAACCCCATTTCTCTCTCTCTATATGTCACATCCTAACCAAGGCCCTCTGCCCAGCTCCACTGATAAGGGGAAACCACTCCAGTGTCTTACTCATTGAGCCACCTTGGTTCCCCTCTGTTTAACACTGAATTCTCATAGTAAAGATTATCTTTTACAGAGGGCCATAGTGGTCAATCGGCCTGTCAAAAAGAATATTTCAGGTTGAATGGTTAGCGTGGGTGTTGTATCATAAGGTCTGTCATTGTGTCAACTGGCTTGGTTTTATCTCCCTGGTTGTACGTGACAAGAAATAGGTCACCTGTTCAACCTTAAGGGTTTTCTCGAGCTCCTTCGGTTTCATCCAACTGCTAAAGACCCTCTACGTGCAAGTGAATTATTGTAAAAAAATTGAAACATGTGTTAGGCTCAAAATGACCTAGTTTCCGTGGAGTGGATGTTTAATATCATTTCTTTCTGTCTGCTATGAGGAAAATTTTGCTGACAGCGGCACCACAGAATACTCTTATATCAAATTCAAACTATCAAGGGATCTTTTACATCATGCCAATGTGTACACAGGACCTCTGTTTTTTGTACCACCCGAACAACTAGACAGCTGTCCTTGTCAGGCCCTCCATCCTCCCACACTGACAAGGAGAAACCATGTTGGCAATAAACTATAACATACATGGAAGAAAAATTACTAATTTATTTTTTCGAATATTATAAAGGATCATACTACATAACAAACATATTTAACACTAGACGTGTAAGCTTATATGTGGGACCATTTTAATAATCATGGCTACTCCACCAAGTATAAATCTAACACCAATCAATTTTCCTCAAAATACTCAAGGAGATTTTAACCCAAATTATCTAAAGCTGGCTTGGAGACATTGGGAAAACTCCTCGCAGAAATAATCAAATATTCAGCGCTTGTGATGCATGTTAATTTAATTGCCTCGCTGCGTCGAGTTCCGGTTACACTGACATCCATTTATGCACATAACTTTGTCTATAAATAATACATATCTTGAACATTCCTTGGTTAAATTACTCGATCAGATCTCTCGTAGATCTTTATTCATCAATACACATGACTAGCTCATCCATCATTAATCCATCTTTATCTCGTATAAAAACGCTCATGTCTCGGCTATTGGTATTCTCGATGATTATATAACCAATACGACGTTATTAAAACCAAGCTTACCATGAATTATCTCTTTACAGGCATTTGTTATCGAAGTACAGATTATCAAAAAAAATTAAATACTAACACAAAAACACACAAAAAATATTAGTTCTGATAATTACATATAATCTGAAAATATGGAATAAAACTTGTTGATTGGAAATTTTATCTCAGTAGAGATAATCAAATCTATTAAATATGTGCAAAAAAAACTATTAGTTTTGAAAATTAATCTGACCGTATTAAATGTATGTAGGGCAAGTCTAATATGTGTCATTCTGCGACTTAGTTTTAAAATCCCTGGCGAGCATTAGAGCATTAAGCCAGCTTATCTTTGAAATCTGAATACAAAAATGGATAAAAAACAAACCAACTGAAAACATCAATTTTTTGTCTTCGACATGATCGTTTCCAATACTTAGTGCATGTCTATTGCAACTGTTATCAAAGCAGGTATAATTTAATTTGCTGATTTAAATATGAAAGATTTTGAAACCATTGGAAACTATCACATTGTTGAAGTTGAATCTCTAACAATTCTGTACAGTATTTAATTACTATTTAAAAAGATTGATATAATATAAATATTTTTCAAAAACATCCTCTTCTCCGAGGGGGGAGGTGGTGGGGTGAGCCCGGTGAAAGTGAAAGAGAGTGAGAGAGAGATAGAGAGAGAGGGCAAAGTTTTCCGGGCTAACATACAGTTCAATTTCATTTCAATCATTCTCTTGCGCTTAGGGGTCTTCAGCTGTGGGAGGAAATCGGAAGACTTCGAGAAAACCCACGAGATGGGACAGACGACCCTGCTTCTTGTCACATTCAAAACCACTTCACTTGACCCAATGAAAGACCTTGTGATGTAACATGCATGTAATAAACAATTCGGCCACCCAACTCGCTTCTTGCATGGGAACAAACAAGTAACTTTCATAGAAGAATTATACTCAGTCACCTTGTAAACAAATAATTAACAATTAGACACTACATGTTAGTCTAAAAATAGAGGGAGAGAGATGGGGTTCAACATTCATTCAGCACAAACTAAGCCATTTCGGGACTAACACAGGGTTCAATTTTATTTCAATAATTTGCTTGTGGGCAGGGTCATCAGCAGAGAAAACCAGAGGACCCAGAGAAAACCCATAAGGTTACATACAACTAGGGAATTGAAACCATGCCAGTTGACTCAAAAGACAGACCTTATGATACAGCGTGCACATGCTAACAATTCCCCTTTAACGGCGAATTTATTTGCACCAAAAAGAAAAAAAACTCAATTTAATATATTTTTTTGCCAAAATAATTTACTACTGTTATTATTCCATTCTTACTGGTTTTTGGTTCTTAGCCAAAAAGCTTTAATAAATTGTCTGTCTTCTGGGAGATAAAATGCAAACAATACTGTGCCAAATGACAATGAAACTTAATTTCATTGAGTAAACCTCTGTAGTGTTTCAGTGGCAAATTACCTCGGTTAATAGTCGCCAACAAAAAGGTCAGACTTAATGAACCAATTTGCTGAAAGAACCAAAATTATGTCATATAAAAAACAATTATCAAAAAAACCCCAAATAACTGATGAATACTGGCAAACAAGCTTAATGGTTATGAATTTATTTGAGTATTTTACTGTGTTTTTGTTAATGTTGATAATGAATAGTGTTAGTTACTTGAATGTTTCTTGATTACTATATATTTTACTGTTACACTATGGAAATTGATGTTGAATTTCTGGAACTCTATAAATGTTTGGGAGTAACATACAGTTTAATTTTATTTCTATAAATGTTTGTGTATGTTATGTTCAAATGTTTGTCTTTTTCTGTTCTGCTCTGATTGGGCTTATGAAGAAGGCATTTGCCATATAGTGTGCTATGAGGTAAATTTGTTCGTTTCTGGGGCCTTATTCACGAAATTTTAACTAAGATAAAACCCAAATTTTAGTTATATGATTGGATAATATTAGATTGATTTTAGTGCTTAGCCAATCAAAACTGAAGTATCTACTAAAATTTGAATTTTATCTTAAGTTAAGATTTCGTGAATCAGGGCCCAGGGGTTTAACGTCCACTTCCACCTAAGGTGATATCGTTAACAGCCTGGGCAAACTATGGCCTACTCTTATATCCAATTCCAGTTGCAAAGGGATCTTTTATGTGCATGCCAAAGCGTACACAGGATCTCATTTTTCATCCCATCTGAATAACTAGACAGCTATTCTTGTCAGGCTCCACATCCTGCACAACTGACATGGGAAAACCACGTCGGAAAAACCTGATGAAATATCTTGGTTGATGCAGTGATCAAACATGGGACCTGTCAGATTAAGTTTGTTATTACTTTGTTTTATGGTGATCCTATCAGAACTTATCATATATTGAGGTCAGTCGTAGCAATCATGTTGATCGTATCAAAACGTATCCGAACATATCAGATCGTGGACACAATTGGTACATTTATATTGAGGCTAACTTGACCTATCCAATGTCCCACTCCTTATCATGTTTCGATCATTAATAATATTCCCATCACTGGCATATCCATACCACTCAGCAATCTAATTCTAACATCAACAACTACTGACATGGGGGAGTGGAGGTCTATTGGTTAATATTTTATTTCCCTAACGTGTAACATACACCACACTTTATCAATAATAATAATTTTCTCTTCACTGACATATTAACACAATTTAACTATTATAGTGAGAACTGCCAGCTCTTCAACTTCCAAGATTTTTTTGTATTTGCTATTTATTAACCTCTAAGGTCGTTTTTTTACTTTTTATTTTGTTATTTATTAACCTCCAAGGGGTTTTATTTTATTTTGTTCTTTATTACCATGCATGTACATGTGGTTGTATTTTGTTGTTTGTTTATCTCCAAGATTTTCTTTTATTTTTTTTAGTATCATTCTACATGTTTTTGTATTTTGTTATTTATTAACCTCCAAGGTTTTTTCTGTACTTTTCATATTTTTTCATTTATTAACTAACATATTTCCTTTTCTCCATAGCCGTGCTGACCGACATCATTTCAATCAATTCTATTACTTCTCTATTTCATCTCTTCTTATTTTACAAGACTGCGTTCTTTCGGATGAATGTAAACCTGCCACGTTCAATCATCCTATATTAAAGATTACATACAACCTTCAAGACAATTTCCTGTCTCTTCAAAGACAAAGACAACCATTTATGCACTCCTTTGATCATCCTGTTGGCATTTATTCATTTCACGGACTCTAATTCATCTTGTATGACAAGAAAGCCTGGTATATCATTACAGGTCGTAAGATCTAACTTTTGTAGATTGCTCTACTTGATTTTCTTACTCTCTCAAAAACAATTTATCTTCTTTAACGTTGTGTCACTTCCTGTCAATGAATGGGGTTTAGGTTTAACGTTCTTTTGTTCTGTTACAAACTTGGCTATTGAAGACGTGCCGAAGCCATACAGTGTGCTATGACTACTATGAGTGACATTTTGCCTGGTCAGCGGCGCTACGGCCTACTCTTATATCGAATCCTACAATGCCCTTAAGCTATTTTGTCAGTAACAAATACATACTTTCCATTCACCACATTCAGATTTATATCCATTCGAATGAGAGCGAGATAGAGGGAGAGAGAGAGAGTTTAATATATCCAATGCCATAACCTAGGTTATATCGGGTCAAATAAATGAACCACCAACTAGGCTAATGAAGACTGACATAGAGCATGCATTGTGCAATGAAGCAATATTTGCTGGAACAGTCAATTTAACACAGCGACCGGAATGGTCTCCTGAGTATGTTAACGACATGTACTCTACAATTTAACATTTTGGCCTCTGACAGCTTCTTCATCATTATATTAGTGAAATTAAATGAGATGGGGTTTCAAGGGTTTACTTTTCTCCACCAGTCGCCATCCGGTCTAATCTTTAGGCTTACTTTTCAGCAACGACCGGTCTAACGCACAGGTTCACTTTTTAGCACCAACCGGTCTAACAAAGAGGTTTAAATTTCTCCACACCCCAGTCTAATGTAGGGGCTCACTTTTCTCCACCACCCAGTCTAATAATGTAAGGGTTTATCATTAAAAGCGTAGATATTGCCAGTATTATACCATTTGGTTACCCAATCCCATCACCTATGGGATACTGCAGATTTTTTTTAAGAATTATTCAATGATACTTTAAACAGTAAACAAAATTCCAACTTCTAAGAGTCATTGATTTCAAATCTACTGTAAATTGTCATGCCACAAGTTCCACGTTCTTGAGACTAATCCTAGACAAAAGTGATAATGATAACTCCAAGGTCATCCAAGCTTATATATCATCCAACATCAACCAGCACAAAATCTATATTCCTGATCATGGAACTTCTATTAATAATTATCAGAGGAAAACAAATCTGTAAATTATAACAAATTTCTTAAATAATTCATTCTTGGGGGTCGAATAATACTAATCTTAATTGTGAGATACATATGTCTAAATTATAATATATTATATATATGAAATCAGAAACATGTCCTGGCAATACAAAACGCCTCTTCAAATTTGTACATATTCTTGACCTTAGTCAAAAGAGAGAGAGAGAAATGGGGTTTAAATCCCACTCGACACAAACTAGGTCATTTTGGTATTAAAATATAGTTTCCTTCCACTGCTAAAGACCCCTACACACAAGCAAATTATTGAACTAAAAACTGATCCATTTGTTAGACCCGAAATGACCGAGTTTGTGTCGGTGTGTTAGACTCTCTCTCTCTCTCTCTCTCCAGGTATATACACTCTCCACTAGTCTAATGGCTGCTGAAAAGTTGGAGTTAAATTCCATTTCTTCAATTTCATTACATTTCCATTTCTATTGCACCCTATCATTAATAAATTCCTGATTTCCAGTTAAATTCACATTAAATTAAACAGGAGTATGTTTTGATCAGAACTAAACGACACTAACGATCATAAAAATCATCCATTTTCGTATTTTGTACGAGTAATCATGAGATTTGCTCGTATCTACCAATTATCTCCCGAGACTTGACAGTCAATCGATGAGACGGAATCAATCAGTTGTGATGTTAATACAGCAGGGGGCCTGACCGTCTGCCAACTAAAAACAGGTTAATAATAAAAAGTCGAAAATAGCCGCCATGACCAGAAAGTTTCACTCGTTATAAGCTTTACATGTTTTTCTACTTTGATCTTTGTAGATTCATTGATATTTGTTCCATCCGTGTTCTGAGCTAATTATTATCGCTGTCTGTTGGAACTAAGAAGGTATCCTCTTGGGTTTATTCCAGCTTTCCATTTCATTATTGAAAGGGTCGAAATCTCTAACTCAAAATGGACTAAGCAGGCGTAAATCACTGTTCAATTGTGACTGTTCACGTATTAAAATGATCTGTTTATGAAATAAGAGTGAAATAAATTCCAGGCTAAGACAGATTTTGTCCTGGCAGTGGCACTATGGCTGCTCTTTCATTACGATTTCCAACTGTGAAATCTAAACCATTTTAATGCCAGAGAATGAAAACAGCCATCAATAATCAATTTTCCAACAAAATGAAAATTGATCAAAATTGTCATGATGATACGAATGATACGAATTGCAGGGGATCTGCGTTGTATTGCATTATATCGATATTTCGGGTTTTTTGTCATCTCTGCTTACAAAGAAAGTCAGGTTGGTTTTATTGTGCATGGTTGGAATTTCTATATTTGTCTGGAATGATACGCCTCTATTAATGACTTTATTCATGAGCATGTGCTAACCATACAGCCCCGGCCAACCCCCCAATTATTTTGGGATCCCTTGGTTGGTTTTATTGTGCATGGTCGGAATTTCTAATTTTTCTTTTCATCTGGAATGTAATGCCTCTATAAATGTTGACTTCATATATGAACAAAAAAAACCCAATTATTTTGGGATCTCTTGGTTGGTTTTATTGTGCATGGTCGGAATTTCTATATTTTACTTTTCATCTGGAATGTTATGCCTCTATAAATGTTGACTTCATTTATGAACAAAAACTTTCAATACTTTTTGCAACTGGCTGTAATTACACAAGATCTATATCGTAATCATTTTCTTCAGCAATCAGTACATACATTACATATTTTTCTCAAGTAATTACTTCAGTCCTGATTTCGAATTTTCAAAGAAACAGATTTCTTCATTCAATTAAAACGGCGAGATTAAAAACTTTATCAGAATTCCGGCTTTAAAAGGAGAATATCACTGATACCATATCTAAATTAAATCAATTTTAGTTTTTCCATTTCCCACAAACATTGCACTTCATTCCTGTTCATTTCTTTTCGCTATTTATATGTTTTAACTTTCAGATGTTCGTAATGGTTTCTGATTTATTTCCCCGATATCTTCTCCGGACTCAATTAACAATTTCGCTATTTTTGTCATCTGAAGTTTTACTTGAGAGCCTAACCACTAATTTCTAAAGTGGATGCAACATAGCCACCTTTTTTTCCATTTAGAATTGAATAATAGATTCGACCAGGAACATTTACAGAAATGTTAGTTTACATTTGTATGTCAGGGGTAGGGTGACCGAATGGTTCGCATGTGTACACGGTGTAAGGTCTGTCCCTGTTGTTTATGGAGTAGGGTTTGCCTGTCCAACTTCGTGGGTTTTCTCTGGGTCTTTTGGTTTCCTCCCACCGCTAAAGGGAGAGAAAGAGAGAGAGAGAAATGGGGTATAACGTCAACTCGACACAAACTAGGTCATTTTGGGACTAACATATGGTTTATTTCAATAATTCGCTAGTGCGTGGGGGTCTTTGGCAGTCGGAGGAAACCAGAGTACCCAGAGAAAACCCACAAGGTTAGACAGGCGACCCTACTCTTTGCCACGTACAACCAGGATTTGAAACCACGCCAGTTGACTCAATGTCAGGCCGTATGATAAAGTGCGCGCACGCTAACAATACGACCAACCACCTGCTAAAGTATAAAATACAAGTTAATAGTATCACCAATATCTCTAATATCCCTAATGCACATGAATTACCTTGGCAATATTTGAAGACAGGATATACATGTAGTGACCACAAAAGAAAACTTTAATTTT
Source organism: Patella ulyssiponensis (assembly GCA_963678685.1). Classification (NCBI taxonomy): domain Eukaryota; kingdom Metazoa; phylum Mollusca; class Gastropoda; family Patellidae; genus Patella; species Patella ulyssiponensis. The sequence goes on from OY783230.1 coordinate 75,807,759, forward strand.
ATTTTTTGTTCTATTTTTAATGTGAGTATTAATTACCTGGATGGATATTTGAAGATAGACAATAACAACTTGAAATGGTTTTTTTTCTCATCCATGAAAGCCTAATAAATCATCATTTGTTCTTGGTTAACATGACGAAAGTCCAATAAAACTGAGATTTTTAAAATTATTGACAACCAAGGGATAATATTTATTGATTATCATACTGTAATGATTCAGAGAATTACAACATAAAGTGTTGTTATTATCTTGATCATGATGGAAACTGGTAAAAAAATCTAATACCACCAATGTATATGAGTGAGACATGTTGCAGCGGACAAAATAATTTAGGCTACAATCATCATAAATGCTGAGAGAAATGGGGTTTAATGTCCACTTGACATAAACAAGGTCATTTTAATGTTATCATACTGTTCAATTTCATTTCCATACTTTGCTTGTATGTAGCGGTCTTCAGCAGTGGGGGGGGGGGGGGAAACGGAGGACCCAGAAAAAACCCACAAGGTTGGATAGGCAACCCTATTATATAGTGTGCATGCGCTAACCATTCGGCCATCCACAAGTCTATTTCTAAAACATGGGCCAACAACAAGCAAAAATTGTACAGATTTTGAATTGTTTGTTTTTGTGAATGAATGAACAAATGAAAGAATGGAAGGTACATTAATTCTAAGTGGAAATCGATGCCTTCCTCGATCTCTTATCAATTTAACAAATTTCCGATCCAGACACAAGTCTGAATTTGATGTGCATATACGTGTACCTTCTTTTCCAGGCCATGCCTTAGACAGGATGATATGAAGGCACCTTGATGAATGACCAAAATTGTCATTGTGAAAGTTAAATGTCGTACTGTACTAAGCAGGTGTGAGTGACTGTAATTCAATTTGGACTGCTCATATATTTTCTCAAACATACTAGATTAGAAATTAAAGTAAAATTTTATACAAAGGATTGTAAATCAATCTATATACACTTATTTCAGATTCCGTGTGGCATGCAATTAAATTATTAAAATATAACTTACCAACATCTGATGAGTTCTGTTTTCTGTGTCCATTTTCTTCATGATCCACGGGTTGACTAGTTAACATTAAAACTGAAATACGAGCGACGACATTCGTTCGTTCTTTATGATCACTGTATAGCTTTAATTCTCGATCAACACATCTCTGTAAAACCTAGAAATATATAAATATTATTTCATTAATATACCGGATAATATTTCACAGCAACAAAATTTGCAAAATAAATCTTGACTTTCAATTTTAAATATTAGAAAAAAAATTGTTCCGAGCATATGCCATTTTATAGTGTTTTGGAAAGTGTTTTATTATCTCTTTTGATTTAATCAATGAAATATGGTCGGGCATTGATATGCTCACTACATGTAAATAAAATCTTCAATGCCATAAACTCTTCTAGAATGGGCAATTTTGAAACTTTTGTTTAATGAATCTCTAACTGAAGATGTCAGGCATTGTGATCTAAAGTGCATGTTTTACACGACTAAACCATGAACAGATCCGATAGTGTATGTCAATTTATCAATATGTCTAATAAATCTATTTGTTTTTTTGCACAATTCATAAACTTTTGTACTTCCAATTCCCCGCATGTACATGACAAGGAGTAGGGCCATCTGCTTACCCCCCCCCCCCCCCCCGGTCACTGCTATTATTGTACACCCAAAGAATAAAACTTTAATATAATTTGTTTTCCTGCATGGCTAAAACAAGCTTATAATAATCATTGTTATTTTTGGTGATTAGAGCCAGCTGACTTATTTCCATCATGCCTTTTATTATTGGATGTCAAAGGAATAAACATCCTTGATATAGTTTGTTTTCCTGTATGGCTCATATAAGCTTATTATTATCCCCTATGTTATGAATCAGCTGATTTTATGTCCGTTTTTATTGTTTGTTTTACAACATATATGTAACAGTTTCAGTATATAATCTCCATTTTTTTTAATGGAAAATTGACAAAAATGGGTCTAAAACCACATATTATCTCAGTTTAAACAATATTTTATTCATTTGAAAAGGATAGAACAGGCAAAGCCTATGTTCGGCAAATTACATGAGCAGTCCAATTTTAAAGGCAGTCAAGCACACTTGCTTAGTCAAGTTGGGAGTACAGTTTGGCCTTTAATGCCCTACTGTGCTGCTCTGACTGGGCTAATGAAGACAGGCATATGCCATACCAGCAAACTATAAATTCTGCCCGTACAACAGCATACTATAATTTTGAATTCCACTTGTCAAGGGTTTTCTTACGTACACATCAATGTATACACAGGACCTTAGTTTTTCATCCCATCCAAACGATATCAGTTTGATATTATAATACTAGTTTGTACATGTAGTAGTGTATACTGACATACACTGGTATCAGTATCTGTTTATAGTAAACAAGTTCATCATCATATTGGTGGCTGGAATCGGCTGATAGAATAATATTAATATATTGTCATCTATATATCCCAGTATTAGTATAATATATAGTGGCAATTCTCATATTTAAACCCTGAAAAGTATAATGTGCACCCATTCGACGTGACTCCATCAATGCCAACACATGTGGTTTGAAATTTTAAAAGGGGGATCACTCTAAAATAAATTTTCAACATCGAAATTTAAACTTGTTATAAAGCCCATGGCTAAATAACGGTGGGGCTTAAATATGAGAATCCCCGGTAAGCTTATTATAAATATAATATAGTTAATACTGATGGCTAGAATCAGCTGATGTTACTAGTAGTATACTGACATCTGTATCTGACTATAGTATATCATGAAATGTTATTGGAGGTCAGATTCCTGGAATAGTTCTACAGAACCTGTGATGGTAACAATCACTAAGATGTTTACCTGCCATGACAGATAAACCCCGCCAGCATAAAAAATAACAACACTTTCTCAATTAGTTCTTTCTCATTAACGCATTTATACAAACAGAAACCTTGTTATAACAGTGTTTCACAAACAGAGAGAATGAGAGAAAGTGGGTTTAACATCCAATCGACACATGGTTCAATTTTTTTTCAATAATTCGCTTGTACATAGGGGTCTTTAGCAGTGGACTCAATGAAAGACTTTATGAGACAGAGCACACAGTGTTTCACAAACACTGGAGAAGGGTGTTGGTAAAGTCTTGTCCTATCTATAAGATATTTCTGTAGAGAACAACCATATGAAATTAATTGTAATTAATGGGTTTTAACGTCCAACTGTTCTGCTACCGACTGGGCTAATCAAGACAGGTGGATTTCGCTAAAAACTCTGGTTTGTTTCAGACAGCTAAAAGAGATACATGTATATCATGATAGTACATATAGTATACATAACTTTCTAGATCAATAGATATATGAAAACAAATTCTCCAAAAGACATAGAGATATTTTTATTGAAGAGGTTAAAGTGAATCATGTACAGATGATATAATAATGCATGTCCCCAATTTATTCAATTTTATTTAAACTTTTTCCCCCTTTTGCATGGCGATTTTTGTTGACTTTTTGGTGTAGAATCGAAGAAAAGGGTTTAAAAATACATTTTCTGTCAGGTTTTGGTGAATATTCATGATTTTGAGGCGGAAGGATACAAGGGTTGTGAGGCTGGTTACGTTGAAAGGGAGGGCCGAAAATTGCTTGTTTAGTTGTCTCTACTTCCAGCCTGTGTATCTCAAGTTTTTCATGGTGAACCTCATACATGCTTTTGGGCCAGAGTTTGCCACATGTTGCTCCATCTGTGGCAGAAAGCGTTCTACCCAACGAATATTTGGGAAAAAGTTACAACCGGTCTAAGAGACGAGAATTAACATTAAAGTTAAGGGGGAAATAATTAGTGATCTGTGGCCAAATGACGTTAAATTTACATAGTACAAACGGTATCTGAGAACAGTGCTGATGTAATGAGTTTGACACTTGGATCCTTTTCCTCACAAACTTTAAATATAAACAATGCAAGCTATTTACAATGAAGACTATCTGTTCTCAGAACTGTTCCAAATGTAAACAGGGTTATAAATATTATTATCGTTTGTTTAGACATCTGGTGTTCTATACATGTATATAACTCAGATGACCATTTTAACCCCCACCAGTCAGGTATGCAAGAAGAAATGCCAATGGCGGCTACATATTAGTTTTGGCAAAAACTTCAAAATTGCAAGAATCATTGAATTTTCAAATACAAATAAGTTTGAATTATTTAACACGATAACTATTTCCAAAGAATGTGTTACAAATACTTGTTTCACTAGCCATCAAGTGGTAACCCACATGTTATTATCTTCAACTTGGCTCTATTAGTACATGTAAGCGCAGGAAGACTGCAATGAACACATACATGTTTAAACAAATACACAAGACAAATCCGTGGACAAGACATTTCAAACCATATATCAAATCAAGTGAATGGATCTTTGCGCATAGCAGTCTGTAGTAGTGGGAGGAAACTGTAGGACCCAGAGAGAGAGAGAGAGAAATGGGTTTTAACGTCCACTCGACACAAACTAGGTCATTTTGGGACTAACATATGGTTTCAATTTTATTTCAATAATTCGCTTGTGCGTAGGGGTCTTTAGCAGTGGGAGGAACCCGGAGTGCCCGGAGGAAACCCACGAGGTTGAGAAGGCGCCCCTATCTCCATGCCACATACGCTCACACCAGGGATCGAAACCACTGCCGCAAGCCAGAGGTGACCAGCCAGCTAGAGGTCGAAGCGCGGCACTCTAGACCACTAGGCCATCCCAATCCCCTGTAGGAACCAGAGAAAACCTACAAGGTTGGAGGACAAGCGACGCTACTTCTTATCACGTACAACCAGGGAATCGAAACCACGCCAGTTGATTCAACAGAACTTATAATACAATGCATACACGCTAACCAAATCAATAGGACCTATCATTAAGCACAAATCAATAATAAAATATCCAGCAACATTATAATCTCCTGGTTTAATCCTAAAAATTTAGGTTTTTGTTACTTGATCATAAAAAGTCGATTAGATTAGGAAATATTTTTCCTGGTATTTAAATATTATTGCTACAAATAAATCCGCTTACATTTATTTAAATTGAGCTGTGTATAAACCTAGTTACGGTAATATACTAACAAACAACAGATTAACTAATTTAAATTTTATTGGGGAAGTTAATAAATCATTGTAAAGAGGCATCATCAATCTCGCCAGAAATTAAGTACAATTAATTATGAATAATATCACATTCAAAATAACTTTCACAATTAGAGGAAATGAGAACAAAATTGACATATTTAGCAAGGGCATTTTGCAGTGGGTATTCCCAAATAAGTTAGAATTATAAAAATAGTCTGTAGCTCCGCTGTCCAGGCAGAATTTCCGTCATAGAACACTGTATGGCGTATGAACGTGCCCGTCTTCATTACTAGTCCAGTCGATACATAACAGTAGGACATTAAACCCAATTTCATTTCATTACCGAGATAGTGTTACTAAATGCCTTTGATTGCAGTTGTACATTAACTGATCACCATGCTATCTACAGTACAAGATAACTTATGTCTTTGTTCTATCAGCAGCTGATTATAAATCTATTACTGGTATTTCCCCCCATCTTAAAATAAGTTGTTTTAATACCACAATGGTTGTTTATCTACACAGTAAGTAAGACATTGTTTATTCGTTTGTACCAGATGATCTTCACACCATGTGGGGATTAACATTTAAAGTCTGGTACATCAACATTATCTACTTCCACGTCTGCTTAAAACATAATCGCCCGCTAATCTTATAAATATCTTGATGTATATATTTCCACCCCTGGCGATCTTAAAATCCGGTCAGTCGAATATGTAGAGTTAAAATGATTAATTTCAGGCTTCTGAAAGGCAAAGTGTGGAAGGTCAATGAATACTGCAAAACATCTAAGAGCGCATATATATATTTCCACCCCTAGTGATTCTAAAATCCTGTAAGTCGAATACATAGAATTAAAATTATCATTTCCTGGCTTTTTAAAGGCAAACTATGGAAGGTCAATGAATAATGCAAAACATCTAAGGGTTGAAAAGCATTCTTATCACATTTCAACAAAATTGGATATTTTCACCGATGGTGATGCTGACCTTAAAATTCCTTCAGTCAAAAATAAAATTGGTTATTTTATTCGAATTTATATGTTAATATATTCTGTGATATCTTTAAATAACGCCAGAGTGGTGATTAAATGATTTTGAGTTCTAATCCAGACATAATAAGCCAAGCCATGCCAAAAGTTAATTGAAATTTAGCAAACAAACCAGGCTAATGAAAATCTAATTAGTAAAGAAGCCAAATTCTCGGTAATCTTTCAAAACAAATACATTATTGCCTGACAAGTCCATTTTAATTAGCCCGGTTCAGACAGAAAACCCTGTTTTATTTCCAAACAAGATTACATTGCATGCTAAATTAAACTGGTTGTATTTCAACTCCTAATTATTCCATGACAATAATCTAACAAGTAAAGTGATGCCTTGTCATTTAGATGAGCCGAGAAAGTTAATCAGAATTTTTCCGGCTTGATTACTCTTTGTCGGTGGTACAGAGGGCCTGACAAGGACAGCTGTCTAGTCGTTTCGATGGTATGAAAAGCGGAGGACCCATGTATAAGCTTACATTGGTGTGCATGTAAAAGATCCCATTGAAGTTTGAATTTGATATAAGAGTGGGCTGGAGTACAGCTCTCCTGGCAAAATTTCCCTCATAGCACACTGTATGGGTATGCCTGTCTTCATTAGCCCAGTTCGGAGAAGAACAGTACAATAAAAAAACAAATTCTCAATTATCCATTTTTACGTTGATCAATTTTTAATAAAATGTATTCTAATCCGGTAAATATCGCAGGCTAGTGATGGCATCGAAAGTTGATAAAGGTCTTTTCATGTTAATAAATATCTAATTAATAGTTTAGATAACATTTCAAGCCTAAAGAAAGACCCGGCAGATTTAACTATTGTATAAGGTATGTTTAATATCATTTTGCGCCTCTGTATCTGTTTCTCTCTCAAGTTCTCCTTAATCTACAGGGGATCACGTGGCTAAGTGGGGAAGGCGCTGGCTCGCTGGCCTGGAGGTCGGGTGTTCGATCCCTGCATTGGCCGAGAAAGTTCATCTCAATTTTCCAGCATGGTTTCCCCTTGTCAGTGATGCAGAAAGGAGGGCCTGACAAGGATAGCTGCCTAGTCGTTCGGATAGGACAAAAAAACGAGCTCCCGTGTACACACTGGAGTGTACATAAAAGATCACTTGGCAGTTGGAATTCGATATAAGAGTAGGCCGTAGTGCCGCTGCCCGGGCAAAATTTCTCTCATAGCACACTGTATGGCGTATGCCTGTCTTCCATTAACCAGGTTAGGTGCAGAAGAGTAGGACGTTAAACCCCATATTATGCAAGAGCAAAATCTGCTTATTACAGGTCTTTCTTTAGGCCTGAAATGTTATCTAAATAATCAATTAGACATTAATTAACATATCCAGACCATAATAAACTCTTGATGTCAAGGCTAGCCTTCAATGTTAGCAGATTGAATTCCTATATGCCGCTTAATGGCCATTGATAATTAAATCAATCAAGTGGATAATCGAGACTATGCTGTTTATATTAATGATTTGAATAATGATGACCGAGGCTATGTGAATATTTCACTCGCTTATTTCTCGGCTAATAGTGGATCAATTTGACTGAACTTTTCAGCAAATCGCCTTTACACTATCTAGTTTTTAACTATTGTAGTGAGAACTGCCATCTCTTTATCTTATCTCCCATAATGTAACTTTAATCTACAGGTAATACTATCTTTTATCTTCATCCTATCAAAGTTCTGTGAAGTCAGCTTACTATCAAAACAAACTAATGATAATCCTTCCATTAAACTCTTCTACATTTATTTTCTTAACATTTAAATAGTATTTCTTGAAATGCCATATAGTCGCAGATTTCCCAATAAAAACAGCTAAATGATTACCCCCTCACTAAGATTTTGATTCTATCTTTGAACAGATCCATACCATAATATTTTAGGAGTCAAATTTCTTTAAATGTTGTCATAAACACTAAATGATTTCAAGTTGATGTTTTTCATAATCTTGATGGTACTTGTCTAATCTGTAAGTTTTAATAAAAGTTTTTACTTAAAGTAGCAATGTTAATAATTTATAAACCATTCAGTTTCTGTATGAGTTATAAAAACTACTATATCCAAGTCATCTACAAAGTTCGTAATTGAATCTTATCAAAATATACATTTCTCAAATACGAATTAAAGAATTTCCGCTCAACAGTGACGATTTATTAAAAAGATAATGTTTCATGTTGTGATATACTCTTTTTCAAATACACACTCTTATTCTTAATTGGTTGTTTACCCAAAAATAACTTTCGCTTGGTGTACGGGGAAGTGACTTACAGAAAAATAAACAAGGGTCACTATTCAAGAACTTCTAAACTCATACATGTATACATATTCAACAATTAATTTGACAGAATGGCTGATTAACAACAACAAATTAATCTGGACTGAGTAGAATTATTGTAGTTTTAACAATTTTGTAATCATCTTTTAGCTAGGTGTTTTAGAAGTATAGACCTTCCCTTGCTACTTACAAATCCTGACACAAAATATATTTTTTACAGTTTTTGTAATCAGCTTTTAGTGAGTTTTTTTTATAAGTTATAGACCTTCCCTTGCTACCTAGCAATCTGATTGCATATAGACTTATTGCTCTTTAAACAATTTTATAATCATTTTTCAGTGAGTTTTTTAATAAGTTATAGACCTTCCCTTGCTACCTGCCAATCCCTACACAAAATAATTTTCCACAATATCTTAAGTACTTCAGTATTAAATCTAACGCATGAATGAGAGGGTAATAAACAGTCTTAACGATGCCAAGCCCAGGAAATAATTGAACATTGTGAAAATATGATGCAGTTGGTGTATTGATTAAAGGCAGTTGGTTATCAACAGATCCGATCCATCATCGGTACATGCACTACATACACGCCGTACACTCCCAGCAGGCTACAGGTATCTATAACTAACGATTAAAGTTGCAATGACCTATGCTAGGTATACAGTATAACGGAGGAAATGGCATAGTTTAAGCCACATTTACCTTCACATCTATAGGACGACTAGATTTTGAGGAAACAAATGTTTGGTTGCCCGAATTCTATATTTTTAGTGAAATATACCAGAACACAGTACTAAAACGTTTTTTTTATTGAGTGACATGCTTATTAATGGGATTGGTAAGATTCTTGGTACTACACTGATATATTAAGAGAGAGAGAGAGAGAGAGAGAGTTTAACCTCTACTCGACAACAAACTGGCATTTCGTGACTAACATATGATGAAATGGGGTTTAAGGTCCTACTGTTCTGCTGCGACTGGACTAATGAAAAAGAGATGATGTTTAATGTTCACTTTACACAAACTAAGTCATTTCCGGAAATATATATATTCAATTTTATTTCAATAATTCTCTAGCGCTTAGGGGTCTTCAGTAGTTGAAGGAATCCAAAGGACCAAGAGTCAACCCATAATGAATACATGTACATGTAGTCGAATAATTGAAGGTGATAGTTTACAATTTACTGAATAACTACACTTTAATAAAATTATCGGAAAACCAGTAAAAACCTACGATCAGAGATTGGTAAAATTAGATTAAACGGACTGGTCAGGATTTTAACTGTGATCTCATCTCCAGTAGCATCCGTCCAAGGAACATCAGCAATAGTAGTTTTCCAAATGAAATAAATTGAGAGTTAATTAATGTCTTAATTTTTTACAGTAGTATAGCATAGTATACCTTGGCCTGATCTAAACTGGAATTCATAGAAAATTACTGGCCAAGCTGTTTCCAACTTCATCTGGTTGCAAATGCAGAATCTCTACTGCTCAATATAAATTGTCTGAGAAGTGCAGATAGTTTTCGATGTATTCATCTTGCCCCTGGTTATTCCAACCGATTAGATTTTCTTGGCTCTTGCCAGTCGCAGAAAGTCAATCTAAAAGCAGTTATTACTCTTTGTACCGGCAATTGTCGTTCAGACTCCTCGAGCATTACAATTGTTCATGTGAACCTTAAACAAAATGCACAAAACTTAATTACACGGAAGTCTGTCCAAAATATTTACAGGATAACAGTGGGAAATCTATCTACTTCATGGTTCGTTTCATCACAACAAAAACTGCAAAAAACTTCAAAAAACACGAAAGTCTAACGAAATAAATATGCATGCAAGCAAAAAGGTTTCCTCGTAATTAAATTAAACGGATATATCGAGAAAGTCAAAAGATACATTGATTGAATTAAACAAGATTGGGATGTCGAAACAAATTATTCATTTATTTGTCAAGACATGTGAGCAGTTCCTGGTTACCCTGTTATTTTCTTTCAAATGCCATGAAGTAACTTATAGATCCATTATGTAAGAGTTTAAATCTGCCTAATACAAGCCTGGAAATAAGGCACCGGTCACAGACAATGTCAGGCACAGATTCAGGTTTGTCCGGAACTAAACCTCCGGTACCTTTCAATTTGACCGGCTCTGATTTTTTTTTTATTGATAGTATTAATACATGTCGAGCACTAAGTTGAAAATGTCCGGTACAATTTCATTAGGGCCTGACGGTTTTGTCATGTACATCTAAAACTATCATTTCAAGGCCTGGCCTATTAGTTGCTTTCAGAATTATCCTTGTTGTGTTAAAGATAACAACATTGATACACTATCAATGAAAAAAAATATTAAATCTGTGCTCAACAAAATGACATGTAACAGGAGATGGGTTGTGTCCAAGAAAACCTGAATCAAAGTCCTCCTTGACAGAATTACCACCAGGCATCGCTAGTAAAAACTCGGTTCCACATGGCCTTATCAATGGTAAGAGAACCGTATTTCAATGTATTCGGAATAAATTTCATTTCAACGACAAAAACTAATGTTTATCAACACACCAAAACGTAATAAATGTATAGGAAAACAAGGCTGTAAGGTAAACAATGAGGTCACATAGGACTGCCTCCACTCTGGTGTCACCTATAAATTATGTCCCTTTATCTCTAGCGATGAAGCCCATTTGGACTAACAAGGACTGTGATGGGTGCCTTATTTTCTGGTTGATATGATCTCAAGTTATTCTGACCAACATAAATAAGAAACATCCAGACGATGAAAAAAGGAAAAAATAAGTGTTGCAATTTGTAAAATGAGCTATTAGTGAAACTTTTAATAATTCCAGCCATCTCATGTGCATTGTATCAGATGATAGAGATACATGTACCTCTGGCACCAAGTCTCATCTTACTTGGCTTGCTAGGTCTTTACACCACAATCATGGTTCTGATTTAACTACAGTAAAAAAATCCCAATTTATTTTATATCCCATTTTTATAGCCTAAAATGAGAAACTTTGATTACATTTTCTTATAGAAAGTAAATTTCAATTTTCATAGAAATGGCGTTCTACGATAAAAATAGAGTAATGGTAATGGAATATTTTGAACATGTAGGTTGTCATGATATTGACGTCATATGACACCTCGCAAGAAAAAAAAGAACTTTCAAAAAGATTGATAAGAAACTAGTTGTTTGGAAAATTAAATTTGTAAAAAGTGCTGAAGGCTGTAATAGCCTTTAACAGCTTTATTTGTTTCACAGTTATGACTTGATTCTGTAGATTCAGCTCAATTCAATGACATTAACTACAAAGTGGTACAAGGTGTGGGAGGAATCGAACAATATAACCTTTTGTTAAAAGTCTTCTGGAAGAATTGAAACCAGATTTTACTTGAAATATTCCATCTCTAGTAGTGCGGCAGAATGTTTCAATGAAGGTGCTTTCGATCATAAGGACTGTCACTGAGTCATGTGGCAGCGTTTAAATTTCTCCGCTTGTGCGTGACAGGAAGTATTTAAAGTCACCTGTCCAAATTTGTGGGTTTTCTCTGTGTCCCCCAGATTCCTCCCACTGCTAAAGACTCGCCTACAAGCAAGCAAATCATCAAAATAAAATTTAACTGTTAGTCCCAAAATGATCTAGTTTGTGTTTAATGGACATTAAACCCCATTTCTCTCTGGTTAGTGCTAGTTTATGTAATTTATGTAATTGTTTGTGCTGTACTGCCTAATGGTTAATGTAAAAGTATCTCAAATGTTTATCATTCATTTGGAAAGTACCCAATGCTAAAATATTGTTTAGTATCTTCTTACGGAAGTGAAATTGGTATGCATCTGTTGTTATGTTCTGTATTAAATAAAGAGAGGTACCAGAACAAAGTTTCATGATTCCATTCAGTGGTGGGATGTGTTCCAGAAGGAAACATGCATTATGCAAGAGCTACATATGTAACTTTGCCTATTGCAGGTCTTTCTTAAATCGAGACTATGTTTTTAATAGTACCGACATTAGTAATGATGAGCGAGATTAGGCTAACAATTCAATCATTAACACAAATAAATACATTGTAAACTTTTTTCAATTTTATCAAATGTAAGCAGAATAAATACTTCTTCAAGTATACTAAGTGTTTTTGACTAAAATCGTCGATTTAGGACTTAAAATGTCAGCCAACTAGCTTAGTGTCTGTTTTCAAGTTGAGCTAACTGTAGACATACATCATAAGTTTAGTATGAATTCTGTTGTAAAGACAAGAAATTCTTAAAATTTTGTCTTTTTTCTCTTTTGTAACAAACAACAAATAAAACATTTAAGATGGAGTATAAAATCAATTAAGCAAACGTTTGTGTTTTTTTACTTTTGCGTATGTTTATTCCGTTATCGCTATATATTTCAAGAATCTCAGAAAACATAGATCTCAAATTCAAAAATTCAATTTTCTTATCGGGCAAATTTTTCTGGAATTGATGAAATAGACAGGAGCAAAAAGGAAAAGCGATAAAATGTCTTCTAATCAATTTAAATGCTGCCATAAACTTTCACAACAGTTCTTCTCCCAAACAAATTCAAACTCTGCCATAAATTCCCACAACAGTTATTCTACTCCTATACAAATTCTTTTACGCCTACATCAAGATTCCACGACTCCAACTGGTGAAAATACCAGTGGCATATTTTTTTTGTACATATATCAATAATTACAAACAAATAAAAAAAACATTTGCTGGGAAAATACAACATGCAACATTCATTAAGAGCAGGTTATTTATTCCTGATTCTAGTTCTTGCTGTACTATAAAGACAGTATATGACAATTCATGGTGTCTTTGGTCAAGGCATCCTAACAATTCTGTTCAATCAGATTATAAAAGACATTAGATACATGGATCATGATACCTGACAAATTCCATCAATTCTGAAGGAAAAAACGGATCAGGATTTGTGTGTTGTTTTATTGAATTCCCTGTGCTTATCACTTGGAAACCAAAGACAAGCCGTTTGTCACTCATTTAAAACATTCCTGCAAGAATTTAGGTAAGGGAGAGAGAGAGGGAGATAGAGGGAGAGAGTTTAACCTCCACTCGACTGACGACATAAACTAGGTAATTTTAGGACTAACACATGGTAAAATTGTATTTCCATAGGGGTCTTTAACACAGAGAGTCTAATGTCTACTCGGCACAAACTAAGTCATTTTGGGACTAACACATGGTTCAATATCATTTCAATAATTCACTTGCTTGTAGGGGTCAACAGAAGTAGGATGAAACTGGGGGCCCCAGAGAAACATCCAAGGTTGTATAGGCACTGAAAGAGCATAATTTTCTTTAGCATGTTTCTGTCTCCATACCAAAGATTGTTGTGCCAGTGCCACATAATACCCAGAAATAACATTACATAAGTATAAAACATTGAACTTAGTCGACAAAACAAAAACCCAAAACATCTACTTATCTGCAACTGCTGAATCTAAAGTTGGGAATCTGAATTTAAAATAATATTTCTGTAATGCCAAATATTCTGATAAAATCTGGTGCATCAACATGCCTCAAACCCTCCAGATAATGTGAATAATTTAAATTGATGCATGTATACATTTACGGTAGTTGAGACCAAATTTTATCAGCGATATTTTAGCAGGTGAGTCAATAACTTGTACACATATACAATCTACAAGTATACCGAGTAACTTTCAGACATAAAAAAAACCTCATCTATTTTATTCTGAAACTTTACTAGAAGACATTCGATTATCATAACATTGATGTTCCTGTCAGTTTTTATCTAAGAAATGAGATACTGATAATGATAAATGGAATACGCCCTGCAGGGTCCTGGTAATGAAAATGAAGAATGGAATATGCCCTGCAGGGTCCTGGTAATGAAAATGAAGAATGGAATATGCCCTGCAGGGTCCTGGTAATGAATATGAAGAATGGAATATGCCCTGCAGGGTCCATGCAGTGTGCTATGAGGGAAACTTGTCAAGACAGCAGGATTTCTGTCTATTCTGAATCAAATTACAACTGTCAAAAGTTTCTTGCCAGGCACTCTGTCATGTACAACTGACAAGGGACAATCATGATCGTGGAACTTTAAAACCAGTGCCATACTCGTGGTCTATCTTATTTCCAAACCTTGATATCCCCCCCCCCCTTCTTCCTTCCAAAACCTGGATATTTTATTTCCAAACCTTGATATCTCCCCCCTCCTCTTTCCCAAACCTGGATATCCCGCCCCCCCCCCCCATTTCCAAAACATATCTAAATATATATTTGTGTGAATTTATCTTTAATGAAAGCAAGTATTGGCTACATATCTAAATATATATTTGTGTGAATGTATCTTTAATAAAGCAAGTATTGGCTACATATCTATATATATTTGTGTGAATGTATCTTTAATGAAAGCAAGTATTGGCTATGTACAGCATGTTGTAATTTATTTGATGTATGTATAACCATTTGAATAAATATCATGTAAATACCACTACTCTATTATTAAACCTGATCTAAATACCACACGGACATATGTTCATCTTATATTATTTTAATACTTATAGAGAATCTCTATCTTAGGCCTCAACAAGTTTAATTTTGGTCTTACAAATGTAGCTTTCCAGAAAAAACTAATTTAACATGTTCCAAGTGCATGTAACACAAAACAAATACAGATGGTTTAATGGAACAAATCTTAACTACATGTAAGTCAAAAATTTGATCTCAAAATAAGTTTATATTCAATAATAAATAGAATGAAATATGAAAAAAAATATTTGATCCAAACTTCTTCAGGGATGAAGAATAAAATACAATCTTTCTTGTTTTTGTACTGTATCAAAATTCTTCATCCCTGAAGAAGTTTCTATTTTTACTGAGGAAACATTGGATAAAACCATCTTTTTTTTATTTTGTATTCTATTTATTGCTGTCTATCACATGAAAATGTGGGCATACATTTAGCTTTTGGTTTCAAATCTTTAAAGTCTTAAAATTTTAAAGGGAGAGAGAGAGAAATGGGGTTTCACTCGACACAAACTAGGTCATTTTGGGACAAACATATGGTTTCAATTGTATTTCAATAATTCGCTTGTGCATAGGGGTCTAGGTTGAGAAGGCGCCCCTATCTCCATGCCACATACGCTCACACCAGGAACGAAACCACAGCCGCAAGCCAGAGGTGACCAGCCAGCTAGAGGTCGAAGCGTGGCACTCTAGACCACTAGGCCATCCCAACCCCCCTTCAAATTTTAAACAAAACATCATTCACAAGATACATTTGTATGAATAGCTGTTAATTTATGAAGACCCTGGAGAAATACAATAACCGGTTTTGGCCTTAGATCTGTATTATTCATCGCATCATCAGTGCATCAGTTCTATCATTTAAGAAATAAACCAAGTCTATTATCATGACCTACATGTATGATGATAAAGGCCTAAACATATACATATATATATATAGAGAGAGAGGGAGGGAGAGGGAAAGAGAGAGAGAGAAATGAGTTTAACATCCACTCGACACAAACTAGGTAATTTTGGGACTAACATATGGTTTAATTTTATTTCAATCATTCGCTTGCGCGTAGATGTCTTAAGCAGTGTGAGGAAACCGGAGTACCCAGAGAAAAACCATGAGGTTGGGCAGGCGACCCTACTCCTTGCCACGTACAACCGGGCCTAACCATATAGATGGAGTATAAAAAATATTTTATTTTGGATTATACACAATGTCATGAGGTACATGTATACACAGTATACAATGTAGCTGGATACAATTATATTAAATATCTTCCTGACCAAAACATATACAATACAACACAATAAGCTTTCCATTTCCTCCATGTAGTAATAGACTGCTACATGTTAATATACTTGCTCATACAAATTGATATATTTTTTCAAGATCATGAGAATGCTTGTCAGATCACATGAACACCAACTCAGTAAGATCATGGGAAAGCCAGTAAGATCGTAAGAAAGCCAGTAAGATCATGAGAACTCTAGTAAGATCATGAGAACTCTAGTAAGATCATGAGAAAGCTAGTAAGATCATGTAAACACTATAAAGAACATGAAAAAACAAGTAAGATCATAAGAACACTAGTAACATCATAAGAAAACTACTAAGATCATGAGCACACTAGTAAGATCATGAGCACACTACTAAGATCATGAGCACACTAGTAAGATCATGAGAAAGCTACATGTACATGTACTAAGACAACATGAACACTAGTAAAATCAACAGAAAACTAGTAAGATGACATGAACACTTCTAGTAAAATCATCAGAACATTAGTAAGATCATAAAAACGCTTATAATTTCATACATTTGACAAATTCAGATGCACTGTTATTTGTTTTATCTATAAACAGTTTTCATGAATTGTCATTTGTTTTATCTATGTACATATAATAGTTGAATAGTTTCTCTGAACGGTCGATTTATTAATCTTTGTTATTTATTAAATCAATATCTATAACTGAAAACATGCGTTTATTTGATATTAATAACATTCACTCATTTTTTTTGTCCTTTGTTAATAATGTACCATTAGTTAGAGTGTAAATGAATTGTATTGTTAAACTGTTGATTATGATTAACTGAATGTTACATGTAGTTTATGTATTGTTTATCAAATAGTCTTGATATAATATGTAAAAGAAATGAAATGAAATGGGGTTTAACGTCCTACTGTTCTGCTCCGAACTGGGCTAATCGAGACGGGCAAGGTCCATACAGTGTGCTATGAGGGAAATTTTGCCCGGGAAGTGGCGCCACAGCCTACTCTAATATTGAATTCCAACTGCCAAGGGATCTTTTACGTGAACGCCAATGTGAACACAGGACCT
The DNA here is from genome assembly GCA_963678685.1 of Patella ulyssiponensis. Taxonomy (NCBI): domain Eukaryota; kingdom Metazoa; phylum Mollusca; class Gastropoda; family Patellidae; genus Patella; species Patella ulyssiponensis. The sequence continues at coordinate 75,825,058 of OY783230.1, forward strand.
CAGTTTTTTGTCCTTGCCAGGCCTAACACTGACAAGGGTAAATCACACCAGATAATCTGGATGAAGTTTCTCGGCCAATGCAGGGATCAAACACCTGATCTCCACACTAGCAAGCCAACATCTTACCCATTTAGCCACCGTGGCCCCTGTACATTATGTATGAGCCATTAAAAATGTTTAGTAAACATTACATGTAAGTAACAATATTTTTATTAAGTTATAAACTTAAACTACATGTTTATCCATCCAGTTTGTCCAGGTACATGTACTTCAACCATACTATTATAGTAAGTGCCGATCAAGTACAAGCATGGAATCAAATCCACAGCACTTTATGATTTAACAAGCAAGTGTTAAACAATTGGGCCACGCAACCCGTTGAGATAATTCAGCACTGAAATAAAATCGGGTTTAATAATGTAATAACTCTTACCTGTGACATGTTCACCTGCCCCAAGGCCAAAGTTTTAAATCCCAATATTGTTCTGTTTTTATACTTTTTACGTCGCTGTAACATAATCTGTAATTTGTTGACATCTCGTTTGAAAAAATGTGGATACTGAAACAAGGAAAGTAGAAAGATATTACTAAATATATTCCATGTAAAAGGTCCATAAAGTTACATCTGCTACTCTTATTTATTATAATAAACGTCCATTTCTACACCACCAAAACAAAATTCCACAAAACTGTGCTTGTAGCACTTGACATAGCAGGGAGTTGGGTGATCGAATGGTTGACAAATGTGCATTGTATCATAAGGTCTGGCATTTAAGTAAAGTGGCGTGGTTTCGATTCCCTGGTTGTACGTGACAGGGAGTAGGGTCTCCTGTCTAACCTCATGGATTTTCTCCAGGTTCAACGGTTTCCTCTCACTGCTAAAGACCTCTACACGCAAGCAAATTATTAAAATGTAAAGTGGACGTTACATCACATTTCTCTCTCTCACTTGATAAAACATATCAACATGAAGAGTCTTTACCTTTCAATTATAGCTTGTTAGAAACAAAGGAATTTTGAAAAGTTTCTTGAATGACAGGTTAATAAGCAACTCCATGTCACCTACAAGTGAGGAACCGAAACCACGCCACTCAATGATAGATGTTATGATACAACGCAAACATGCTAAGCATTTGGCCACGCATCCCCCTGCTGAATTACATATTACAAACAGTTTTCATTTCAAAATAGTAGACCTACATATTTTTGAACTATGGGATATTATAATGTGGATAGATATTATTAAACACAAAGACATAATATTACTATTTTAATTAAAGCGCCGCTTCGTTGGGGGTTCTCTCAAAGTTTCCAAGTAAGAGACAACCCTCAACGAAACGTCGCTTTAATTCGCCAAAACGTTGCTCCTAGAAGACAGATAGATATTGTCTGACAACTACAGACGACCCACAGACACTTCAAGCCGGTCACATTTTTATTCTTTTGTATTCGTAAAGACTGATCACTGATTGATGATAACATACGATAACATTTTAATGTGGGCGGGTAAAAAGAAACAACTAATTAAACATGCATTATGCAAGAGTTAAAATCTGCATATTGCATTTTCTAAAGTATTAATTAGACATTAATTAACTGATCCAGACCTTAATCAACTCTCGGTGGCATCAGATTTCTCCGATATTAAATAGATTACAATGGTTCAGTGATACTTTGATTTAATCAAACATGGAGGAAAGAGACTTAGCTTCGATAAACCAGTACGGTGGTTGAAATTATTGCACACGCCTGTCAAACCTTCAAAGGCTAATAAAAGTAATTTGGATGAAATTTTCAAATTATTCATTTTACATTATTATATAGCAAGAATGGCTAGTTCTTTATCTAAATATTACATAACGTATCTTTAAATTTTTCAGGCATCTAAACCTAAATGCATAGCATTCTTTTTTTATCACACATTTCTACAATCATGTTAATCACAGAAATTAATATTTCATTTTTTCTTGTTTGGACAAATTTATTCTGAATCAATAATTAAAGATTTCAAGTCTGCATTCATGAGTACATTTCTACAATTATAATCATAGAAATTAATATTTCATTTTTTCTTATTGTTTGGACAAATTTATTTTTGGTCTGAATCATCAAAAGATGAAAGGTCGAATAGCAATTAATCATTTTATTAATATGGTCTATCAATTTATGCGATATTTGTGATGTTCTATTCAAATATATATGATTTTGTTATTGTTCTTAATATCGTTTTAATGGTTAGTTTCGAGGAGAATGGACGGTTATTATAATCGATCAAAAAACAAATTTCATTCCAGTAAAAACTTTCTGTTAATATCACTAATGGTTTAAACTTGGTATTTTTATGATCTACTTTTAGGACAATCTGATTAAAATACAGATCTAGATTTTGTTTCGTTTTTTTTATACTATTGATGGCGTCCACTTTATGAAGATCTGACCAGTTGTGTAGTGGAAGGTAGCGTTCGGGGTCATAAGGGCGTCTTTTGACACTATGATGTCAGACATTGATTAACCAATCAGCATTGACAATTTTAGTGGGTTACCCACAACACACCAAGAACTCGCTGTAAATCAGAATATGGCCGAATCACTCAAATTTACTTAATATATCGGAGATGAGATATCTTTAAAGGATATAAATAATGATTTGGGGTGGAGTGGAAGTACATGTATAATTTGTATGGGCACTTTGCACTATAACATCCCTGGACTGTAGTGATAGAGGCTTCATTCAATATGAAAACAAACACAGTACAAGAGACACATTGAGACATTTCACAGAAAAATTGGATGATATATTTATTTTGTCTTTTTTCAAGTAATTCAATTTTTCAGTCAGACATTTTCAATAAAAACTGGTAAAAGAAGATATCAAATATGAGATTCTAACTTCCTCCTTACAGGTCTCGCACTCAGATATAAACGAGGAGTCAAGTTAAACTACAATGGCAGATAATCAATGTGAAGCCATTTGCAAGTTGTTTATTTTATAGTTCATTATCCAAGCAGCTTTATGATGGATATTGTTCTATTATTGGCTCGGGGTTGGATGGCTGAATGGTTAGCGCATGTGTGTGCTGTATTATAAGACCTGTGAATGAATCAACTGGCGTGGTTTCGACTCCCTGGTTGTGCGTGACAAGTAGTAGGATCACCTGTCCAACCTCTTGGATTTTTTTCAGATCGTGCAAGCGAATTATTGAAATAAAATGGAACCATATGTTTGTCCCAAAATGACCTAGTTTGTGTCGAGAGGACACTAAACCCAATTTCTGTCTCTATAAAAGTACACAGACAATAAATGATTGGATGAAGGTCATGAGTAAAGTCACGTCATCCAATAATCTAGCTACATGACCCTTATAGTATAAACATGCCAATTCATCAAATCATCAGTCTGGTCACTGGACAACCACGTCTAGCTTCCCTCTCAACCGATCTATTGTATGAGCTTAGTGGGTCATCGACATTGACGTAATCATTAAAGTGTCTTTCATCAATTTCGTAACAACAACAACAACTAAAACATTTGATGGGGCTCTCAAAATATGTAGCACTAACTAAACATTCAAAGTTTGACTCGGTTTATTTTTTTTTCTTTATTTCAATACCAGAAAAAAACACAAAATTTAGCCAAATTTGTCCTTGCTTGATGTTACGTTTAAATGTTATAGACAGCAATTGTTACAGATATTGTGAGGCATAAATTTAGACTGTTTGGGGCAATTTGAACTTGTACAATTCATATTTTCAGATTTGTCTTTTGAAGGGTGTAATATTGATACAATACATGTCAATACAATGCAATATATCAGGTACTAAGTTAGTGACTGATACAGGTATAGCCATGAAACAGACTTAGCATAACTATGAACCCGGAGGTGGTAAGCTATTGCCGTCAGGGTTATGATACTCCCTAATCTGAGCTACCCCAAAATACCAAATTTCAGCCCCTGAACAGCCCAAGAGTAGGTACCAACCCTGAATTCAGGCAGACAACAGTCACAAATAAAAGCATAGATCAGTTCATTAGTAGATGACTCTGCCCAATCAGTGTAGAAACATAGGATTTAATTTCAGTTTATGCACCACACTGAGATGGGAGATCACTGACCGAAAATTTCCTCCAGACTTTCTAGCTTCTTTTCACCTTTTTCGACGGTGGGGCAAGAAAAGTGTCTATCTGTTTGGAAGGGATATACATGTACCATTGGTAGAAGGAAAAGTGTTTAGCTGTTTGGAAGGGATGAAAAGTTTGGGCCCTGTGTATACATGTACCATTGACAGCAGGAAAATAAATTCAGGGTCCTTTAGGTTGTAACACCGATTACGTGGCAAATTTTTCCCTTCATAGCACACTACATTTGTCTGATTTCATTAGCCAGAGTGGTGCATGCAGATAAATCAGACGTTTGACTTGATTCATTCTCATGCGACCCGTCTTCATTAGCCCAGTTTGATGTTTAACCCCATTTCATTTTCATGACATTACATACGTCTTCACTGATAGCACAGAAAAGTAAAACCATCAAACTCCCAATTCATTTTCATGCGACATCTGTACAAAGGCACATGTAATACAACATGTCTCCGAAGACCTGCATGCAATAACATCATGTATTATTCATGCGCGTAAGTTTCTCTCGCAAAACCCTTCTGAATTCAAGCTATTTTAGATCTAGCGTTTTCATTACATAATAAACCTGTATTGATTTTGAAATACATGTATGCTACGTTGGTTTTAATTCAATCTTCTCTCAAGTTTGACATGAGCATAGATTTAGTGTAATGCCTTTCAAAATTTATTACCGATATTCCATTAAAACTTCATTCAAGTGTTTTAAGTTTTTGTTTTATGATATAAAATAGATCTTAGGAGATCTGAAGGTTGAAATTGTTAGCTTTTGATAAAAAAAAAACTCATAATGTCTAAATATTTCCTTATCTTATGAGTTTTATGATGATAACGTTCATAGACTTTTTACAATGGAACTTGGGTCCAGAAGATTGAGATTTTTAGCTTTGAAAAAAGAAAAGTCATATAGAATATCTTAAAATGTTCTTCTTATTTTATTAGTTTTTCATAAACTAATGAAATGGAATGGAAAAGCAAGCCTGGAAATATATGAAGGGCACTGGTTATATATTATATGGTCAGGAACAAATTAAGGCTTGGTCAGGAACCATCACTCTGATTCCTGTCATTTTAGAGAGAGAAATGGGGTTTAACGTCCACTCAACACAGACCAGGTCATTTCAGGACTAACATATGGTTTAACTTTATTTCAATAATTTCCTTTGTGCGTGTAGGGGTCTTTAGCAGTGAAAGGAAACCGGAGGACCTGGCTAAAACCCACGATGTTGGACAGGCGACCCTACTCCAGGGATTTGAAACCACGGCAGTTAACTCAATGACAGGCTTTATGATACAGCCCGCACATACTAACCATACGCCATCCATGGATAATGTATGCTAATGGCATTAAGAACTTAAGTTGCTTGGAATTTTGTCAGGTACAACTAAAACAATTATTTCCAGTTGGTTTGGGCGATAATGAAAACAATACATCATGATAATAATTGATCAAATATCACACACGATTTCATCGTAATAATTTATATGCATCTCTTAGGAAGTCAAATTTGAATACTTGGGTCCGAAAATCATCAATTGGTGTCAAATTATTGGTGCCAAAATCCATACACGCCATGATGGAGAATACCCTAGACCAGCTGGTACTTAATGATGCTATTTTTTACTGATAAATGTAATTATATTAATAGAATGTCATAGGTGATAATGTAACATATACTTATTATCATCAATATTGGGACAAGGTAATTATCATATCGCCATATTTTTGGTTATAAAGATATACCATGAATTCTCGTATTTAAGCCCTGTCGTTATGTATGGGCTCAATAAGAAGTTTAAATTTATTTTAGAGTGGTATTCCCTTTTAATTTTCAAACCACAAGTGTTGGCAGTGATAGAGTCCTGTCGAATTGGTGTACATTACTGACATGGTCAAATTTGAAATTAAACACAGGGTTTAAATACGAAAATTCCCAATACCGGTTTTTTGATATTCGAAATTACACACAGGACTTAAATATGAGAATTCCCAGTACCGGTTTTTCGATATTGTTAAATTTAAGTCTGATATGATAAAAACGCCTTGGCTTAAATACGGGAATTCCCAGTACCGGTTTTTCGATATTGTTAAATTTAAGTCTGATATGATAAAAACGCCTTCGCGGTATTTTAACAACAGCTGATACCATGTCTTGTCACGGGTTTGAAATAAATGCATATCCATGGAATTTCACAACCAAGTCTACCAGAATGTCTAGTTATGGCATTTATTATCTTGTTAATTATTACATTTTCAAATTATTCAATTTGGCATCTAACAATTCAACACCAGTGGATATAGAGAGAGAGAGAGAGAAATGGGATTTAACGTCCACTCAGCCCACAATAGGTCACTTTGGAATAACATACGGATCAATTTTATTTCAATAATTTGTTTGTACGTAGGGCTCTTTAGCAGTGGGAGGAAACCAGAGGATGCAGATCAGAGCAAACTGACGAGGTTGGACAGGCAACCCAACTCCTTGTCACATACAACCAGGCGTCTATTTCACAAAATCTTTTCTTAACATAAATATTCAAATTGTAGTTATACTTCAATTTTGATTGGCTAAGCACTAAAATATTATCCAATCAAAATATCAAAATTTAGATTTTATTTAAGTTTAAATTTCGTGAAACAGGACTCAGGGAATCAAAACCATGTCAGTAGACTCAATGACAAACTTTATGATACAATGTACACGTACGCACTAAGCATTCAGCCATCCATCTCTCCAACAATGGAAATAAGGCACAAATGAAGGCCTGTCATCTTGTCTGCTGCTGATTTACCTTTATCACAATCTGATACAAATAGAGATCTATATCTAGTTTTGTTTTTTGGATACCTTTGATGGCCTGAACTACATGAAGATCTGACCGGTTGTACTAGAAGGTTGTGTTTGGGGTCATACAAGTGGCTTTTGACCCTTCGACATCAGACAACGATCCATCAGCGTTGATGTTTCTAGTGGTTTAGCCACAATTATGTCAGAGCACACCAAGAACTTGTTCGTAAGGGCTAGTCCCTCAATTCAACCAAAACACGGTTAATATAACTCTTCCAGATCCCAGTGTAGTGAAGTGAAATGGGGTTTAACATCCTATTGTTCTGCTCCTAAACTGGGCTGATGAAGACAGGCATACATCATATAATGTGCTATGAGCGAAATTTTGCCTGGGCAGGGCGTTACCGCCTACCCTTTATCGAATTCCAACTGCCAAGTGCCTGTATCAGTGTTCTTAATGATATCTAATAATACACATCTCGCACAAAATTCAAATTATCAGGTATGTTCCATATTCCTGAAGCAATGGCTCGAGATATTTTGCTTCCTTTACAGCAGTGTTACGTGGGATTAGTTAATTTCTTTCTAATCAAACCAAACAAGTATGGGTTTGTTCAAGTTCAGTAGAGCCCCATGTTTTGTCAGGTACTGGTACAACTAAAATCAAAAATCTTATTTTTTCAGGAATGAATAAAAATAAAACTTCCTACCTGTAAGGAGAATGACAAGTCTAATTCTGTATCGAGAGATCCACCTGGAGGTACAATTATTTCATTTGATCGTAACACTCTTTTGGAATTCTGAAAATACACACACAAAAACTGTTGAATGAATGAAGATAAATTTAAACAAATAACATGGTATCTTTTTCAAAACACAAATTTCAATCATCTGGGCACTCTCTAATTCAAGATAGAACATTGCATCAACAGAAACTTGGTATATGACTTTTCTTAGTCCAATTTTCCATTTACGTGTTTCCTTTGCGTTATTCGCGTCCATTTTTTTTATCGCCGGTGAAAGTGTTATGAGACCATTTCCATGTGTATTTCTTATTTATACATGACAAGCTGCTTCAATTCATCTTGGAATGTTTTAAAATTTCGGTTAGGCACCTTGTGTTCCAATTTAAAAATGTATCGTGGCTACTGTGTTCAGCCCGGTTTAGAAGTACGCAATTCTGTTAAATGGAAACAGTCCCATTATTTTTATGCATAAAACCAACTTTTTTCGCCAGCAAAAACACATAAAAAACAGGCCTTCTTTTAAATAGATGCAAAGAAGCTAATAACAAACTTACCTGCATTTTAACAGCTATGATGACCGAGGTAAGATCATTCTCTAAAGATTTATTCACAACCAATCGATTTAATGTTAAACTGCACAACCTGAAAAATATTCACAATCGATCGATTTAATGGAAATATATTCACAACCATAACATTTAAGAGTGTTGAGAAGTCTAAGATACCCTGTAACTTTCCAACACTAATCTTATAATATAAGAGAGAGAGAGACAGAGATCCACTTGACACAAACTAAGTTATTTCGGGACTAAATATTTTATTTCAATAATTCGCTGGCGTCTAGGGATCTTTAACAGTGGAGGAAACCGGAGGACCCACAGAAAACCCACGAGGTTGGACAGGCTAACCTATTCCTTGTCACGTACAACAGGGGAAACCAAATCACACCAGTTGGCTTAATGACAGACCTTATGATACAGTGCGCACGCACTAACTAAGAATTTTTCGCCTTATTTGAACGGAAAATAGCCCTTTATTTCACTTTTGTTGTAACTTAACTTAAGTCTGAAAATGTTGTGTTAACTCGGGGCTAGATATATGTGTAAATACTGAACTTGACACACTTAAAATATCACTTCCTGCAATCGTTTAAAAGTGGTTACATACTCATAAAAATTTAAAACTAAAATGAAAAACAACTATTACAATATGTACATATATTGTACATATATACAGTACATAATTAATACATGTATGTACGAATAATTATTACTAATTAGTCTTAGACAGTTTGTCAATCAGAAATGGACTATTATATTGTTTTGACCTGTTAATTGTCATCATCAGTTATCGACCATCATTATATAAGGTACAATTTTATGGACACACAATTACTGAGCTTAATACATGTACTAATAAGTGACGACTGTGACATTTTATCATGGAAATTATACAGGTATGTGAATAGCGGACAAATAGAATACAGAATATGCAACAAAAATATAACAATCAATAACAATAGGTTTTAAATGTTTTTGATTGTTATTAATTTGTGTTGAATATTTTGTAAATATTTGTCAACTTATTAAATAATATTCACATATCTGTATCACCATGGAAACATGGCAAACTAAATAATCCAGTTATTAGTGTGTACCCTTAAAATCATATAATAGGTTAATTACTAAATGTCAATTAAAGATGACCATTAACAAGTAACCTGGATACCCCCCCCCCTGCCCCATACTCTTTTATTTACAAAATTCCAGATATTACTAAATTATGATATTTTACAGAGAAAGAGAAACAAGCAATCTGATTACAATTCTGAAATTCAATTTGAATAAGTTTTCCGACTTGTGAATAATCTATTTGTTATGAGAAAATGTTTATTTGTAGTGCATGTAGCAGTAAGTCCACATGCTCTGTTGTTTATTTATATGTGGAATATTCTGTGAATAACTGTAGGTTAAATGAATACCACATTTATCATGAACACTGTAGGCTATATGGCTATATATGCATCATCAGAATGTCAAGGTATTATTTCTGGACATATATAACACCCTCACTGTTTCACATAGTTCTTGTACCAGTATTTATAATCATAATCATTTAGAGAGAGAGAGAGAAATTAATGTCTGCTGGGTTATCCTCCCACTGCTAAAGACCCATACGCACAATCGAATTATCGAAATAAAATTGCACCATGTGTTAGTGGCAAAATGACCTAGGTTGTGTTGAGTGGATATTAAACCCCACTTCGTTCTCTCTATCTCTCACCCACTCACTGACCCACTTTGGCTCTCGTCTAATAATACAATATTTTATCACGAAACTATAGATCTACAAGTAAAATTCATATATTTTCCTGGTGAATGAATAAGAATAAAAAGTTATGATAAATCTATATTTATAACCTGTCGGTCGGAATGATTTATTTTTATTTTATTTGATAATACATGTACAACAGAAGTGGGCACCTGTTGCATCCATTAGTGTCAATATTTTCAAACAGGCAGAAAAAGGAACCTATTATTATGGCCTTTAATTTATCAAAATGTACTCTATTACCGTTTACAGGGACTCGAAGAATGGGCCCCTATATATTGTTACCTACAGAGCATGCGCAATAAATACTATCAGTGTAGACTGGAATAACCAGATGCTAGAGATTTCCATTCAATTGAGACTTCTGGCGTATTTCGCCGAACATAAGTGATTAGAAATTAAGAGTTAAAACAGAAATGATTGAATGTAAATCAGTTTATATACATATTACATGCGTCGAGACCCACAATCGCTAATATATCTTTTCAGTGTGGAGCAACTGGACTGAAATTTTCAGCATATTCCCTTTATATCATCTAGTTTTTACTATTCTAGTGAGTTTTTTTATCTAATCTTCCATAAAAAATAATTCATATATATTTGAAGCCAGAAAAAAGACCTGCAATTTGCATTATTTTAGCTGTTTTACATGTGGATACATCTTTCAGTTAATTGACTGATGACCAAATAAAGTAAAGAACGTTTGAAACATTACAGTCTTTTTTAGTTACCGGTACAAACAGATACATGTACATGTACATTTACCTGTTTGACTTCATCACACAAGATTGTGACGATATTCTCAGCCATTACTTGTTAAATCACTTTATGATTCATGGTATACAAAGGTTAATGTCATTTATCGTTGACAACGTTGATATTTTTTAAACGTTCTAATGGGAGATTTTTTTATAGTTACATATGTACATGTAGTTCAACAAAGAAATGTCGAGCATACAGAAACAAATCTACTTTACAATTTTTTGGGGATTCGATGGTTGATTTGTCTGTTGTATGCATTTTAGATAATCTGGTCGGTCATGTAGACAAAAGAGCTGGTTTTGATCCCAGGCCTAATCCCATAGGCTATCTAGAGAGAGAGAGAGAGTTTCTAAAATCCACTCAACACAAACAATGTCATTTTGGGATTAACATATGGTTCAATTTTATTCAACATCCACAGAGAAAATCCATGAGGTTGGACAGGCGACCCTTTTCAGTGTCATGTACAACCCAGAAATCGAAACCATACCAGTTGAAGTGCACCCCAACCCCCTAATTCTAAAGACACCAGCCCACGACTATGTATGTTAGTCCTAAAATGACCTAGTTTGTGTTGATATGTTCAATTGTACCTTATGTTAATCAAAGAAGACCGAGTTTGTGTTGAGAAACCATTGAACCACATCTGTTGTCTCTGTTTAAGCCTAAGAAGAATATTGTTTGTTAATTTGTTTATTTACCAGAAGACAATTGATGTACCATAATAAATACAGTAGCTCCTACATGTACCAGTATATACACACAGGATTATTAGGTTAAAAGTTTAGTGTAACTGTCAAAAGACTTGTGACATCATGTACATGTATAGATCAGTATGTAACAAACAAGGTTAACAGACTATATATGTACCAGTATATAATATATTGACCTTCTGTATACAATGGACTTACTGTAGCCCTAGTGAACTACATTGTTATAACACCTAGACAGCTAAAAATATCATTTACAAAAAAATCTCTTTTATCATACATTGAAGGTATTGGTAGTTCTACATGTACATTTAATAACCGAGAGGTCAGAGGTTCAATCCGAATATTAATCATGAAAGTTTCCTAGAAATTTTCCAGCGCAAAAAAATCTGGGATATATTTCTTTTAAAAACGAGTTGGTTTATGTAGTTTCAGTGATCCATCACCTGTAATATAGAAAAACTAAAGTACAAGTAGTAAGTCTGTTGAATGCAAATTTGAGAAAATAAAGGAGTAAGCTACTGAATATGGAAAAATTTTATTTTAGTTTTATAGTTGAAGATAATTAGAAAGTGTGGGTTTAACTCAATTTTCACCACAATTTGACTTCCTAGGTTTTTCCAGATTACATCAGTCATGTACATTACAGATCATTCCTAAGATATTCACAGCGTTACCGCAAAAGTTGTCTTTTAAAGGGACAATAACACTTGCTGACTTGGCATCTCCAGAAAATAAATAATAGCCTTATTCTAAGTACTAGATGTTTAAGTGTCCTACCTGTTGCGTAAATTATCCATTAAATCCTATTTTACTTGTCCAGAGGGTTCGAAAAACTTTTAAAATCCAAGTCTCATTTGAAAAGGTTTATGCTTGGCTTTTCAAATCATTTAGTTGAATTTTTCCAATTTTTTAAATTAGGTGTGTTAAGATGAAATTTGTATCATCAATTAATTGGAATATTGTAAAATAATACAATTTGTTGACCAGAATAAAGATTGGGACATATTATTCAGTTACAACAAGAGTGGTATTGACCTTTTAAATTTGCAGGAATGAATGACCTTTTAATTTTTCTAGGATTCAATTTGCAGAAGAAAAAAGCTAAATAATGAGAGCCCAACCTTTTGGGTTTCTCTGGATCCTTCCACTGTTAAAGAACCCCCCCCCCCCACGTGGAAGCGCGTGCATGCACAAGTGCATTATTGAAATAAAATTGAAAAATATGTTAGTCCCTAAATGACCTCGTCTGTGTTGAGTGGACTTTAAACCCCATTTCTTTCTCTTTCGATTGAATTATCATCACAGTTTCATCCTAAATGACATGTGGTGTGCCTCAAGGATCCGTCCTTGGGCCAATACTGTTTTGTCTCTACACTAAACCCCTTGTGGAGCTATTGAATCGACATCTGGTTTCCCATCACTGCTATGCTGATGATACCCAGCTCATCGACAGCTTCTCTCCATCACACACGTGTCAACTTTCTGCTTGTCATAAAATGGAAGAGTGTATCCGAGACATTCAGCAATGGATGAATCAAAATATGCTGAAATTAAACACCGAAAAGACAGAGGCTATCCTGTGTGCGCCTCCTGGTCGACTGCAAAAATGTGCGATTACTTCTCTTAATGTCAACGATACAACTATCCCCTTCTCTTTATCTATAAAAAACCTTGGTATTCATCTGGACTCGTCTCTTACAATGGAAACCCACATCAGTTACTTATGCAAGGTTTCACACTATCACCTACGAAACATAGGATCGATAAGGCACCTCATAACCAGGGATGCAGCCGCCACCCTTGTACGCTGTATGATCATGTCAAGGCTTGATTACGGAAATAGTTTGTTAGCAGGCATTTCAAAAGAACAGCTATATCGGCTTCAACAAATTCAGAATCGCTGTGCGAGAATCGTCACTAGGACTAAGCTGCGTTCTCACATATCTCCAGCTCTAAACTCTCTACACTGGCTTAGAATTCAGGAACGGATCGAATTTAAAGTGCTCTCTTTAACGTTTCAAACGGTTTCAAAAATGGCTCCACCCTACCTACAGGATATTGTTCATCCATATGTTCCATCCAGGATCCTTCGCTCCACTGATCAATGTCTGCTTGAAACGCCCAAATTCAAATTGAAAACATTTGGTGCAAGATCTTTTTCACATATCTCTGCAACACTTTGGAATTCATTGCCCCTAAAAATAAAGTCTCCTGAAACATTAACATCATTCAAATCAAACCTAAAGACCCATCTTTTCAAACGTTATATTTGAATATGACATTATCATGTGCATTTTGTATTGTTGTGTGTTTTGTGTGTGGTCAGCGCTTAGAGCATTTCCCTATTGTGACGTGGATTTTAGCGCATTATAAGACTCCTTATTATTATTATTATTATTAAATTAAATTGATTTTTGTCTCAGGTTTGTTTTTTTAATTTATTTAATGAATGTTTTTGTACCTAATCACCCCTAGATTATATACATGTACACCTATCATGACTGATGAACAAATATACATCATAGTAGGTTATAATCAATATTAACACTGTACTCTTTTTTTATTAAAATTATAGTGCAGTAAGATGTCTGACTCACTCTACAGCTGTGTCATTGTCATCGTCGACACAAGGTACAAAATAAAATCTAACATGTTGTTGTAAGGGGAATTTTTGTGGTCACATACACTGAACATCATACATGTAGATACATGTATTGTACAACAATTATCTAGGATATCCTTCAACAAGTAAACACAATGGATAAAGAGGAAATTGACATCCGAATCCGATTACATTAAAGATTTCATTCTGATTCAATTAAAGGGCTTTCTCCTTTTTGTCACAACTGAGTCAAACGTGATCAGATAATATTATTTAGTTTAAAATGTTTTCATTAATACATGCATACTGCTTGTACCGTAAAGCAGGTTAACAATACAATATATATTTTTTTTAGATTATTTAGAAAAACATTTAAAATGAGCCTTTTACCAAGTCTGTATTTGGCCCCAAAATATTAAAGTTGTCAACCATTCTGTACACTATTTAATCTCAACCTCCCACTGCCAAAGAACCCTATGTTAAAATTGAAACCATATGTTAGTCCCAAAATGACCTGGTTTGTGTCGAGTGGACGTTAAACCCCATTTCTCTCTCTCTCTCTCTCTCTTTAATCTACTGAGAGAAAAGATCTCTGCCCTACATGGCTGCCATATCCAACAATTAGCATGTTGTTATGTAATGTGGTCCTACTCCTAAACTAATTATCTGCCTTACATGGCCGCCATATCCAACACCAATTAGTATGTAATATGGTCCTACTCTGAAGACTAATTAAACCATTTCAATTTCATTAAATGAAAGCAAAATATGTCCTTCACAAAATTCTCCAAATACATGTTTTTGACTACATGTACATGTACATCATTGATTTGAGAATTAAAATGTCAGTCAACTAGCTTAGTGTTTGTTCTCAAGCAGAGCTAATTGTAGAGAGACAGCATAAATTCAGTATTCTTTTTGCCACTTAATGTGCAAGGAATCAAGGACCCTTCAAAACATGGTTATTGTGGCACTCTGTGCAGAATACAGTGCACAATTTGTATAGATATGGACAATATCTTAATTTCCATGGCGTAATCCACTCATAGTGATTATTCTACATAAATATCAGTGGTGGATAATCTCCTGTCAGCAGCTTGGATTCAATCAAATCAAACAAAAATTGTCTTTCTCTCTTTCTTTCTTACATATTGTAAGTACAGTACTCTGCATTGAGTTACATTATTTGTGTGGTTAGGGTATGCAATATTTTATAAGAAATACACATCATACATGTACATGTATATACTTATTTTGAACTGCGGCATATTCAAAATTTGTTCTTTACCTAGTGCAATTTTGTGTTAGACATACTTTATAATACAGCGCACACATGGTAACCATTGGGCCACACGACCCAGCAACCCCCAGTGGGATGCACCTTAGCCCATGACCAGAATGTGTTATCTTACCCATGATTTTCTGTGTGAAAGATGACGAAATAGTAGCCTATATACATGTAGTAGTACTATGTATAATTCAATATAAGTTAGGTTGTTGATATCATGAATACTGTACGTTGGATCTGTCAATACATGTATTTCTATTTTCAAGTAAATGACAGGAATATGGTGAGTGACATCAATACTCTAGACAAATTTATCAAAGCCATTAATAACATAATAATTCAATATATAGGGTAGGTTCATGATACCATGATTGTAGGGTATGTCAATATTTGTAATTTCAAGTAAATCACAGGTCAATGTCTGGCATATCAGGCTTGACATTTATTATTTAATAGTGTAGAAAAATATATCTAAAAACTAAGACTATAGACCACTTGGAGCAAGACCACCAATAGAAGATCACTTGGACCAAGACCACCAATAGAGAGAGGGAGAGAAATGGGGTGTAACGTCCACTTGACACAAAAGAGGTCATTTTGGGACTAACATTTGGTTAATTTTATTTCAATAATTCGCTTGTGCGTAGGGGTCTTTAGCAATGGGAGGAAACCGGAGGGTCTGGAGAAAACCCATGAGGTTGGACAGACGACCCTACTCCTTGCCACGTACAACCGGGGCCACCAATAGAAGACCACTTGGACCAAGACAGAACCAGATTTGAAGACCACTCAGACCATGATAGTTGTATTTGTTTTAATACATGTACATGTTCCGAGATAGACGACCACTCACCCAAAATTAAAATAAAAAACTCAAATTATTGTTCTTTATCTTTATATTATTTATTTTATGGGTAACAGTTGATAAATAATTAATTCCCACTTCAACAATTTATTTACCAGAAGACAATTGATGTACCATAATAAATACAGTAGCTCCTACATGTACCAGTATATACACACAGGATTATTAGGTTAAAAGTTTAGTGTAACTGTCAAAAGACTTGTGACATCATGTACATGTATAGATCAGTATGTAACAAACAAGGTTAACAGACTATATATGTACCAGTATATAATATATTGACCTTCTGTATACAATGGACTTACTGTAGCCCTAGTGAACTACATTGTTATAACACCTAGACAGCTAAAAATATCATTTACAAAAAAATCTCTTTTATCATACATTGAAGGTATTGGTAGTTCTACATGTACATTTAATAACCGAGAGGTCAGAGGTTCAATCCGAATATTAATCATGAAAGTTTCCTAGAAATTTTCCAGCGCAAAAAAATCTGGGATATATTTCTTTTAAAAACGAGTTGGTTTATGTAGTTTCAGTGATCCATCACCTGTAATATAGAAAAACTAAAGTACAAGTAGTAAGTCTGTTGAATGCAAATTTGAGAAAATAAAGGAGTAAGCTACTGAATATGGAAAAATTTTATTTTAGTTTTATAGTTGAAGATAATTAGAAAGTGTGGGTTTAACTCAATTTTCACCACAATTTGACTTCCTAGGTTTTTCCAGATTACATCAGTCATGTACATTACAGATCATTCCTAAGATTTTCACAGCGTTACCGCAAAAGTTGTCTTTTAAAGGGACAATAACACTTGCTGACTTGGCATCTCCAGAAAATAAATAATAGCCTTATTCTAAGTACTAGATGTTTAAGTGTCCTACCTGTTGTGTAAATTATCCATTAAATCCTATTTTACTTGTCCAGAGGGTTCGAAAAACTTTTAAAATCCAAGTCTCATTTGAAAAGGTTTATGCTTGGCTTTTCAAATCATTTAGTTGAATTTTTCCAATTTTTTAAATTAGGTGTGTTAAGATGAAATTTGTATCATCAATTAATTGGAATATTGTAAAATAATACAATTTGTTGACCAGAATAAAGATTGGGACATATTATTCAGTTACAACAAGAGTGGTATTGACCCTTTAAATTTGCAGGAATGAATGACCTTTTAATTTTTCTAGGATTCAATTTGCAGAAGAAAAAAGCTAAATAATGAGAGCCCAACCTTTTGGGTTTCTCTGGATCCTTCCACTGTTAAAGACCCCCCCCCCCCCACGTGGAAGCACGTGCATGCACAAGTGCATTATTGAAATAAAATTGAAAAATATGTTAGTCCCTAAATGACCTTGTCTGTGTTGAGTGGACTTTAAACCCCATTTTTTTCTCTGTCGATTGAATTATCATCACAGTTTCATCCTAAATTAAATTGATTTGTGTCTCAGGTTTGTTTTTTTAATTTATTTAATGAATGTTTTTGTACCTAATCACCCCTAGATTATATACATGTACACCTATCATGACTGATGAACAAATATACATCATAGTAGGTTATAATCAATATTAACACTGTACTCTTTTTTATTAAAATTATAGTGCAGTAAGATGTCTGACTCACTCTACAGCTGTGTCATTGTCATCGTCGACACAAGGTACAAAATAAAATCTAACATGTTGTTGTAAGGGGAATTTTTGTGGTCACATACATTGAACATCATACATGTAGATATTGTACAACAATTATCTAGGATATCCTTCAACAAGTAAACACAATGGATAAAGAGGAAATTGACATCCGAATCCGATTACATTAAAGATTTCATTCTGATTCAATTAAAGGGCTTTCTCCTTTTTGTCACAACTGAGTCAAACGTGATCAGATAATATTATTTAGTTTAAAATGTTTTCATTAATACATGCATACTGCTTGTACCGTAAAGCAGGTTAACAATACAATATATATTTTTTTTAGATTATTTAGAAAAACATTTAAAATGAGCCTTTTACCAAGTCTGTATTTGGCCCCAAAATATTAAAGTTGTCAACCATTCTGTACACTATTTAATCTCAACCTCCCACTGCCAAAGAACCCTATGTTAAAATTGAAACCATATGTTAGTCCCAAAATGACCTGGTTTGTGTCGAGTGGACGTTAAACCCCATTTCTCTCTCTCTCTCTATTTAATCTACTGAGAGAAAAGATCTCTGCCCTACATGGCTGCCATATCCAACAATTAGCATATTGTTATGTAATGTCTGTGTTAGCGCTAGCTTCTAAAATTCATTAGCCACTGTGGCTAATGCATGAAAAAAGTATTAGCCACTGATGACATCATGAAAAGTTGTTTGTACCGTATACTAATCTTGGTATATAGTCTAAAGATGTAAAATTTTGAAGCTAGCAGCAAGTGCTAATAATTTTCAAAACATCCAGCAGAAATTTGAAGATATTAACTTCCAGTGATTTATTACAAATATCAAGTGCTATATTGAGTTGTTGCCTTGTTTCTCCTGCCACCACTTTGGCCAACGTGCGTAAGCACATCACAAAGTATGTTTCAAAACACAAAAAGTTCTAGCATGTTATTATCGTTTACTTATAATAATCTTAATTAGTCAAAATAACACTTTACTTTCAATTTGGGGCCTACATGTATAAGACAAAGAAAATATTTATCTTCAATAAATTTTAATAACTAAAATTTGATACACAGTGGATTCTTGTTTAAGATTTAAAATTATCAAATAACCATACCTTGATGGAGTGAATTCACAATGAATTTTATATCAACCTATATATAGGCCTACATTTATTTTCAGTTGTTCTAGTATCTGCATGCATAATTAGACGGCTATCCTGTCACATAATGTGACCTAATTCTATTGACGGCACCACGATAAATATTGTTAGCTCGAATTAAAAGGCGCAAAACTCTTTGTATTGTGTAAATAAGGTTTATGTAGGCCTACAGGAAAATTTAATACAATTAAATAAATTGGGCGCTAGAGTATTTTTTAAACAGAATGTTTAGCGTAATATAGTCGGAATGTGAGAATGAAATTCGAGGGGGCGTGACTTGTCCTCCACAGTCGTAGGTAACTAATAAAACACATGTAGGTAAATAGGACCGCGGTGTACATTGTAAATAGGTCCGAATCAAAGTCTTGTTTTGATATTTAATTACGAATATTTTAGAATCTGAAACCAACACATTTCTCAACGTCTTTATTTCAAATAAGCATTTGATTTGAGTACCTGTTTTACGCGGAGGAATCCACGTGCATTCGAGTCATGAATCTTCTTCGCTGAACTGACAGCCAAAGCAGATTCGGTTCGCTGAACTGACAGCCAAAGCAGATTCGGAATTCGGGAGAATTTCTTGTCATACCGATGTCGAAGAAATAAAACTATTTAATATCAGGACCAAAACAATTTAACAATTGTGTACATATAGATGATGTGTGACGTGGATAATTAGGAGTGATGGATTAGTTGCTGAAGCGAAAAGTATCGGAGAATGCGACAGCTATAGCCATCTTGTAAATCGTGCGTAATTCAGTACACGAGATATGATTGGACAATACATGAAAAATATGATAATTCCAGCCAATGAAAAAAATGATTACTAATACTAATGGGCATATACCGCCCGTCTACATGCTTTCGTCTAGGTCTAACATTATTTTAGCAAATTTTAATGGGTTTCTTGGTTGTTTTTTGTGGTTAAATGGTAGGCGCACGGTGGAGAAACAAGGCACTAACAGGACCACATGGCCATTTCGCCAAAGTGGCGACTTTTTATCAAAAATTATCGCCACAGACGCTGAAAATTCGTCATTGGCGAAGTGGCGAGCGGCTAGCGCTCACACTGAATGTGGTCCTACTCCTAAACTAATTATCTGCCTTACATTTACATGGCTGCCATATCCAACAATTAGCATGTTGTTATGTAATGTGGTCCTACTCCTAAACTAATTATCTGCCTTACATGGCCGCCATATCCAACAACAATTAGTATATTGTTATGTAATATGGTCCTACTCTGCAGACTAATCAAACCATTTCAATTTCATTAAATGAAAGCAAAATATATCCTTCACAAAATTCTCCAAATACATGTTTTTGACTACATGTACATGTACATCATTGATTTGAGAATTAAAATGTCAGTCAACTAGCTTAGTGTTTGTTCTCAAGCAGAGCTAATTGTAGAGAGACAGCATAAATTCAGTATTCTTTTTGCCACTTAATGTGCAAGGAATCAAGGACCCTTCAAAACATGGTTATTGTGGCACTCTGTGCAGAATACTGTGCACAATTTGTATTTTATGGACAATATCTTAATTTCCATGGCGTAATCCACTCATAGTGATTATTCTACATAAATATCAGTGGTGGATAATCTCCTGTCAGCAGCTTGGATTCAATCAAATCAAACAAAAATTGTCTTTCTCTCTTTCTTTCTTACATATTGTAAGTACAGTACTCTGCATTGAGTTACATTATTTGTGTGGTTAGGGTATGCAATATTTTATAAGAAATACACATCATACATGTACATGTATATACTTATTTTGAACTGCGGCATATTCAAAATTTGTTCTTTACCTAGTGCAATTTTGTGTTAGACATACTTTATAATACAGCGCACACATGGTAACCATTGGGCCACACGACCCAGCAACCCCCAGTGGGATGCACCTTAGCCCATGACCAGAATGTGTTATCTTACCCATGATTTTCTGTGTGAAAGATGACGAAATAGTAGCCTATATACATGTAGTAGTACTACAGTACTGGTCAGGCGGAGGTATTAAATTCCTCCGTGGTCCGACCTGGGCGGAAATGAAAAATCGCGGAGTACAGCTTATAATTCCGCTCAGGTCCCGCTCTAAATTTCCGCCGCGAATTTGAGTAAACCGCCGACCACGGCGGTTTTGTTAAACCACCGACGCCCGCGGGTTTGTTAAACCACCGAACCAAGCGCGAGTTTTAATATTATGAAATTATTGTTACACGTATGCTTACATTGTATTCGTATCCATTAATTTAGAAGTCCAATTCCGAAAACAACATTATCGGCATGCTTGTAAAAGTCTGAATTAAAAAATATTGATATATTATCGGTGTCAGCATCGATGTATAATAAACAACATCGCCGACTCGTGTGAGTTTGTTTTGTTTTTGTTTTACATCTACGGCATATAACAAACCTTTCAAATAATATTAATCATCTGGACGAACATTCGTAAATAGGTATTAATCGACTTTATTTAACGTCCGTTTGGCTGTCCATTTATGCCTTATACATTTACACACATCTAAGTATTCTGTTACTATGTTTTTGTTTTTGATTTTGTTTTAAAACAAAGTGCAACGAAGCCGTTTACCTTTTATGAATGTCGGCAAAGAATAAATCAAAGCGAGTACACTCATTGTTACAAAGCCGTGGTTTCAATCCGAAACGTGTTGACATTGTTATTACAAGTGGTTCTAGAGCCTTCATTCAAATAATTAAAAAAAAAGTGAGCACACTCTCAGTTTTAAAGCCGTGGTTTCAATCCGAAACGTGTTGGTATGGTAAGTGTTTATTCTATTAAAATATTGTTTTATTAGACAATAAAATAAATCACAAAAATGGATTATTAAAAACAGGCGAATATGCGATACAAGGATGTGGGTCAGTTCATCCCAGGACCGGACTGTTTCATCCCAACCTAATTTATTATCGGGATGTTTCATCCAGGTCTGTTTCACCCCCTTGTTATTAGAATAGCAGTTAACGGAGTTATACTTATTGTTAAATAAACTGTTAAACACTTACTTATTGTTAAATAAACATTACTTTATTATTTGTTGTTAATGTATCTATCTTCTTACAAATGTGTAAAGACAACTCAGCCCCCGCCGCATGTTTTTATTACTAATCCCTAAGTAATTATTATGGGTTAGTAATAAAAACATGCGGCGGGGGTTGAGTTGTATTTACCCATTTGTAAGAAGACAGATACATTAACAATTTGGGCACAAAGCCGCCACCGTAACAAGTCGGTGTTTCCGTTATAAACATTGAAAAAAATTCAGAACAATGTCCGAAAATTTGGTCAAAAAATGTATTTTACACACATAATTTTTTAGCGTAAATTTGTCGGAATGTGAAAAGGGAATTCCTTGGGGCGTGATCAGCTGAAATCTGCAGTGATTAGAATAGTGTCAAGTTCACGTGAGACGCCGTGTTTGATATTCAATTTTATACCGATATTATAGAATCCTAATTATACATATTTCTTGAACGGTAGTGTCATATTTATTTCTGTATATTTAAACGGTCGTGGAATGAAACGTCCTGCTCCCTGATACAACACTTTTAGCCAAGTATGCCTCTATAGATACATTACTTCATTAATACGTTCGATATTTTTAAAACTTGCATCGTTCAACTACATGTATTTACTCACATAAATGCTGGCCTTACCTTGGACGAAAGTGTTGTTTATTAAAAAAGCCATTTCCATTCTAACAAATAAGTTACAAAATCCATTTAAATCGGTAAATCACACCTCAAGTTATACCTTCGGATTTAATTCCAAATGAATGAAATGCCTTAATCTCCTGTTTTTAAGCACATATCGCCAAAAGTCACAGTCAACCTTGCTGAACACATGTACATTAAAACTATCAGTCGGATAATACCGTGATGACCTTTTCATTTAGGCACCAAGGAGTCTGAGTCAATGCATACTGTCAATCAAGTTTCCAAATTAGGTGAATTCACACGTGCCATCAGAAGGAATTGATAATTGACTATAATAGATTCCCCCTTTAACAAATTTTTACCATGTCATGGTCTTGTAAACAGTATTAGGGTTAGGGTAGGGTTAGGGTTCACCGATATCTATTATTAGGGTTAGGGTTGGGTAAGGGTTTATTCAAGTTTATTGATACCCACATTTATAGTATTTCATATAGCGACAGACAAGTGCACCCGCGGACGAGTGAGACGCTCTCAGTGTATTTTTAATTTGGCACAAAAATCATCGCTCATATCGCACCAAGCCCCTTTAACTAATACATGCTTTTGTTGTGAGGCATTTTCCTTTGTACTCTTTGATCTATACTCTCTGATGCGAGAATTAATTACCATTAATCTTAGTTCCGTCCGGACAAGACTCGATTTATAAGATCTGGTTCTTAAGTGTTTTATTGAAAGCTTCATCGATATGTTCACTGGAAAAATGAAATTTAATATTTGTTTCTGTGATAATTATTGGAAAAAAACCGAACCGGATTATTTTTTAGGAAATTTATCGCCAGACAATTATATAAATACGGTAAGCAGTTTGTGTGTTGCATTTATAAGTTAAAGGATAAAAATAAATATATACAAAACACTTAAATTACTCTCCGTACTTAAAACTAAGGGTGCGAATTGCTACTTCCTGAATAATTTTTCAGATCCCTCTAACATGAACCAGAATTCACGAAACTGTAATTCATAAACATCGGTATTACAGTTGTGAATTACAGTTATTATTCACAACTGTAATACCGATGTTTATTGGGCAGAGTATGGTCCCTTCTAAATATATTTGTAGACAAGCTGTCGGCAGTGCTTACCGAATTCACGAAACATGGTTTCGTTGCCTCGTGTAAAATTAAGAGTTGACATCTAAAATAGCTACATAAATTGTAGATTTCGATACGTAATGTAATCTGCGATATCACATTAGTGGAAGCGGACGTTAAACATACCATTCCAGTTCCATACGTCATGTACTAAACATTACGGAATAACCTTAAATCAATTGAACACGGATAAAACTGCATGCTTTCTGAGATGGTTGGATTATGCCTACGTGTGAATATGGGTGTATGCGTTTCTTTGATCTGTTATATACGGTTATATCACGGGATAATTCTGTCGTTGAAACCCAACTGCTTGGAGATGGTTTTCATTTGTAACCGATATCCTATACATTTAGTGAAATGCTGAAGCAATTATAGTTTAAATATAACCTTTGTGTGTAAAATATTACTATTGGACAGACTGTTGTATTATCAATATGGAAATTTCTATCTTATGGATTTGCATCGTGACGCGTTTTTCATCTTCTTTTTAATATTTTAACAGACTTATTCATGTAATTTGTTATTAAATCATCATAGCTAGTTCTCGTTTGTCAGCCATTTTTATAAATTTAGCGCAGTATTTGATTTGATCAAATTGTTTAATTATGTTTCAACTTATTTGGAATAGGAGGCTAATCATATTCCAATTCCGCTACATGAAGTTTTTGCGGGCCGACTATATTTATTTGGGACTATAATCCGCCGCGGTTTTTATACTTTCGCGGACTATAATCCGCCGCGGTTTATATATTTTCGCGGACTATAATCCGCCGCGGTTTATATATTTCCGCTGCGTTTTTTCCGCTCAGAATGCCGATATTTTCGCGGAATGCAAATGAGAAAACACCGCGATTCTTGAGCGGAAAAAACTCGGACCAAGGACTATTTTAATACCTCCACCTGACCAGTAGTGTATGTATAATTCAATATAAGTTAGGTTGTTGATATCATGAATACTGTACGTTGGATCTGTCAATACATGTATTTCTATTTTCAAGTAAATGACAGGAATATGGTGAGTGACATCAATACTCTAGACAAATTTATCAAAGCCATTAATAACATAATAATTCAATATATAGGGTAGGTTCATGATACCATGATTGTAGGGTATGTCAATATTTGTAATTTCAAGTAAATCACAGGTCAATGTCTGGCATATCAGGCTTGACATTTATTATTTAATAGTGTAGAAAAATATATCTGAAAACTAAGACTATAGACCACTTGGAGCAAGACCACCAATAGAAGATCACTTGGACCAAGACCACCAATAGAGAGAGGGAGAGAAATGGGGTGTAACGTCCACTTGACACAAAAGAGGTCATTTTGGGACTAACATTTGGTTAATTTTATTTCAATAATTCGCTTGTGCGTAGGGGTCTTTAGCAATGGGAGGAAACCGGAGGGTCTGGAGAAAACCCATGAGGTTGGACAGACGACCCTACTCCTTGCCACGTACAACCGGGGCCACCAATAGAAGACCACTTGGACCAAGACAGAACCAGATTTGAAGACCACTCAGACCATGATAGTTGTATTTGTTTTAATACATGTACATGTTCCGAGATAGACGACCACTCACACAAAATTAAAATAAAAAACTCAAATTATTGTTCTTTATCTTTATATTATTTATTTTATGGGTAACAGTTGATAAATAATTAATCCCCACTTCAACAATTTATTAAAAAAATTCTATCTTGGCCCAAGTGTTCTTCAAAGAAAACAAATGTACTGTATCAAAACAAATACAACTATCAATTTATTTGTTGTTCTGAATTGTCTCTTCTGCCTTGGTTTGAATGGTTTCCTAATGGTCTTCTTCTTCTATTGGGGCAAGTGGCCTTGGTACGAGTTATCTGGATACCCCTTTTTCAAATAGTTTATAGGATCCTTAAGTTTATTATTTTTCAGTGCCACTCCTAGTATAATTTCCATATATTATAATATATATATATATATATATATATATATATATTAAATAATAATAATAATGAGGTTTTATATAGTGTCTTCTCCATGTTGACACATTCTTCAAAGTGTTTTAGTAATGAATCCACTGGTGACACTGTTGAAACAGGCAAGTCTTTAGTGTGGATTTAAATTGATTAAAAGTCTGTTGATTCTTGATCGTTGTGGAAGTCCATTCAATAATCAAGGACCAGATGAACTATGAACAGAAGGACCTATACATACCCATATGCCATGGCTCTATGTTATACCTTACTCTTAGACTTAGAACAACCAAATTTAATATTTTTGTATAGAACAAATCATTGGCACTACAACAATGACCCCTGTTGTGGGGTTGTAAGAGATGTGAATCCAACATCTTGCCTGTATAGATTATATTATTTATATAGCTTCAGCTGATGTCTGAATGTTAGCAGGCTGAGAGAGCAAAGAAAGACAGTCAGTGGGTTGTTAAGTTAAACAAGCCTCATTTTTAATAAATGGTCTCCTGTATGTACGTTTCTGACATCAAATTATCAACAAAAAAACACAATGACAGTAGTCGGAAAATGATACCCGTTTGATATGAGTCAGTGTATTTTGACAGTTGACATCTGGGAATCTGTCCGATTAATCGAGAGTACGAGACACATTTTTATTGCAAAAATCATAGCTATAAATAAAGAGAAAATATCCAATTATTCTAGCTCTGACACAAATAAAATTTATAGAATTAAGTGGACCTACCTGGGGATGCAGCTTGGGGAGCTTTTTTCCACCTCCCAGGTTGCAAATAATTTCATGGGAACGGGTTTTACACCCGATCCCGTATTTTTTGACGGCCTATCCGCCATTTTCTTTAATCCTTTCAACGCATGCGTGTTATTGTTTTGATGCTCCCGGAAGTAAGCGTCGTAAACTTGTTGGCATTTATACATCTTCATTTATGGCGTTTAAAACACAAAATGAATTATTTCCACAGTTCTAAATAAATCCAACTAAGTCGTATTCGGATCATAATATTCCAATTAAAATTTATTATAAACTACAATACTCCAAATAGTTTGTCAAAGCACATATTTTCCAATAACGCGCACATGTTTTGCGCGAGGCGCGTCTTTCAACACAGCCATTCACTCGTCGGAGGAAGGCTGAATGAAACTTCAGTCGACAACGCAGTGTTATATGGATCGTGAATGCCACTCCAGCCGTGGATAGTAAACAACCAGAATGAGCGAATATTAAATGAACACGAATCGTATATCTGCTCATCTGCCGTGTAATAATTTATAATTCGGCTATTTATTTATGATTTCGTCGGAAAACCTATTAAAAATGTTGATTATTCGAGCTAATCGGCTAATATATCAAGATCAGAGGAAATATATACTTTCAAGAGAGAGAAATGAAATGGAATGGGGTTTAACGTCCTACTCTTCTGCACAACTAACCCGGGCTAATGGAAGACGGGCATACCCATGTGCTATGAGGGAAATTTTGCCCGGGCAGCGGCGCTACGGCTTGAAGAGAGAGAGAGGGGGGGGGGGGGTAACATCCACACTCGAAAAAAAAACTTGGGTATTTCGGGACTAAGACTGGGTTCAATTTTATTTTGATAATTCGCTTTGCGCGTAGGGTCTTTAGCAGTTGGGGGGGGGGGGACTGGGAGAAAACCCGCGAGGTTGGACAGGCGACCCTTAAATAGTTATATAGTCCTTGTCACGTACAACCGGGGAATCATTACCATGCCAGTTGACTCAATAACAGACCTTATAATACAGCGCGCACGTACTAACCATTCGCCCCCACCTTATATTATATAAGATTAGAAATCCTTGTAATTTATCCGTAAAGAAAAGTAGAAATATTATTGGTAAAAAAATTCACCCGTATCTATATCTTCATGAGCGAATGAGAAATTAATAAACCGTTGTTGATTCCCAACTCCGTTAATTGCGCTAATTAATGAACAAAAAGAGACCACTAGAATAATACTAAATTAACACAGTTACGGAATCGTTGGGCCAAATAAAAAAATTCAAATTAAGTCCTAATTATGTGTATATATTTTTATATCAGTTTTACTTGACCCTATATTATGTTTACGTATCGCGCCTTTAACATCATTTAAACTGTTCTATTTTTGTTCCAAGTGACAAGCTTTAGGAATAAAATTCAAATTAAAGGGTATCTGAAGTCCATATTATTATACACACCAGCCCAGTTGGAGCAGAACAGTAGGCTGTTAAACCTCTTTTCATTTCATTTATTATGCACAAAATGACCACGTACAGTATTCGGACTATGCGGGGAAAAAGTTGCAGCAATGTTCTGTCTAGACGCTTCGCGTTAGGCTGTTGGGCCTTATCAGGTGTTTTGAAAAATAATATATGATAATATAATATCACAATTTATATAGGCCTATGCACGATTACTTAACAAGTATGCCTTCAAATCCTCTTTCAAGTATTTTCTCGATGGTCTCATAGGACTATTTTGAAAAGGATGGGTTTTCAATGTTGATTTGATTGTTTCGAGGGATTTGGATTGTCGGTTTCCAGAGATGTGGTGCTGCAAGCGCAAAAGATCTTTTGCCCGGTTCGAGCTGTATCGGTCTTTTGAAGAACTTAGTGCTCGGTCTAGATTAATAACTTAAAAATGGTAAAAATACACAATATTTTTTATAGGTGCGAGAAGAGGAACGGCTAAACCCCCTTAAAAGAATAAACCAAGGCTTGACAGGCCGGTAGATCTGCGTAGCTACTGGATCAAAACGACGAAGCCGCGGGGCAAGAGAGCATGAAAGAATATGTAAGAATCCCGGCGCGTCGGCAGTACCACAGACGTAGGTTGCTTCATCATCATCATCATCATCGTCGTCATCATCATCATCATCATCATCATTCATCATCATCATCATCATGATACCCGAAACAATCTCATAACTGTTTGGGTATTTCTTTCATGTAGTTCGCCATTTTTTTCCCCATTTAGTCCTCTGTAAGTATTTTGAAGACAATGTTTTATTGACAGAATTAGTGCAAATTCTCGTACATGACCCTATACGAACCCGTCCCTCATAGCCTACTGATACCCCCCCCCCCCCCACACACACACACACTCGTAGCCACCTCTTAAAACTTGGTGGGCTACGGATTTTTTTGGAGAGAGGATGTGGCCGGCTAAGAACGCTCCAAAGAAATCATTATTGTTGGCTAAATATATCGGGGGGGGGGGGGGCTACGCCTCCCTATAACCCCAATTCCCCGTGGCTACGGGACCGCCCCTTTAAGTCCGTCGACATAGTACGTTAGCCTGATTTCGATAAGCGCACAATAAGTAATTATACTAGCTTTGTGGGTTTGCCATAAGGAAAGTAATACGTTATCCGTTGTTTATGTACAGTGGCTGAATGTAGAAACCCGGCACCATCGCGCCACTTGCGCCGGGTAAATTAGCCACTGATCAGGTCCTACATATGAAATAAATAACCTTGGACCAGACCCTGGCTACAAGATAAGAGGAAATGTCAAGTTTAACGCCCTACTGTTCTGTTGCGAACTGGGCTAATGAAGACGGGCACACGCCATACAATGTGTAATGATGTAAATTTTGCCCACACAGCGCCACTACGACCGGCTCTGATATCGAATTCCAACTGCCAGGGGTTGCGACGAGCGCTCGATTTAATTATCTCGAGCGCTCGATTCAATTTTCTCGCGCCCTTGATCTAATTATGTCGAGCTCATGATCATATCTCATATATAGTAAAAAATACAGTGTCGGATTTGTCCGATCACATGGTTTGTCAACTTACATTTAAAACAATGTGCATGCATGCTCTAACGTAACGTTGAAATACAACCATCTGTGTCAGTTTACAAAATATGCGTTGTATATTAACAGAAAAGCCACTTGAAATATTATTTTTGCATCCAAATGTAAATCTACTGTCAAATAGTGGTCACATCGGTTATTCCCCCTTTGGCCACGTGTCGAATTTTGTGCAATATATTTACTGTTCCATCATTTTATTGTTTATTTTACAGCAATAGGTTATTGAAAATCTGGAGGCACCTAATTGAAGACAGGCATATGCCATACATCGTGTCCCATTGGACATTTGGCTTGGACGGTGTCATACCACCTCTTCCAATTGTC
This sequence comes from Patella ulyssiponensis, assembly GCA_963678685.1. Taxonomy (NCBI): domain Eukaryota; kingdom Metazoa; phylum Mollusca; class Gastropoda; family Patellidae; genus Patella; species Patella ulyssiponensis. The sequence goes on from OY783230.1 coordinate 75,855,036, forward strand.
TAATGTTGTTTTACATGGTCGACTGGAAGGTCCCCCAAAGTTTCTGTGTTCGTCAGGATCTAACCTAGGACTTATAGCCAAGTGGGGATAGACACATCCTCTCTAGTAATTTTACCTCGACAAATTACATAATATGTAAATCTACGCTACGAAATAAGGTATATTTACATAAACTCTGCCAAATAACACAGCATGGTTTTTCTTTTACAATGTTATTTTACTAATTTATGTAAATTTACACGTACTCCGTTTAGAAATATTGAAATTTAACTTGGTTGTATAATAGCTAGAGGCAGAGTTCTGTCACAGACTGTGAAATAACACCAAAATATAGTCATAATGATGGCAAGATTTCTGCCAGCTTAAAACTGGTAAAAATACACAATATTTTTTACAGATGCGAAAAGAGGAACGGCTACGCTACACTCCCTTAAAAGAGTAACCAATGCTTGACAGGCCGATAGATCTGTGTAGCTACTGGATCAAAACGATGATGCCGGCGGGGCAAAAGAGCATGAAAAAATATTTAAGAATCGCCGAGCTTCAGCAGTACAACAAAGAGCACATCATCATCATCATCAAAAGGATACCCGATCATCATCATCATCATCATCAACATCGTTAGGAGGATACCCGGAATGTTATGATGATTAAATGGTATCAGGATACCGGAAATGTTATAATGATGATTATTAAACAATCCCTGACTGTTGTTGCGTGGGGATTCTTAAATATCTTTCCAATAATTTTAACAGGGTACGACCTACTCTTATATTCCAACTGTCAAAGTTTTTGACATGCACGCCAATGCGTACACGGGGCGTCGCTTTGAATATCTGTATCGGTCCATGGTTTGAGCTATTAAATATCCCTGTCAGACAATAAGTGGCCAATACGGGGATCGACCCCGGGACTCCCAGGTTAGCCTGATTCTGATTCTTATTCAATCAGTGTAGCAGCCACCTATATAGGAATGTTTCTTTTTTCTGCCGCATACCAACCATTGGGGTGCCGACTTAGATTCCAACATTGCCTTCACCCTCGAGTCTATTCCAACGTGCATTGCAGCACATCTGTGCTCTGGTTAGAAAAATCGTGCTCTGAGAAATAAAAATACGTGCTCTGGGAAAGTCCGGATGAAAATTGCAAATTGTAAAACTAATTAAATACGCATTTTGAACAGCTTACTTATGCTGTTTGTACAGTGAACATTGAAATGATATTGGCAACGTTATCCTTCCATATCATTGTACCAAATCCATATTTGATTATTCAGTTGCTTCCGTCATCGGTATAAACTCATGTTTATTGGTATGGACCATTATACGCTCCCACACAGCCTAATTTGTCAGTTTCTGAGTTTTGGCAGTGACCTCTTAGAGTGTCCGGGGAACACGTGGACAAGTGGGTAAGGCGCTGGCTCGCTAGCCTGGAGGTCGGGTGTTCGACCCCTGCATTGGCGGAGAAAGTACATCTCGATTTTCCGGCGTGATTTCCTATTATCAGTGATGCAGAACGGCGGGCCTGACAAAGACAGCTGTCTAGTCGTTCGGATGGGACGGAAAACCGAGGTCCCGTGTACACATTGGCGTGCACGTAAAAGATCCCTTGGCAGTTAGAATTCGATATAAGTGTAGGCCGTAGCGCTGCCCGGACAAAATTTTCCTCATAGCACGCTGTATGGCGTATACCCGTCTTCCATTAGTCCAGGTCAGGTGCACGTTAAACCCCCTTGAGTGTCCGCAGATATACGACAAATTGACGTTAAAGACAATGTATTTGTCAAATTTTCCAAAGTCAAGGGGTACCTCCCACCCCGCCCGTTTTTTCTCTAGAATTAGCGCGTTCCCATAAATCTAAATATCTCTCCCCCCCTCTCTCTCTCTCTCTCTCTCTCTCGCTCTCTCTCTCAATCTTGAAAATGCACAAGAAACTGTGTCAAAACGTATATCTATATATATATATGAAAAAATTAATATTGTTGTTAGTGGTGGGCCGTTGGTTGTGATGTACATACGTTAAAACGCATCTCAAAGGTACACTTTTCAGTACGCACGCTTCGGTTATTTCGTCATTCACGATTCTCTGAAAATAAGACATGGGAATGTTGTCTCCCTTTCTTTATATACTATTCAAAAAAAGTAGGGGATACTTGATTTTGGGGGCATAATACTAAAATATGCAAATGACTACGAAAAAAGTCACTATAGAACCTAACAGAAGAAACATTTCCAGTTACATGTGACGCCCAAACGCACCAATAGCTACCGCATGAAATGCAGGTGATGCTTGGGATCATCATGGGGGTCCAACCCAAGATTTGCACGACTCTGACTTTGAATGTTACAGTCATTGTGGCATTGAATTCCAGAGTGGAAACATCAGTTTAATTGTTTTAGTGACCAGAAAACAAATTTTGACATGCGTCGGCTTACCCAAAATGAAAGGTTACGTGCCCTTGGCATGCTACAGATCGGCACAACACAGGCGGTTGTGGCGCGGACGATGAATGTTTCTCAGTCTGTCATAAGCAGGCTATGGTCCAGATACCGTGATACACAATCTGTACAGGACAGACCACGCTCAGGTCGACCAAGGGCGACAACTCAAGCCCAGGATCGATTTATCCGTACCTTGGCCTTGAGAAATCGTGTCATCACAGCAAATCAGATCAGCGCTCGTCTTCAAACAGACACTGGTGTGAGAGTGAGTAGCCAGACGATTCGGAATCGACTGCATAGGGGTCACCTTCGCGCCCGACGTCCTCGCGTGATCCCTTGTTTGAGAGATCATCACATTCAGGCAAGACGTCGTTGGTGTAGGGATCGTCAACACTGGGATAATCGACGCTGGAGCAATGTGATGTTTTCAGATGAGTCAAGGTTCACTGTTGATTTTATGGACAGACGTAGGAGGGTGTGGCGTCGTCGAAACGAGCGCTTCCAAGACGTTAACGTCATCAGACATGATCGATTTGGGGGTTGTTCTGTTATGGTGTGGGGAGGCATCACTGTTGCTGGAAGAACGGCTTAACATGTTGTTGCAGGGCGTGTTACAGGCCAGTACTACCGGGACAACATCTTGGCAGTCCATGTTGTGCCGTTCGCACGACGTCATGGCCGCCGTTTCATCTTCCAGGATGACAACGCATGGTGTCACAGGGCCAGGATCGTTACAGGTTACCTCCAACAACAGAACATCACCACATTACCTTGGCCAGCACTGAGTCCCGACCTCTCCCCCATCGAGCATGTCTGGGACATGCTTGGACAGAGGTTACGTCAACGTCAACAACGTCCTGCCAATGTCCAAGAACTTGCTGCTGCGTTGCAACAGGAATGGGACAATCTGGACCAAAATGACCTTAGACGTCTCATTAGGAGTATGCCACGTCGGATCAATGCTTGTTTGGCAAACAGGGGAGGATTTACCCGTTACTGACTTTGTTGTGATGCTGTGGTAACTTTGCTGTTTGACCCCGGGTATCATTTTACCCTTATAATGGTCAGTCTGTGCCTTACTTAGTCTAACGATCATTTGGAATAAATCGATGAATGTGAACTTCATTTCATTTTGTCATTTGTTTCTTCGTCAGTTTCATTAGGTGACTTTAATAACACTTAAAAATCAAATATCCCCTACTTTTTTTGAATAGTATATATCAGAGGCGGACAGTGCCCTTTTTTACTGCTGAAAGTGCCTTTTCTCAGACCCAAATATGTCCGTTCCGAACGTTTACTTAGACGAAAATATCAGCCAAATAGCTCTTGGAATGGCTACAGATGCAAGGAAATGACGTGCCCCTTCTCCGCGGTCAATGCCCTCATTTTGCGGCGCCCCCCACCACCCTTTTCAAAATTCCTAGATCCGCCCCTGTATATAATATATTATATACTTTGGTTTATTAGAAATACATTGAAACGAAATGAGGTCTAACGTCCTACTATTTATTGAAATCCAGTTGTCAAGATTTTTATTATGTGCGCGCGAACAAATGAGTAAACGGCTGGACATCCGTTTTTCGCCCTACCCACGAGGCGCATTCCCTATGGGAGCGTCAGTGAGTAAGGCGCTGGCACACTCAGGCTCAGATTGAGAGGATCCCTGATTGGGTCCCAAAAGGAGTTATGAAAATATAATTTTATGTATTTGGTTGTATATGTGCGTGCCATATTAATGTCCAGAATATGCCTGATTTTCACTGTTGATAAAAGAGTCCCAGTGACATTTTCAGCCATGGTCCCCAAACCCTTAGGCTCAGGAGGATCGGGGATCGATTGCGATGTTGCCAAAAAAAGTTCCCCTGAAGTACTCAACGTCTTTTCCTCTTTTTCATTAGTACAGGGTTTGGCAAGGAATGGCGCCTAGTCTTTCGGATGGGATGCAAAAGAGATTCCATGAATATCCGTGCACGTAAAAACACCCAAAGAATTCAATTGCTATCGAGGCAAAATTTACCGGTCTGAGCAGAAATGTATGAGGTTATATTAAACCCCATTCCATTCATTTGTTGCATCTGAAAAACAGACAAAATAACACCTGTAGTGGGATGAGTTTAAAAATAGTACGAAAATAAACGCTGTATTTCGTTTGTCGGGATTGGATCCACGACGTCAAATTTGTAACAACCAATATGGCTGCGCCCTTGAAAACGTGAATTTTATATTTTCAACATTTTCGGCATGACATTTAATTCTGACACAGTTATATTTTGTCTGAGAGTCACCACCGAATGACTTATCCAGGAATGTCAAGTACGTTGTATAATAAATGACTTTTATTCCCGATTATTTGTCCTTGTTGTCCATTTACTTCTGAAGTAAAAATGTGAATGGTTGTTTTCCACCGGTGACCGGGTGATGAATATCAACCATGGACCTTATATGATATCAACATAGTCCAATGCCAATGCATAAAGTAATTGGTCACCCCATTTGATTAATCATCCTATTGTTCTCAATGTTCACCATACAGTTTGGAAAAATAACCCACCGACAACGGATGGTGATATTTCTCAATACGGCCAGACTGGCATTCCCTGAAAATTTCATTTTTCTGTCTCTGTAGGGTAGGTAGGTCTACGAAAATGCGTAGCTCCGAAATAGCATACACATGTGAAAAATTACTGTAATGAGCTTCGATTTAGTCTTTGATTAGCAGATAACATCCTTTGCTTTCATGTACTAATGGTTGGGCGATGACAAATTCATATATGTTCACTCAAATTATGTCAATTAGCCCATTCTAAATAGGGAACGGAATGAGTTTTGAAATTTTGATATTTTACAAAAAATGTGAATGACGATAGTTGAATATTTTTCTGCTTTACAGATTGAAGGAACATTGGAAGTGAGAACAGGAGTATGAATGAAAAGAATTAGACATGAGTTGTCGATCTTAATGGATGTCTGATAACAGATGAAAACATTGATAACATTCCAAGGAGTTATGAGTCGTCTTGCTTGTATAATGAACGTGAGACTCTGTTTGTCTCAGACATTTCCACTGCGTTGTGTACTAGAAGACAATGTCAGGCGTGCTAGCTGTATTTTAGAACCAGAGCTTACAAGACGGGGAATCAATCAGTTGGCTCAAATGCACCTGATTAAAAATTTTACCACAACGTCAATCGGGTTCGATTCGAGAAGGGCAAAAGTAGGTTATTTTTTAGATAAATATATACGGTAGGCCCTAATCTATGTACTAATGGGGAGCCACAATAGCTCATGAGTAAGACGGTGGCACAGTCAGTGGAGCAGGACGCATTACAGGAGGGGCAGACAACTGATATTCGTGCACGTAAAAGAACCCTTTACAGTTGGAATTTGATATAAGAGTAGACCACTGTGCTGCTGTATGGCATATGTCCGTCTTCAATTAGCCCACCCAGTTGGTGCAGAAGCGAATTATTGAAATAAAATTAAACCATGTTAGTCCCGAAATGACCTGGTTTGTGTCGAGTGGACCTTATACCCCATTTCTCTCTCTGTCTCTATCTCACTGTCTCTCTGACACCGGATTATTTGTGTTTCAGAAAGATCCAATCCTAAGGCGACCAAAACCAATGAAGATAAACAAATTGGTGTCAATCAAACCTGATATGACAGTGACACAATTAGCGAAAGAATTAGACCGATCAGTTGGTGGGTATTGTTTATTTGATTTAACCCTTTAGTAGTTGATACATATAGACTACCCTGATTCTCTAAAAAAAAAAAAAAAAAAAAAAAAAAAAAGAAAATTTTTTCCTCCATCAAGTTCGGTGGCTGATTGATCATAAGGTCAGTCAATGGTTTCGATTGCTGGCTTTAAGAGTAGGGTCGCCTGTCAAATCTCATTAGATTTACTGACACAGCCAAATATTGAAATAAAATTCAACCATATGTTAGTCCTGAAATAACCCAGTTAGTGTCTGCATGGACGTTAAACTCTATCTGTCTAAAATTGGTGGTCCCTATGCTGCCTCAAATCTTCCTAGTCACAGAACTACTAGTATACTGCCCTTAAATAGATCATAGCTATTCAGGTGACTTGAGTGTATAGTCTTTCGGATGAGTCAAACAACCAAGGACCTTGACAGTTTTAATATGATAAATTAGAAAACTGCTGCGCCGCTGTACAGGCAAAATTTCCCACTTTGTAAATTGTATGGTATACACCAATCTTCATTAGCCCAGTAGGTGCAGAAAAGTAGGACATTAAACCCCATTTAAATCTTCTACATGTTAGTGGAAGTTGTTTACTGATTTTAGATTAAGTTTGGCCTACTGGTAGGGTGACCCACCATAAATAAATATCTCGAAATATGTCGAAAATTACACCACACATTTATAGTCACTAAATAAACGGTCATGTTGTACTTAATAAGCTGTGACCATTTAACCATCTAAAAATAATAGACTGAAAAATGGTTCCAAGTGTCGTCCATAACATCCAGACACTTTTGAGTAAAAGATAGGTTACGTGCCCTTGTTTTGAAATTAGTCTCGCTTAACCAGTCTACCGACCATTCTACGTCTAATTGACAGGTTGGGATAATCAAGACTACTTTTTTTATGAAACATAACAGAAAGCTGAAACAAGAATGGAACAAAGTTATAACATTGGCTATATCTATAGAATATGTATCTATTTATTTATTTACTGGTACACATCCCTTGTGAGTTGCCCTCAGGGTATAAAAAAAGTACACGGGTATTGAACATTATCTGGGGAAAGTACACCAATTAGGCATCAAAAATATTTATTCATCTATAGAAAATCTATTTATAGAATATCTATGTTTTCCAGATCAGATATTTGAAGCTTTGTCGTATGTTAATCATGGCGAATTCTACAGGAAAAAACATTCAGGTATAGCTAGTTAAAACATAGATCCTGCATAGTTCTTTGGATTGCATAATAAACTGAGATTTTGTGTACAAATTAGCGTGCACATAAAAGAACCCTTGGCTGTTGGAATTCTGTTTAAGAGTAGTTCGTATCATGACTGTCTGGACAAAATTTTCCTCATAACCAGACGTGTCAACTACCCTGTTTTTCCCGTGAGACTCGCGGATTCACAACCTTTCTCCAGAACTCCCCCACGGGAGGAAATTTCTCACGGAAAATGGCCACATGGCAAAGACTATTTTCACTTACTTCTGTTTTATAAATAGGCCTCATGATTGGCTGAATTTGACCGGAAACTTCTGATTCCGGTATTACGCTTGAAGCTCAACATGTGTTTGTGATAAGTATTGGTTGGAGTAAATAAAGTATATTGTGTTGGTATCAGAGTACATGATCATACCGAATAAAACAGAGACATGTACAAGGTTCTTTCCATAACTATCATTCTCCCCACGGCTGTTAAATGTGTATCTATGTGATTTTGACAATTCTCCTGCGAAGAGAAAACATTTCATGCTACGTTACTTGAGCATGAAATCGGAAGCCATTGATTGAGATTAGATGGCTTTCAATCTGCGAGTTTGGATTACCATTTTTGTTATATTTATATTACAAGCGATTGTATTATCGATATATGCAAATAATCTGACCTAAAAGTTATCGAGTCAACTGGCATGGGTTTCGAATCCCCGGCTGTACGTGACAAGGAGTAGGGTCGCCTGTCCAAACTCGTGGGTTTTCTCTGGACCTCCTGTTTCCTGCCACTGCTAAAGATCCCTACGCGCTTCCAAATTATTGAAATAAAAATAAACTGTATGTTAGTCACAAAATGATGTAGTTTGTGTTGAGTGGACGTTAAACCCCATTTCTCTCTCTCTCTCTCATTTCGTAGATTACATTCTCTATAATTATAAATGACATTCTTTCTAGTTATAGATGATTTTGATGTAATAAAAGAAGTAGTGAAGAAATGTGGTTTCAGACATAAACTGGTTGAAGGTCCGAAATCTGAGAAAGAAAGAGTTGATATTGTACGACAGTAAGTTGAGGGGAAGATCTATTATCTAATGTCGATTCGATCTGGATGATGGAGGAGATAGGTCCTCACGATTTTACAAGTCTGAAAATGCTTTGTGAGACCTGGCCCCGAGTTCACAAAGCATTCTCAGACTTAAGTTGAGAATTTACTCAAAATTGTTCACCTTAATGTAACTAAAACATAGCCCTTTATAATAATTTTGTTGTTTTATTGTATCCAAAACATCAATAAGAAACTATGTGCAAAGTTTTGTGTTTCTGGATCAAAGATATTTCTCAAAAACAGTGATTGAAAGTTGAGCAAATTCTCAACTTAAGTCTGAGAATGCTTTGTGAACTCGTGGCCTGGTCTGGGTTTTCCCTTGTCTTCCAAAGAAAAGTTTGGTCTCATCTTGCCATTGGAATCGTGTTAAAGATACTTGAAAATAGAGTGGCCCATTGAGTAAGATGTTAGCTCACTAACCTGAGGTTTTCTCTTCGATCCCTGTGTTGACTGAGAAAGTTCATCTGGATTTTCCGGCTTGGTTGTCCCTTGTCTGTGGTGCAGGACAGAGGGCCTGGCAAAGGGACAACGTATAGTTTGTATGGGACTGGGACAAAAAGAAAGAAGTCCTTTGAATATATTGGCATGTACTTAAAAGAACCCTAAGAGTGAGAGAGAGAGAAATGGGGTTTAACAAACAAGGTCATTTCGGGACTAACATATGGTTTTAATTTTATTTCAATAATTCGCTTGCGCATTGGGGTCTTTAGCAGTGGGAGGAAACTGGAGCACCGGGAGAAACCCACGAGGTTGGACAGGCGACCCTACTCCTTGCCACATACAACCGGGGATTCGAAACCACGTCAGTTGACTCAATGGCAGGCCGTATGATATAGCGCACGCAGGCTAACCATTCGACCTCCCAACCCCCCACCCTAAGAGTAGTCTGTAGTGTCACACTGTATGGCATATTCTTGTCTTTGTTAGCCATGTCGGTGCACTGAAGTTAGCTATTTAAACCCCATTTCTTTTCCTTTAGACCTCCACCAGATGAATCTGTGCTACAGAAGCGCCCTCCAGTGGTTACCATAATGGGTCATGTTGATCATGGGAAGACAACTCTGTTGGATTATTTACGTAAATCGAAGACTGTCGACAAAGAATTTGGAGGAATAACACAGCACATTGGAGCATTTTCTGGTAAAAATAAAAACTGAAGTGCATTTATGCTTTTTGTCAGGAAAAAAAATAAGCTTACGTTTGACTGAAAAGAAAATGTAGTGCATGAAATTAGATCTCCTCACTTGTGTATTTGTATGTTTCTGCTCGTATTTTAAATTGTTTTTTGAGTTAAACAAAATAATTTTGCATGTTGTACATAATTTTCATCAAAGAGTTTTGCACTGGGTCGAGGTTAGTTTTAAAATAGTGCAAAAGTGAACAATGTATTTCGATAGTTGTTTATTTGTTCCATTCTGTCAAAATGATAGCACAAGTATTACATTTTCAGTACCATTGCCGTCTGGTGAGACGATAACGTTTCTGGATACACCAGGTCATGCTGCGTTTAGTACGATGAGAGCTAGAGGAGCACAAGTGACAGATATTATAGTATTAGTTGTAGCAGCAGATGATGGGGTCATGGAACAGACGTTAGAATCAATACAACATGCTAGACAAGCTAATGGTAATCCTTTGTCATTTAGATTGACCCTGTATCTTGGTGGCGTGGTTTCCCCTTGTCAATAGTGTGGAACGGAGGGATTGTCAAAGACTGCAACCTTGTTGTTCAAATGGGTCGAAAAACCGAGGTCCTGTGTATTCATTGGCGTGCACGTTAAAGATCCCTTGGCATTTGGGAAAGTGATATAGAGTAAGCCATAGTGTATGGTGTAAGCTGGTCTTGATTAGCCTTGTCAGTGCCGAACATTAGGGCTTTAAACCCCATTTCATTTAAGTGGCTAAGGTGCCGGCTCGCTAACCAGGTTCAATCCATGTGTTGGCATGAAAGTTCCTCAGCATTTCCTGGTGTGATTCCACATTGTCTATGATGCTTAACAAAAGTCAATTTGCTAGTAGAGCGGCTACCCTTTTACGTGGGGGTGTAACAAGGGAACCACAACAGAGTTTTATAGGAAGAACAAAATACCATCAATCGTTTAAGGCACCATCTTTATTCTCTAAAACAACCTGTGACAGACGGACTTCAAAGAAGAGCAGGCCAAATTACCACTGTCTGGGCAAAATTATTGTTCCTGGCAGGACACACATAAACATAGTCACATAATGTTCATTTAGCAGTTGATAGCTGTACCATTCCTTTCATTTTCACAGATTAATTTGCTAGTAGACAATGTTATATATTTTTATTCCAGTGCCTATAATAGTAGCTGTAAATAAAATGGATAAACCTGAAGCTGATCTCGTATGTACTTCATTTTATCATTAAGATGGGTTCACCATTCCGCTGGTTCACTAGTCCACCGCTGTAAGAAATACTAATCTTAATAATAGATACCGGTAGACTAATGAAGCTGCGGACTAGTGAGACCTCCCCTTATAATTTAGAAATTTACTTTAGCCTAGCCCGGTGCAGGACAGATGGCCTGACAAAGACAGCTGTCTGGTCGTTCAGATGGGTCAAAACACTGAGGTCCTGTGTACACATTGGCATTCACATAAAAGATGCCTTTGCTGTTGGAATTTGATAAAAGAGTAGGCTGCAGTGCCTCTGTCCGGGCAAAATTTCCCTCATAGCATGAGGAGAATGGTCGGTTGTCCAACCTTGTGGGTTTTTTTCTGGATCCTCCTGTTTCCGCCCATTGCTAAATAAAAAATCAAACGATGTGTTAGTCCCGAAATAACTTAAATTGTGTCGAGTGGACTTTAAACTCACCCCTTTTTCTCTCTCTCTCTCTCTCTTATCCCAATATGTATGGTGCATTGTCATGCCATATTGATAATATGCATTGTATTGAAAATAAATGGTATTGGTACTGCAGTTACTTTTAGTGTGCTTCCTAGCAACAAGTTTTGTTTATATATTGTAGGAGCGTACGAAGAGAATGTTAATGGAACATCAGTTATTAATAGAAGAGTTTGGTGGTGACGTACAAGCAGTTCCAATATCTGCTCTAAAAGTGAGTATAATATTAGGCCTACTTTATCAAGCTCACTGATGCACCATGCAACACAGTGACAGACACGGGTATTTGACCAGGGGTGTTGAGGGCATTTTGTAGACATTAAATGTCATCTGAACACGCTCTTGAAAGACCCCTCCCACCGTGCAAGCGAATTATTGAAATGAAATGGAACCATATTTTTGTCCTGTAATGACCTAGTTTGTGTGTAGTGGATGTTCAACCTCATTTCTCCCTCTTTCTCTCCTGGAGCTACGGTGGCTCACTAACCGTGAGTATGCGTGTTCGATCCTTGCATTTGTAGAGAAAGTTCATCAGGATTTCGGCGTGGTGCAAGATGGAAGGCCTGACAAGGACAGCTGTCTAGTCAGTTGGATGGGATGAAAAAGTCGAGGTCCCGTGTATACATCGGTGTGTGCATAAAAGATCCCTTGGCAGTTGGAATTCAATATAAGAGTACGCCATAGAACCATGCCCGGGCAAAAATCCCCTCATAATACACTGTACGGCGTATGCCCGTAGGAGCCCAGAAGGAGCTAAACAGTAGGACCTTAAACCCCATTTCATTTCATTTCATTTTCGCTCTCTCTCTCTTCATGAAATATAATACATTTTGATTTTCACATGTATTCTTCAGGGAACTAACATTCAAGAATTAAAAGAAGCAATTATTACCCAATCTGAAATAATGGAGATCAAGGGTGATCCGGTTGGTTTAGTTGAAGGTCGAGTTATTGAATCCAAAACAGATCCCGGTAGAGGGTAACTCATTATTCATCAACATTTTCAATAAAATCGTAATACACATTTATGTCCTTAAAACGAACGATGCGTCTAGATCTAGATGACAGGGTCATGGAACAGACGTTAGACGCTGATTTAATTCAAGATGGGAGATTATATCTATTGAGGGGGGTGTGGGTGTTGGTTGGATTGCCCAAGGGTTAGCGCATGGACGTTGCATCATAAAGTCTGTCATTGAGTCAAGGAATAGGGTAGCCTGTTTAACCTCATATGATTTCTCCGGGTACTCCGGTTTCCTCCCCTAAGCGTTGCACATGTGGCCATTATAAAACCTAAATGACGTGTAATGATCTCAACGTAAACAAAGTATTGTTGACGAGACATTGAATTCGACTGTTAATGCGTGGCCATAAAAGACCCAGAAAGACATCACAAACTCGAATGTTACCAAATTAATGTTGACAAGACAGTAAACTCTGCTATTTTATCTTGTAGAAAACTGGTGACGGCAGTTGTAAAGAGAGGAACTCTAAAGAAAGGTTCAATAATAGTTGCTGGTAAAACATGGGCTAAGGTAAAAAAAATCATGAGCTAATGTGGATCTCACTGAAAATAATGAGCAATGGGGATCACACTGAAAATTATGAGCAATGGTGGATCACACGGAAACCATGGACTGTGGTGTTGACACATCAAGTACCTCTGAATTCTACTGTAATATGTAGGCTAAATCCCTGTTATTGGTGAGTCCCAAACTGTCCTTGAGTCGAGTGGCATGATTTTCGACCCCCAAGTTTGTAAAAGGAATAGCATTACCTGCCTAACCTCAAGGATTTTGTCCGCATCCTGTGGTTTCCTCCAACCGCTAAAGACCACCACAAGCAAGAGAATTATTAAATTAAAATTTATCAAATCTTAGTCCCAAAATGACGGTTTGTCTCAATATTGTAATACCATTTGATGTACTCTAGGTACGTGGTATGTTTGGCGATGATGGTAAACCGATAGTGATGGCGCCACCATCAACACCAGTAGAAATATCTGGATGGAAAGAACTACCGTCTGCTGGTGATGAAATTTTGGAAGTTGATTCAGAGGTAAAATAAATTTGTAAAAGTTGAGTTGTCTGCTTTGTCTCAGTTGACTTACATAAGGTTTTTCTCTGGTTTTCTTAACGACCCCTTACGTACAAGCAAATTATTGAATTAAATTTGAACCATATATAATTCCTGAAATGACTTAGTGTTTGTTAGGGGAAGTTTAAAAATCCCCCTCGCTCTCTCTCTCTCTGTCTCTCTCTCTCAATATTTTGCAGATGCAGGATTTTGGTTAAGTTTAAAAATCCTAGTATAAATTTCAGATCTTCTTTCTTAAAATACTGAATTGTTAGTGAAAATGGCCCCAGTTGAAATTATATTTATGTATATAAGTTTACAAAATTTGTGAAACTTTTTTCATGTAAAGAAATTTGCCAAAGAAGTTGTAGACAACAGATTACATCAGGCAATACAAGAAAAAGCAGACGTTGATCAAATAGCAATAACAGAAAAACGTGCAGAACATAGGAAAGGTTACGAAGCTATGACTGCTGCTCGACTTGAAAGAGGATTTAGATATGGCAATAATCGAGGAATTAAGAAAGAGAAAGAGACAATAATCACACATGAAGGACCACAATTATCTTTAGTTTTAAAAGGTAACAGAATTTTATTGTAAACTGTTGAAGGGGGTGGGATGGCTGAATGGTTAGCACGTGTGGACTGTATCATAAGGTCTGTCATTGAACCAACAGACATGGCAAGAAGTAGGGTTGTTTGTCAAACCTCATTGATTTTCTCCAGTTCCACTATTTTCCTTCTACTGCTGAAGATCCCTACTCGCAAGCGAATTATTGAAATAAAATTGAACCATGTGTTAGTCTCAAAATGACCTAGTTTGTGTTGAGTGGACATTAAATCCTTCTGTATTTGTAAATTGTAAACTGCTGATACTATATGTTAATTGAAATATTTATATATTGTAGGCGATGTAGATGGATCTTTAGAAGCCATCTTGGATACCCTAGTGATGTATAATTCTAAGAAATGTAATCTAGATCTAATTCAATATGGTGTTGGTAATATTACAGAACAAGATATCAAATTAGCTGAATCATTCGATGGTAAGTTTCCAATCATTTAATACATGATCACCAATAGTATTTGTTATTGATACTTGATTACCATCTATTGATCATCCCTCAGCTTATATCACATACAGTATTGATCACCCCTTAGTATCTATTATATACAGGGGTCACGGTTGCTAAGTAGGTAAGACGCTGGTTCACTGGCCTGGAGGTCGGGTGTTCGATCCCTGCACTGGTCGAGAAAGTTCATCCAGATTTTCCGATGTGGTTCCCCCTTGTCAGTGGTGCAGGACAGAGGGCCTCACAAGTTCGGATGGGATGGAAAAAATGAGGTTGAGTGTACACTTTAGCGTGCACATAAAAGATCCCTTGACAGTTTGAGTTCGATATAAGAGTAGGTCGTAGTGCCGCTGTCTGGGCAAAATTTCCCTCATAGCACACAGGCCGGCATTTGCCCGTCTTCATTAGCTGAAAAGTAGGATGTTAAACCCTATAATGATTGAAATACAAATTCCCTAGTTATACAAACAGTTTCTCATGATTTTCTGTCTAGTTGTTTGGATAGGACGCAAAACCGAGGTCCCATATTCACATTGGCATACACATAAAAGAACCCTTGACAGTTGGAATTCGATATAAGAGTAGGCCGTAGTGCCGCTGTCTTGCAAAATTGCCGTTATAGCAAACTGCATAATATGTTCCCATCTCCATTAGCCCAGTTGGGTCTGAAACGTAGGGCGTTAAACCCTCCTTCATTTCTTTTCATATCTTTTTAATAACTGGATAGAGCAATACACAAAAACACATACATATGGCAAATTATTTATTTGGGCGACGTTTCAAAAAGTATCCTTTGAACGCTATCCATAAGTATGAGTTTTTGAGTATTTGTATTATTTTATATATTGTAGGTGTTGTTATGGGATTCAATGTGTCGATTCCTAGCACTGTACAGAAAATAGCTGAGTCATGCAATGTTCCTGTATCCTTACATCAAGTTATTTATAACCTATTTGATGATCTCTGCTCACAACTTAATGCTAAATTACCTGTTATAGAAGAACAAGCAACAATTGGTCGGTATTCTTACAATCTGATTAAAACACAGTTCTTATTTCGTTTAATTTTTTACAGTTCAAAATTTCGTTTTACTTGTCTTTACTACACTAGCCTGTTACAGTGAGTTCTTGCCATGCTCTGCACGTCACTGTGGGTTAATAACTCCCGGAGAAAATTTGGAAAAGTTAACTACTGCAAATGCGTTTTTCTGCTATTCTAGTACTTGGTTTCGTAACCGAAATCCGATTCTATGCTGACCTGAATTCAAACCATTCAATCAGACCGTTACATTCACAAATAAAAGTTGATACCTGCTAAATGTTGCACAAAGTAAAGTGGATCCAGACAAAATGTTTCAATCCATTGTCAATTCAGTACAAATTTGTAGTATTCAATTAAAAGAAAAGTAAAATTAGTGTTTTATTAGATTTTGGGCACTTTATTTTGCCAACTAGATGAAATAATAATTTTCTTTTTCACTTTACCTGTCTACCTGAAAAGTCAGATTGCCCGAAAGTTAGGTAGGTAGTTGTTCCCCACTCCTCATACCCCCTTGGCTTGCACGCCTAAAATGGTCCCCCCTTGACAGTGGTGCATGACTGAGGACCTGGCAAAGGACAACATATAGTTCCAGACCCTTTGCAGACATTGGCATGCACTTGAAAGAACCCTTGGCAGTTGGAATTTGATATAACAGTAGGCCGCAGTGCCACTGTCCAGGTAAAATTTCTCTCATAATACAATCTATGGCATATACCCTTCTTCATTAGCCCAGTCGGAGTAGAACAGTAGGACGTTAAACCCTTATTTCATTTCATTTTGCCTGTGCTTTTATTTGGTTGTGTAGCAGTTAACAGATAATAAAGTGCCATAATTTTTTTTTTCAGGCGAGGCCAAAGTTTTACAATTGTTTAAATTAAACAAGAAAAAAAAAGAAATCATTGTAGCAGGTTGTCGATGTACGAAAGGTTTATTACATAGAAAGAAAAATTTTAAAGTTATTAGAAATGAAGAAGTTGTATATGAAGGTATGCTAATAGCCTGTTAAAATCCTCTTGTGGCATGTACACTTTTGCTCAAATATCAAATTTCTCACATCTTAAAGGACAACATTGGCGTTGGTCATTATTATATATGTGATAGAACTGGTTAAACACATTCCAAATATAATTTTAACACAGATTTAAAGAAACAACTGTGACGAAAGGAAAACATGAGTTTAAAATTTTGATTGTGGCTTAAATATTGGATAACAGAAACCCATCTTTTCATGGCAAGATAACAACACTAATGTTGATTCAAGTTGCCAATAAGTCGTGTTTGCAATATTGACGACTGTGAATGATACTGAGTTAAAGACTTAGCTACTTTAAAGATATTTTTGAAAAAGAACCAGTTTATTGTCTTGTTACTTAGATTTGATTTATTTATTTTTCAGGTTCCATAAATTCTCTAAAACATTTAAAGAATGAAGTGGAGACGATAAAAATGGATGTAGAATGTGGTCTAAGTTTATCAGACTCTAGTTTTATATTTGAAGAAGGCGACATTATACAGTGTTTCGATTCAAAACAAGTTACACAAGTTATTGACTGGAATCCAGGCTTTTGATAATGATTTGTTTTAAGAAAGTAATTATGAAAGTTCCAGTGCAATCACGTTATTGACCAGGATCCAGGATTTCGATAATGATTTGTTTTAAGAAAGTAATTATGAAAAGTTCAAGTGTGATCAACATATTTGAAATTGCAAAATCATGTTATTCAGAAAAACAGTGATTGACTCTTCAGGGACACCTACTAATAATGAGGACTTCGAAATCAGAAATATGAATTTATATTTTAACATGCAAGTCATGAGGATTAATTAATGACTACTTAAAAAAACAGGAATATGAATTTAGATTTCAACATGAAGGTCTTGATTCTGATATATGCAAGTATTGCTTCTAGGGTTGGATCTCTTCGATCATTGCCACTCTGATGTATAGATTTCAACATATGCAAGGCTTGATTCTTAAGTAATATCTACTAGTACCAACCTGGGTATCATTGTTTGAAAGTTCGTTTGGATGAGCTTAGACAATATTTACGAATTCTCAAACGAAAGATTTGATGCTGAATGAATGTAAAAGAAATTAGGGCTGCATACGTGAGATCTATTATTACCTGGGCTACAGCGAAGATTTAATGGTGCCCGGGTTACAGTGGAGATTTAATGGTGCCCGGGTTACAGTGGAGATTTAATAGTACCTTGGTTACAGTGGAGACTTAATGGTACCCGGGTTATTTTGAAGATTTAATGCTACCCAGGTCACAGTGTAGATTGATAGTAATTTATTGCCTTACAAGAACTGTGATAGTAATACATTATTAGTGCTAGTTTCAGATTTTTATGTGAAGGTTTTGTGGTTGATAGTTTGTCTTGCATGAAAGGGAGAGCACATCCAGGTCTTCCACAGGTCTATGGACCAGAAACACTTGTTTGTATTGTTTAAAATAAAACTCAGAAACCACAACATGTATAACCTTACAAAATCCATCCTATTAGTGCTTATTGCAGGTCTTTTTTAAGGCCTGAAATGTTATCTAAATTATCTTAATTATTAATTAGACATTAATTAAGTTCATAATCAACTCGTGATACCATTGTTAGTCTGCTATATTTTGTGGATTGGAATATATTTTCTGGTGGATAATTTAATGTAAAAATGAGGATTGAGGCTCGCCTAAAATTCAAAAATGGCTAATATCTCATTTAGAGTGAAGCAATTTGACTGAAATTTTCAGCATATTTATTTTCATAATCGTTTTTACAACTATTATAGCGAGAACTGCCAGCTCTTTATTTAGTCTTACCCAATGCCTCTTTAAAGATGAATCACGCTTAAAATCTACGAAGACATCCAGCTAGTTCTTCCAAATTAAACTTTATTCACATTGTGTAGTAAATGAAACCACAACAAATTATGTTTATAAACAGTACAAAAAAGTCCTTCGTTTCTTCTCCGACTTGGCTAATGAAGACAGGCATATGCCAGACAGTGTGCAATGAGGGAAATATTGCCCGGACAGCGGCGCTATGGCCTACTCTTATATCGAATTCCAAATGCCATGGGATCTTTTACGTGCTTACCAATGTATCATAAACAGGACCTCAGTTTTCGTCCCATCTTAAAATGACAAGACAACTGTCCTTGTCAGGACCTGCATCCTTCACCACTGATAAGGAGAAACCACGTTGAAAAACCCTAATGAAACTTTCTTCGCCAATGCACACAGCTCGATGCATAAGCGAATTATTAAAATAAAATTGAACCATGTTAGTTCTGAAATAAAACCTAGTTTTAGTTGACATTACACGCGATTTCTCCCTCTCTCTCTGTCTGCTATACTACGGTACTTAATTCATGAGAAGTCTAACCAAATATTTTCACCTGTTCGTCTGCCCAACAGTCTTTAACCATAATCATAAGTTCATAACCCATTTTTAAGTGCCAGGTGCTGATGTTTGGTATTTTGTTCAAATTCAGCATATCAAGCATTTCAATAACGGGATGGTACCTATTTATATTGTTCAATATCCACCGCCAGGTGCAGAGCTACGCCCAATGTTTGTATTTATCGTTTACATGCTGCAATTTTGAATGGATCAACTTGGAACTTTGCACATTTATTCCCTACACTGTAAAGACAGCAACTATTTATTTTGGTGCATGTCACGGCCCTCTAGGGTGGTTTCACACCCACTTTAGTTTTAATTTTTAGTCTGTAAACCCAACAAACAAACCCAACACCTAGCCTTCTTTAAATTGGCTCTTGTCATATTACAGTCTTTCATTTTCTTCTTTTTAAAAAGTGCCATATCATTCAAGGCAGGAATGTGGATGTAAGTGAGTGGTGCTCTTGTATAAGGTCTTCACTCAATAGGCCTAGGCCTATAGACACTATGGAGCCTACATTCCTACGTGAATTATGAATGAATGCTCATAAAATGCAGCACTGGCAGCAGGCGCATGAAAAGCTTTTTTTAGAAACAGAAAAAGAATAAAAGATGAAAACAGTCGTTTAAAATGTTAAAGGAGGTAATCTGGTCATTAAAACCCTCTAAATGGGGCCTATTGATATTATAACAAGTAGGCCTACTGACACAACTGAAAATTCGGACTCTTCGACCTAACCCCAAAACACAAAATGAAGCTGCAGGTTGGCACAAAAATCGATAGTTTTGTAATTGCCATTTATCAATGATAGTCTCACTCAATTCAATACATCGTTATAAGACAAATAAAGCTATGTTATTGTAAGGGAAATATTTAATCACCGTACTGAATGCGTTCAGGCATTGACCCGAATAAACACTAAATGGGAGGACGTCAATGGGGAGACAATTCATAATTATCTCCCCTTGTTTGGAATCGTAGATGACGTCAAACGTTCCTTCCGTTTTTCCGCTATGACGATTTTAAGTCACCAAAATGACAAGAATGGAAAAAAGATATCCCTATTCCTTTCAACAGTAACCTTCTGATTTCTAAAGAAGTCAAAGGCCGATGCAGGATAACTGATCAGAAAACAGCCCAAATTCCGCTGAGATAGGCTAACCGTCACAAGTTCCAGTTCTGACGTTTTTATTTTTTATTTCATTTTTTTCATTTGACTGACGTTTCACGTTGACAAGAACTTTGAAGAACATGCCAATGATATTAGAAAATAGTTAATGTATAACGATAATGGAAGGTTGCAGTTCGTTATGGAAATGCTACTGTCTGTTTTTATTGGTTGCATTCATCACACAGATTAAGATATGTCATGGAGAAGGTAGGTACCGTACATATGCGTAGTTATAGTACTACTAGTACTACTAGTCTAGTACTACTAGTAGGCCTTCTTAGACGTTGTCGTTGGCGTAAATAATTGAATACTATCTAGTATTACTAGGCCCTAATAGCCTTATCTAGAAATTGATAGAAATAACCTAGTTCCATGGACTATTATCGGCTCTGATCGCATAGAATAGGCCTGATAATATTCATTACTAAAGTAACTACAGGGATTTTTGAGTAAGGCCGGGATACCCTGCAGTTTGGCTACTTTAGTACTTACTAACTTAGTTATTATTCATTTCATCTGAAGTACTATGGGCCAAAGCCAATGATACTTTTGGTTCTTTTTGAGAGATGTAAATTAGCCCAGCAATTGAAGTAACCAAACCTGAAAACAATGGATAGGGTACCTATCATACCAATTTGAATCAAAATAAGATAGTGTTTCTTTGCTGAAAAACAGGATTTTTGAGAATTTTATACCTTTTGGACATGTTGGTCAACTTTAACTTAACATTTAAAAGAAGTCTCACAGTCTGTTAGTCATTTCCAAGTTCAACTAATGAACTAGACAATACACTTGAAGCATGACCCCATGACCTCCCCACTGCTTCTAATTCTAATTCCTCAAAACGTACTAGAAAATAAAATGAATTTTTATTGTTTGATTTATTTCCCAGGAGTTATGGATGTGGCACAGTTTGTTGTAAAACGAGAAGGAAAGAATACGAGTGATTGTGAAAGAGCTTGTCAAAAAGAGGTTTTATTGAAATGCCATTATTTTCTGTTCCTTGAAGATGACAAAACATGTCTTCTTTCTTCAACAGATCATCCTGATGTTGCTAAACAAGCTAAAAATATAGGTAGCAAATATATCTTTATTTGTCTCATCTTTCGAGTGGGGGTTGGATGGCTGAATGGTTATCACATGCGTGGTGCATGCACTGTAGGCCTATCATAAGATCTGTCATTGAGTCAACTGGCATGGTTTCGATTCCCTGTTTGTACGTGACAAGCCGAGTAGGGTTGCCTGTCCAACTTTGTTGGGTTTCTCCGGGTCCTTCCGGATTCCTCCCACTGCTAAAGATCCCTACGTGCAAGCAAATTACCGTATTGAAATAAAATTGAGAATATTTATGTGTGGTTATCATTTAAGGTCTTGATCCAGCTAAAGTTGAACATTTTATGAAAGAGAAAAAGAAACTGGTGAAATCTAAAATAAATGAAATCCATGAGTTGAAGAAGAAAATAAATAACCTCACTTCAAGAGTTGAAAGTTTTCAGGTTTTGTACAATATTTCTAAAGCTGGCTCACATCAACTGATTAAATGTTCTTTCTTCATTTATTGACATTGCTATCAAATCGATCAGAACTAATCTCATTCTGATAGTCTCACTCAATTCAATACATGGTTATAATTTAGTGAAGACAAATAAAGTTACGTCATTGTACTGGTCTGTTCTCGATTGCAGCCTCGTGGGTTTTCTCCGGGTCCTCTGGTTTCCTCCCACTGCTAAAGACCCTTACACGCAAAAAATTTAATGAAATAAAGTTCAACCATGTGTTATTTCTGAAATTACCTAGTTAGTTTGTGTCAAGTGGGCGTTAAACCCCATTTCTCTCTCTATTTTCGATTGCAAACTTGTACATGACAAGGAGTAAGTTTGCTGCCTAATCTTGTGGTTTTTCACCCTGTCCTCCAGTTTCCACTGTGAGGTAATGATCCCCGCACTCAAGTAAATTATTATCCTGCTCCGAATGAAGTCAGGGAAGGGATATTGAAATGGGCTTCATCCGTCCATGTGTCTGTCTTATAAACCATTCAAGATATCTTACGGAAACTGTACACACATTAACCTATTAAAAGTTAGGAATTTCTTGGGGTTATATTACCCAGATAGTGGGCATCAGTCCCCATTTCCTCCTTCTCTCTCTTGGTTTCATTTTTGTATATTAATACGTTTCGTTTAATGTTCCCTCTAAAAACAAGAAAATCATACAACAGTATTCAAATTATCCATTACCGGTACTTTAATAAAAATTGTTGTGAATTTTTTATCCTTTGGCTTGTCTTATATAAAATGATAAAATTATATTACATTGTTTGTCATTTATTGATGCGTTTCCATTTATTTCTTGTAGAGTTTGAAGAAACAAATGGGAAAGTTATTGATGAAAATTGAAATGAAACAAAATGAACAAGAAAAAGAAAATTCCGCGGTTTCACACACTGCAATTAAGAGACTGAATTTTAAGATGGTAAAAATAGGACAGTTGGCATCCCTTTTACAATCCGAAATTTCTAAGATGTTGCATAAACGGCAGTTAGCAGCCCAGGAGATACGCTCATTACGATTGAAGAACAGGAAATCGGACACACTGTTAGAACAGGCTTTGCATAATATCGATAGACTAGAGGTTTATATTGGAGCGTTAAAAAAAGAGGATGATGAAAATAAAAACAAAGTAGAAGCTTTGAGAGGTAAACATGAACAGATCAATGGTTGGATGAAAAAGTTGAAGAGGAAGGTGGATTCAACACATGCAGAATTAAGG
This sequence comes from Patella ulyssiponensis, assembly GCA_963678685.1. Lineage (NCBI taxonomy): Eukaryota > Metazoa > Mollusca > Gastropoda > Patellidae > Patella > Patella ulyssiponensis. The sequence goes on from OY783230.1 coordinate 75,877,905, forward strand.
GTAATTTAATGAATTCTCTTTATCTTAATGCAGGGACTAACATATGGTTTCAAATTTCATTTCAATAATTCGCTTGCGCGTAGGGGTCTTTAGCAGTGGGAGGAAACCGGAGTGCCCGGAGGAAACCCACAAGGTTGAGAAGGCGCCCCTATCTCCATGCCACATACGCTCACACCAGGGATCGAAACTACAGCCGTAAGCCAGATGTGATCGGCCAGCTAGAGGTCGAAGAGCGGCACTCTAGACCACTAGGCCATTCCCCCCCCCCCCCCCGGTCTGCCATTGAGTCAACTGGCATGGTTTCAAATCCCTGGTTGTACGTGGCAAGAAGTAGGGTCGCCGGTCCAACCTCATGGGTTTTCACCAGGTACTCCGGTTTCCTCCAACTGCTAAAGACCCCTACACGCAAGGCGAATTATTGAAATAAAATTAATCCACATGTTAGTACCGAAATGACCTAGTTTGTGTCGAGTGGACATTGAACCCCATTTCTCTCTCTCTCTCTCTTTGCTACTCAGACATTTCTCAAATCTCATAATTTTTGTGTTTCCATGGAAACAAATTTGATTTATCAGTGATGTTGATGAATGAGTATTCTTATTTTACTATAAATCAAAATATTATTATTTTCTAATATCAGAATAGTCCCGTAGTCGTGAAAATACTCCATAATCAGAAGGTACTAGCGGAAACATTGGACACTATGGAAGGAAAATTAACCATGTTTGATAATAAACAGATGAAATCGGACGAAACTTACGATGAGTTGAGGGGAAGGGTGATTGGTGATGAAGCAGAAAGAAGATCATTAGAAAATAGTTTGGTATCCATGAAAAAAACATTGAAAGGTTTACAAGATGATTTCAAGAGAATGCAGAATCCACAGGTAATGATGAATTACCGGTATTGAATCAAGAAATTTATATGAGAGTCAGGCCTTGAAATAAATGATACTTTTACCTGACAAAATGTGGGGGTTGGGTCGCTGAATGATTAGCGTGTGCGTGCTGCATCATAAGGTCTGTCACAGAGTCAACTGGTCTGGTTTCCATTCATGGGGTTTCTCCGGGTCCTGTGAGTTTCTCCAACTGCTAAAGACCCCTACGCGCAAGCAAATTATTGAAATAAAATTAATTGAACAATATGTTAGTCTCGAAACAACCTAGTTAGTAGTTTGTGTCAAGTGGATGTTAAACCCCATTTCTCTCTCTTTCTCTGTAAGACTGGTAGTATTAATATCATTATGAACACTGATAAAAAGAAAAATGAGGGGTAATTCCTGAGGTTGAACTGAAATTTTGCAGGCCATGTTCTGTGACAGTGACAGGTGCTTTATTCCCAGACTTGACGACAATGAAATTTCAATGTCTTAAAGTAGCTGAGTCTCTAACTCAATATCCAAAACCAAATATCCAGTTGTAATTCGATGACTATGCAGAAATAATGCTGTGCAAGACAGCAGCTGACCCGAAATGAAAACTTCAATGTTGACCAGATTTGATATGGATGCCTTCAAGAAATGATCATAAGCTTAAGAAAATAACCCTTAAAAAATGTATCGTCTACGCGTTCACAAGGTTTTCAGAAACGGGGTGTGTGTAACACAGGAACAGAAAGTCGTATAACCGCAATGCTTCACACCACATTTGATAAAAATATGAAGTCAATTGTTGATGGCATGATACTCATACTTTGAAATCTGAGTACCGGTTTATACAAAAAGAAATTAAATCAGAATTAATGAACCCAATCTTGTTATTTCAGTCTTCAGCCAACATGGAACGTCTGAGAACTCTTACAAATTTAAAGAATGAGGTGTCGTTATTAAAGAGATCGAACGAGGAAGTGAGCAAGAATCTCAAACTAACTCGAACTGATTTGATGGAATTAGTTAAAGATGTAGTCAATGCTAAATTAGAAGGACAGTCAAATCGTGCTGGAGTAACGGCTGTTGCCATGGCACACAGACATACACAACAACTTTTTGATGACATGTCGAAGGAACAGGTAAGATTTGTAAAAAATGTTTTACCAATGGCTCTGAATGGTTAGCGTGTGCGCTGTATCATAAGGTCTGTGATTGAGTCAACTGCATTATTTCGACTCCCCCGTTATATGTGACAAGGAGTAGGGTCGTCTGTCCAACATTGTGGATTTTCATTTGGCCCTCCAGTTACTTCCCACTGCTAAAGACCTGTTTGCACAAGGGAAGTATTGGAATAGAATTGAACCATGTGTTAGTCTCAAAAAGGCATAGTTTGCGTCGAGTGGAAGTTTAACCCCATTTCTCTCTCTCCCTCTCAGGGATGTAGCCAGGATTTGCTGAGTGGTGGAAAAAAAAATTCCGAGCGAAGCGATGAAAAAAATTTTTTTGGAGGGGGGCGTGGTCTTTTATGAAAATTCAATCCTTCCTGGTGTATTTCCAGAGCATCTGCTGCCTTTTTGTTGTATTTGCTTCAGTACAAATCAAATTTACTTAACTTTTATATTTACATATTCATCAAATTTTTACCAAATTAACTTAATTTCATCAATGATTCAATGATACAGAGACTCTTGCAGGGAGCTAAAAACTTATGTAAATGGTAATTGGTATTACATATACCATTTCAAATTAATTTACTAAAAAAAAAGATCAGTTTCAAAGATTCTAAGTCAAAAGCCTCTGGTAGTGGTAGTCGTACTTATATTAATTACATGATGTAGTGACTAACGTAATAGTGAATGATAAGTAAAACAGTACACTCGCCTTGCCGCCTAATTGATTTATTTTGTGGCAAGTGTAAATAAAATGGACTGTAGCCCAACTGTCTCTCGGATTTAATTTAGATTCGGTAGAATTAACGCAAGAATGAGTAGTCGTAAAACCGAACGTACGACACCATTTACGACATCCAACACTTCAACATTGAAATGCCGTAAATTGGTCTGGGTGGCCTATTTACGGCAAATATACAATTCAAAGACGTTGAGCTGAACTGAGCGGACGTTACGATTTATGACCTTGACCCTCATCGTCGATAGCAGTGTTTAATAAACACAATGTTTACCCGTTTGTGAGCGGATGAAATGATCGAATAACAAACGCCCCGTACTATTTTAACCATTTAAGACAAACAATAATTGTATCAGTCTTTATCCCCCATTTCTGTGGCACCAAAGATAATTCCTGAATGTCACCGGAATATTCCGTAAAACAGGTTGAAGTAATTACGGGTATAGTCCTACACCACAAAACATCGGAATATACTGATCTCCCATCGATTTTCATTTACCAAACACGAATGTTTATCTCTTCCCGAGCCACCCATGGCTCTTCCTGACAGCCCTTGGCTTAGTCTGAAATCTGTCTCCGAAAATCACTACACCCCCTCCCCCAACCTATTTTTTTTTATATTTCATTTAATTTTCTAACGTCCGCTGCCAATTTATTTATTTTAGCCACCCTACAAATGGTAAGAAATGAAAGAGTGTTTATCTCACTTTCATGTGGTACCATCGATTATTCCTGAAATCCCTCGACGTAGTCAGGAATCCGTCCCCGAAAATCACCCCCCCCCCCCGCAGTCTATTATTTTCTTATATTTCATTTCGTTTTCTAACGTCCGCTGCCATTTTATTTATTTGAGCCAACCTACACAGGGTACGAAATGAAAGAGGGTTTATCCCTCTTTCATGCGGTACCATTTATTATTCCTGACAGCCCTCGGCTTAGTATGAAATCCGTCCCCGAAAATCACTACCCCCCCCCCCCCCCCCCCCGACCTATTTTTTTAATATTTCATCTAATTTTCTAACGTCCGCTGCCATTTTATTTATTTGAGCCACCCTACACATGTTATGAAATGAAAGAGGGTTTATCCCTCTTTCATGTGGTTCCATTTATTATTCCTGACAGCCCTCGACTTAGTCTGAAATCCGTCCCCGAAAATCACTACCCCCCCACCCCCCCGACCTATTTTTTTAATATTTCATTTAATTTTCTAACGTCCGCTGCCATTTTATTTATTTGAGCCACCCTACACATGGTATGAAATAAAAGAGGGTTTATCCCTCTTTCATATGGTACCATTTAATATTCCTGACAGCCCCCGACTTAGTCTGAAATCCGTCCCCGAAAATCACTACCACCCTCTACCTATTTTTTTAATATTTCATTTACTTTTCTAACGTCCGCTACCATTTTATTTATTTGAGCCACCCTACACATAGTATGGAATGAAAGAGGGGTTATCCCTCTTTCATGTGGTACCATTTATTATTCCTGACAGCACTCGGCTTAGTATGAAATCCGTCCCCGAAAATCACTGCCCCCCCCCCCCCCGACCTATTTTTTTAATATTTCATCTAATTTTCTAACGTCCGCTGCCATTTTATTTATTTGAGCCACCCTACACATGGTATGAAATAAAAGAGGGTTTATCCCTCTTTCATGTGGTACCATTTATTATTCCTGGCAGCCCTCGACTTAGTCTGAAAGCCGTCCCCGAAAATCACTACCCCCCCCCCCCCCCCACGACCTATTTTTTTAATATTTCATTTAATTTTCTAACGTCCGCTGCCATTTTATTTATTTGAGCCACCCTACACATGGTATGAAATGAAAGAGGGTTTATCCCTCTTTCATGTGGTACCATTTATTATTCCTGACAGCCCTCGACTTAGTCTGAAATTCGTCCCCGAAAATCACTACACCCCTCCCCACCTTTTTGTTAATATTTCATTTAATTTCCTAACGTCCGCTGCCATTTTATTTATTTGAGCCACCCCACACAGGGTATGAAATAAAAGAGGGTTTATCCCTCTTTCATGTGGTTCCATTTATTATTCCTGACAGCCCTCGACTTAGTCTGAAATCCGTCCCCGAAAATCACTACCCCCCCCCGACCTATTTTTTTAATATTTCGTTTAATTTTCTAACGTCCGCTACCATTTTATTTATTTGAGCCACCCTACACATAGTATGAAATGAAAGAGGGGTTATCCCTCTTTCATGTGGTACCATTTATTATTCCTGACAGCCCTCGGCTTAGTATGAAATCCGTCCCCGAAAATCACTACCCCCCCCCCCCCCGATCTATTTTTTTAATATTTCATCTAATTTTCTAACGTCCGCTGCCATTTTATTTATTTGAGCCACCCTACACATGGTATGAAATAAGAGAGGGTTTATCCCTCTTTCATGTGGTACCATTTATTATTCCTGGCAGCCCTCGACTTAGTCTCAAATCCGTCCCCGAAAATCACTACCCCCCCCCCCCCACGACCTATTTTTTTAATATTTCATTTAATTTTCTAACGTCCGCTGCCATTTTATTTATTTGAGCCACCCTACACATGGTATGAAATAAAAGAGGGTTTATCCCTCTTTCATGTGGTTCCATTTATTATTCCTGACAGCCCTCGACTTAGTCTGAAATCCGTCCCCGAAAATCACTACCCCCCCACCTATTTTTTTAATATTTCGTTTAATTTTCTAACGTCCGCTGCCATTTTTTTTATTTGAGCCACCCTACACATGGTATGAAATAAAAGAGGGTTTATCCCTCTTTCATGTGGTACCATTTATTATTCTTGACAGCCCTCAGCTTAGTCTGAAATCCGTCCCCAAAAATCACTACCCCCCCCTACCTATTTTTTTAATATTTCATTTAATTTTCTAACGTCCGCTACAATTTTATTTATTTGAGCCACCCTGCACATAGTATGAAATGAAAGAGGGGTTATCCCTCTTTCATGTGGTACCATTTATTATTCCTGACAGCCCTCGGCTTAGTATGAAATCCATCCCCGAAAATCACTACCCCCTCCCCCCCCCGACCTATTTTTTTAATATTTCATCTAATTTTCTAACGTCCGCTGCCATTTTATTTATTTGAGCCACCCTACACATGGTATGAAATAAAAGAGGGTTTATCCCTCTTTCATGTGGTACCATTTATTATTCCTGGCAGCCCTCGACTTAGTCTCAAATCCGTCCCCGAAAATCACTACACCCCCCCCCCCGACCTATTTTTTAAATATTTCATTTAATTTTCTAACGTCCGCTGCCATTTTATTTTTTTGAGCCACCCTACACATGGTATGAAATGAAAGAGGGTTTATCCCTCTTTCATGTGGTACCATTTATTATTCCTGACAGCCCTCGACTTAGTCTGAAATCCGTCCCCGAAAATCACTACCCCCCCCACCTTTTTTTTAATATTTCATTTAATTTCCTAACGTCCGCTGCCATTTTATTTATTTGAGCCACCCTACACATGGTATGAAATGAAAGAGGGTTTATCCCTCTTTCACGCGGTGCCATTTATTATTCCTGACAGCCCTCGGCTTAGTATGAAATCCGTCCCCGAAAATCACTACCCCCCACCACCTTTTTTTTTAAATATTTCATTTAATTTCCTAACGTCCGCTGCCATTTTATTTATTTGAGCCACCCTACACAGGGTATGAAATGAAAGAGGGTTTATCCCTCTTTCATGCGGTACCATTTATTATTCCTGATAGCCCTCGGCTTAGTATGAAATCCGTCCCAGAAAATCACTACCCCCCTACCCCCCGACCTATTTTTTTAATATTTCATTTAATTTTCTAACGTCCGCTGCCATTTTATTTATTTGAGCCACCCTACACATTGTAGGAAATGAAAGACGGTTTATCCCTCTTTCTTGTGGTACCATTCATTTTTCCTGACAGCCCTCGGCTTAGTATGAAATCCGTCCCCGAAAATCACTACCCCCCCCCCCCCCCCGAACTATTTTTTTAATATTTCATCTAATTTTCTAACGTCCGCTGCATTTTATTTATTTGAGCCACCCTACACATGGTATGAAATGAAAGAGGGTTTATCCCTCTTTCATGTGGTACCATTTATTATTCCTGGCAGCCCTCGACTTAGTCTGAAATCCGTCCCCGAAAATCACTACCCCCCTCCGACCTTTTTTTTTAATATTTCATTTAATTTCTTAACGTCCGCTGCCATTTTATTTATTTGAGCCACTCTACACATGGTATGAAAAGAAAGAAGGTTTATCCCTCTTCCATGCGGTACCATTTATTATTCCTGACAGCCCTCGGCTTAGTATGAAATCCGTCCCCGAAAATCACTACTACCCCCCCCCCCCCCCGGCCTATTTTTTAAATATTTCATCTAATTTTCTAACGTCCGCTGCCATTTTATTTATTTGAGCCACCCTACACATGGTATGAAATGAAAGAGGGTTTATCCCTTTTTCATGTGGTTCTATTTATTATTCCTCACAGCCCTCGACTTAGTCTGAAATCCGTCCCCGAAAATCACTACCCCCCCACCCACGACCTATTTTTTTAATATTTCATTTAATTTTCTAACGTCCGCTGCCATTTTATTTATTTGAGCCACCCTACACATGGTATGAAATGAAAGAGGGTTTATCCCTCTTTCATCTGGTACCATTTATTATTTCTGACAGCCCTCGACTTACTCTGAAATCCGTCCCCGAAAATCACTACCCCCCACCTTTTTTTTAATATTTCATTTAATTTCCTAACGTCCGCTGCCATTTTATTTATTTGAGCCACCCTACACAGGGTATGAAATGAAAGAGGGTTTATCCCCCTTTCATGCGATACCATTTATTATTCCTGACAGCCCTCGGCTTAGTCTGAAATCCGTCCCCGAAAATCACTACCCCCACCCCGACCTATTTTTTTAATATTTCGTTTAATTTTCTAACGTCCGCTACCATTTTATTTATTTGAGCCACCCTACACATAGTATGAAATGAAAGAGGGGTTATCCCTCTTTCATGTGGTACCATTTATTATTCCTGACAGCCCTCGGCTTAGTATGAAATCCGTCCCCGAAAATCACTACCCCCCCCCCCCCGATCTATTTTTTTAATATTTCATCTAATTTTCTAACGTCCGCTGCCATTTTATTTATTTGAGCCACCCTACACATGGTATGAAATGAAAGAGGGTTTATCCCTCTTTCATGTGGTACCATTTATTATTCCTGACAGCCCTCGACTTAGTCTGAAATCCGTCCCCGAAAATCACTACCCCCCCCCATCTGTTTTTTTAATATTTCATTTAATTTCCTAACGTCCGCTGCCATTTTATTTGAGCCACCCTACACATGGTATGAAATGAAAGAGGGTTTATCCCTCTTTCTTGTGGTACCATTTATTATTCCTGACAGCCCTCGGCTTAGTATGAAATACGTCCCCGAAAATCACTACCCTCCCCCACGACCTACTTTTTTAATATTTCATTTAATTTTCTAACGTCCGCTGCCATTTTATTTATTTGAGCCACCCTACACATGGTATGAAATGAAAGAGGGTTTATCCCTCTTTCATCTGGTACCATTTATTATTCCTGGCAGCCCTCGACTTAGTCTCAAATCCGTCCCCGAAAATCACTATCCCCCCCACATTTTTTTAAATATTTCATTTAATTTCCTAACGTCCGCTGCCATTTTATTTATTTGAGCCACCCTACACATGGTATGAAATGAAAGAGGGTTTATCCCTCTTTCATGTGATACCATTTATTATTCCTGACAGCCCTCGACTTAGTCTGAAATCCGTCCCCGAAAATCACTACCCCCACCCCCCGAACCTATTTTTTTTAATATTTCATTTAATTTTATAACGTCCGCTGCCATTTTATTTATTTGAGCCACTCTACACATGGTATGAAATGAAAAAGAGGGTTTATCCCTCTTTCATGTGGTACCATTTATTATTCCTGACAGCCCTCGACTTAGTCTGAAATCCGTCCCCGAAAATCACTACCCCCCCCCCCCCCCGACCTTTTTTTTAAATATTTCATTTAATTTTCTAACGTCCGGTGCCATTTTATTTATTTGAGCCACCCTACACAGGGTATGAAATGAAAGAGGGTTTATCCCTCTTTCATGCAATACCATTTATTATTCCTGACAGCCCTCGGCTTAGTCTGAAATCCGTCCCCGAAAATCACTACCCCCCACGCGACCTATTTTTTAATATTTCATTTAATTTTCAAACGTCCGTTGCCATTTTATTTATTTGAGCCACCCTACACATGGTATGAAATGAAAGAGGGTTTATCCCTCTTTCATGTGGTACCATTTATTATTCCTGGCAGCCCTCGACTTAGTCTGAAATCCGTCCACGAAAATCACTACCCCCCCCCCCCCCACTTCCTATTTTTTTAATATTTCATTTAATTTTCTAACGTCCGCTGCCATTTTATTTATTTGAGCCGCCCTGCACATGGTATGAAATGAACGAGGGTTTATCCCTCTTTCATGTGGTACCATTTATTATTCCTGACAGCCCTCGACTTAGTCTCAAATCCGTCCCCGAAAATCACTACCCCCCCCACCTTTTTTTTAAATATTTCATTTAATTTCCTAACGTCCGCTGCCATTTTATTTATTTGAGCCACCCTACACAGGGTATGAAATGAAAGACGGTTTATCCCTCTTTCATGCGGTACCATTTATTATTCCTGATAACCCTCGGCTTAGTATGAAATCCGTCCCCGAAAATCACTACCCCCCACCCCCGACCTATTTTTTTAATATTTGATTTAATTTTCTAACGTCCGCTGCCATTTTATTTATTTGAGCCACCCTACACATGGTATGAAATGAAAGAGGGTTTATCCCTCTTTCTTGTGGTACCATTTATTATTCCTGACAGCCCTCGGCTTAGTATGAAATCCGTCCCCGAAAATCACTACCTCCCCCACGACCTATTTTTTTAATATTTCATTTAATTTTTTAACGTCCGCTGCCATTTTATTTATTTGAGCCACCCTACACATGGTATGAAATGAAAGAGGGTTTATCCCTCTTTCATCTGGTACAATTTATTATTCCTGGCAGCCCTCGACTTAGTCTGAAATCCGTCCCCGAAAATCACTCCCCCCCCCCCGACCTTTTTTTTAAATATTTCATTTAATTTTCTGACGTCCGCTGCCATTTTATTTATTTGAGCCACCCTACACATGGTATGAAATGAAAGAGGGTTTATCCCTCCTTCTTGTGGTACCATTTATTATTCCTGAAAGCCCTCGGCTTAGTATGAAATCCGTCCCCGAAAATCACTACCCCCCACCCACGACCTATTTTTTAAATATTTCATTTAGTTTTCTAACGTCCGCTGCCATTTTATTTATTTGAGCCACTCTACACATGGTATGAAATGAAAGAGGGTTTATCCCTCTTTCATGTGGTACCATTTATTATTCCTGGCAGCCCTCGACTTAGTCTGAAATCCGTCCCCGAAAATTACTACCCCCCCCCCCCCACTTCCTATTTTTTTAATATTTCATTTAATTTTCTAACGTCCGCTGCCATTTTATTTATTTGAGCCACCCTACACATGGTATGAAATGAAAGAGGGTTTATCCTTCTTTCATGTGGTACCATTTATTATTCCTGACAGCCCTCGACTTAGTCTCAAATCCGTCCCCGAAAATCACTACCCCCCCACTCCCCCGACCTTTTTTTTAAATATTACATTTAATTTTCTAACGTCCGCTGCCATTTTATTTATTTGAGCCACCCTACACATGGTATGAAATGAAAGAGGGTTTATCCCTCTTTCTTGTGGTACCATTTATTATTCCTGACAGCCCTCGGCTTAGTATGAAATCCGTCCCCGAAAATCACTACAACCCCCCCCCCCCAACACCACGACCTATTTTTTTAATATTTCATTTAATTTTCTAACGTCCGCTGCCATTTTATTTATTTGAGCCACCCTACATATGGTATGAAATGAAAGAGGGTGTAGGGTGGCTCAAATAAATAAAATGGCAGCGGACGTTAGGAAATTAAATGAAATATTAAAAAAAAAGGTGAGGGGGTAGTGATTTTCGGGGACGGATTTCAGACTAAGTCGAGGGTTGTCAGGAATAATAAATGGTACCACATGAAAGAGGGATAAATCCTCTTTCATGTCATACCATGTGTAGGGTGGCACAAATAAATAAGATGGCAGCGGACGTTAGAAAATTAGATGAAATATTAAAAAAATAGGTGGGGGAGGGGGAGTGATTTATGGGGACGGATTTCATACTAAGCCGAGGGCTGTCAGGAATAATAAATGGTACCGCATGAAAGAGGGATAAAACCTCTTTCATTTCATGCCATGTGTAGGGTGGCTCAAATAAATAAAATGGCAGTGGACGTTAGGAAATTAAATGAAATATTAAAAAAAAGGGGGGGGGAGTGATTTTAGGGGACAGATTTCATACCAAGCCGAGGGATTTGAGGAATAATCAATGGTATCACATGAAAGAGGGATAAACCCTCTTTTATTTCATACCATGTGTAGGGTGGCTAAAATAAATAAAATGGCAGCGGACGTTAGAAAATTAAATGAAATATTAAAAAAATAGGTCGTGGGGGGGGGGGGGTAGTGATTTTCGGGGACGGATTTCAGACTAAGTCGAGGGCTGTCAGGAATAATAAATGGTACCACATGAAAGAGGGATAAACCCTCTTTCATTTCATGCCATGTGTAGGGTGGCTCAAATAAATAAAATGGCAGCGCACGTTAGAAAATTAAATGAAATATTAAAAAAATAGGTCGTGGGGGGGGGGGTAGTGGTTTTCGGGGACGGATTTCATACTAAGCCGAGGGTTGTCAGGAATAGTAAATGGTACCACAAGAAAGAGGGATAAACCCTCTTTCATTTCATACCATGTGTAGGGTGGCTCAAATAAATAAAATGGCAGCGGACGTTAGGAAATTAAATGAAATATAAAAAAAAAGGTCGAGGGGGGGGGGGGGTAGTGATTTTCGGGGACGGGTTTCAGACTAAGTCGAGGGCTGTCAGGAATAATCGATGGTACCACACGAAAGAGGGATAAACCCTCTTTTATTTTATACCATGTGTAGGGTGGCTCAAATAAATAAAATGGCAGCGGACGTTAGAAAATTAAATGAAATATTAAAAAAATAGGTCGGGGGGGGGGAGGGTAGTGATTTTCGGGGACGGATTTCAGACTAAGTCGAGGGCTGTCAGGAATAATAAATGGTACCACATGAAAAAGGGATAAACCCTCTTTCATTTCATACCATGTGTAGGGTGGCTCAAATAAATAAAATGGCAGCGGACGTTAGAAAATTAGATGAAATATTAAAAAAATAGGTCGGGGGGGGGTGATTTTCGGGGACGGATTTCATACTAAGCCGAGGGCTGTCAGGAATAATAAATGGCACCGCATGAAAGAGGGATAAACCGTCTTTCATTTCATACCATGTGTAGGGTGGCTCAAATAAATAAAATGGCAGCGGACGTTAGGAAATTAAATGAAATATTAAAAAAAAAGGTGGGGCGGGGGGGGGGGGTAGTGATTTTCGGGGACGGATTTGAGACTAAGTCGAGGGCTGTCAGGAATAATAAATGGTACCACATCAAAGAGGGATAAACCCTCTTTTATTTCATACCATGTGTAGGGTGGCTCAAATATATAAAATGGCAGCGGACGTTAGAAAATTAAATATTCAAAAAATAGGTCGGGGGGGGGGGTAGTGATTTTCGGGGATGGATTTCATACTAAGCCGAGGGATATCAGGAATAATCGATGGTACCGCATGAAAGTGGGATAAACCCTCTTTCATTCCTTACCATTTATTGGGTGGCTCAAATAAATAAAATGGCAGCGGACGTTAGAAATTTAAACGAAATGTGAAAAAATAGACTTGCGGAGGGGGGGGGTCTTCGTGGACGGATTTCATACTAAGCCGAGGGATATAAGGAATAATCGATGGTACCACATGAAAGTGGGATTAACACTCTTTCATTTCATACCATGTGTAGGGTGGCTCAAATAATTAAAATGGCAGCGGACGTTAGAAAAGGAAATGAAATGAAAAAAAAAAAAAAATTGTGGGTAATGATTTTAGGGGACGGATTTCTGATGTAGAAGTATTTCAGGAATAATATATGGTGCCATATGAGGATTAAACGATTAAATTATTCCATACCAATTATTAGGTGGCTGAGGACTTTTGGTAAATAACAACTGACAAAAAAAATCGTGCGGGTATGCTTTTGCGGAACGGATTTAAGACTATTTTGAGGACTTACAGTAATATTCTAGATTGCTATGTATAAGATGGATAAATACCCTTTCACCCCATGTCGTGTATTGTGTGACTCGGGACGAAAGAAACATTCGGGTTTGGTAAATGAAAATCGACCTGAAAAGGAGATAAGTATATTCCGATGTTTTGCGGTTTATACCGGTAATTACTTCAACCTGTTTAACGGAATATTCCGGTGATATTCAGGAAGTACATGTATTTATGGTACCACAAAAATGGGGGACAAAGACTTATACATTTATTGTGTGTATTCAATGGATTAAATAGTACTGGGCATTTGTAATTCACTTCGTACATTCACATAAACGGCTAAACAGTGTTTAGTTAACCGCGGCTTTCGACGATGAGGTTCAAGGTCATGAACCGGTTGCTGAGAACTAACGTCCGCTCAGTTCAGCCTAGTTCAGCTCTGAACGTCGATCTCATTACACTCGCCCTGAACGTTCAGAAACTGTCCCATTCAATCAATGTCGAAAGAAAATTTTCGCCCCAGTCAATTTTACTGGGCAACTTTTCACTGCTAAACGATGGGGTGTCAATCCGTGTGGACGCATGTACAACGTAAACGAACATCTTAGTGAGAAAATAAGACCTTGCTTATTTCGCTCGAGTCAGTATGAGCGAAACAACACGCTGTTAAAAATACGTCCCCTCCTATCAAGTTACTATTTCGCAGCCATGACACTCTTACTGTAGGTTAACGTCCACTTCAGGAATGTCGGTCATACAAGACGAAACGAAATGTACAGGCTTTACATTGTACAGGCTTTCGCTCGGATTGACACCCCGTCGTTAAGCAGTGAAAAGTTGTCCAGTTAAATTGACCGTTCTCCAACTTTTTTCGACATTGATTCAATCGGACAGACCCTGGACTAAGTTCAGCCCAGCTTCAAAGACCCTATAGAATCAGAATTATAAATTGATGAAGACGCCTTTTTTAAACTAATTTAGGATGGAAGGGTTTACTACGGCACACAAAATTAAATTATGCCGTGGCAGACATGGTTTGCGTCGGCTTTTACTCTATGACTATGGCTTTGCCGTTTGCCGTGGTAAATTTCGAGCGATGAGTTTGTGTACGTACAGTCAGCAGAGTGAAAGAAGGATGAATCACGAATGGGTTTATTAAATACGACTGGGCGGGTTTCCTCGATTTTTTCTTTGTGCTGGGCGGCAAGAAATAGTGCCGGGCGCAAGCGCCCGGCGCCGCCCAGCGTGGCTACATCCCTGCCCTCTCTCTGTCCCCCATCCCCACATGATCATCCGACAGACCATATTATCAACACACTCTGTCATATTACGAATAACTACCTCCTAAAATGATCTTATCTTGTTTATTTTATCTTTCTTTTTTTATACGTCAATCAATAGCAAAAGGGAGAAGGGGGTCAATTCTCTGGTTTAATCCAGGTGTTTGCTGAGTACATTCCTCAGGATTTTCCATTCTGGCTTTCGCTTATTAGTTGTGCAGACGTAGAGCCAGGCCAGCAGAAAAACACCCACTTGTGTGCTCTTTGGCATGCATGTAATAAAAAAACCTTGATGAAGGAGTAAGTGAAAGCATCACTTTCCAAGCAAAATTTATCTCATAGTACACTGCATGGAGTATGCCTGTCTTTTAAACCCCATATCATTTGGATAAATGGTATGTTAAACATACATTAAACAAGAGCTAAATCTGCCAATTGCAAATCTTTCTTTAGGTCTTAAATGTTTATTTAATTATTTATGAGACATTAATTAACTTATCCAGACCGAAATGTTCAGCATATTCTCTTCACGTTAACTATTATAGCGAGAACTGTCAACTCTTTATCTAATCTCCAGTATAGCTCCTTTAATTTTTGTAATCTGTGCACAGCAATCAGAAAGAAACAATTATTTTGAGTTGTATATTTATTTGTAGACTAATGTGTTAAATAAGATCAGCGTAATAGAAGATGTTTATAGAAGAATTCTGGAAGTCATCCACAACCTTGAAGTACATCAAGTTAAACTCAAACAGGAAGTCTCACATTTCGACGAGAGTATTCATAAAATGACTCGCAGTTTGGGACGTTTGGTGGATGATAGCAAAAATAAAAAAGTAAGAATGTTTTTTTCTCTCCCATTTTAGTCAATCTCAGATGCTATACATTTAAATAACTCTTGAAGATAGCGTTATTCCAATCTGATTAAAACACTGTATGTCGTCTGCCTGTCTTCATTAGCCCAGTTTGGAGCTGAACAGTAGGACGTTAAAACCTATTAGAGATTCTTCTTTTACATATTGTAGTTTTTTTGTGTTTCTGTCTATTGTGTCGTATCCTTAAAGAAAACAAAAATTAGATGCTGTCTGACGAATACTTTAATTACTCAGATTACTACGAGCGATATCCCATTAAATATGCCTATAAAAACATGAATCATTTATTTACAAAATTATCTCCATTGTTTTTCAGCTGTCTGAGCAAGCATCTTCATTAGGTGTGGCTCTAGCTAAACTGACATCCGAGAGTCTATCAGGTTTAAAACTAGACAAACTGACTCCTATCAAACAACTCAAATCAAAAAAGACAGGGAGAGCTAAAGTTCCACAAGCTGTTAAAAAACTTCTGAGTAATAAACCAACTGGTTCAGATGAAACTGCGACATCTAAGCCAGATGAAAATGCAGCACAGAAGAGCTCTGACAAAGAAAAAATTGCAGAAAATCTAAAAGATAAATTAAAGACGCTGACCCAAATGAAAGAAAAAGTTATGAGAGCCAGGTCACCGGAATCTAAGAAACAAATATCAGCCCCTTTAAAAGAGGAACTTGGGTCCGTTAAAAAATCTGTAAAAGATCTTCTGTTGCCTAAAGGTCTCAAGTTTACGGCGTTGAAACATAAGACGGCAAAGGAAAAGACGCAAAACAACACTAGATTGCATACTTCAGAAAAGTTACTTCAGAATGATTTAAATAAACGAAAAGATTTGTTATCCAAGAAAGTTTCTGAAATTGAGTCTTCATTAGGTAACAAAAAGTCTCCATCAAATCAAAAGAAGGTCCACACACCTAAAAGGCTGTTCACATTACCAGAAAAGGAGTCTACTTTATCTGAAAAGGAATCCACATTACCCAAAAAGGAGTCGACATTACCTGAAAAGGAGTCCAAATTACCTGAAAGGTTGTTGACAGTACCCAAAAACGAGTCCACATCACCGGAAAAGGAGTCCACATTACCGAAAAAGGAGTCCACATTGCCGGAAAAGAGTTCACCATTACCAGAAGAGAGCTCTCCATTAGCTAAGAAGAATCCTTCATTAGAAAAGAAAAAGTCGGAAAAAAAGTTAAACAAAAGACGAAGAAAGGGTAAGCGACGAAGAAAGGGAAAGCGACGAAGAAAGGGCAAGCGACGAAGAAAGGGTAAGCGACGAAGAAAGGGCAAGCGACGACGGCGAAGACGTAAAAATAAAGGTGGTAAGAAAAATGGACGATCTAAGAGAAAGAGAAAACCACAGGCCCCAAAAGTTTAAGAGGCATATGCCAGTGTAGCTATCTATCTGAGATATCATGCTAGTTTGTGTAGCTAGCTGTCCATGCTATCTAAGCTATCATACTAGTTTGTGTAGCTAGCTATTTAAGCTATCATACTAAATTCTTTCATTTCATTATTATATCATAAACTGTGATCTGATGTTGTGAAATATTTGTGATATTGTTAATTATTATATTTTTGTTAGTTTTTTAATCTGTAAAATAAATCTTGGTAGATATTTATTTGAATTACCGGTATTGTTAGATGCTTGAGGCAAGGAAACAAAATATGCTCAGCGCTATACAAATTGATTATTATTATTATTATTATATGTCACTCGAAAGAGGTTGAGAGTCCAAGTCACTGCACCTGATCGAAGTCCAAGTCGAGTCCTAAGTCTCTGGCTTTATACCGAGCAATTCATGGCGTTTAAGGGAATTTAACCCTTAAAACCCGAAATGCCACAAAACCGGCTTGACGTTGTATCACATATACCCGAAATGTCAGTTTTGCGTCTTGGGGCGTGTCAAGCTCCAATTACGTTGACGTCATAATTAATATGACGTCCTGTAAATCCAGGGAGGGACGTGCAACACCCCATGTATAGTCAGTGTTCAAAGGGTTAAGAGTTATGTCACCTCGTCACAACTCCAGTCGCGAGGTGTCACAACTGTAGAGTCAAGTCTTCGATGGTTTCGATTTCCTGCTAGTATGTGTTAAAGAGTATGGTTGTCTGTCTATCCATGTGTGGTTTTACCGAGTTCTCCAGTTTTACTCACACTACTAGAGACCCCTACGAATGAAATAAAATTGAACCATATGTTAGTCCTGAAATGATCAAGTTTGTGTCGAGTGGAGTTAAACCCCACCCCTCCCTCTCTTACTCTGTTGCTTTTATCTAGTCATCAATGTAGTCACGGATTCAATTCTTGAATTGTACATGATCAGATAGTTGCTCGAAAAACCCATGATACAAACAGCAGAATAATTCAATTTCGGTTGGAAATGAAATCAAATATGGTTTGATATTTTACTTATTTGCACAAAGACGGATGTCAAACCATGCAGAAGGAAATTTTGCCTGGACATTGGCGTACCCGCCTACTCTTTATCAATTCTTACATTTTTTGTCCCATCCAAATAACTAGATGGATGCTTTTTCCTTGCTAGGCCCTCTGTTCTGAATATTGAGTCAGCATCATGTTCAGCTCAGCAACTGTGGTTACCATTTCATTAGGAAAAAGAGAGAGAGAGAGAGAAATGGGGTTTAACGTCCACACTCAACACAAACTAGGTCATTTTGGGACTAACATATGATTTCAATTTTATTTCAATAATTCGCTTGCGCATAGGGATCTTTAGCAGTGGGATGAAACCGGAGTGCCCAGAGGAAACCCACGAGGTTGAGAAGGCGTCCCTATCTCCATGCTACATACGCTCACACCAGGGATCGAAACCACAGCCGCAAACCAGAGGTGACCGGCCAGCTAGAGGTCGAAGCGCGGCACTGTAGACCACTAGGCCATCCCAATCCCCCAAGGAAAAAGAGAAGGGAGATAATATGATTTATTATGAAATTATATACAATGGATTTGATCTACTGATTAAAATATATGAGTACCGAAATTAATCCTTATATACGACTAATTACTCATTGATCTTTCCTCTTGTATTTTCCACTCCGTAATTTTCCTGCTAGAGATTTATTTTCATCTGATGTATCCATGGATGAGCGACGTTCCAGATATAAATATCCTATAGACATAGTAACAATTGATAAACCTGAAATAAATCATTTAATAATTTTACGTTCAATTCATATAAATTGATAATTATAATCTGGATAAAACACTTTTCTCTTTGGAAAACTACTCGCACAATAATCATATATTGTCGTCTCCCCAATCCTTCCAAATGTCCAACCACAATTTGTTCGTGAACACTCTAGAGGCCATAATTCTTGAAATATGGGATTATCTCCAAAAGGTCTTAGTTCCTTTCGATATTGACATATATCAGATCGAAACCTCATAGATTATGACCCCTGATTGTACGAAAAATCAAGTTTTTAGATTGTGATCATTTTTGATGTCACAATTTTTCTGAAGAAAATTGTAACTTACTTGATACCAATAATGGCGCCATGACTCCTACAGTAAATCCTGCAGATTTAAATAATAAAACCTCTGATACAAAATGTCCCAATGCCAGATAGAAGGACAAATATGTTAAATTGTATAATCTGAAAAAAGAAAACAAAAATTTGAATATTTATTGGAGATCAGTAGAAAAATCAAGTCAAGTTAAGAAAAGAAATTAATTCACTGATTCCCCCATTGATATTTGATTCACCAGTTAAAAGGACAACATTGGTGTCAGTCATTATCACATATGTGATAGAACTGGTTGAACAGGTATCAAATATAATTTTAACAGAGAGATCATTGGTCGTAGGGGTCTTTGGCAGTGGGAGGAAACCGGAGGAGCCGGAGAAAACCCACGAGGTTGGACAGGCAACCCTACTCCTTGTCATGTAAAACCGGGGATTCGAAAGCATGCTAGTTGACTCAATGACAGACCTTATGATACAGCGCACACGCTAACCATACAGCAATCCAACCCCCAACCCCCATCTAGAAATTTATAGTACCGGTAATACCCTTTTAAAGTTGTGAAATACTTACGCTTTGTTATAAATGTCAACAGCACAATAAAATCTTAAAACACCAGACAAAAGAGTCCATACACCAAATAATCGAGCTACCAATCCATTCACTACAATTAGATACATAAATGATAGGAGACAGAGAGAGAGAAATGAGTTCTAGAAACTAGGTCATTTTTGAACAGCAATTAGTAACATGTCACATTGGGACTAACAACATGAATAACATGGTAGGCCTACAATTTTATTTCAATAATTTACTTGCATAGTTGCAGGAAACCAGCAAGCTTAAAACCAGTCGATCCCTTTATTATTTTGTGGAGCTGTTGTGCAAGTACAGTTTGTGACTGTGAGTTATTAGCTTATTCTACTGATTTGGTTTGCTTCTTTACTTACCATTGCTTGGAGTCACTGTATATAATTTAGATTTTAACAATTGTGGATCTACAAAAGCATTGAACTGTGTTGCCTAAAGCCATAATAGCCACAAAACCGATCCATACTCGTAGATAGCGTATATATCTCTCGGCAAACACTTCGGCTGCCATTTATCTGGAATAAAGCGTCTGCTACAAGAAATGGGTTAATCTTCAATGAACTTTGCGGGGTCAATACATGGGTCGATCCGTGGCGTGATTTTGTTTGATTGTAATAGTCGTAAATATCTGAATTGTAAATTAAGCTCTTTTGCCTTGCGTAAATAAATCATATGGATATTTTAGAATTAATTGAAATCAAAAACAACATCTCTCACGTAATTTAGTCTATATGCCTAACACAAAATAGAAACTTTAAAAACAATATGTATGATCATAATGTCGTAAACCGGAAACCGACGCGCAGAGGATAACAACCAATAAACAAATGGCGGCCTCCATGAACACAAAATAAACAATGAAAAACTAATGGTAAATTTATCCCTTTTTCAACCGGAAAAACTCTCAAAAGATGAACTTTAATTGTCAGCGTTTTTGTTTTTGATGAATTTGGGATGATCAATTTCCTTTTGAATATTTTGCGGTGCAAAAATGGAATATCTGAGGTCGTGAAAGAAAGAATCAGAAAATAAAATTAAAAAAGCAGAAAGTGGAATTCGAGAAAAGCCTGTCAACTGCCTAAACCTTATGTCAGTAAATGTACCACATTATATTCGTTAAACCAGTTTCAGTTCGCACTTACCAAGCTGTCTTATCAAATCAATTTAAATTACTGAAAAACTTTTAAGTCAGGTCCACTTCTTTATTTCTTGGTTTTTTTTTTAAAACACTGAGTCAGAGTGATCATTATGTTATTGGATATGTGACATGGATCTGAGTAATTTAAAAATTATATATGATTTACAAATTACAAGTACTGTAGGTAGTCCAGCAAAACATGTTACAATATAATCTTCATGTCATCACCAAAGAGATATTCACCAGTTTTGGGTAATTTTGGGACCTTAATAAGAATTCCCGAGCAAAGCTTATTGGATCCACAAAGGCCAAAATCTATAGCTGGTTTCCGAAACAAACGAAGGTGTCGACATTCATTGCCATCAATGAAACCTCAGACTCCAGGTTTAGAACGTAGTCAAACTCATGCTTCACTGCGAAGTAGAAATGATGACAGCAGTAAAGATGATGGACAAGAGGAAAATGGAGTCTGGTTTTGGGTGAATAAAAGTGGTTTTCCTGTGGAAGATAAAACATGGGATAGAATGTGGGATCATGTTGCTAAGATACATCCCGGTGGTTATAATATGGTGTGTAGTATTCGAGGTGCAAAAGATTTACCACAGGTAGGTAGAACGAGAGAAAAATGGGATTTAACACCCATTCAACACAAACTAGGGCATTTCGGGACTAACAGTAACATGTGGTTCAATTTCATTCACTAATTCACTTGAATATAGGGGTTCTTTAGCAGTTGGAGGAAACCGAAGGACCCTTAGAAATTCCACAAGGTTGGACAGATCCCCCTTCTCCTTGTCACATACAGAATCGAAACCAACCCAGTTGACTCAATGACAAACCGTATGATTTAGCACAGAGTTAAACTAAAAGACCACCCAACCTCCCGGTAGGTGAAACATTGACCACAAGCATTTGTCGTTTTATATTAGTGTATGGTTTTCGAGCAAATATCAGACAATTATTGTGTAAGCACTGACCAACTATGATTTTACCCTGTGTTTCTAGCAATACTCTTCTTTCACAGTCCTCTGTACATGTTGGTGTGCATATAAAAGAACCCTTGACAGTTGAAATGTGCCATCCAGGCAAAATGTCTCCTGTAGCCATAGCACACTGTATGACTGTTGTAGCACCATGGGCCTTTTTGTCTGACGTGGAGAGCGGGTGCTGGCCGGTCCGGTCGCCACATCCTACGTATGACCCATGCATCTTGTTTTTGCTACATATTACCGTTAGCCTTGTGATCGTCTAGGATTTATCTCTGATCGTCTTTTCTTCTCCTTCACGTTGTGTGTTTCTTCTTACTGGTTTCTTAAGACGTTTGTCTTCTTCAGTTATAACAATTCAACAGTTCTTTTTTACCTTTTATGTAGCATAGGTATACATACAAGCATAGTACATACAGTTACAGTCAATGCTAACTAAACTCTTCTCAACCTAGACACCTCGCGGTGCCTAGGACTCTTAGATGGTAACCCTCTGGAATCTAATCGAAGTCTGATTTAAAGACATATTATAGCTTCCTTTATAGCCGCAAGGGTATCACGCAGACCCATGCGTGTTCATGACCATGAACCTGTGCAATCGACGTAATGATTGGTTAAATTAAGCCAAATGATGCAATAACCCACCCTTATATGGTTATGGAAATTTACTCTAGAAATTGCGCATGAGATATCTGTTATCATGTTGACATATAGAACCAGTATGTTTTGTTTCTATAACCCTTTTTCATATACCAATATGTCATTCAAATGTTAGTTGATTTCAGTACACACCTGCATATATGTGAATATGTTAGAAACATCAAACTATACCTTATCTCCCCATTCATTGTCTATAATCTTTAAAAACAATGTCACCACGACTATATTGCTACACTGTCCTCATTGGCCCAGTTGGAGCAAAAAGTAGGATGTTAAACTCCATTTACAAAGCTTGTTGGAAACCAAGAGGTTATTCTAGAAAGATTCAAACCTATTATTTATATTTGGATCCTGCATACTTATAAATAGTTCATGTAAAATATCCCTTAGCAGAATGAAGTTGAAGAAAGTCTGCAAAAATGCCTGGACAAGATTTTATTTACATACACTGCACACATTTATCCACACAAAATTAAATTTATCATGCAAGTTGTTGCAATGACAACAAAATAAATCTTGTTCTATTCCTTTATTTTATTGTTCATAATTGTAAATATATCTTTTCTCTACTTTAGATACCAACACCACAGCCACCGTTTTCTTTACCTGTACAGATGCCTGTTGCCGAGAAACTGGAGAAAATTCAAAATTATATGAGAGAATTACAGTATCCTTCACAAAATTTAAAAGAGGCCCATCAAAAGATTTTATATAAAAATTATAGGTGGCACTGCCCTGCCCTGTATATGTTGTCTGCATAGGAATGTGAAATCAGTTTATCCATATCATAAATTAGTGATGTTTATTCCCTTAATACAAAAAAGATATAATCATACAGGAACACAGTTTTTTGAGATAAAGAAAAACAGACCAATCTCTGGGTAACATAGTGATTAATTACTGTATATATTAGTTGTTTATTCAACATTGTTTTATTTTGACCCAAGTCTAGAAATAAAGCCCATGTAACAGAAAATGTCAGGCACAAATTCAGGCATAACTTCTTTCATCTGTGCTCCCGATGTTGGCCGAGAAAGTTTCTCTAGCCATTTGATTGTAATGAAAAACTAAGGTCCTGTGTATGGCATCAGACACAGATTATCTGTTTTCTTTGTTTTAATTGGTAGCCTTAACACATTTCCGACACAAATATCAGCTTCAGTAGGGATGCTTGGAATTTTGTCAGGGACAACTAAAATTATTATTTTATTAATTTGATGTGCTGTATATTGAATTCCGACTGTCAATGGTTCTTTTACGTTCACATCAATGTTTGTACAGGGGACCTCTTTTTTGTCTCATCCAAACTACTACACGCTAAAGCAACAAATAAACTAGTATAATATTGAAAATTATTTTTCTTTTACCCGCAGGTTAATGGAAAGTGCAAAAGAGATGATACGAGAGGCTTTACCTATAAAATGTTTAGAAGCAGTTATACTTGGCACGTATCCTTTACTTCCAACAGTTTAATAAAACAAAATTATAGGAAACTTTTCTGCTCCAACTGGGCTAATGAAGATCGTCACATGCCATACAGTGTGCTACGAGGGAAATTTTACCTCAACACTATGGCCTACTCTTATATCAAATTCCAACTGCCAATGTGTACATGGGACCCCAGTTTAGTTTTTTGTACTATCCAAACAACTAGATAGCTTGTCCTTGTCCCTCCATCCTGCACCACAGACAAAGAGAAACCACGTTGAAAAAATCCTGTTGAACTTTCTCGGCCAATACAGGGATATATCGAACACACAATCTCTATGCTAGCGATCCGGCGTCTTACCCACTGCCCAGATATAGATATGAAGCTATCTGGTAAATATATAGAAAGATATCTTAACTTATACAGATTTTTAACGAATGGTACAATGGGTTTAGAGAGATATGCTATAAGTTTTAAAAGTACGTTCGGTTGTCATGTACATCGTCATGTTGTATTAGGTGTGTATTATGGAGGATTATATGGTGCTATTGGTATGAGTAGAAGAGAGGAACTCATGTATAAACCATTACAGTTCAAGGTAAATAACTAGATATAACCCATTATAATACACGGTAAATAAACCATTACAGTACAAGGTAAATAACCCATTACAGTACAAGGTAAGTTTATATAAACCATGACAGTACAAGGTAAATAACTAAAGTTTATATAACCCATTACAGTACAAGGTAGATAGCTATAGATTTTAAAATTCATATTTAATTCCAACTACCAAGGGATTTTTTACCTATATGCCATTGTATACATGGGACCTTGATTTTTCTATTCATCCAAACAACTAGAGAGCTGTCCGTGTCAGACCCTCTACCTACACCACTGAGGGGAAAACATGCTGGAAAATCTCGATGAACTTTCTCAGCCAACCAGAGTGAACATGCGACCTCCAGGCTAGAGAGCCATGCAGTGTCTTACTAAGTTAGCCACTGTGTCTCCTAGGCTTTGATAAAGTTGTGAAATATTTCATGAACAAATAAAATATTTATTATGAAACGCTCACATCCTATGAGATACTAAGTTAATATTAAAAGTTTATTCGTAAATTGTTATCGGAAATAGTAACCTCTCCTCTCTTCACGATACCAATTGTGGATTAATCTATCTGTTTCGATTTAATCATTTTTATTTCTTTTCTTTTTAGACACTTTCAGATTTGATTTTAAATTTTCAGAAGTATTATATCAAATGTAAGTAAGGTTATCTGAAGTTTTTAGACATATTGATGTAACAGACATTATGGAATATTAGATATAAAGTTGACTGTTCTCGCTAGAATAGTTAAAAAATACATAACCTAAATAGATTGATTATGCTGAAAATTTCAGGCAAATTGCTCTACTCTGAACCGAGATATTAGCGTTTGAACGTTAGGCGAGTCTAGATCATCGTTACTTAAGTTGGTACGATAAAAAACAAACTCTCGATTTAGATAACCTTTCAGGTCGAATAAAGCAAGACCTGCAATACCGGTAGGCAGATTTAGCCCCTACCCTAGTAACTACAAATTTGTTCCTAACTCAATTTTGATAAAAAAAATTGAGTTACTATGTTTTGACTTTTGACGGGAGATTTCATGTATACAGTTGTTGTCATTGTGAAATGATGCTGGTGGGCATATATTTGTTGTCTTGGAAACCGCTGTGTTTAATTGAGGTTTTTTTCTCTTCAGTTCACCATGAGTTAAAGAAGGTAAAAGTGGGATTACCTATTATTCATGATCCACATAGTTATGAAACTATTCCATGGAAGGTAATATATTTTCTCTAGGAACTCTTTGATAAGTTTAATATACCTTTGGGAGCTACGGTGGCTAAGTGGGTAAGATGCTGGCTCGCTAAACTGAAAGTCACGTGTTCGATCCCTGCATTGGCCGAGAAAGTTCATCTGGATTTATTCGATGTGGTGCAGGACAGAAGGCCTGACAAGGACAGCTGTCGTCTGGTGGTATAATGAGTGTGAGGGGAGTTGGGTGGTCTAGTCGTTTAACGCGTGCGCATGAAATCATAATGTCTGTCATTGTGTCAAGTGGTGCGGTTTCAACTCCCCAGTAGTACGTGACAAGGAGTAGGGTCGCCTGTCCAACCGTTGGGTTTTGTCTGTCTCCTACGATTTCCTCCCACTGCTAAAGACCCCTACGTGCAAACAAATTATTGAAAGTGTCAACCCACCAGTGTGACTCTGTATTACGTGTTAGTCCTGAAATGACCTAGTTTGTGTCAAGTGGACGTTAAACCCCATTTCTCTCTCTCTCCTTTATACAGTGTATGTTTAAACACTGGCTATGCTTCATCGTACATTTCACAAAACGGTCAATAATTTTTCTTGCAGTGTGTTAATATAAATGTATGTAAATCATTGAAGAAAGAAATGGTCCGTGAGTTAGATCAACATGCTAAAGTTATTCGGTCCAAAGCCAGGTTGTGGACTATGCCACCAGGTGCGCCCAAGAAGATGCCTACATTTATTGATACAGTGAAAGATGGTAGTAGCAGTAAATCACAAGTATCTGCTAAATCATCCTTCTCGTAAGTTATAGTTCATGTTGGGTTAAAACACATTCTGTATACAGTGAACTAGCTACTTTGAGAATAGTTCTCTGTCCTGAATGGCAGCCATATTCAAAAATTAGAATAGGGCCTCGAGTTCATCTTGCATTCTCAGATTTAAGTTAAGAATTTACTCAACTTTCAATCACTGTTTATGAGAAATATTTTTGATCCAGAAACACTAAACTTAAATTAGCACATAGTTTCTTATTGATGTATTTGATAATTAGAAACAACGGAAGTTTTATAAAGGGTTATATTGTAGTTAAAATAAGCCGAACAATTTTGAGTAAATTCATAACATAAGTCTAGGAATGTTTTGTGAAACGGGAGAATAAATATTTAGGCGGATCAGATGATTGAATGGTTAATGCATGTGCGTTGTATCATAAGGCCTGTCATGGAGTCAACTTAAGTGGTTTCGATTCCGCGATTGTAACTGTCAAGGAGTAGTGTTGCCTGTCAAACCTTGTGTGTTTACTCCGCGTCCTCCGGTTTCCTCTCACTGTTAAACAACTCCTACCCGCCATCGAATTGCTCTCTCTCTTTCTCTCATAATGGTTTTGAAGCCAAGTTATGATTTTGATTTGATTTTTCTCTTGTTTATTTTTCAGACAAGTCGGTTTAACTGAACAGAATATATCAACAAGTAATTCACAACAACCGACACAAGATAATACACAACATTCTCTCAAATCTCCTGTCTCGTCAGGAAATAACGATTATTTACTTAGAATATAATATTACCTTATGAACAGTTACTCATGAACAGTACAAGTATCTAAACAAACAATATAATGTTACCATATCAACAGTGTCCTAGTCAACAGTGCAACAAAAACCCAAAACAGTACAAGTGTATCTACTCCATGAAAAGTCCGACTCCTGATCATGAACAGCCCAAGTTTCTGTAACAGAATGTAATATTACCATCAATCAACATTCGGTTGCTGAACACAGTACAAATATCTACGTCATGAAAAGTTGACTCCTGAACATCACAAGTGTCCAGAACAGAAAATAATGTTTCCATAAGAATGACTCCTGAACAGCGCAAATAGAATAGCCAAGCTTGGAAATGCAGCACATGTAACAGACATAAATTTTGCATAAATTCAGACTTTGTCAATAGCAATCTCGTTTGGTGGTTTTTGTGTAGATAACACAGTATTTCCTGTGCTTTATGTATGTTTATGAAAATGAGTTCTGCATAGAATTTAGCCATATAAACGTTATAAATTTATTACTGTTCAGAATGTTTTCATAGAAACTTGATAAATTGATTTCTGAGAATTTACTCATATTGACTTAATAAAATGGGTAGACCTACTGCTGAGAATTTACTCATATAAACTTGATGAAGTGGGTGCTGCTGAGAATGTACTCGTTTCATAAAAACTTGATACTGCCAAGAATTTACTTGTGGAAACTTAATAAAATGGGTACTGCTGAGAATTAACTCATATAAACTTGATGAAATGGGTACTGCTGAGAATTTGCTCATAGAAACTTGATGAAATGGGTACTGCTGAGAATTTACTCTAGAAACTTAATAAAGTGGGTACTGCTGAGAATTTTGTATTTTGAATGTAGATGTTTATGTACTGTCAAGATGTTTATGTACGATACAGATGTTTATGTAGTGTCAAGATGTTTTTAAATGTATGGTATGGTAAGGAATTAATATTTATTAAAGGGAATGTCCTACTACTCAGAATTTGAAATGTTATTGTCTATATTTATTAAACTATATAATATACTTTTATGATGTTCCATATGATGACAAATTTAAATTTAACGAAGTGAATACTTCCAAATGGTTTTTGTACAAAACCAATTTAACATAATCATATCATATCTGAATTTTATCTGACGGGCAAAGATAATCTATGTACTTTCATTAAAACCCAGTGATAGTTTTCCATAGAACTGTCGTGAGTATTACAATAATAATGTTTGTTAAAGGGAATATTAATAAAATATTCTGTGTATATATAGCAAAAACAAACATTTATATATATATATATAAAGTGAACACTGCTGAGATTTTACGTCATTAAAATTAAATAATTGTTTAAACAAAGGATTGCTGAGAATTTCAAATAATAATAAATTAAAATATTTTGTTAGTTTTTATTGTATAATCTGTATGTATTTGTCTACCATTCACAAATTTGTATCATTTGCTTGATAACAGACGATAATTTCCTTGTTGAAATTTCGCTGAGTGATATTCCCAGTACCTGTACTTTTGTATACCCTGTTTTAATATTTATCTGCCAAGGTACCCTACTGCTGAGAATTTGAAATATTATTCTGAATAATTTAAACCTTAATATTTGTATACTGCTGAATATAATTTAGAATAATATAATATTTGTTAAATTGTATACTTCTGAGAATTTAAAATGTTTTTGTACAATAACTATTTGTATAAGCTACTGCTGAGAAATTTATGAAAATGTTTTTGTACAATAATTAAGAATATAATATTTGTTAACTTGTATACTGCTGAGAATGTTTAATGTTTTTGTAAAATAATTAAGATAATAATATTCGTTAAATTGTGTACTGCTGAGAATTTTAAATGTTATTGTACAATAGTGTAGAATAGAATAAAATATTTGTTAACTTGAGTACTGCTGAGAATTTTAAATGTTTTTGTATAGTATAGTAATTTAGAACATATTTTGTATACTGCTAAGAATTTGAAATGTTTTTGTACAATGATTAAGAATATAATATTCGTTAACTTGGATACTGCTGAGAATTTATGATTTTATATTATTTAAATGTTTGTCGATATTGACAGGAATTTATTCCGAGTTATTTGAAACAGGGTACAACATTAATCGAGAAAAAAGTTTATAATTAAAGAGTAATACTGATTTAAATATGTTACCAAAACACATAAATATGTCATCTTTTGAATTTTCATATAATCTTAAAGGGGCATTATGGGCAAAATTCCCCTCATAGAAAACTGTATAGCATATGCACATCTTCATTATCCCAGTTACTGCAGCAAAGTAGGAATTTAAACCCCATTTCATTTCACTTTATCATAAAAAAAAAAGAGAAAAATTATATGACCATTTATACATTCAAAGATAAATCATCTTTTAAATTTATGTATGATGTTTTTGATATATACTTTAGGTTTATGTAAATATTTATTATTACTTTAGGAATGATTTATAGACATACTTTTTTATCAGCATAAAAACAACAATATTTTCCTATATAGATTTATGTACCCGGGTAATTAGAATAAAAAATTTAAATTTTAGAGATGACAGTTAAATTAATACTAGTATTATTTATTGGAGATATAATAATTAACTTTTATTTGAAAATGATTTTTCGATTTTTTAGAAACAATTCAACCATGTGCAATAATCTTGCCTATCTGTTTTAGAGTAAGAGAACTTTTAACCAATGCTGTCTTTTTGCTCAAATAAATCCCACTGTGATACTTTCAATTGGTTTTGTGTTTTATCGAGATAGAAAGAAAGTGTGAGAAAAACTAGGTAATGTAGGGGCTAACATACTATTCAATTTTATTTCCTTAATTCACCTGTTTTTTTTGGAGGGGGGGGGGATGGTCGAATGGTTGGCGTGCACGCGCTGTATGATACAGCCTGCCATTGAGTCAACTGACATGGTTTCAAATCCCTGGTTGTACGTGGCAAGGAGTAGGGATCATATGTCCAACCTCGTGGGTTTTCTCCGGTTTCCTCCCATAGCTAAAGACCCCTATGTGCAAGCGAATTATTGAAATAAAATTGAACCATGTTAGTCCCAAAATGACCTGGTTTGAATAGTGGCCGTTAAAACCCATTTCTCTCACAGTCACACACACACACACGGTGATTTTCAGCGCTGGGGAAAATCCAGGAGGTTGAACAGTTGACCATAGTCTTTGTCAGGTAGATGCAAGAATCAAACTCCCAGGACTCTAGACTCACTGACAATCCTTCTGATCTAATTTACACTCAATCTCCCCTGAATAAATAAAACTAAAACAATCGGAACATTTGCTATGTTTTAATATTAATTATATTCAATTTGAATTCTTTCTCTCATTCTCAAATCAAATACATTAACAGTTATTACATGATGAATTATTATAATAATGTGGTAATTACAAAAAATAAATGATATTAATAATATTTCTGATCAAATGTTCAATAATATTAATTAATACCAATGAATATACGAGTAATTCATTTCTAATAACAAAATCAGACAACAAAAGGATTAAGCAAACTTTTCAAAACCAAAAATCATCTAGTTATGGCCTAAATCCCAAAATAATTTCAATTTTTCAGTTTCTTAGAAAGTGGGGGGTTGGGATGGCCTAGTGGTCTAGAGTGCCGCGCTTCGACCTCTAGCTGGCCGGTCACCTCTGGCTTGCGGCTGTGGTTTCGATCCCTGATGTGAGCGTACGTGGTAATGGGCGCCTTCTCAACCTCGTGGGTTTCCACCGGGCACTCCGGTTTCCTCCCACTGCTAAAGACCCCTATGCGCAAGCGAATTATTGAAATAAAATTAAAACCATATATGTTAGTCCCGAAATGACCTACTTTGTGTCTAGTGGACTTAAACACCATTTCTCTCTCTCTCTTAGAAAGTCGTAATTCACCTTGTTTCAGTGAACAAATATAAAGATAACTGAAAACTTTTTTAAGAATAGTCGACCCTACATATGAGAGAGGTTTTTATTCTTTTAAAGGATCAAGGCACTACCACTGTAATCAAGGTGTCATTAAATCTTGTGTATCTAGCACTGATTTCTTACCCGTTTATTATCAAATTTTTGTTTAAAAATTCTTAAAAATCATTTAAAATAACCTTATATCATTAAATTTGTACTTGTGTCCCGTTTAAAGCTGACTGATTAATTTTGATAATGTGTGCCCAATTAACAAATGTTTAATTACTCATTCCCTGTTCAAAAATTAATCATTATACCTCAATCGGGTTGTTTATTTTTTAAAGTCATCTAGAAATTAAACGTTTGTAAATTGGACACTCGTTATCCAAATTGAATGGTCAGCTTTAAACTCGACATCAAGTACAAATTACATGATTTTTGGTGATTTTAAACTAAGATTTGATATTAAATGAATATGAAAGAAATAAGTGCTAGATACACAAGATTAAAAGATATCTGGATTACAGTGCAAGGTTTTTACTATATCCATTTTCTCATTGCATAAACCACATTAAATTGTGAATCTAGCACATTCGTTTTGGTGATTTTAAACTATTTTTAAGAGTTTTTAAACAAAGATCTGATATTAAAGGAATGTGAAAGAAATTAGAGCTAAATACACAAGATAAAAAGATACCCTGATTATAGTGTACTCGGCATCACATTTCTCTCATCATGTTGTTTAAAGTAATGTACATGTATCATTTAAATTGTTAATAACATTTATCAGGGTGGCATACACTTCAAAGTTTCGCTTCCTGTAACGGAGGGAAACTGTTTATATGATTTAATAAATTAGACTTTCTATCTTTTGAAATAAAAATGCTCATGTGGTTCGGAGATGCAGGAGCTATCTAATTAAAATACAGATCTATATTTCATTTCGTTTTTTTTATACTTTCGATGGCCTTCACTACATGAAGATCTGACCAGTTGTAGCGATAGGTCACGTCGGAGGTTGTACGAGTGGCTTTTGACCCTATGACATCAGACATTTGATTAAGCAGTTCCTTGCAGAGCATGCCTAGAACTCACTGTAACAGATCATTTCATGGGCTAATCCCGTATACCAACCTAAACAAGGTAACATAACAACTTTTCCAGATCCTAGTGTACATGTAATAAAGACAAGTAAAACGAAATTTTGAACTATAAAAAACGAAACGAATTCAGATCTGTGTTTTAATAAGATTGATGCAGGACTATCTGAGACTAGAATATCTTTTTACTTCAACAAGAATTTCGTTAATAAACTGACGTGATCAGAACCCTGTATGTGATTGGGTAATCCCCCGATATTGTTTATTTCACGTCCAGACATCAGACCATATCTAGCCAACAATTTTAACTTTCCTTCTTGACTCGCAGGTTTGCCTTCAGGTCTATTACAACGACTTCCGCTATAGAAGATATAGTCTACGCTACATCCTTCTGAATCGTGTAGAGTTGTGACCTCTGGTTCACGGAAACCGCAACGCTGTATTCGGTGTTTGTACGCCGATATCAAATTAAACTTGTGCCATAATTTACCTGAGGCGTGGCTAAAATGTGGTTGGTTACTCGATGATAAAGAATTAGAATCCGAGGTAGAACTGTCGTTTGACAGAAGAATTTGATTTTCTTGAATCTCTGCATCCCAATTTTCACTTGTGTCAGATTTTAGAACAGCTTTTGAAACATCAGAAGCTGGAGTGTCTTCCTTAAATCCAACATTTTCGAAATTTAATCTTTCCCTATCCTGAATATCACTTTGCCCAGTTTCGGTTTCAGAAGTAGTTCCAACTGATGCTGCCGGTGGCATTTCAGAATTTTCAAGTTCTTTCGTCTGTTGCATGTGAACATGACGCCTGATTAAATGTTCAACATACTGACACTGATCTGTGATTCCGTAGGATTTGTCAAAGAAATGTCGATGAAGATGAACATTCCTTCCATAATAACCTTCCCGCTGTCCTGAAAACTGTCTGGTTAAAAGGCCTTCGTAATGGACGTAACCGGTAGACAGAAACTTGTATAAATCACTTTGCGGTCCTGAATTAAAATCACCACACAATACTACAGGAGAGTAACGTAACTTCTGATCGTGAACGAACTGCGCATCATTTTTCGCGGGTTTGTGAAGACAGATATCCAGCTCCGCCAATAGAACCATGAGCTGACCCAGTTTAATGTCTCCGCGACGTGGGTTGTACAACAAATGAGTGTTGGCGATGCACAATTTACTTGCCGATCCGTGGTAATGTTTAGAATTGGGTGCAAGCTCGAGGATTAAAGCTACGTTATCTCTATCCAATAATCCACCTCGGTAGTATTCAACTGGCGTTGATTGAAGAAGAGAGAATTTCTCAAGGTTAAAGAAAGTAGCACAGCCGTCGGGTTTGTCGCCTGATCGTTTCAAATATTCACTTCCATAACCTGTGAAAATATAACAATTAAAGATACATTATAAAAGATTAGATAAAGAGCTGCCGTTCTCACCAGACCTGGAAATAATGGTTTTAGATGTACCTGACAAAAAGTCAGACACGAATGAAATAGTACCAGACATTTTCAACTTAGTGCCGGACATGTATTAATAATATCATTAAAAAAGACAAATCTGTGCCTGACAAAATGACAGGCACCAGATGTTTTGTGCCTGACAAAGCCTGAATCTGCGACTGACATTGTCAGTGACAGGTGCCTTATTTCCAGGCTTGGTTGTCACTATAATAGTTAAAAAATAGGTTGCCAGGCAACGAAACATACGCCCACACAGCAGCCAAATCGTCCGGGCAGTCAACAAGAGTTGTTGCATTTTAAGTAATCATCAGAAAATCATAATTCAAACTCACCCATAACTACGGTGTAACTGTGATATAATCAACGTTTTTTTAAATCAGATAATAATTGTGACCTCCAGAGGGACCACAAGCTAAAAAGGGTGATTTTTCGTACAATCAGGGGCCATGATTCAGGAAGTTACGATCCGATATGGGCAAATATGCAATGGAACCAAGATCATTAGGTTATAAACATGTATTTGAAGTTTCATCAAAATCAGTTCAAAATTGTGACCTCTGTAGGGCCCACAACCTTGATGTAACATATTTTTACACAATTCGCGTACAGACGGCGGCCATTTTATCTATCAACTCTGGTCTGATTTTCACAAAATTCAAATTCTCTCTTCATTACCATGAAACCGTGATATAATCAAACGGTTTTTTAAATCGGATAATAATTTTGACCTCCAGAGGGACCACAAGCTAACAAAAGCGATTTTTCGGACAATCAGGGGACATAATTCAGGAAGTTATGATTCAATGGGCGCAAATATCGAAAGGAACCAAGATCTTTGGGTTATAAACATGCATGTCACGTTTCATCAAAATCAGTTCAAAATTGTGACCTCTATAAGGTCCACAACCTTGATATAACATATTTTCACACTATTCGCGTACAAATGGCGGCCATTTTGTCCGTCAATTTTGGTCCTATTTTCACGAAATTCAAACTCAACCTTCATAACCATGGAACAGTGATATAATCAAACGTTTTTTTAAATCGGATAACAATTTTGACCTCCAGAGGAACCACAAGCTAAAAAGGGCGATTTTTCGGACAATCAGGGGCCATAATTCAGGAAGTTACGATCCGATGGGCGCAAATATCGAAAGGAACCAAGATCTTTGGTTTATAAACATACATGTCAATTTTAATCAAAATCGGTTCAAAATTGTGACCTCTATAAGGTCCACAACCTTGATATAACATATTTTCACACAATTCTCGTACAAACGGCGGCCATTTTGTCCGTCAATTTCGGTCCGATTTTTACGAAATTCGAACTCAACCTTCATAACCATGGAATGGTGATATAATCAAACGGTTTTTTAAATCGGATAACAACTTTGACCTCCAGAGAGACCACAAGCTAAAAAGGGCGATTTTTCGGACAATCAGGGGCCATAATTCAGGAAGTTATGATCCGATTGGCGCAAATATCGAAAGGAACCAAGATCTTTGAGTTATAAACATACATGTCAAGTTTCATCAAAATCGGTTCAAAATTGTGATCTCTATAAGGTCCACAACCTTGATATAACATATTTTCACACCATTTGCGTACAAATGACGGCCATTTTGTCTTTCAATTTTGGTCCGATTTTCACGAAATTCGAACTCAACCTTCATAACCATGGAACGGTGATATAATCAAACGTTTTTTTAAATCGGATAACAATTTTGACCTCCAGAGGGACCACAAGCTAAAAAGGGTGAT
The DNA here is from genome assembly GCA_963678685.1 of Patella ulyssiponensis. Classification (NCBI taxonomy): domain Eukaryota; kingdom Metazoa; phylum Mollusca; class Gastropoda; family Patellidae; genus Patella; species Patella ulyssiponensis. The sequence goes on from OY783230.1 coordinate 75,913,018, forward strand.
TTTTAGACAATCAGGGGCCATAATTCAGGAAGTTATGATCCGATGCGCGCAAATATCGAAAGGAACCAAGATCTTTGGGTTATAAACATACATGTCAAGTTTCATCGAAATCGGTTCAAAATTGTGACCTCTATAAGGTCCACAACCTTTATATAACATATTTTCACACTATTCGCGTACAAACGGCGGCCATTTTGTCTGTCAATTTTGGTCCGATTTTCACGAAATTCGAACTCAACCTTCATAACCATGGGACGGTGATATAATCAGACGGTTTTTTAAATCGGATAACAATTTTGACCTCCAGAGGGACCACAAGCTAAAAAGGGCGATTTTTCGGAGAATCAGGGGCCATAATTCAGGAAGTTACGATCCGATTGGCGCAAATATCGAAAGGAACCAAGATCTTTGGGTTATAAACATGCATTTCAAGTCTCATCCAAATCGGTTCAAAATTGTGACCTCTACACTGTTCACAAGCTAAAAAACGTGATTTTTCGTACAATCAGGGGCCATAACCCATGAAGTTACGGTCCGATACATGCCAATATCGAAAGGAACCGAGATCTTAGGGTGATAAACGTATATTTTAAGTTTCATTGAAATCGGATAAAAATTGTGACCTGTAGACTGTTCACAAACAATTGTGGACGGACGGACAGACGTCCGGAAGGACGAACAGGGGCGACGACAATATACGTCCACATGAAAATGTGGGCGTATAAAAATACATGATCTAAAGGGTATGTGCTGACAATTTCAGTCCAGTTGTTTCACTCTAAGTCGAGAAAACCATATTTTAAAATCATTGTAGCCTTGATTGTCATTGTTACCGTTGTTACGATAATTAATAAAGTCTTGATTATCCATGTTCACGGGTTAATCATCAGCTGACAAGGAGAAATCACTCTGGAAAGTAAATCTAACACTTACCCATCTTACGTAGATGATGTCTAAAGAAAGATTCATAATGATCGAACTGAACTTCTTGTAAACATATGATCTGAGAAAAAAACGAAGAAAATTAAAAATAACATCAGGGGCATATTTCACAATAATTTTACTAAGATAAAATCCAAATTTTGGTAATTTGATTAGATTTTAGTGCTTAGCCAATCAAAATTGAATTTTCTACTAAATCAGGATTTTATCTTTAGTTAGAATCTCGAGAAACAGGGCCTAGAATGATTATTAAATTTTAACAGCTTTTGTAACAGTTTCAATCCTTGCTTAATAGACAGACTGTTCTAGAAAAAATTTTGAATTTGCAGAAGGAAGAAAGTTGATATGGCAAGCTATTAACCTGCATTGATGTCATCTCTCTCAGTGACTGTAATGGATTAGCAAATATTCACTGTTGATCAGGGTGACATTTTTGTTCTGACATTCCTTTTACAGATGCTACTTTTACAATATTGTAGTTCACAATCCGTCATAACTTACATCTGGTTTATAGTATTTCAATTCTTCTAATATTCTCTCACTCCTCATATCCCAGTCTAAAGATTCCGGGGAACAATTAGTGTAAAGTTGAAGATGCCATTCCAGTAATTTCTGTGATAATACGTTATATGACATCACCGTAAACGGTAATCCCGATTTACAGCGACCAGAACTTTCTCTTTCATATCTTAAACCAGTTTCTGTATATTCCCATTTTCTAGGAAGACTCGAAAATCCTACAATCAAACACATAGATAAATACACAACTAATTTCTAATACATACCAAAATGAAATTTGGAATCAGTTTTCTCAAATGAAATAGGTTTAACTTCCTATTGTTCTGCGCCAACTTGGCTAATACAGGGGAATCCTAGATCTCTCAGAGCTTCTATTAACGATGAAAAGTCCAGGGCTTCACTTTAAAATTTTGCCATTCAGTCATTGATTCAGTGTACCAATACTGGCAAATATGACAGACAAAGAGAGAGAGAAATGCCATGGGGTATAACTTCCAAGACACAAACTAGGTCATTTTGGGACTAACATGTGGTTCAATTTATGCGTATTAATTCACGCAAAACTCAATGATTTCAGATTCAGGTATGAGACAAAAGATGAATTCTTGCAACAGAATAAGAAGGAAATTCAATACCAACGGTGGAGACATTTTTTCTGGAAGGTGAATTCTAAATTCTTCCTTAAAATATGTTGTTTTTTGTGTTTTTTTAAAGTGGGCCATCTAGCGCCTTGTAAGCCTTAGCATCCCACATACATGTATCATCAGGGTAGGAAGGATCAAAGAACTAAGTCTGGAACTGAGCCGTGTAGTGGACGGTTAAGACTAGCCCCGGGATCCATTCACTTCATCTGACATGTGCGTTTATTATTTGTCATGTCTGTATACTGTCTAGGGCCTGTTTCACAAAATTTTAACTAAGATAAAATTCACATTTTAGTAATTTGATTGGGTGATATTAGATTGATTTTAGTGCTTAGCCAATCAAAATTAAAGTGACTACTAAAATTTGAATTTTATCTTTAGTTAAGATTTCGAGAAACAGGGCCCAAGTTTGTATTGTGAAATTGTCCCCCTGCACTCACTATTTTTATAAAATTATCTTACCAATTGGGTCTCTTTTCCCTTTATTAGAAGGTTTATAGTCTTTTTTGTGTTTTCTATACTGTTTCGAGTCGTCATATCTCGACCACGATGGTTTGTCACCTCCGTTATATTTCTGTTTCTCTTTGGGTCGAACTGAAGTCCAATTTCCATGGGCGACATTCTCAACCACATTATGATTAGATGTCGTGGTATGTCGACTTGCATCTACAGATGTTCTTGAGCGTATCTGTGTTCGCGTGGAATACAGGGCTCTAGGTTGGAATTGAAGAACAGAAGATTTGGACATATCAGTTACAGGGACGGATTGATTGGTTAAAGTTGGCGCTGATGTTAGAGAATAGCGATTCCATTGACCAAACGACGCCTGAGAACTTTGCTGATTATCTGTCGTTGTTGGTGGTCGGGGAATTTGAACTTCACTTCCCCCAACTTCTGTTACTTGTGCCGAGCCCCCAGTCTCTACACTTGTACATTGTATTTTTGGATCTGATTTCATGATGAGTTCAACAGATTTTCGTTTACTGGAGACTTTTCTTGGTCTTGTTTTCTTCATTCTGATCCATGCTAGTTGCCTTGTGGCACCAATGGATCTCTGACATATGTTTACCAAATATCTGAAAAATACAAAATCCTAATTATAATTGGCATCTTCAGTTGGGAGTGAGAAAGAGAGAAGGAGACAGAAATGGGGTTTAACATCAGCTTGATGCAAATTAGGTCATTTCGGGACTAACATAATATGTTAATTTCAATTCAATAATTCGCTTGCGTGTAGGGTTCTTCAGCGGTGTGAGGGGGGGACTGGAGAAACCGAAGAAAACCCACGAGTTTGGACAGGCGACCCTACTCCTTGTCACGTACCACCGGGGAATCAAAATCACACCAGTTGACTCAATGACAGAGTTTATGTTACAACGTGCACATGCTCACCATTCGGCCATCCAATCCATCCATCTTCAGTTGGGCACTGTATACCAGAAGATTGGCGTGCACGTAAAAGATCACCTGGCAGTTGGATTTTGTATGGTGCAATGGTGCATGCCCGTCTTTATTAGCCCAGTAACCCACATGTGTCGATGACGTACGAATTTATTGACTCTACTGGATTTTTATAGATAACCGATATATTTAATTTATCACTTTTTATTCGCAGAGTCGTTCAACCCACTCACCCCGTTCTGAACTCAAGGAGTTGAAATTTGTGACAGTCCCCAAATCTTAAATAATATTTTGATAAAAAATGGAAATTAATAATTATTATCACCTAAACAAAGGCAATAATCACTAATAGTTAATTGCATGAAATATAAAATCATACAGTATTCTTAACATCCACCAAGAAAATCAAACAAGTTCATTACACAATAATCCAGCAGAAGCAGACTGTAATCCACACAATAACATACAGTTAATCCTGTTTAACAAAAGGTGTTGGATATCATTATTACTTACAAATTATACGACATCATTATCATACAACTAATCCTGTCTAAGAAAAGGTGTTAATATTATTATTACTTACAAATTATACATCATCATTATCACATCAACTGTAATCTCTCAATTCTTATCATTTCAACAAACTATAATTTAAAAACCTTCTAATAACTTCTTGTCCTAAAGAGACTGGCTGAGCCTTGGTTAAGATGGGTATTACTAACTGTAACAAAGTACTTTCCTCATAGTTCAATAACCCCACTATCACAACCCACTTGAGTGACTGACATCAGAAAACTCGCCAAACCCAAGGTTTGTCTCGTACGGTAGATCTATATTTAGCTAGGTCAATATGCCCTTTATTCATATTGGCTTTATTTGTAACGCAAAATCGAAGCAAGATTACTCATATTAGGCTTTTCCAATTTGAAGTAAGTTCAAAGGGTCAGAGAGGTGGCATAAACTACAGTTATGACATTTGTCTAAGTAGGTCAAATTGACCAATAACGGTTTATTGAGTTCATCGTTACTTAATTTTCTATCCCGTGCCAGTGGCAATTTGAAATGTCAAGGCCGCCAACATGATATTGACATGATCGAGCTAATTTCATTCAGACATTTCAAGTTTACCTTAGTTTCAACAAGACATCGGGCAAATTTATTCAAACGCTAAAGCCTTTTTAAATGTCATAGTTAATAGGGAAAGCCCAAAAATAAAAATTACCATTGAGTCATGTAGATTAAGTACTTCGGTAGTAATATTGTTCACGAACTGATCATGCGGTAGTCACCATTTTGGTGGTTGGTGGTGAAATAAAGTAGGAGTAACGGGAAATAACTCTATTTTAGGCCCTTAAATGGAGTTGCTCCCCTTTACCTGTAAACGCAAACAAAATGGCACTCGAAATTCTGGAATAACTACTATACCTGCTCCCATGAAAACAGGAAAAGGAATTAACTTGAACGTCTCGTGAACACAATATTTTGGGAATAACATAAGTTTTTTTTCTATCGTTGCATGTTCAATGCTAGGTCACAGGAGAGCGACCTTTCCAACTTTCAAAAGGAAATAAAAATGGGTTTTAACGTCCTACTGTTCTGCCCCGACTGGGCTAATTTTTCCCGCATATATTTTGTTTTTATATTGAATTCTACATGTAACTGCCAATGGATATTTTACGTGCATGCCTGTGTACACCGGCCCTCGTTTTTTCGTACTATTCAAACGACTCGACAGAATGTCCTTATATATACCCCCCCCCCACTACCTGCACCACTAACACGGGGGAAACTTACGACAAGTAGTCCTACAGCGCTTAGTCGTTCGAATGGAGCAAATCTACACTATTGGGTGTCCGTAAAAGAAACCATGACAGTGTCCGGGCAAATTTTCGCTAATACCACACTGTATGGATGCCCGTCTTCATTAGCCCAGTAGGAACAGAACGGTAGGACGTTAAATCCCATTTAATTCTTTCATTCCATTCCGATACAAAATACAATAGTGTTATTGTGCATGTCATCCAGATGAGCTACGATACTAGATTAAATTACGTATATAATCCGTTGTATAAACTGTATTAGGTCAATCCAAGGAACGTTATTTTGTTATATCATTAGTTACTACTACAGATACTGTTTATTATTATTATATAGTCCAGAGACCTGCCAGTATTAACACGATTATACGATAATCCACCTCGTTATCCACATGATAAAAATCATAAAATACACGATTAGTCAAATATCTTCAGGATTAACGGATTATCATCCTGTAATATTTTAGTCAAGGCGATAAATATCGATTAATCGTAATATCAATAATCCGGATTTGATCGGTCAAATATATGTCATGAGTAATAATTAAAGAGAGAGAGAGAGAGAGAGAGAAAGAGAGAGAGAGAGAGAGAGAGAGAGAGAGAGTTTACCATCCACTCGACACAAACTAAGTCAATTCGGGACTAACACATGGTTTAATTTAATTCAATAATTCACTTGCACTTAGCGGTCTTTGTCACTGGGGGGAAACCCGGAGGACCCGGAGAAAAGCCACGAGGTTAGTCAGTGGACCCTACTCATTATCACGTAAAACCGAAAAAAGGAAATCACGCCACTTGATTCAATGATATGTGGACATTAAGATTTCTTGTGCACCCGTTATACCACTAGACCCCCCCCCCCCACACACACACTCATTGACTCACTGACACATTATATGATACAGCGCGCACGTGCTAACCGTGCCCCCTGTAAATCAACAAGATCTACACTTTGTATAATTCTGTGTTTGTGAAACGTTATAATATATACAAATACTGGACTGTTCTGTTTGATAGTTTTTGTGTTTAAAGAAAGACGATATGTTTTATTAAGAATATTATCAGGAGTAAATCACCCCACGGGTCTTGGCTTCTGTTCATCTTAACACGACCTCCTGTCACATTAGGCTCAAACTATTGTCACGCTCATCCACGTGACAGCTCTGTCAACAGTGATATATCAGTCAGATCATTTAGTAGATTCGAGTAAGTAAATAATTATTCCCCCTTGTTAACATTCACTAGTTGGTATTTCTACCATTCCTACAATTTATTCATATTACGGTCCCACGGTGGAATTATTCTTTAAAGGGGAGGTCTTTGTTTTCACGAGGGTCTCCGAAGAAATCATAATCGTTAAATATGCAAACCCAAACTGATCCCGCAGTGAATATTCGCTTGGCCGCTACAATCACTGATAAGCATATTAAAATGAGTAAAATGCATCATTTTGCCCGAAGCAGTTAGGTGTTATGTAAACAATGCACGAGCCGTTGAGCCAATGACTGACGCCACGTGAAGTCAATGCACGTGTTGTGGACAGTCATCTGTTACAGAGAAAATTCGTAAGTAATTCTCTGTGAAACAGATTGATGCAAACCAAATGCCAAAATATGAATAAATGGCACATTTACAATTGAAATTACAAAATTTTCAGTTTAAGAGAATTAACATTTTGAAAAATAAAACAAAACAATCACGAGCGTACTGTCGACCTGGAATCGTGTATGACGTCATGGTCGACATCTTGAAATAAAGACTTGAAGCCCGTCCATCGATCCTCAAGTGACAGATAGAGAGAGAGAGGGGGAGGGGGGGTAACGTACAGTTGACACAAACTAGGCGGGAATAACATGTTGTTTCAATAATTCGCGTGCGCGTAGGGAGAGAGAGGAGAGGGGTGGGGTAACGTATATGCGTTGAGGTCTGAAACAGTTGGAAGAAACCTGAGGACCCGAAGAAAACCCACGTGGTTGGGGGTGATCAGCCTTCTCCTTGTCACCACCAAGCGGGAAATGACAGGCCTATGATGCAACGAATTACCCGGCCGTTCAAGAAAAATAACTGTATGAGCAGCGCTTGGAGCCTGATTCCCGGTAAAAATATGATCGACCGACAAGTAGCAAAAAATTACCATGCATTCTGTTACATGTTACTCGGCTAAACGAATAATTTTAATTTTCTCTTTTATCAGGAATTTCTTTTAAACAATTTTACGGATGAACAATATGTAGTGGACATATACATATTATACAAATGGAACCTTAAATACATTCAGTTACGTATTACGTTGAAATAATTTTCATTTTCGTATTCATTAGGATTTTTATGAGCTAAGACCCTTTAAAATGTATTTATTTGTCAGGTATGATAAGAAAACTTCTAATAATAATTCTCATATTTCTTCAACTATGTTTTATCTTCTATACTGTCTTGTAAACATGTAAGGGTTATTCACAGGTTGTATAGAATATTAACTTACATCCCCCTCGTATACTTGTTGATAAAACATGTATTACAGTAAATATACCTTAATATACACAAAACACTCGTCAGTCGATCATATTGACCGTTTATTTGTTCTTAAAGACAGGCTATATTTTGTACTGAAGAACGGAGAAGGAATGGTCATATTTCTTTAAGGCCTAATTAATTTAATTCTTAGTTCCATATATGGTCTTAAAAATAAAACCCCGTCAATTATTGTTTTCGGTGTTTGGTCAAAACTTCAATATTTGGAAATGAAGGGTCTTGAGAGGAGCAACTCAATATTTTTGGGGTTAATTTTTTTTTTTTTTTGTCTTAACGAAATTGGAAATAGAAGTTTATGAGAGAGAGAGGGATGTAACGTTCACTTGACACAAACTACGTCATTCCGGTCTTATATATACACGTACATGTAGTTAAATTTTATTTCAATAATTCAGTTGCGCGTGGGGGTATTAAGCATTGGGAGGAAACCAGGAAACGCGGAGAAAAACCACGGCGATGGACATGCGACTCTCCTCTTTGTACGTACAAGTGTGGGGTCGAAACCAAGCCACTTGACTCAATGACAAACCTTGTGATACAAAGCAAACGCGTATGACTATTCTGCAACCTAACTCTCGTATCCCTGACAACAGAAATTCAAATTGTTGTAGCCTATTGGGTAAATCATCCATTCACTGATTGGCATGAAATATCTTGTGAATTGACATAATAATATGATATTCAGTTTATTCAGTTGACTATCTGTTGTAGAAATCTTTAACAAACCAAGCGGGTGGTAGGTTAACTAGTATCGTGTATACAAGAGACTCCTGTGTCCAGTTTCCCCCCGTACACCGACCCCTGGTGTCCGATCTCTGTCGAACATGTTGTTCATGACACTATAATCCACCGTTTACATATTAAGTACCACCAAATGTGTTTGATATCGGATTGTATCTTTATTTACATTGATTGGCAGATCTACATCGACAACTTTTAAAGTGACAGCCACTCCACTCTTTAAAATATCTGATAGAAGCCATTCTACTACTTTAGAACATAGGTCTATAATTGAAATAAGACTTTCAAATTAGCAGCAATTCCACTACCATACAACACAAGTCAAGTTGAAATAAGATTTTTAAAGTGGCAGCCTCCCCAACCCACGACTGTAAAGCACGAGTTTAATTGAAACAAATATGATTGTGGTTTTAAAACAATAGTTTATTCAATATCTTTACATAGTGATAAATATACGATAACAGGCTGGTGTCACGCTGATGTCGAATAAAAGGCAAACGGTGAAACTTGCAGTCTTATTCTGAGCCTCGGTGAGAAAGACAAGACGTTGCCTCGCTAACGTCGATCCCTGGAATGGGAAAACATAGTCGTTCGGAGGAAACGAAAAAGCAAGGTACCGTTACACATTGGCATGCTAGTAAAAGACCCCTTGATAGCTGGAACACGAAATAAGAGTAGGCCGTAGGGCTGCTGCTGCCCGGACAAAGTTTCCCCCATAGTCCATTGTATGGCGCATGTCCGTCTTCATTAGCCTTATCGGTGCAGGACAGCTGAAAGTCAAACTCAATTTCATTTTTCAATAAAAAAGCGATTCCAATATGACTGAAAGACAATCAACAAATGTACATGTGATACATTTACGTTGGTGAACAGATTCGTTGTTGCTCCATAATCATTGGAAAATGTCCACTGCGGCAAAATAAAAAAGATATAAACAACAACTCTATATGAGAAGTTCTATTGAAGTTTAATTTAAAGAAAGTGACACTTTAAGACTTTATGTCAGAATTTCAACATAATCAATTTACCCAGTCGACTATGAAATACAAATCAGGTTCATTTTGTGGAATTGGTTCAAATTGCGCAATATGGCCGCCCACCCATGGTTATTTAATAAGTGTCAATGATGGAAGCCGTCTGTTGAGGAAGATTTGTTAGTTTTATAGAGTGTTTATTGTTACAGATTAAAGTCATTTCTTTAACTGATACATGATGATTACTCCATAATTGGAAAACAAATTGGCGATATCCAAGTATGGTAACGCTCACTTAGGCTAAATAGTTTGCTGCTTTCTCTAAATTTTGACACTTTAGCCAGTCATCGCGGGGGGTCACGGTCGCTAAGTGGGTAAGACGCTGGCTTGCTAGCCCGGCGGATGCCTCGTGTTCGATCCCTGCATTGGCCGAGGACATGCATCGGGATTTTCCGACGTGGTTACCTCTTGTCAGTGGTGCAGAACGGAGGGCCTGGCAATGGCAACTGTTTAGTCGTTCGGATGGGACGAAAACCCAAGGTCCCGTGTACGTAAAATTTTCGGGAGCCACGGTGGGTAAGTGGGTAAGACGCTGGCTTGCTCGCCCGACGGATGTCTCGTGTTCGAGAAAGTTCATCGGGATTTTTCCGTCGTGGTTTCCCTTTGTCAGTAGTTGTGCAAGGTGGAGATCTGTCTAGTCGTTCGAATGGTGTGCACGCTAAAGATCCCTTGACAGTTGGAATTCGATATAAGAGTGGGCCATCGTGGCAAAATTGCCCTCATATGTATGGCGTTATCATTAGCCTAGTGGGAACAGAACAGTTGGACGTTAAACCCCACGATGATTGGAAAACAAATTGATGATATCAAACTATGGTAACGCTCGCTTAGGTTAAATCTGTTTCTGCTTTCCATAAATTGAGACACTTAAGACACTCGCCACGATTATCATTATGTATTGTTTCGTTGGCATTTTGTAATAGAATTTGAAAACACACGTCACAATTCTATGGAAATGAAATAAAATAGGGTTTAACGTCTTACGAATAAGAACGAATACGTTCGTTGCTCTTTTGAATTTCATTATGTAACACATCTTTTATGTGTGCTAGACTTTAGTAATAAGGATCCGGACTAGGCCCAAAATTGAATGGCTAATATCTCGGTTCAAAGTGGAGCAATTTGACTGAAATTTTCAGCATATTCTATTCACGTTTTGTTAGAGCTATTACAGTGAGAACTGTCAACAACGCTTTATCTAATCTTCCATGATGTCCCTTTAAGTTAAACCCATTTTATTTCTCGGTATTCTGAAAATAATTGAGTCACTAACATCAATTAGTTAACAGTGTTGAACTAACTTGGTCGATTGTGTTGTGAACATGCCATGGCCGCTCAGAAAACTGAAAGAAGTGAATTCCTAGCCTGATAGTATTGTTAACTGTAAACATACACCAAATATGTCGGGGGAGAGAGGGTTAAAATAATGATCCTGGTGATGAGCAGAGTTGACGTTAAGCTACTTCAGACGTAGTCCATCACACCCCCTGTCCCTAAAATAAATAAGCAGATCGCTCAGCAACCATATCACATAACATTAAAACGCTACGTAATGAGTTGGTGGTGAGGTCAGTTGTCATGACGCCACGCGCTTGACCCCTAACCACAGGGAGTGACAGGTGACATGGCTCTTGTCATTTTGGGACATTCAACTGTCAACAAACGTTATGTTTCCCCATTCTTTTTAGATATATGAACAAATGCATGAGAGTAAAATCCGTATGAAAACATTGCTATGGTTACGAGAGATGGAGAGAGAGAGAGAGGGGAAGAGAGAGAGGGGAGGGAGAGAGGCGTTAACGTCTACGCGACACAAAGAAGGTCATTTCGGGACTAACACATGATTCAATTTTATTTCAATACTCTACTCCTTGTCACATATAACCAGGGAATCAAAACCACGGCAGCTGACTCAATGACATACCTCATGATGTACCGCGCACGCGCTAACCATTCGGCCACTCAACTCCCTCCTAACGACAGTCCCACATAATTCCAGGGGACAATCTGCTTAAAATAATAATTGGACTTTTCTGATTCACAAACAGACGTGTGTGTGGTTAGATAAAGCCCAAATTAAATTATAATTTACTAACGCAATTTAGAAGCCATTCTGCAGCCTACATAAAAATGAATTTTAAGATCCCCCGTCCCTTCATCCTCCCGCCACCCTACACGCATGTATATTAATAATTGGAAATCTATTAGGAATTACAATGGAATTTATGCAGTTATTTTGGGTGGCTTAAAAAGATTTTCTAGAGAATTGAGTAGATAATTGTCTGTCAATTTTGGATTTATATCGACGGTACGTAAATCTTCATACAGTGGACATTCTATAAGTAAATAAAAATGGACTAGATCTTCGGCTTTATCTGCGACAATAACACAAAATAACCACTGTAACGCGTTTATATCAATTTGACAAAACAATAATCCGGACCATTCAAGAATAAAATTATACCCTTCGTTTCCCAGGGTATCAGAAACATTCTTATCCTCAACAAACATTGTAATATGTTAATTAAGATAACGGGCAGCATAATTACACCGCGTTATGAGATTAATCCCAATTAATTCTCCCGTGCAGAGTTAGTTTTTTTAAAGGTTACATTCCTTTCATGTTTCTGGGTGTTAATATTAACCCTTTAAGCTGCCCCCACACCTATATCACAGTACATATTGAATAACATTACATGGTGTATTATCGCTATTACGAAAATTAACCGATAATTGGACAGTATTAATAAGTTTCAAGGCGAAGATTTAACAGGAATTATCCCCCATGAAACCCAGCGGAGACAATTGATACGACCATTTGAGTTTTTCTAAGCCATTCAGAGAACGGCTTAATCGATTAGCAACGATTATAGAAGAATGCAACCACTTAACGACGGAAAGTTGTGAAAATAAAAATGGTTTTCGATTTACCGTGTTATAAATAAGAGAATATGTTCTAATTGGATTAGTCTATTGTTATTCAGTTGAACTTTAATTTAGAGGCCAGACAAATTGTCAGACGGGATAATTCATCATGCCGCGTCCACCTCTTTCAAAATCAGCATTCTTTAAAATGACAAGATTGCTAATTGTTTATTACAATGGGGGTAAATCGTGGTTAAACACTTTCAGTAAATAGATTAATATTGTTGTTTTTTTGTTTTAATTAAACAAAGGGTTTGCTACTGACTTGCGACGAGTTCCTTGTTACGCACGAATTGCGAGTATCACTATTCCTTGTATCTTATACGAACAGTTCGGTTTAATTAATGAAGTTTTGCGTCCATCTTGTTTGCACCACCAAAAATGAAATGGGGTTTAACGTCCTACTGCTCTGCTTCGAAGACCATGCAGTGTGCTATGAGGGTAATTAACCCGGGCAGTGGCACTATGGCCTACTCTTATATCGAATTCCAACTATCAAGGGATCTTTTTACGTGCACACCAGTGGGTACATGGGAGCCAGTGGGTACATGGAAGCTCGGTTTTTCGTACCTTCCGAACAACTAGACATCTGTCCTTGTCGAGCCCTCCGCCCTGCACCACTGACAGGGGGAACCACGCCTGAAAATCTAGATGAACTTTCTCGGCCAATACAGGGACCAAACGCGCGACCTACGGGATCTTGCGAGCCAGCGTCTTACCCACTTAGCCACCGTGATCCCCTTGCACCACCAGGCTAATGAAGATATCGTATTGTGTGCTATATGGGGTACAGTTTTCTCGGATAGCGGCGTTTCCACCTCATACCCTTTCTAGAATTCTATCTGTGAATGGGTCATTTACGTGCACGTCCATGTATACCGGGTGACTAGATTGTCCGTCATACCAGAAGGACTATATATATTTCTTGCTAGGATCCCATTCGGCACTACTGACAAGAGAAAAACACACACCGAAATGACAGACGTTCAATATTATCGTCAGCTACGAATTCATTTTAAAGCTGTGTTGAAATTACAAGGTCCGTGTTTTTCCGTTGCTAAACCAATATTGAGAAACTACCGGGTGATTCAGTGTGTTCGTCAAATGGCGCCCTTCAGCAAACATGCGAACCTCTATCCAAATTTCTTGTTTTTATTGTAGTAGATAATTCCCCCATCTTTAAACACCGGTTTCAAGAGACATTGTGTGTATAAAATAAGTGATGTTTGTCGCCATATTAGCGCGTGCTCGTGTTGTATCATACGTCATTGAGTCAAATGGCGTGGTTTGGATTTCCCGGTTGTACTTGACAAGGAGTAGGGTCGCCTGTCCAACCTGGCGGGTTTTCTCCGGGTCCTTCAGTTTCCCCCCACTGCTAAAGACCCATACGCGCAAGCGAATTGTTGAAATAAAATTGAATCATATGTTAGTCCCGAAATGACCTCGTTTGAGTCGAAAAACCCATCTCTCCCTCTCTCCCCCCCTCTCTCTCTCTCTCTCTCTCTGTCAAGCGGTGTAATATATAGACAGATATTGTAAATTCAGTATGCTGCCTGCTATGTGACCATCGGTGGAAAGGGCGATGAACAACAAGTTCGAACGAAAGGACTCCGCATAAAACAAAACAAAAAAAAATCCTTAATATCAAATATTTTTGGGATTGATAGCTCTCTTTCTTCCTTTTGAAAACGACCAATGGTTAGAAGAGAAGAGGTGTGAAATCTTGCTGGGCACGCTTTATTTACCCTGTGAGAAGAACGATTTGCCATAACTTTTTTTGTTCGCTGTTTAAAGATTTGATTACAGCCAATGACAAAGGACGAATTCCCATTTAAACCCAAACAAAAAATTATTAATATGGATATCGTTTCAAGTACTTCGTGTTCAAAACTATTGTATATAAATAACAGGTTATACATCCAGGCACCTGTACACAAATAACTTGTGACCACCCCGAAGATAATCTTTTCAAATAACACACAAAAAACTTTAAATAAATCTGTTAATTAAGTTTTTCGGTCAACAATTACACGCCGTTACTAGTCAGCTATATTTTTGATCCCTCGAGGCCAAAATAAACGAAGTACTAGATATGATTGAAATATACATGAACACGTCATCAAATAATGTACTAATCAATTAACCCATAAAACACATATATGACGTGTCACTCATACATCGATGACGTAATCAAAATATTGTTCAATCATGTAAAAGAGATATTTTTGCAGGTGTAAGGATTGAATGAGCGCACTATTAGCTGTATAATAACAACCCACACCTCTAAATGTCGTATTTTAATTAGTTTTTACAGACAATAAAACAATTGACTCTAGTCCGTGATTGACTCTGGCCTGACAAAAACAAATTAGGTGTCAATTTTACTATCTTAATAAAACTTGAAACGTGTCTTTGAGATGGCACCTGCCACCTCCCCCATGGCTGCCACAGAACGTCACACCACTTAAAATTATGAAAACATAATGACAAGCATACTCACTTTAGTTTTATTCAAATGATAGGATTTAATAAAAATTAAATTTAGTAGGACTGTGCTAAAACATTTAGCGCATTATTATGTCTTTTTTTGACAAATGTTATATGAATGGAAATTTTGATAAAACTAAAGACAACATAATTTTCCAGTGCCCCTTCTCGGATCCACATTTTTTTTTCTTTCAAAATGTCAAATTTGAACTATGTATTTATTCTGGGGCCAGTTGCTCGTCAACCGTACAGATAAAATATTAAGGGGAAACAACTCTGCCGATCTTATTATTCAAACAACACATTTCCCTCAGATGCAGCGTCAGTTAGTTGACGGCGAATTGGCTAATCTGTAGTCGATTTTCTCGACTTATTTTGTATTCATACAGATTCATATGACTATTACATATTTTATTTTTCAACAAAACGTCTTTTAAAAAAGTAATATTAATTTATTACGACTTTACTGCGCAAATGATATTTATTGATTGATATGACGAATTTCGTATCCCCCATTTCTCAATTGCACCTATGCATATTACTCAATTTGAATAAATTTATAATAATTTATGCACACTTATAATACAACAAAAAAGGTGTATAATAATAATACGGCGTTTTGATCGAATAGGCTATATATTTAATTTTATTACTTTCTTTCTTTCCTACAGTACAAAGGTTTATAGTTATACACAGCTTTTTGATAAATCAGTTTCCGAAATAATTTTAAATGGTTTTTGCGTGCATAACATGGTTTCGGTTTATCGAGTTAGACTTCAATAACTTTCTCACCTGTAGATAAATATAGTACTTATCAATCAACTTGCGGGGCACGTGAGTCATTCATGTGACGTCACGATAGTCGACCAATCAGATTTGATGTTTGACAGGTTGAGGTTGTTTGGCATGTCAGCCTTCAGTCAGTCTTATGTTTAGTTGTGTGGTGAACGGGACGTGA
Organism: Patella ulyssiponensis; assembly: GCA_963678685.1. NCBI lineage: Eukaryota > Metazoa > Mollusca > Gastropoda > Patellidae > Patella > Patella ulyssiponensis. Next base: position 75,929,018 of record OY783230.1, read on the forward strand.
TGTTGTGTCGGATAAAAACTTTTTAGCTCTGTCTAAATTACATTTTGAGCAACAATATACGGACATTTGGGACCAGCAAAGTACCACGTCAAGTTTTAAACGTTGGATTTTATTAGCAGTCGACTTGACAAGAGTTAGCCTACTCGTGGATATTATTATATTGTTGTGACAAGACTTATCGGAAATTTTTGTTATACCTTGCTGAGCTCACTCAGGTGTGAGGACTGACCGCTGTGCATATGTCGTTACAGACTGTCAGGAGGACGGTAGTCATATATCGAACATCCACAGATTGGATTTAACGCTGAAAGAGAAGTTTTTTGGAACTTAAGATGCCACCTCAGACAATGATGGACCACAATACCAATTTATTACCCGAACCCGAAAACTCGAACCCTAATTCACACCCTGTCAAATGTGTTTTGATTGGCGATGGGGCAGTAGGGAAGACCTCTCTGATTGTCAGTTACACGACGAATGGATACCCTACGGAATATGTGCCTACGGCGTTTGACCACTTTTCAGGTAATAGTCATTGAGCTGTCATCATTCTTAAAGATGCACAAAGGGAGTTTTTAGCAGGTTGAATGAAAAATGGAGGATTACGTAATAATTTTATCACTCTACTCCTAAGCTTTTGTGAAACTTTTGACAAAAGCTACCTAAAAGCCTCCAATTTGATACCATAAAACATGTTTAAGATCTTTTGTACGGTTTTGTAATCAAAGTAAAATCAGTTTTAATGAAAGTTGTTGCCCAATAATTGAATAAACACATAACAATAATACTACTGGTAACTATTAGAATATGAGTATCTCTAAATATTTTTCTTAATTTCATTTATTAATTAGCCTACATCAACAATTTACTGACTTTTACTTTAGATGTTACTTTTAAAAAAATTATAGAAAAAGAAAATCTTTTTATATTCCTGGATTCGTATAGACCCAAGAGATTTCTGACTGCAAGAAAAGTAAAAAAATTAGGGTCCCGGTAGGTTGTTGTGCTTGTAGACAAGAAAATAAAAACTAAAAACTCAGGAAATTCTTTGTGTAAAGTCTGCCAGAAGTGCAAATGGCTTGTACTGTTTTTAAAACTTATGTAAATAAACAGTTCAAGTTTTGCCAAGGAAAGGATAAACTGTTCTAGATATACAACCTTTTGATGTTTAGCCTTTACAAGTGTATAGGCCTATTTTTAAATGCCCTGTACAGCACAAAGTTCATCTAAACTAGTCAGACAGTTATAGTTCATTTACACTTAAACTTTAATATTTTCTTAGATGTTCAAAGTGCAGTTGAGATTGAGTGGATAAATAAAAGGTAATTTTGATGCGTAATATCTGAATAAATTCTGTGTATATTCTGAAATAATTTAAAACACCTTTTCGAAAATTTAAGCCGCTGGTAATCAAGTTTTTCTGGGCTTAATCTAATCAAATATGTACCCAAATTGATGATTAGAATTATAAAAAATTAAATATATCACTGATAGATTGATTATCTCTTGGCACTGACCAAAAGCTGTTACTTAACAGTAGGTTTGTTTATATTCTGTGCAGAGGATGCCAGGATGCCACTGCAAATTTTCAATTCACCATATCTTTTTAAATATTGGTATTGAACCAATTTTGGACTGCTATTCCATTTAGAAATAAAAATCTTGACTGCATTGAAGTTTGCACAATTCCCCTCAAATGACGACCAATGACTTTGATTTCTTCCTAACAAGAATAACGCTGCAATAAAACCACATATACAATGACTTTAAAGATATAATTATTATAATATACAATTTCATATAAATAGTCCCTGACCTCGAATTTGCTTTGATAGAAACAAAATATTACTTGAAAGACGAAATCATTTTATGATCATGATATCATCCTGGTTGTATAATGACTCAGAAGTAGATGTACAGCTTTGAGAGCTTGATATCTGACCTAATTGATGATCACTTAGTTTATTTTCTCACACGAGTGAGTTCTCGGCTATCTCTAGCCGATACCACTTTGTCAATACAAGTATTATGTGAATAACTTACATCTTGCGAACTAAACATTGATGGGATTTGTCAATAAATGTTATGAATGCCTAATTGAAGGATTTTCCTGTGAGAAATCGCGACTTTTACTTTCCGCGATGACTAATTAAAGGATTTAATAATGATGTTATTATAATAGGGTAGGAAATATATCTGTGAATTATACACCAATTGATTTATCATTGTCTATTCTGTTTCCTTCCACATTTGTGGTTAGGCCTATCTAGTATTTGACTTAGGCCTATATGTTCTATATAATTAGGGGATCACTGTGGCTAAGTGGGTAAGACGCTGGCTCGCTAGCCTGGAGGTCGGGTGTTCATCTAGATTTTCTGGTGTGGTTTCCCATTGTCAGTGATGCAGGACTGAGGGCCTGACAAGGACAGCTGTCTAGTCATTTGGATGGGTCAAAAAAACGAGGCCCTGTGTACACATTGGTGTGCATGTTAAAGATTCCTTGGCAGTTGGAATTCGATATAAGAGTAGGCTGTAGCGCTGCTGCCTGGGAAAAATTTCCCTAGTAGCACACTGTATGGCGTATTCCCGTCTTCATTAGCCCAGTTTAGGAGCAGAACAGTAGGACGTTAAAACCCATTTCATTTCTATATAATTAGAGGATATACCATATCTTTAATTGCATGTTCATGTACTATAATTATTAGTAGTTATAACTAATTAGTAATTAGTCAAATTAATAATGTAATCTTTAAGTAGCATTTAGCGATTGGAGGACAAATTACACAGAACACCGCTTTTATCGTATATAAACCAATGATTGATATCATAAAAATAGTGTGTTCTGTTTTAACTTTATAATAATGTTATTATATGAGGCAGACAATATCTGTGTCATATACATCAAGGCTACACTAATAAATACCATTTGATTATATAACTCAGTTGGTATTGTAGTTTTAATAATATCTATGTGACTTACATAATTAGGGGTATATAACATATCATTAGTTAGCTATATATAACTTGTAGAAATAACATATCATTAATTTTATGTGTTTCAAGGTCTTGAATGTAACCTACTTACATGTACAGTACATGTCTTTTTATTAGAATTTAAAGACATTTTTTTGGTTAGACAAGGCTATGCTTATTATACAAAACAGACACAATTTGTTTTAAAAGCTACACTATCGTATGCTATCTAAAGAGATGCGTGGTACCAAGTGCTCTGGAAAGAGTTGGCATATATTTACATGTAGTCTGTGTGTACATATATATACAGTCTGCATGAATTAAACAGACGGGCATTGAGGGACACACAAATTTAAATTCATTCATGAAAACTTAATTCAGCTTCATTCACAACATACATGTGTACGACAATCCTAATTGGCTTAGTTGCATGTTTATCACATATTATATTGGTAATAAACCTATTAATAAAAGGTGTTAATATCTAATACCAATGCAGTAGCTAATTAAAATGTGAAATACACAATTACTAATCAAGCATGTATAGCACAACTCTTGTGTATTGTAATAAACTATATAATGCATGTATATCACATTGATTGTGTATTGTAGTAAGCATGGTATATCACTAATATACACCAATTGTGTGATCTATTTATATTACATGTATATTGATAGATATGGTATATCACTATTTATATTGTTTGTAATGCACATAATGATCCGAAAATAGTGAAATAACACAAACACAACTTTTTGGACAAAAATCACTAGTTGTAACATAAGGTACAATTTTATGGATACAGAATTACTGAGTTAATATAAGCTTGCTTGATAAAGACGAGAGTATCCTTGTTGATACAGTTGTTTAGTATTAAACTCAGTAATTGTGTATCCATAAAATTGTACCCTGTGTTAATATGTTCAATTACTAAATGCCAATCAAAGAAAATCACAAGTAACTTTAATAGTACAATGTTTCAAAAAGTATCCTCTTGTTGTTTATCAAGCACAAGGTAGATGATAATACATGTAGATACAAAAAGATGGGAGTGAACATTTTAAAAGTATAAACAATAAATGAAGCCACAAAGTTAAGAATTCATTTTTCTGCTTTTGTGAGTAGTCATAGAGAATGATCAAAATTACTCAGTATTCGTCATGAGGTCATCCCAATCCAATATTCTTCACTTGCATGTAAATATAGAGATGATTCACACTCTCTGAACCACAGCCGTGCAATACAGCACTTATACCACATATACCTAGTTTTGTATGTGAGATGTAATGTGTATTACTGTGAAATATATACTGTAATACATAGTTGTAGTTTACTTCAAACATGCAATATAGGTAGAGACTACATGTATACTTGAAGCTTACATTCATGAAGACAAAGAGTCAGTGCTGAAGAGTAGTTCGTTAAATGAAATGGGGTTTAACGTCCTACTCTTCTACACCTAACCTGGGCTAATGGAAGACGGGCATACGCCATACAGTGTGCTATGAGGGAAATCTTGCCCAGGCAACGGCGCTACGGCCTACTCTTATATCGAATTCCAACTGCCAAGGGATCTTTTACGTGCACGCCAATGTACACTAGACCTCGGTTTTTCTTCTCATCCGAACGGCTAAACAGATAGTTTGTAAACCCCATTTCATTCCATTTCTACATTGGTTTGAACCATTATTGGACCATGATATTCCTATCAGAGATTCATCTTTTACAATACATGTATTGTAGTTTGAAAATGATCTGTATGCCTTGAAATGGCACATCAGGCCCTGAGTTCACAAAGCATTCTAATACTTGCGTTAACAATTTACTCAAAATCATTTGCCTTATTTTAACTAATCAATTTGATAAAGTAATCGCAAAGTTGTGTTTCTGGATCAAAGATATTTCTCATGAACAGTTATTGAAAGTTGAGTATGACAGTGCTATGTGCACCCAGGGTCAAAAAGTTAATGTTTATTTGTAAATTATTGATAGATTGATTTGTTTATATTTTTCAGTATTAGTAACAGTTGATAATAATCCTGTTCGTCTACAACTTTGTGATACAGCTGGACAGGTGAGAATAGTTTACCTTATTATCTTTCTGCTGTATTTTTTACAAAACAGTTTCTCTTACACTTTTTGGGGTTGATTGTTCAATGTTATTCTGGATCTGTAGTAAAAATTGATAACTTGGGTTTTTTCTCCCGGGTACGTCTCCAGTTTCCTGCCATTGCAAAAGACCTGTGATTACTAACGAATTATTGAAATAAAGATGGCAATTGTTGGTCCTAAAATGACATGTTTCAATTTAGGCCTAAAAGTAAGAGAGTACCTTAAGAATTAAAAACACCTAAAAACAAATAGCAATTCCATATTTTGGGAAAGAATGATTGGTTTTCTGACTTTGTATAATGATGAAAAGACATTTTGAAATAAAAAAATTGACATAATAAAAAGATTTGATTTCAAACCCAAATATTGGAGAGAGATACTTCCATTCAAATTTGGATATTTTTGAAAGAATTTGGTGATAAATCATGTCAATAAACTTTCTATTTGACCTATATGTTACCGAGCAGACAGACTTGAGGAAGTAATATAAAGGTGTTATATCCCGGGGCTTGGCATGATTTGAATATTTTACACCGAACCGAGGTTTTTTTATTGATATGGGTTCTGTGGTTAACATTCATACCATATAAGGAAGTAGTGTAACAGTCTATTGTTGGTATCAATCTGTGTGATGGATACATTATAGCACTGTTCGTCAACTCAAATAGGGGTTAACATCATGCTGGGTTTTTACCAACTGGGTAAATGAAATCACAATGTGAGACACACATTCAAATATAGAATGTCAATTTCAAATTCAGTTTTGTATTTTATTGTTGATATGATATAGTAGCCATTTTTTGTTGTCGTGGGTATGTAACCTAAACTTACTCGCTAAAAAATAAATACAGAGTTTAAGAATAGCCCATCCCAAAGCATTGATATTCAAAGGCAAAACTTCCCTTATGAATTTTATTTGAATTTGATTGTTGATTTATATGTCAGGGATAACAATATTAGTTTATAGCCCAAACGTCCAGACTTAATGTGCAATATATACATGTAGCGTTGAATACGGTAAAATACACAATCAAACAAAGATTTATAAAAGACCCCAAACATTTTGGTTCAGAAATTAATCATCTTTGATATTAGATATGACACAGATAAAAAACAACAGGTTGATTTTGGACTTGTCATGCGAATACATGTTTGAATAACAAATATTTTATATAGAATTTGAACCCTGAAAAATGACCTGTAATAGGACGATTAAGCTCTTACGTAATACATGTTTAAAAGGTACAGTAGATGTATTAAACCATGTGTCAAGCAGAAGGTATAAAATAGGGGTCAAATTGAACAAAGTGGTTTTATTGTTTATTTATATGGGACACCAATAATAAACTGTTGGCCTGGTCAGTAAGATAGTTACATATGTATATATCAGGCCTGTATTGTATGTTATAGAAAGGACACCATAGTAAACCCTGGTCAGTATTAAGATATAACATGTATTTTCTTGTCTTGTTAAAGTAGCTGATCTGGTGAATATTGAGTAATGGACATTACACGATGTATCAGATCAAGGGATTAAACGTTTAACCTCAAGGTCAACAATACAACATATATTATTAATCTCTACTTAAAGTAATACATCAAAGTCCAGCATTAAATCTTCTTACTTACTGTATATAATAATAGAGGGCGATATAATTTATTATAGAATTGAAAATCTTTTGTGTATAAGTAGCGGTAGCTTTTTGTTTACTATTATTATTAAAATTAGTTTCTCTGTTGGGTTTTTTTTAGTGAGGGGGGGGGGCATTCTTCTATTACTTATGTTGTAGTCTAAAGAGCACTGGACTTTAAGTAGTGGTAGAGTCCAAAAATAAAAGTCTGTGTATGTACTGTGTGAAATTTAAGTGCCACAATACTGAGTGAGGAATGGTGTATGGTGTATTTGCCATGTCTCAAGTACATGTAAGGCATAAAAAATATGGTGAAGTATTTAAGGAGAACATAGGAATGTACCGGTACAATTTTTTTGCGTTATCCTTCATACAAACTGTAATTGACATTCTTATCGTGAATGTTTTAATCTTGTCAAAGTTTTTTTCTTACCTTCGTATCCTTAAGACTAAGAGTTGAAAAGGAGTACGAAAAAACTTCAAGTAACATTTAACCAGGAGTATTTAACTCTGATTTCAGCTGGTCTGTTTTGTATTTCTCATTAGTAGGTACTTGTGAAATATAAATTGACAAATATGCCACACAAAGAGCCAGATTTCTTTTAGCTAATCACTGATAGAACAAGAGTTTATTTGAGTTACCGGATTTAAACTGGGTTTTCGCCACCAACACATGGCTTCAATGAAATATAAACAGCTCCCCCGTTAGAGGTCTGATTATAATGAAAACCAATAGACAACCAAAAGAGCTGTAATTGTAATGAAAGTGGTTCTGTACACATGTCTAAAGGATACTTGAGAAGCATTATAAACATATCAATCAAGACTATCGATAGTCTAGGTCAACAGGTCGTTTAATTGATTCACCTATAGAAACAATTGGATGTAATTATGGCCATGTTTGATTACTTGTTAAGAGAAGCTAGGCAGGGATTATTGGCTTTACTTCACACTATATATGAACTCGTCATGAACTTTGAACCAAGGTTTGTGAAAAGATGGTTGAAATTTAATCCAGGTATAATTCTGTATTTGATATGATTTGGGTTTTATTTGGTTGTCTTGTGCGTTGTTCAAGATGGCCTGAATTACGATATCTAGTGACAGAGATCTATCCAGTTAGACAGATGAATATACATGTAGTCTAAAATACCAAGGGGGGGGGGGGGGTCCAGTCTAAAATACCAGAGGGGGGTTGGTCAAGATAGACAGATCAATATATTGTAGTTTAAAATATCAGAGGGATGTTGGGTGACTGAATAGTTTAACATATGAGTATTAAATCGCAACACAAGGTCTGTCATTGAGTCCAGGAATAGAGTCCATGTCTAACCACATGGGTTTTCTCCCGGCCCTCTGGTTACCCCCCCCCCCCCCCACAGCTATAGAGACCCCTACTAACAAGCGAATTATTGAAATAGAATTGAACCATATATTAATCCAGAAACTAATGTTAAACTCATAAGTCTCCCACTCCAAAATTTTAGGATCTTTTATTAAGGGATTTGGCAGGAGTTGACAGAATCAAAATAATCTTGGAAGTAGAGATGCTGACTGTTGCGAAATATTTCATTCATCATATGTTGGTAAATCCAGGATGTAATTGAACAATTTGAATATTGATATTTCTAGTAGAAATCTGACATTCACAATTAGGGAATTTGCAAAGGATTCAACCTCCCAGCATGTAACGATCAGTTGGTTTAAGGTTGTTTCTACCTGTTGATCAGGGTGAACGGCGAACGCAACAACAACAATAAAGGTCAGCAATATAAAACATTAATCAGTTTTCAGAAATGAGCAATATGATTAGTCACGTATATCTGATAATCAATATTGGATTCCTGAATCACGTACTCTCTCATTCATTGGGAGATTACTAGAAATTACATACAAAATGACTCTTACAGCTGTAATTGGGAAAATTGATTGATTGAGCCGTCAAAGTCATGCATATTTGATCATAAGGTCTGTCATTGAATCGGGGGGGTTGGATTGCTAAAGTCCCCTGCACGCAAGCGAATTATTGAAATAAAATTGAACCATATGTTAGTCCCGAAACGACCTTGTATGCATCGAGTGGATGTTAAACCCAATTTCTCTCTCTCTCTGTCATTGAATCAACTGGCATGATTTCGATACCAAGCTTATATGTGATGAGGAATAGGGTAGCATGCCGAATCTTGTGGGTTTTCTGTGGGTTTCCTCCCACTGATAAAGACCTGCGTGCAAGCGATTTAATGGAATAAAATTTGTACTATGAGTAGGTGTATACGTGAGTCTGAAAATGACCTGGTTGTGTCGAGTGGACGTTTAACCACATTTCTCTCTCTTTTATAAAGCTGAAACATAAACGACAACAGAAATAAAGTCCATGGGATGAATTTTGAAAAATCATAAAAAAGCAATTGAAATATACATGTACCCTTACAAGATTAATCTTCTCACTATATGTGATCGCTATGGTTATTGGTATTTAAATGAAACCATTTAATCTCAGAATTTAGGAGAAATTGTAGGGATATCAGTTTTTATCCCATGCTGACTGTAAATGTCAACTGAAATTAAATATTGTCGATTTCGTAATTAGTTGCCCCAGCAACAGATCTTTAACTAATTTAACACTAGCAAGCGATACGTTAAAAAAACGAACTAATGTTTAAAAATTTATAAAAAACGATGTTTTATACTTAAAAAATCCCCCAAAATATATATGATAATTTCCAGATGTCGACATTTTTATCCTGTTTTGTAATTAATATCCCGAAAAAACCTGGTGTTTAAATTTTTATTATGAAACATGAAAATTCCTGCCAGCCAGATGTTAAAACGGGAATGTAATGCATGATGGATTTGGTATGTTTACATCTCTAAATGTTTAAATAATGACCTCGGCCATTTAGTAGAGGTATAACAGAGACTACTGACAAATGAATTAAATATACATGTACTTCATTCTGCTGTCATAGCCGTAAATGACATTCATAAAATGTATTGTGAACTAGACTTGGTGTGTGAACAAGATTCGTTGTTCTGAACAAGATTCGTTGTTCTGAACAAGATTTGTTGTTCGTTCGCTTCTAGAGTTTAAGGTCCACTTCCACCAGGGGTGATATTGTAGACAACGGGTGAACAAGAAGAATGGTGTATCTTATGCAGAACAATCTCTTCCAAAATTCTTATGAATAAATATATGTTAATTTGAGATACACATTTTTTGAATGAATATAGGCCATTAGGTCATAAATTTATTTAGAATAAATATGCGAATTGGAGATACATGTACAAATTTAAAAGTCAGCCCTGTCATAAAGATATGTGTTCAGTGCAGCGTGGGTAATCAACTAGTAACATCAATGCTTATTGGTTAATCAAATGTTTTGACGTCAAAAGCTGCTTTATGCCCTCTGACTCGACCTCCCAAAATAACTGCTCAGATGTTCATGTAGTGTAGGCCATCGAAAGTATAAAAAAATGAAATGAAATATAGATCTGTATTTTAATCAGATTGCATTTATATGTACATCAAGTATTTTGATTTCGTTTTCTTAATTAAATGTTAAATAATCAGTCTGCGTACTTATACAGAATGGATTAAGCAGTGAGACATTTAAAAATTAAGCGAAAAAACAAATGACTTGTGAAGCTTTTAATAAAAATCACCAAACAATGAAGATCTGTGTACTACTACATCAAGGTTTTGTTTACTCATGTAAATAATAAAACAAGAGATACCAATCTAAAATAACTCACTTAAACATTTACAACATTTCTACAGATCACAGATCAAATGCTTGACATAGTTGTCTCTAATAAACCTACTTCTGTCCCAATAACCTTACTCCTGACATACCAGGTCCCTAGGTTGTCATCATATCGACTTAACAGGATTTAAGTTGGGGTAACGAAACCTATCAACACAAATCCATACTATATTTATTTAAGATAAAATTCTTTCTTTATCAGTATTTGATTTATGGTGCATGAATTTAAATTAACTACTTACTATAAGGACATCAATGGGGGGGTTGGATGGCCGAATGGTTAGTGCGTCTGCACGCGTTGTATCGTAATGTCTGTCATTGAGTCAACAGAAGTAGGGTCGTATGTCCAACCTCGCGGGTTTTCTGCAGGTACTCCGGTTTCCTCCCACTACTAAAGACGTCTATAAAGATGCCTACAAAGATGCCTACATGTATGCGCAAGTGAATTATTGAAATAAAATTGAACCGTGTGTTAGTCCCAAAATAACCTAGTTTGTGTTGAGTGGATGTTAGACCCCATTTCTCTCTCTTACTACAAAGACAATAAAATCTCCCTGGTAGAGATGTCAGTGCAGGCAAACTTGGATCTCGGTCATACAGCTGGGTTAACCATTGTATTTAACCAGTTGATCAAGGACTAGTTACATGCCAGAAAAGCGTCCTAGCGTCCTTGATTAAATCTCTATTCTTTAAACATAGTTTTGTCAAGTTAGTTTTTCGACTAACTCTCCCGACATCAAGTCACTCAAGGGTAGAAATAAAAGCGCTAGTCCTTTGCTTGCTCCTCTATTTACAATCTCTCTCACTCTCTCTCTCTCTCTCTCTTTCCCCCAGGTGATTATCACCTATGTTCTGGATGTATCTGAACAGTTATCTAATTGTGGAATACAAGTTATTTAAAGGATTTATTTCAGCGAGGTTTTGACAAGTGTTCTCCTGTCTTTTTTTTCTCTACAATTACTGTAGGTTGAAGTAAATGTTGTAATGTGTTTCAGAGTTTTAATTGATTCACAACCAGAAATTGTAGAGAAAAAAAATAGGTCAGAATAATCAATGAGTTAGAAATAAATTGTTAAGCTAAATGTCATTAGTCTGACAAACCGAGAAACACAGAAAGCTGAAACTATCAATAACTTTACTTTAAACATGGCAGTGAAAATATGTTTCTTTATTGTTGAATTGAATTTAAGTAAAATGCACAGATTTATTGTTTTCTTAAAGATACATTATGGGAGATTAGATAAAGAGCTGTTGTCAGTATAATGAATAAAAACTAGATAATGTAACGAGGATATGCTGAAAATTTCAGTCAATTTGATCGACTCTTAGCTGGGAAAACCTTATTTTAAAATCGTGAAAAGAAATGGATTTTATTGTTCTACTTCCTGCTTCATGCAGGATAATGATGACGGAAAGTCCAGATTAACGTTAAATGTAATATCGATCGATAGGCATAAAGTACCTAAAATCTTTGGCTTAAAACAGGTACTTTATGTTGCTTTTGGTTTTTAGTCCCATGTTTTTGCCCATTAATAATCTTATCTAAGCAGTTGTTTTCACTAAAGGTCAGGATATAACAGGTGAGTTAATTGTGAAGGTCGGCATCTAGTTGATTATGACCAGCCGTGATATATTTGCTCAGTGCCGAGTGAGCTAAACATACCATACCTTTCATTCCTCGACAGGGAGGGGTTCTCTCTTGTTCACACTATATCATGGGTGGTTATTTTTCTAGAGTCTAGATTACACTTGAATAGGTAGACGTTTGTTTCTACAACAAATATTAGTCTCTCACTGAAATGGGTAACAAGTTGTTTCTGTTGAGCTAAATTGAAATTTTCGACTTCGTGTTGCAATTAATTGAAATTTTTAATGTTTACCAAGTATAGAATTTCCAATCTTCTATTGAACAGTGTTACAAGTTGTTTGTATTGGAATTTTTGATTTTTACTGAAAGTTTGAAATTGGTTTCATTTAATGTAAGTTCATAAGTTCATGAAGGATACATGTACATGACACAGTGGCCATTTTCTCAACTGTCAAGAGTAGATGACACAATACTAAAATATGTCGTGCTAATTACTGTGTAAGTCATGTGACACCCTGTGTGACACCCCATGTAATAAAACAACATTGTGGTATATAATTGGTCTGACCTACATGTACATACAGCTTGATGACAAGTTGAAAATAGTTCATATTATCATTCATGTAGGAGGATTTAAACTATGGGCAGACAAGCATATTTTTTTTGCCTGATCGCGGCAATTGAAATTCGCTTCTTGTGATTGTTTTACGGCCGATCACGAATGAGCACACGTAGCAATCGTTCAAGAACGACACCTGCTATTCATTTGCTCCTTAAACTTTTGAATTGTGACGTCCAAAATTCATTGACTTTCTGTCCAAAGAATCAGCAATTCTTGTTCTTTTGTTAGACTCGACGCTTCAGTAGTGGAGGCAGCATTTTGGAGATCATGTTGCTGTGAATGGGCCCAATTGGTGCATTGCGAGAGTTCCACATATCATTGAACATCTCACCCATTCTACCGAGTACCTCTTTTACATTCTCAATCCACCCTGACATATTTTCTGAAATTATCATATAGACCTACAGTGTAATATAGATTTTGATGTGTCTCAAATATCTCTCTTCGTATCCTGTATAAGATCCTACTTCATTCTCAAAAATGACAGGTGTCACTCAAACTTTGATTGAAATAAACACTATCTCCTTATATGTACATGTATAGTTATAACATGTATGGTATGATATTCCCTCCTTCGCGGACAAATTTTGACTAAATTTATGTCCTTACATGAAAAACTGTTTCTATTTTTGAATGGAATTTATTCTGCATATCACCTTTAAAGGATATGACTCATGTTGCTACCAGTCCATACAATTATGAGAGAGAGAAGAGACAGAGAGAGGGAGAGAGAGAGAGAGAGATAGTTGTACCTGACATCCTCAATATAAAAGATTTTTATTTCTTTGACATCAGTAGGACTAAAAATATCAATTATTCAATTATCCTGTTGTTTTCTTGGTAAATGTTGAACATGAATCGGGATACAAATTATATTGTAGCACCTGACTCGCAATACGTGTGCATATCTGTATCATGACTGCTGTGGCAATACCCAGCACTAGACGGATTAAATACTGTCCAAAATATATACGATTGGGTTCAATGACTTCAAATTTACAACCTATTATAGCTGACATTTGATTTTTTGGATAAATTTTTTATGAATAAAAAAAAAACATGACGAACATAAATGACCTTTGAAATTGTATCGAGATCTTATCGTAAAATTGAGACTAAATTTTATGAATAAAAAAAAAATCTTGGCGAATTTGACAAGAGCTTTGAAATATGATACCGAATTATTTGATGTATAGGTCTTTATTGAAGATATATATGATATGGTAAAAATAACGGCCTTTTGATGTTTAGAATGATAAAATCTTAACTTTTAGACTTTTGTCATAAATTATATAGGATAGATTTAGTCTTTGTTGACTGACAGGTCTATTTTCTTAAAGTTAAAAAAACATATTTCAGAGGCATCAGTTTAGGTTAGGTTCTCATCAGAATATAATTTTGTTTCTACACTCTATGAAATCAGGTTTAATGTCCTACTGTTTTACACCCACTAGGCTAATGAAGCTGGGTTATGAGGGATATTTTGCCAAGGCAGCGGCACTACAGCCTACTTTTATATCGAATTCCAACTGGCGAAGTTTTTTTTTTCATGCATGCCAATGTGTACACGGGACCTCAGTTTTTCATCCCATCCAAACAACTAGACCTTTACATTGTGCCTTGTCAGATTCTCTGACCTTCACCAAGTAATACAGACAGAGTATACTTGTAAACATGCGGTAAGCTCATCTTTATATTTAGGTAAAGTTAGACAAGCCCACCAAACGGCTGATTTCATTCATAAGATCTGGTTCTACCAGTTGTATTGTTAAAACCCTCTGATATTGTTTCGCTTGTATGAACAGGATATAAATATAACGCCGGCTGTGATTGGTGGAGATATGACAAGCCCTGTTATATAACAATTACATATCTTTTTACCTGTTTGAAACTTTATTGCATAAACCTGACAAGGTTACATGCAAATATATGAATTAAAATATTCAAGAAAACATATATATATGATTAATTATTCAAAACTTACAAATTAAAATGAGGTGGGATTTTGAACATCCAAGTTGTCTGCACAGGCATGCGTCATACAGTGTGCTATGAATATAATTTTGCCCTGACAGTGCTGACAGCAGGATTTCAGCCTACATGTCGTTTTTAGTGAAATCAAACTTTGACGTTCATCAACAACCTCGCTGGGTAGTGATTGAATATCGTGGGACCTATACATGAAAGGCTGCATGCATAAAATGTATTTTATAAACTGTTCATGTATAATCCGGTATTTTGTTTTTGACTTTTGACAGTATATGTTTCAAACCCGTTATATTAGAGTTATGGTAGCAGGTTATTTTTAGAAATGTATTTATTTTCACTTTCTTTGATTAAAATAACTCACTAGTCAGAAAAGTTAGTCAAGAGGAGTTTCATTGTATATTAAAGTAGGAGGATTTTATATGAAATATTTAATTTGAATATTTTCATTATGTTGAGGACCATTAACAATTAACACTAGATAGTCCTTATATGGTTTGATTGTACCAAAACCAGACCCACATGTAGGACTGTATTAAACTTCTATGAAAACTGATCTGTCCAAAGTTGGTAAAATAAAATGTTTATCTTGATATGTTCTAATTTTAACAGGGTAGTTATGTTTCAACTTCTATATTTAGATAGTCTCTCAGTTCAAGTAGAGACCTATATTTGTAGGCTTTTAAATTCAAGTAGCCAAAGTTTTCCCACACTAAGACTTGTATTTTATTTATCAGTGTTTCATATCGGTATGCATATATTCAAAACCCTATATAGTAAATGCAGGGGGACTGCACCACACATAATTTACACAAAAACAAAATATCAATAACGAATATATCAAGTTAAGTGAATGGATCCAGGGGGCAAGCCGTAATCGTCCACTGCACTGTATAGTATAGTAACAGCTAAATCTGCATGTGTAGATTTGTTTTTTTACAAGCTTCACATGTGAAATAAATTATTATTTAGACAATTATTAACATGACAAGCCTATAATCAACTCTCTAGACAATCGGATGGCTGAGATTTATACAGATTAAAACATTGTTGCCATTTAATAATTTAATTTAAAGATGGCGATTCAAGGCTAAGTTTATGTATGATAATAAACACTATTTGCCACATCATCTTGTCAAAATTTCAAACAGTGATAACTTCACTCAAACTATAGTAATTTGAATGACATTTTCAATATATTCATTTTGCATTATTTATTTTGAAACTATAAAAAGAACAACAGCTCTTTAGTTCAATCTTGCATAACTCATCTGTGATGTCATACCCATCGTTGTCACAAATCTTACGTTTAAATTTCCAGTCAGATATATGACATTCATGAGAATTTATTTGGATCCGATTTTCCAATTTCTTTTTTGACCCAGACAGACGTCGAGAATACAAATTAGGCTCATGACATTTAATGCCAGCAGATATTTTTGGGCCTATGAATTATTTGGATGACAGTAAAGCAATTTGTAATCAGGAAAATATACATCTGATGCTAGTTGAGAGATTAATTCTGAATATTTCTCATGAGACGAAAGTGGGATGATCTTAATACTAATCCTCTGGTTTCATTTAATGAAATATACTGTTGCCTTGGTAACAGAGTTAATTTTAAAAGGAAATTAGAAACTTTGTATTAAGAGTTGTATAAAAAGGCAATTATTGATAAGAATCATCCTCCTACATGTATCTGGTACTTAATCAAACAATAGGTGCAATGTAATGAAAGGTACAAGGTAAGGTACTTGATAATACAGACTATTATTTAAGACTTGACTAACCAGTGATTATTATATAAGAAAGTTTATCTGTAATCAAACTGCTCCTTTAATCTGGGTAAAAGCTGGCAGAGTTACCAAGTTTAATATGTAATGTGTATTAATACCACCCATTCCTATAGATATTATTATAGGTTGCCTAGCAACATAGATTATATAGATTAAAGGTGATTGACCAGTCTTATAAATATGATAATACCCCATTAAATAGTAGTCATAAAGTATCATAGTGGTAATATCCAAACATATGTTCATTATTTAAAGGGAATAAGCCTCACCTATAATCCTATCTACAATTGCCTCTTGTGGGTTTCTCAAGTTAAGCCTTGTGATTGTACGAAACCTTAAGGGAATTATTGAAATAAAATTGAACCATACATGTATGCTAGTCCCAAAATGACCTGGTTTGTGTTGAGTGGACGTTAAATCCCATTTCTCTCTCTCTTTCTCTCAAATGTCTGAGTTAATACATGTAAATACATTGCAATGCAAGTCAAAGTTATAAAAAATGACAAAAGAAATCGACTGTTGAAACGCTTTCAGATGTAAAGTAACAGTGGAATATTACTGAGTAGTGTTTCAATGAGCAATTGAAATAGAATACATCATATTCACAATTGAAACATATATTTCATAATGACTCATCACGTATTTTAACTATAGAAATAATACACCTACTGATTATACCTAATTCGCCCACACACCCACAGCTTGGGTGAAGAAAGATCTTTACAAATTTTTTTCATGGACTGTTGAACAAATAGTTTTAAAATACAATATAATTCATATTTATGCGCTAACGACTAGTTTCGAATTTTGAATTGAATGAAAGAAGTGTTATATCATGTTTCTAATGAACCTACAATTATACTTAAAAATAAAATCCTTGTTATTATTGAAGTAGCTTATCTTGTTTGATTATGCATAAAATGGCAGGTTTTCATGCGCATGTGATATTTGAGATAGCAGGTTTTCATGTGCATGTGTTATTTGAGAAAAATGTGGTTGACGTGAAACAGGAAACGAACAGGTGTAGATAATTTTTAAAACGTAGTGCAAGATTTTATATTAGACCATATCTCCCCAAAACGGAGTATAAAGTCCTACAGTTCTTTTGAGGGCCTGACAAGTACACCTCTAGTCGTTTGAATGGGATGAAAAACCGAGGTATGCCCGTCTTCATTAGCCTAGAAATCGATATAATAGTAGGCCATAGTGCCGCTGCCTGGACAAAATTTCCCTCCTGGTACACTATATGGAATATGCCTTTCTTCATTAGCCCAGTTTGGAGCAGAACAGTAGGACGTTAAACACTATTTCATTTTGACCTTATTGTCTTGTGGTTTTTGGTCAAGGAGGACTTGTTTGAAAATATTAGATTTATGTTGACTGAAGGTTGATAAACTCCATCTGTTATATCTTTTATGAAGGAGAATCTGTCAGTTGTGTTCTGGTAGCGGATTAAAGAGAGTAATTTAGATTGGTTGTAGCACATATTGTGACATAAAACTCTTTTGTAGATCTTCTAAATGACATAAATTTGTGACAAGCCACCATTAATTGTTGGGTTTGGCTGTCAAAACCTCAGAGATATCAACGTCCCCCTGTTCAACATGTAACCATTACAAACTTGTCGTCTTGAAAGGTAAAACTTTGTTTACGACCTGACCTGCCAGATACCTTTATGTTTGTTCACCGGACAAAAAATAACGAACTTGACAAAAATGTAAATATGGCAATCTAGGGTTAGACATAGAAAGTCTATTATAGGAGGTAAATATTACATAGCCATTGGTGAGCGGAACACCATTTGAACAATTGTGTTATGAATTATGCGGTGTTTACTTGAAGTAAATAACCAAACTAGACCATGTTATTTCAAATAAAAGTTTGTTTTTGGTTACGATTGTGAATTGAACTAAGATTAGTAGTTTAAAAATCTGGGAAGTGCACATTAAAGACCCCTTGGCAGTTGAAATTTAAAAGAAGGAAGAAGGACAAATGCTTAGCATTGATTCAACTGGCATGATTTCAATTCCCTGGTTGTACGTGACAATGAGTCCTCTGGTTTCCTCCTACTGCTAAAGACCCGTACTCATGAGCAGCTTTTTGAAATGAAATTGAAGTCCCAAAATAACATAGTTTGTGTTGAGTGGACGTTAAACCTCATTTCTCTCTCTCTTTCTCTCTATCCAAGCAGTAGATTCATTTTACACTCGTACTCGCCACCTGGCCAATATTTATTTACAATATGTTAGTCCCAAAATGACCTAATTGTGTTTAGTTGTCTCCATTCATGGAAAACACAACTACATGTATAGAGTTATATATTATCCTACATTTTTTAAAAATAATTTCTTCTCTAGCCCAGGTGTTGATTGCAATATAAAGAAATTTTCAAACTTTTATTTCACTTGGTTAAACACATTAATGGACAAAGAATAAAAACTGGAGCATGAAATTCAAACTTTATTTCAATATTAAAACATGGTTATTGAGATATATTGCATGATCTAATGTTTTCTATGTCTGAATTTGCTATGTATTGTGGTCTTTAATAAGAGGTTTGTGTAGAAACCACGAAGCGTGTATGAAATCAGTCAAGTAGTATGGTAGAAAAAGGCTTGTTCTCGTTGAGCGTTACGCGGTGACATGAAATAGGTTGTTAGTGAATGGGCTACCACAGACCACCAGCTATGATACATGTGAACCAAGGCCAAACTACTAAGAATTTACTAGTATTTGGGTGCTATTCACAAAGCTTTTATTTCAAGTTATGAAAACTTAAACAAAACAATACTCACAAGCCTAGAGTTTGGCCTTTAACTACATTCAGTAATGTTCAGCCCTTATCTCAAATATTATTTTTAGGTTGTGGTTGAATTGTCCTAAGTTTCCGTAAAAAAAGGTCTAACATTTAGGTAATCTCCATCATGTTTTGGTTTTCTAGTCTTTATAAAAAAAAAATGTCTTGTTACAATCGGCCGATCACAGTGTTTTAAATGACACCATTTTATTTTTAAATGAATATTCCAAATATCGTGATTATTAGCTATCTGGAGGAGACATACCAGTCATAATGTTTTATGCTCAAGGGAGATAATTAGATAATATTGATCAGGATATGAATGTTATCTTCGTTAATATCCGTTAATTGTTAAATCAATGTTCAGGACATCAAATTGATCAATTTGTGGGCTATTTTATAGAAATTCAGACATAGCTTGCTGGTCATCCATCATCTTACAGTCTGACTATGTTTAGTGAAATATGTATTGTTGGGAAACAGAGAAAGGGAAATGGGGTTTAATGTCCACTTGACACAAACTAGGTAAGTTTGGGACTGAGGTGTCTTTCGCAGGGGAAGGAAACCAGGGGCCTGTTGTACAAAATTTTAACTAAGATAATAGCCAAATTTTAATAATTTGATTGGATAATATTAGATTGATTTCAGTACTTAGCCAATCAAAATTGAAGCATCTACTTAAATTTGTATTTTATCTTTAGTTAAGATTTGCGGAAACAGGGCCCAGACCATCCATAGAAACCCTTGAGGTTTTGTCTGTGTCTTCTGGTTTCTTTCTACTGTAAAAGACCCCTACGCGCAAGCGAATTACTGAAATAAAATAGAACCATGTGTCTCTTTCTCCCCTCAGGTCTGTGGTCAACCTTAGTAACTCATCCAAATACTTGTTGCTACTTGCTTTAAAAACATAGACATACGATCTAATTGAAGTCGGCCACCTTTGATGTTGGATTGATAATAGTTCACCACCCAGGGTCACTTTGTTACACTGCTCCATTCATAATTCCATGCCCTGTGTTATTCTAAGATTTGTGAAAACTTCTCATATTTTATGACGACCGCTGTTTTGATCTGTGTCTATATTTGATTTGATCTTGTGTGGCTAGTTGTTTTTTTTTTTCTTGAGGTCAAATTAAAAGTTTAAGCCCCTGGGTGTCTTGTCGTGAATATGGTTTTTGTATTTACAATCATGTAGTCATTCATAACCCAGGTGGTTATTGGAGTCCCTTTATTATCATCAAAAACTTAGTGTGCGGAGTCGTGTTCTGTGTTCGCTTAAGAAACTGGTTTTAAAGATTAACTTCTATTGTTCAGACAATCACTCCGTCTGAATAAGGACCTACTTTATTATAAACACACAAAGAAAAATCACGACCTGAAAAATTACAACCTATTCATTCATAATGAAATTATTTGACTGCGGTTGTTAGAGTTATCCTCGAAAATTATCTTTTCTTTTAAAGTCTGTGAAAAGATTGTGGTGGTGGATTTATGAAGAAATAAGTTTCGCAGCTTGATATCTGTTTTGTATGATAATTGTTGTTTTTGTATTGAGAATAAACTTTGATGGCTTGCGGTGATATTTGACAGGATTTCCAGAACGATAAAATAGGTTATCTTAGTACACCATAGATTTTTAGGCTGAATTGAGGGAAGGAGAAGGGAAGAGATCTGCTTTAAAGTAGCTAAGTCGCTAAAACTCAATATCATCCAAAGTCTTCGACATTGAAAATACAAATTATTTGTTAATTTGTGTCAACCTGGAAAAGAGAGGCTTCTGATATCCAACATTTAAGACAAAATAAACATTTTACCATTGATACACAAATTTAGTGCCATATGTAACAAGGGACCCTAAGATAAGGGCTAGAAATATTCCACAAGTTAAGTCAAACAGTGATGCCATATTCTTATCTGGAGACAACTCATTTGAAATTAAAGTAAGAACAGAAACGACTGAATGTAAATCAGTTTATATTCATTCATATTACAGCATTATATGCGTTTAGACCAATTTGTATCCATTTCTAGGTCTCAAATATTATCCATTTTGCTCCTTCAAGATTGACTCAAGTGGGGGAAAGAGCGAGGTGCATTCATTTCATATTGGGTCATTTTAGGACTATTTGTAGGCTAATTGAAGGGTATTTCTGTTGGCAGTGGGAAGAAACTGGAGGGCCTAGAATAAACCCATGAGATTTGGCAGGTAGTGCCCATAACATGACAATTGATGTGGGAAATTATTAACAATGTGTTGATCTACATGTAGCCATTTCATTTCAGTCAAAACCTTATAACAAAGCAACCGATAATAATTTATCTTTTATACTAATATTGTTGTATTTTTTTGTATTTTTCAGGATGATTTTGACACTTTGCGGCCTTTATGCTACCCGAACACCGACGTCTTTCTAGTTTGTTTTAGTGTGGTTTCACCAACATCCTTTAAAAATGTTCTGGAAAAATGGGTGCCGGAAATCAAAAAACATTCACCCAAAACACCAATTGTTTTAGTCGGAACACAAGGTGACCTCAGAAATGACGTCCAAGTTCTCATCGAGTTGGCGCGATATCAAGAAGTTCCGGTGTCGGAAACTGATGCCTTACATTTAGCGGATCATATTGGAGCCATGCAATATGTGGAGTGTTCAGCTCTCACGCAGAAAAACCTTAAGGAAGTGTTTGACACGGCCATTCTCGTGTCTTTAAAACTGACAAGTGCCTTAAAACGTACACCTAGCAGAAGATCTAAGCGAAGTAAACTCTCGATCGACACGAAAACTCCACCAGACGTGAATTCTTCTGACGCCAAAAAGACTGGTTGGAAGAAGTTTTGCTGTTTCATGTGATAATTAATAGAAATGGCGTCCGTGCTTCCAAAACAAATATGAAAACTTTGTGGCAATAAGAGAGGTGTTGTGTTGTAAAATAAAATGGATGGAGCGTCTTAAACAATAAAAAGCCAAATGTGCTGTAAATATTAATAAAATTATTTATCAATCGAAATAAACACTGCTCCGATGTGTCGCTCATGATTTGGCTCATTCTACGATTTTATCTAATCTTGCAACTCTTTTGGGAGAGCAAGATACGGTATTGCTTCCTGCACAGGAATTGACTCTAAGACTTTCATCCTAATTTGAAATTGAAATCGAGAACCGTGTCCAGATAGGATTAGGTCGGATTTTTGTAGTTTTGGATCTTCTCCGAATCGTGAAATTGTTATGTAGTATATGAAATTTGTTAATTTAAACTATTAATAGACATTGCTCAAAATGAACGGAAGAACCTACTTAGGTGTGACTTATGGATTTATTTTTTCGTAAAAAAAGAGAGTGGCGTAAAAGTGAATAGATACTTAATATTACATTATGAATAACATTGTGACTGACAAGACTGTCTCGTTAACTAAGATGGCAGCCATCAAACCAACTATCGTCAAATAATAATTGTCCAAATGTCCCACAAAGAACTCTATACTTAAATTTTTTCGATTGGGATCTATGAATACGTCACAATAAATGCGACACCATCCTACAGAGTTGTTGATGGAATCGTTTTGTTTTAAGTAATGTTTTCTTGTTTATAAACGTTTTTATTTTATTTAAATAATGCAAATTTGTGCTTTCATGAACTTTTGGTAAAAAAAATGTGACCAGTTTGTGCTTTCATAATAAATTCTCCAATTAAAAGGCATCTTTTTCATATAAATGTTTTTTTTTTATTTTAAATGTTTTTTTTTTTCGTTTGTTTAAATAATTCATTCTATGTCAACAGTTTCAGGCTTTAATAAGGTATATTTGTGACCACACACATATAGAAAATAATAATAGTATTATCGACTCAAACAATTTCTGCTTCCATTGTCAGAAATACCTCAGTAATCCTAATATTATTGTTATGGTATAGAAATGGTGTACCCAAGTCTGTGTTTGCATTCTTTTACCACACAGCAATAAGAAATAAGATTATTACAGAACTTTTTCTTGGCTAAGTCAGTTTGTTAATGGATATTCAGGAATTGTGTCTTTGATAGTTATTCAGTGAATCTGTATTTGAATATTACATAGATAAAATTAAACCTTATTTCCCATTATTCTTAGAACAAAGACGCCAGAAGATCAGTACTTGAATGAATATTCATAAATTCTGTCTTTGAGAAAAACATTGATAAGATATACCTTGTGTCCACATTATTCTTGAAATGGTAAAATAGGAACCATTAGGATGACCTAACAGCATTTGTTGTAAAAATAACATGGAGTCAACTGGCGTGGTTTCAAATTCCCCAGTTGAAAGGGACACAAGGAATAGGGTCCCCTTTCAAACCTCGTGGGTTTTCTCTCCCACTGCTACAGACCTACGTGCAAGCGATTTATTGAAATACAATTAAACCATATGTTAGTCCCAAAATGACCTAGTTTGTGTTCAGTGGACATTAAACCCCATTTCTCTCTCTCTCCATTATCCTTGTAACGATTACTACAGATGTTTCTAGTTTTGTCTGAAACTGTTTTTATAAGCCCACATTGAAATGTGGTTGTATATTGTTGTCACTCAGGTCTGTACGTCCTTCCCTCCACATTGTCTTGTGGAAGCTCAAGAGGCTAAAGTTATCATCCTTTTGGCTTGGAATTTATATTCAATTCTTATAATCTGATTACCAGTACATATTTCTGTTAGCAATGAGAAGCCTATCAAATTTTACTTATATCTGATAATTACTTCATAAGTTGTTTCCCTTGATCATTTGTAAAAATTACCAATACTCGGACAACTTAGCTACTGTGGACGTATTTTTCGTTGCCTGGTAACCCTAATCTTGTATATAATTAAAAGCTTACCCTCTTCGGCTTATTTTTTATTCTCTAAGAATTTGCTCCCATGCAGCTTCTTTTTTTGTTATTTTTTCGTATTCATTAAGCTTTTGGTAAAGGCGTATTATCTTAGAGATCTTTTATTATTTTTTCGTCAAGACGAGAAAGACCATGTGATACATTTTTATAAAGTTCTTATTATCCGGTTTTCAGAGTTGGGTTTAAGATAATTTTTAAGCCGTCGCTGATAATCATTTACATTTTCAGATATCTGAATTTTGAGACAAATTATCTGAATTTTGAGGCAAAATATTTGAATTTTGAGGCAATATCTGGCACAATATCTGGATTTTGAGGCAAAATACCTGAATTTTGAGGCAAATTACCTGAATTTTGAGGCAAAATATCTGAATTTTGAGGCAAAATATCTGAATTTTCACACTTTAATCCCCGTGAAAATATACTGAAATTGATTATTCAACATCGAATTAAAAAGTTTAGTGAAATCGTAAGTTCAGTCATTGACTCAAGTACATGTAGTTGGTCTTGATTCCCCGCATGTACGTAACAAGGAATATTTCTCTGGGTCCCCCCTGGGTTACCATTCCATTGCTGTTAGTCCCGAAATGACCTAGTTTGTGTCGAGTGGACGTAAACTCCCATTTCTTGAAAATATTGCAGCTTCAGATAGCGTACAGCAGCTCTGATGATTGGATTTTATATTTCTCCAGTAGATTTTGATTCCAAAGATTCTCGTGATGATGGGAAGACAGAATTTGAGAAAAGATACATGAAAGTTTAGGAAATTGATATTGAATTCTGTGAATTCTAAATTATGGATAAGACTTATTTATTTTCTGAGACAATTGTTTTTTTGGTTACCTAATTTATAAATATTTGATTGAATATTATATTGGTAGCTTTACCTTTTTTGTATTTTTTTTGTTTGGAAAATTAGATGAATTAAGATGCCTTGCTTTGGTCATTTGTTTTCGTTTCCTGGTCAAATAAAAGAAATAATATTTTTAATTTCTGTCTTAGTTGTTTATTGTTGGAAGGGGTTAACAGAATGGTGTCTAATCCGGAAAAAAAACACAGCACACAGCATTCTGAACATAAGAGACACGCTACTTGCAGAGAATTATCTCTGACACAGTTTGCCTGTCCAATCTCATGGGTTTACTCTGAGAGCTTCGGTTTCCTCACACTGCTAAAGACCCCTACGTGCAAGCGAATTATTGAAATAAAATTTAACCATATGTTAGTCCCGAAATGACCTAGTTTGTGTCGAGTGGACGTCAACCCCACTTATCTCTCTCTCTCTGACACAGTTTTCAGGGGATAGTTACTTCAATTGAACGTTCAATTGAACGTTGCCAAAGCGCGGGCAGGGTAGTGGTACTAGGCTATTAGCACTGGCATGGACTATTCTGAACACCGAAAATCTCACAAAAAATGACCAACGAGCAAAAGGCTGAAAAAATCTGAAAAATATATACCATCTTCGTTGTTTATTGTAGTGGGATTTACAACGCGGAATAAATAAAACGGAAAATTGACAGTATCCGTGCTTTGAACCGTACGTCAGCCATACCAATCTGTTTCACAGAGAATTACTTACAAATTATCTCTGTCACTGATGACTGTCTTCAACACGTGCATTGACTTCATGCGGCGTCAGTCATTGTTTACATAACATGTAAATGCTTCGGGCAAAATTATGCCTTTTACTCATTTTAATATCCATTTACACTAAATAGGAAATATTTTTTTAACTACAGATACTTCAAACGTATTTATTTATTTTTCTTATGCTTCAAAAAATGTTTAAGAATTTATTTTGTCGGAGGAAAAAAGTTAATACCGGAGACTCATTAAGTCGCGTCGATGTCATCCTTATCAGTGATTGTAGCGGCCTAGCGAATATTCACTGTTGATCAGTTTGCAGACATACCTGTGAATCTGATCCTACTAGCGGTGAACTGGTCTCTATTTATCTTACCTTACTAATATCACCAGAAGCCGTGATATTATCTCTAGGTTTGTTATTTTACCTTTTCATCCTGACTGATATTACATAACATATGGTGGAACCATCCCTCGTTTACCTACTGCTGTATACCATCAACAACACGGCAGACAGTAAATTCATTTCACTTGTCAGCTGTCTGTCTCGTCTTTAAAAAAACATGCCGAGCCAAAATACTCCAGGAACTTAATGTTATAAACGAGCAAGTTGAATACTCGCAGAAAGGTTCACATATCTTGTTTTGTGCAACTGAAATGCTTTTGAGGCTAATGTTTTTTTTTTTAAAAAAAAAATATCAATTTTATTAGCCCAGTCTTCATTAGCCCAGCAATTGGGGCAGAAAAGAAGAGAGAGAGAGGAGAGAGAGAGAGAGAGAGAGAGAGGAGAGAGAGATGGGTTTAAAGCCCATTCGGCACAGACTAGTAGGTCATTTCGGGACTAACATATTGTTCAACTTTATTTCAAAAATTGGAAACACTGCATTGAACTTACATATCGGTGTTTTTCTTTATTTAGTTTGCCATTCTACGTGTCTATGGCTAGTCTGTGTCTACGGGTATATGCCGTCTATTCCTTACCATGTTTTTACTTTGTAAAATTCGTTTAGACAGGTGTTCCGGTATTCTTTCATGTGTTCCAAGGTGTGCCGTGGGCAAAAAAGGGTGAGAACGACTGTGCTAATCATTCGCCCCCCCCCACCCCGAAAAGTAGGACGTTAAACTTTCATTATTCAGTGAAATAAAATGACTTTTATGTGTTCTTTCCGATCTGCTCTACTTGGGCTAAGGAAGACAGGCGCATTTGGAATTCCTATCAAAGAGCAGAAATCAAATCTTCGATGGAATGTTTCTCATTGATTGACATCTTAAAGATTAGATAAACAGCTGGCAGTTCTCACTATAACAGTTAAAAACTAGATAATGTAAAGGGAATATGCTGGAAATTTCCAGTCAAATCGCTCCACTCAGAACCAAGTTATTAGCAATTGACTTTTCCACCTAGCCTCGGTCATCATTACTAAAGGCGGTACGGTGAAAACTTATTCTCGATTGTCCACTTCTTGATTTAATCATCAATGGGCGTTGAGCAGTAGATCGGATTCAAATCCAATGATATAAAAGATGGTCGAATAACACACTATTTATGGATAACAATTATTATGGTTTATTTCACCGCGACGTTTCAACAAGGTTTCACAAGCATGTAATTGTTATCCATAAATAGTGTGTTATTCGATTATGTTCCAATTACTAAATGCCATTCAAAGGATGCGATGGGATCGATATTGTTGATTAAGGTTCATAAATGTCTAATTAATGGTTTATACAGAGGCGGATTCAAGGGGGGGGGGCTAATTTTCGACAGTGACCTTTTTTACTGCTGAAAGTACCTTTTCTCAGACCCAAATATGCCCCGTCTCTGCGTTCAGTTCCCACATTTTGCGGAGCCCCCCCCCCCCCCCTGTTCTATAACATTTCAGGCCTAAAGAAAGACCTGCAACAGGCAGATTTAGTTCTTACATAATGTATCTTTAAATGACTACTGTTTTTTATTTTTAAATCTCTCCGAATATGATGTAGGATGTTGTCAGATGTTTCAAGCATGTGTCGTCTGGACAATATTAATACATATCACGTGCATATTTCCCGCGTTGTGATGGATTATGGTAATTAGTCGAATCAATCTTAGCGTGTATATATATCGACGTATTAATAACTCAGCGAACCAAGATCAAGGGTTAAGTCTATAAAATTAATCAGTAGCCCAAGATAGAAAAACAGACTGTCTAGATTTCCATAGAGGTCAAAAACATCTCCAGCAAAACAACAGATCGCCTGAAATTACAAGAGAGAGAGAGAGAGAGAGAGAGAGAGAGAGAGAGAGAGAGAGAGAGAGAGATATTTAACGGCGTCCACTCGACTCAAACTACAGCGTAGGTCATTTCAGGACTAACATATGGTTTAATTTTATTTCAATAAATCGCTTGCGCGTAGGGGTCTATAGCAGTGGGAGGAAACCGGGACACCCGGAGAAAACCCACGAGGTTGGACAGGCAACCCTACTCCTATAGCTTGTCACATACAATCGGGGAATCGAACTTACAACAGGAAAGACACGGGGGCTCAGTGAGTAAACCATAGAGTCTAGATTTTCACAGAGATCAGAAAACATTTCCAACAAAACAACGAAATGCATACAATTACAGAAAGCAATTTCTATATAAATTATTGTACAGATGGCCATAGTGTTGACGTCTCTGTAGTTATGTAACAGGGGTACAATAAACTCAATGAGTAAAACAGACTGTCTAGATTTTCACAGAGGCCAGAAAACATCTGCAGCAAAATCTTAAACATATTATAGGTGCAGATGTCCAAACGTTGAAGAGTTTTACTATATACGGGTGGCAGACTTCACAATCAAACGCGGATAAATACATATATGAATTTTATTTTAATATCGGGTTTCTCTGCTTCCGTAATGACATGAAACGAAATGGGGTTTACCGTACTACTTTTCTACATGAACCTGGCTAATGAAGACAGGCAGATTTTGCCTGGGCAGCGGCGTTTATGCTTTCTCTTAAAGGGTCAATCTCGATTATATATTGGAGAATAAAAGTGCTTAGTTTTGCGTGAAACGCCATTGAAAAAACTGTACCTTAGGTCCTAGCAACAAACTCAATATACGTAATACGTTTTCCAACAAATTAAACCCGACAGTATTAACCTGGAAATGAAGATCGGTGTCCCGAGCTGTATTAAACGGTTTCTGGATAAAACCACACTTTCATTTTATAAAAATAATGTGCACTTAAAATTTACCTTTCGTTAACAACGCAAAAATCGACCTGAAATCTTAAAAGAGTTAATCGTCCGGATAAGTGGTTTTGACGTTCCAAACAACTCAATATTTTGCGCTGAAATTTTTAGCAAGGTAAATACACCAGTCCTCTTTACTTTGGCACATAAATTTGGCTTTGGCTTTTTTTTTTGAGACGGTTAAAATCGGTGTGACCCCTTTAATCGAGTGTCTTTAACGTGCACGTCGAGACCTCGGCCTATGGTTTAGGCCAAACATTCACTTTTGTTTGGACCACTGAGACTAAGATATTTTATTTTTTTTCACCTTATCAATTTGCATCAAGGTATCGTGACAAACTAAAGGCGCCATTACTGTTTATGTCAACAAAAGTCTGGAATTATTTCTGTTGGCGCGAGACAATATTGGAATTGTCGTGGTATATTAATTAAATCAATGCTGTTATTAGAAATCAATGAAATTATCTAATAATAGCCGTGTTGTTTAAATTCATGGAACTATTTCCCGCCAGAAGTCAGACTGTTCCAATAAAATTGGTCAATATTGAAGTCGATAATTACGTTAGTGACTCGCTTTTATCGGAATTAGTCTACTTTCATGTAGAAAACATTATATTTCATTGTCCACACAGTTCTCAACAAAAGAATGGCCGTTCTTTTCTATTGATCGTTTTTTTTTAGTTCGTGCACTTCTAATGATGTTGGTGGGTGGGAGGGGAGGTTTAATGTATGCGTTTTATATCATTAGGTCTTATTATTGAGTAAAATGGTGTGAGTTCGATTCGACATCACACTTGTACGTGACAAGGAATAGGGTCGCCAGTCCAATCCCCTGAGTTTTTTTCGGACCCCCTTGTTTCCTCCTACTGCTAAAGACCTCTTCGTGTTAGCGTTGGAATGGCCTAGTGGTCTAGAGTGCCGCGCTTCGACCTCTAGTTGGCCGGTCACCTCTGGCTTGCGGCTGTGGTTTCGATCCCTGGTGTGAGCGTATGTGGCAAGGAGATAGGTGCGCCTTCTCAACCTCGTGGGTTTCCTCCGGGCACTCCGATTTCCTCCCACTGCTAAAGACCCCTACGCGCAAGCGAATTATTGAAATAAAATTAAAACCATATGTTAGTCCCGAAATGACCTAGTTTGTGTCGAGTGGACGTTAAACCCCATTTCTCTCGCTCTCTCGTGTTAGCGAATTATTGAAATAAAATTGAACCATATGTTAGTCCCGAAATGACCTGGTTTGTGTTGAGTGGACGTTGACGATCTAGATTTCCCGTTTCTAACACAAAAGAGAAGATTTTTCCTGCTCTTTATAATTTCAAAACTGAAAATACATGTCTACAAAAGAAACCGTTGAGTTGATTTTTTCTTTTATTCATAAAATTTCTGTGTTTGACAAACAAGTTTAAGACATGTGACTTTATGTCATGTTAGCCTTAAGTCATACATAACAACTCATCTTTAAAAATAAAATATTTATGTAAATTGTCATAAATATTGCCCAAGTTGCCGAAAGATGAATTAAAATTCAAGAAGGATGTTCCGTATTGCTTGTGTTATAGGCCTATATAAATGAAAAGTAGGCTACATGAGAGAGACAGTGTAGCAATTGTAGCCGCGAATAAGGGGGAGAGAGAGAGAGAGAGCGAGAGAGAGAGAGAGCGAAATGGGATTTAACGTCCTCTGACACAAACCGGGTGTGCTGAGATGTGGGGCGGAATTCGGAATCCTGCTGGCGCGCTAGCTTGGAGGTCGCGTGTTCGATCCGTGCATTGGCCGAGAAGGTTTCATCGGGATTTTCCGACGTTGGGCTACTAACAGAGAGCGAGAGAAATGGGGTTTAACGTCCACTCGACACAAACTAGGTAATTTCGGGACTAACATATAGTTTAATTTCATTTCAATAATTCGCTTGCGCCTAGGGGTCTTTAGCAGGGGTAGGAAACCGGAGTACCCGGAGAAAACCCACGAGGTTGGACAGGCGACCCTACTCCTTGCCACGTACAACCGGGGATTCGAAACCACGCCAGTTGACTCAATGGCAGGTCGTATGATACAGCGCGCGCCCGCTAACCCTCCCCCCTCCGCGAATTAGGCAGGACGCGGGTACAATAGGTCTACTGCAGCTAGACCCACCCATGAAATAGTTAGCTCTTATTAGCAGCACCAGCCAGCACATTCTTAACTCATGTCACCAAAACGTCGGTCCGCCATCTTTATTAGCCTATTATTGAAACGTGTAATGGCTTCGTCATCCCTAAAAGTTGATTAAAAGAGTCATGTTTCATAATAAAAAAAGAAATGTTAAAGTTGTGCAATTCTTCGAGATTGAGATATATGCATTACATATATTTTTTATTTTAAAAAGAGCAACTCATTAAAAGAAACCCTTTCTCAAAAGAGCAAACACGTGAAAAAAAAGAGGGTCACGTTGCATAATTTGTCGAATTGGTAATGTATGCACAAGGCTTTAAGAACGTGATTGGTGTAGGTATGTTCAACTGTTATTCCTCAATGTAGACCAGAAGCTTACAACCATAGGTTATGTCAACACCGGATAATCGAAAAAATAAACATCATGGAGTTTCTAGTGAAGAAGTTAAAAACATCCCAGATCCGCCTTGTGTAACATTGCGACAGGACCGCCATGTTTGATTTGAGCACGTGACCCACTTCATGTTTTTCTTAAACAATTTTAAAAAAGAAAAGTTAAGCCATTGAAACTTATTTTTCTAGCGTAAATGTGAGATTATGCGAAATTTAGGTCGATTTATTGTTATTAAGAAATGTTTTCTTAGATGCTTGACAAGGCTTGCGGGTCAAATTATAAAAATGAAATAGGGTTTAACGTCCTCTTCTGCTCCGATCTGGGCTAATGATCGAAGACGGTCATACACCATACAGTGTGCTATAAGGGAAATTTTGCCCGGCAGCAGCACAATGGTTTACTCGAATTCCCACTGCCAACTTAGTGCCAACTGATTAGACAGCTGTCATTGTTAGTAGCCGGGTGTTTGGATGGCCTAGTGGTCTAGAGTGTCGCGCTTCGACCTCTAGCTGGCCGGTCACCTCTGGCTTGCGGCTGTGGTTTCGAGCCCTGTTGTGAGCGTATGTGGCATGGAGATAGGGGCGCCTTCTCAACCTCGTGGGTTTCCCCGGGCACTCCGGTTTCCTCCCACTGCTAAAGACCCCTACGCGCAAGCGAATTATTGAAATAAAATTAAACCATATGTTAGTCCCGAAATGACCTAGTTTGTGTCGAGTGGACGTTAAACCCCATTTCTCTCGCTCTCTGTTAGTAGCCCCACGTCGGAAAATCTCGATGAAACCTTCTCGGCCAATGCACGGATCGAACACGCGACCTCCAAGCTAGCGAGCCAACATCTTACCTATTGCAGGACTCCGAATTCCGGCTCACATCCCAGCACACCCGGTCCAGAGAGTCTATTATACCAGCCCATTCCAGACTCCAGTGATGGCGTGGCGGCCCGTTAAAGCCACCGGCCACATACAACATGATCATCATCGCTCCATGGCCGGTCCAATACCCCCCCCCCCCCTATATAATGTTCAGCAGAAAAAGTTTATTTTAGACGAATTGGACAAAATTATTTTTTTCATTTTTTGTCCGACCGACCCTTTGACCGATTGCCCGATGGCCCATTCCGCAACTGGGAAACGAATGGTATAATTCATGAATTCTTGAATGGCCCGGATATTGATATTGATATAAGCATGTTACAGTGGTTAATTTGTGTTATTATGGGCGGGGAGGCGGAATGAAATAGGGTTTAACGTTCTACTGTTCTGCTCTGTCTGGGCTAATGGAGACGGGCACACTACAATGTGCAATACGGGAATTCCAAATAGAGTAGATCGGAGTGCTGCTGTCTGGGCAAAATGTTTCTCATAGCACACTGTATAGCTTATCTTCATAAGGCCAGTCGATCATGACAGTAGGACGTTGAACCTTTTTTCTTTTCATTTCATTTTGCACTGTAGAGGTAGTCGAGTTTCTTTTTTTTGCTAAACTGTCTCTTTATTTAAACGATTTGAGTCACAGCCAGACAGTGTGAAGTGAAATATTGAAACGAGTAGGCCGATATTCACTGTTAGAGAGTAGTTAACAATTGGCAATGTCTCGTGCTTAGCGCGCTAATTGTATTCCTTGAGCTCAAAGTCAAAATCCTTTTCTTTATCTTCAGCCCACATTCACGTTACCTCCTGATCATTCAAAATTTAAATTTAATTTTCAAGTGTGTCGCTACTGGTGTAACGATATCCATAGTGATCTTTATAGATAAACAATATAAAGAGAGAGAGAGAGAGAGAGAGAGAGAGAGAGAGAGAGAGAGAGAGTTTAACTTTTAACCCCACTCGACACAAACTAGGTCTTTTTAGGACTAACATATAGATCCATTTTATTTCAATAATTGGCTTTCGTGTATAGGTCTTTAGCAGTGGGAGGAAACTGGGGGACCCGGAGAAAACCCATGAGGCTGGAAGGCGATCCCATTTCTTGTCACGTATAACCGGGAATCGAAACCGTGCCAGTTGACTCATGACAGTTAACAGACCTTACATTACAACGCCCACTCGCTAACCATTCGGCCACCCATCGCATACGACCCCAATATAATACATAGCCAACCATCTGAAGTTTATTTCACATTTAAAATTTACGGTTTGAAAATGTTCCCAATCATATTAATGATGTCCCAACTGCATAGGGGAACGTGGGGGGGGGGGGTCTCTGGACCGAATTGTCTCCTCTAAGTTAAAGTATGTCATAAATTCGTCTGAACTTTCTTTAGCGTACTTCAGCATCCCGGGTATTTAGAGGATACATTATGGGAGATTATATAAAGAGCTGACAATTCTCACTATAATAGTCAAAAACTAGAAAATTTTAGTCAAATTGATCCACTCGAACAGAGATTTTAGCGATTGAATAATGGACTAGCCTCGATCATCATTAGTAAAATCGGTACGATAAACAAAAACATAATATCGATTATCCATTTTATGATTTAATCATCAAAGAGCGTTGAGCCGCATGTCGGATTCTAATCCAGTAAATATCACAGGCTCACGATGACATCGAGAGTTGATTATGGTCTGGATAAGTTAATAATTTAGATAACATTTCAGGCCTAAAGAAAGACCTGCAATAGGCAGATTTTGTTCTCGCAAATTGTACGTTAAAAATAAAAAAAATGGAGACGGAGTGGTTGTCAACAAAAATATTTTAATTCTTTAAAGAAATATGATGTACAAAGGAGAGTTATTTGTGATACCAGATTTTAAAAATAACCATGACAAACAAATGATGTAAACACCGTCTGGTTAAAACCATACTTTTAAAGGGGATGTTTCACATTTGTCCGGGTATAGTCAAATCTTTAAAGGGAATGTGTCAGATATTCCATCCGCGTATAGTAAAATATTTAAAGGGAATGTGCCAGATATACCGTATACCGTATATCGTATACTTCTATGTAACAGCAGCTTTAAAGGCAACGTGTCAGATATTCCATCCGCGTATAGTCAAATCTTTAAAGGGAATGCGTCAGATATATTGCTCGCGTGTAGCCAAATCTTTAAAGGGAATGTCTCAGGTATAAAATTGATTTGAGCTGCGTGAAAGTTTATTAAAGACCTTTATCCTAATCGTATGGGGAGCCACGGTGGCTCTATGAGTAAGACATTAACCTGGAGATCCCGTATTCGATCCCTGCGTTACTAGCGTAGTTCCTCCTTGTCAGTGGTGCAGAATGGGACGACAAACCGAGGTCAGTGGACGAAAAACCGAAACCGAGGTCAGTGGACGAAAAACCGAGGTGTCATGGACAACCTACCTACAATTTCGCCAAGAATCATGTGCCCTAACCCCTCATTATATCTCCGCGACCATGACGAAATCTCGAGTTGGTCTTAAGAAATTATCGATCTATAAGTCCGCCACTGACCGGGGACACTCGGCATGCCTCGACAGATTCCGAAACTACATCTAGACTCGGCTGTATGACGAATTCCGCCACATTGAAACTACTTTAAAGGTCCCGGATGAAACATGGTTGCGCCCATACCAGATTCCGATTCCGGAACCTACATCTAATCTCGGCTGTATGACTGTAAGTGATATGTACCTACGCCCATACATTTGCGATGCGGTTACCGGTTTACTTTAACAGGAAAACTTGACACCGTGGGCGCATCCAAACACAAATTGGCGACCTATTCGGCTAGAGACCTATTCGACCGATCCAGCTGGCAACTTGTTCGTTGGCAACCTATTCAGAATAAAGACAGCAGTCGCCCAAACTCATCTATTTTTATCAACAAATAAAATCCAGCGTTACGTCTATCAAATGAAGGTAGAATATATTATTTTTTATCCATTCCTTTAGCTCAGAATAGAAGTGTAATTTCGCTATATATATTCTGAAAGATAATTGAATAAGTTTTCTAAATATTAATAGTAACACTTGGCACAATCATATCAAAGGGGCGCTCTCTCATCCTAAACGTCGCCATTTTTTCATTATCTTAAAGTGAAAGAACGGTAATATCGTACAGAATTCTGAGCATCCAGCTATATATAATCGGAAAGGTAATTTTGGGCGACTGTTGTCTTTATTCTGAATAGGTTTCCAACGAACATGTTACTAGCTGGATCGGTCGAATAGGTCGCTAGCCGAATAGGTCGCCAATTTGTGTTTGGATGCGCCCACGGTGTCAAGTTTTCCTGTTAAAGTAAACCGGTAGTCGCATCGCAAATGTATGGGCGTGGGTACATATCACTTACTGTCATACAGCCGAGATTAGATGTAGGTTCCGGATCGGAATCTGTTGAGGATTGCCGAGTGTGACCAACTTTTTTTATGGGTATGCATAAACATATTAAATAAAATTTATTTCTATTGAATATCAAGTCAGTTGTAATTGTAAATACACCCACGTACCTTCCCAGTTTTATTCTGAATAACGCCTAGAAGATTTATGATATTTGAATTTTAATCAAATGGTTATTGAATTGTCACTTGCCGATTAGTCAGATCCTCGCCATTGTTAAAAATATGAACTTGAATAGGCTATATTAGGAGATTATCCAACTCGTGATAATGACATATTTATTTGTTTGCCTTATATTTTAGTTATTATTGTCAAACAATATACACCCACACGGAAGTTTAATTTGTTGTAATCGACCCCCCCCCCCCCCCATCCAGAGACCAAAGGGCCTGACAAATTATCTATAGTCGTTCGGATGGGACGCAAACCCGAGCTCCCGTGTACACATTAGCATGCACGTAAAAGATCCCTTGGTAGTTGGAATTCGATATTACTGTTAACCATAGTGCCGCTGCCCGGGCAAAGTTCCCTCACCGAACACTGTGTGACGTATGCCCGGCTTCATTAGCCTGGGCGGAACATTTTAATTTTAATTTTAATATTTGGAAGGTATCAATTCCAGTGACTGTTTTGCGCGAATTTTCGATCGCCCTTGTATTTGGAGTGCAGTGAGCCTCTGTCACAGACCTTATTAATGACGATGATGTTGGAACACATGTAAAAAAAAAATAGCGGCACACCTGTCTAAATATAATATGAAAAATATTTGAATTTTGCTAAATAAAAACCTGGCAAGTCATAGACGGAATACAAGCGCAGACACAGATTATAAGTCATAGACACATAGAATTGTGAATACTCAATTGAGATCACATGGCTTTTCGCATTTTCTTATATAGCGTGCCGTGCAAAATTTCGCGGCACACTTGTTGAGAATCACTGGTCTAGACCTCCATATTTGAGTTTTGATTACGTCACTAACCGGTCCTTTAATATTGAGAGCACCTGTCTATAATATAGGAAGTATATTTATAGTACAACTCAGACTGTGATAAGAGGTTTCATATAAAACGATTCAAGACGTTAAAAGGTTAGACAACATTTGGAGAGGGTATGGGAAGTAGAGAAATCGTTAAGGTCGAGTTGTAAGGTACGAGAGAGAGAGAGAGAGAGAGAGAGAGAGAGAGAGAGAGAGAGAGGCAGAGAGAGACAGTGGGAGAGAGAGAGATGCAGAGAGAGAGGAGAGACTAGACACAAACTAGGTCATTTCGCTTGCGCGTAGGGGTCTTTAGCAGTGGGGTAAACCACGAGGTTGGACAGGCGACCCTTCGTAAGGTACGATGGTGGGGAGAAAATGAAAGTGTATTTCACATATTCGTCTTATTTCCACTTCTGACACTTGCTCACTTAATCCCTCGAACCCAGGCCCCATGTATACCAGTTGTAGCACGTTAAAGATCCCCTGAAATGGTAGATCGTAGCGCGACTGCTTGGACCAAATGTCCCTCAAAACACACTAGTGCAGACAAATGAGTCGTTAAACTTCATAATATTATTTCCAATTGCGTTTCCATATAATGTGAAATACTTATTTATGTAAAACGTTTCGTTTAGCCACAGTTTATGACCATCTGCTGTACAGGGGACAGTGGTAAAATATCTCGAAACAAGTGATGTTATCTCTAATCTATAAATGGATGAGGACGATTAGTGTCATATCGACCACTGTCTGTTTTTGCGTCTCCGGAAAGAATTTCCTATAACTGACTTGTATCTTTTTAGGAATAACCAAAGGAACCTTGTTCTGATAACCCAGAGAGATACCGTATATAATTCTATGGAATACAATTACTATTTATTACCGGAGCGACGTTTCGACTAGGCCTCTCTGGTCATTATCAAGCAATGAGAATATCTAAACATAAGACAAGTCAATATATACATGTAAACAACAATATTTGGTTAATGCTGACCAACCAGAGACACACTTCTCATTACCTTAAAGGAAACCTAAATTAACTGAAGATTTGATAAGTAGGCCCATCGGTACTGCAGCGGCGTCTTAATTCAATCACTATATAAATGCCATTGAAACAGTCTATCAGAGATACCATTGTGCCCCAAGACAGCACCATCTTGTAAACCTGTAAAATAGCCAATGTTCTGGCACCTTTTTTCTGATAACCATAGATACCGTTATGTTCCAAGACAACGTTATGTTGCAGATCTCTAAAAATGACCAATGTACTGGCACCTCCTCCTGATATCACAGAGATACCGTCAATATGCTCTAAACCGTATCAAATGACCAGCCCCGTTAAATTCCACACACTGGCCTATTAACCCATTTCCCAGATATAATGATGCCATGTTTGCCTGTTAACTACACGTAGTACAATATGGTATGCTGAAAGGTCAAAGGTCAAAGAGATAAGATAAACGGATTCCTGGTAATTCAACATGGAACGTCAATTACAAGTTGCCATAACGTGTAATGATCGTCGTGTTTCCCAACCAGATAAAACAAGATTATTGTAGACTTGTGTCGATTTACAAAACTTCCAGAATCAGCACGTTTTTACTGCGTTGTAGAAATTCTTGTAATTTAATAATAAGTGGTGACCATGTAGCGTCCATAATTCCGTTTAAGACCGCAGTTTTTATTATTTATTGTGCGTTAGAAATTCTTATAATTGAAAGTAGCTAAGTCTCTAACTCAATATCACCCAAAGTCTTCGACATTGAAAATACAAATTATTGTTCAATTTGAATAAACATTGATGTTGTCGTTGTGATCTTATCGGGAAAAGATGGGCTTCTGATATCCAATATTTAAGACAAAATAAACATTTTGCCAGTGGTACACGAATCGTGTACCATAATGCGTTTCAGCTCCTTTGATAAACCAGGCCCCAAGTTCACAAAGCATTCTCAGACTTAAGTTGAGAATTTACTCAATTTCAATCAGAAATATCTTTGATCCAGAAACACAAAATTTTGCATATAGTTTCTTATACATTAAAACAACAAAAATTTTATAAAGGTCTATATTTTAGTTACAATAAGGGGAACAATCTTGAGTAAATTCTTGGCTTAAGTCTGAGAATGCTCCGTGAACTCGGGACCAGGTGACGATGGAATATCCATAATTCTATTTTAGACCGCTAAAGATTATAGCCTATTGTATTGTAGATATTTTTGTATTTTTATAAACTAGGTGGCAATTAAACGTGCGCGATTCCGTTTTTAGACTTTTTAATTCAAGATTTTACAAGTTATTAACCTCTATTTACAAGATTAACAAGTTTTTATTGTTATATTGATCCAGTAACCACTAGTTACCGATTGGCCGAGATGTAAAATTGCCTAATTATAGAATTTACAAGTTATCAAACTCTATTTACACTATAAACAGCTTTATATATAGTTCTATGGGTTTTTTTTAATTTGACGATGATGGTGAACATCCGCAGTTTCGTTTTAGAATTGTTTAATTAACAAAAGGTACAATTTTATGGATATATGATTACTGAGTTTGACACTAAGCGACGTTTCGACGAGGATACTCTCTTTATCAAGCTTATAGTATTAAACTCAGTAATTGTGTATCCATAAATTGGACCTTGTGTTAATATGTTCAATTACTAAATGCCAATCAAAGAAGAATTGTGTAATCGTTTATAAATTTTAAAAGATCTTTGAATGGACAAAAGACTATAAAATGGAGGAAACAGAAAACAAATACCAACGTATTCTCCCCTCCATTAATTAGGCCTGATGGGTTTTGGTGGATTATTCAATCATTTATCGAATATTTATTTAAGTAAAAGTCCAGAAGCAAAATACAACTCAGATCTGTAGTTGGCACCACTCTGCACCCACCGGGTCTTAAACCGTGACTCAGTGAGTTAGTCGCTGGCTCATGATCACAACCAGGAAGTCGAGGGCTCGATCTTGACCGAGAAAGTTCCTTGGTATTTTGCAGCGTGGCTTCGTCTTGTCAGTGATGCAAGATGGAAGGCCTGACATGGAACTGTGTTTAGTTGTTCGGACGTGTATACGTTGACGTTCACGCAAAAGAACCATTGACATTGCTGTCAATTTGCTGTGACACT
Organism: Patella ulyssiponensis; assembly: GCA_963678685.1. Taxonomy (NCBI): domain Eukaryota; kingdom Metazoa; phylum Mollusca; class Gastropoda; family Patellidae; genus Patella; species Patella ulyssiponensis. Next base: position 75,968,920 of record OY783230.1, read on the forward strand.
GTTTATATGGCGTGCGCCAGTTTTCATTAACCAAGTTCGTGCAGTAGAACATTTAAATCTATTTCATTTATTCACTGAATCAAGGTAGATGGAAACAATGGCAAGATAAATCTAATGGTTCTATGGTAGATTGGTTTTAGAACCATATCGTGACCAATAAAATTTGTCGGTTGATACTTTATATGGACACAATTGGGCAATCATGTTTGATCCGACTCCCTTTGTTTTTTACATTCCATTACTTTTTCTGCTGGTACGTGGGGAGGGCTCAACGCGTATAATATTATGAAAACTAATTTACGTTCAATAGTTTCTAATCATCTTGATAGTTGGAATTCTTGTATAGGGAACGCAACACCGTGGTCAGGACCAAGTGTTCTTTTCTAGAATTGTATTGGTGCCAGTTTCAATTTAAAGTCTACACAAATCACAGGTATTGCATTAACAAGAAGGAAACCCGGGTTGGGGAAATACATCAACATTTTCAATGCCTGACATTTATTTAGAAGATATTTAAACCACAGCAAAATGTTTCGTAAAACAATTTTCAAAGTGGCGGAATATTCCAGTTTGTATTATTAACATCCAGTTCTTTACCTTCTTTTCGGAGTCCCTTTACAAAAATCTTCTTTTCGGAGTCGCTTTACAAAAACCTTATTTTCGGAGTCGTTTTACAAAAACCTTATTTTCGGAGTCATTTTACAAAAAGATTTTTGCCTTCACAACATTATATTAATTTTCCATTTTAGAGGATTTTTGCCTTCACAACAGAATATTAATTTCCATTTTAGAAGATATTAGTTTTAAGTGGTTCTATATCCCGTTTAATTAAACATTACCCAATATCATAGTGGTCTTTTAAATACGTGTATTAACTTCACTGCTGGATAGGAGCTGGAATTTAATCTTATTTATTATACAAAAATGACTTTAGTTAGGAGGGGGTCTTCACCCTTTTAGTAAAGAAAATTTATAATAAAGTAGTGACCCAGTTAAAGTTCACAAATCACTCACAAAATTCATAAGATTAGTCGGGAGGCATGCTGGCTCAGTAAGTAACCCGGAGGTCTCGTGTTCGAACCGTGATTTAATTTTAGTTATTATGAAAAAATGACTAAAATTATGAAGGGGGTCTTCACTCATTTAGGAAAGAAATATAAATCATAATGAAGTATTAACATCGCATCGTTAAAGTTCACGAATCACTACCAAAACACAGATCCTATTTCGTTTCGTGTTTTTTTATAATTCAAAATTTCGACACGAAAAACGAAACGAAATATAGATCTGTATTTTTATCCGATAGTCCCATGAATGAAACCACAGGACATGGAAAACATAAAAAACGATAGGAAAATTAGCTCCGTAGTCCCACGAATGAACCCACAGGGCCTCGGCCTTTCGTCACATCTGAACTCATACGACACACCTGTGCTTGCCTACTCCATGATCAAACACGATAGCAGATGGCTTCCATCTTGTTTACTGACGGTACTACTTATTTTAAGACAGACTCGGCTTTCCAATTTATAATATCTACGTCATTGGGGATTTCCAATTTATACTCACTGGTTGCTATGACCCGCTATGGCGTTGTCTAGAAACGCGCGTGCTCGCGTTAGTTTAAAATTTTTGCTATACGTTTAACATGGACTATTTGATGTAATTTGCCTGATTTGATTTGGCCCCATTTCCATAAATTTAGGTTGTTTTTTAGAAATTTTTAGCAAATGTTAATCTTAGGTGTTTTTTAATTCTAGCCGAAGTAAATTTTTTTACAATTTATAGCGAGTTAAGTTATCGTCTCTAAGAGGCGGGCGTAGTATTTTAAATGGCGGCCATTTGCCATCATGTGTATTCTTGAAGTAGGTACACATGATGTAATCGTATGATCTGAACTACGAGAGGGTGGTACATGTCACAATACTATACCGGCGCCTTTATCACTGCGCCATCAATGTAATAAAGTTACATTTTATTTTCTTGGAATGATATCTATATTATTGAACGTGATGTCCAACAATACAGACATTAATTCAGAACAATATTATCATTTATAACCTTTTACCTGCTGACAGATTTCAGTGATCATCATCGTGTAAAGGTATGTCAGATATCAGGATTAAACGTGTTATATTACATATCAACGTGCCATCATATCACAACTAACCAACCACACCCAATGAAGAAAGAGAGAGAGACGTCTACTCGACACAAACTAGGTCATTTCGGGACTAACATATGGTTCAATTTTATTTCTATAATTCGCTTGAGCGTAGGGGTCTTTAGCAGTGGGAGGAAATCGGAGGATCCGGAGAAAACCAACGAAGTTGGACAGGCGACCCTACTCCTTGTCACGCACAATCGGGGAATCGAAACCATGCCAGTTGACTCTATGACAGGCTTTATGATACAGCGCGCACGCGTGAACCATTCGGCCATCCAATCCCCAAACTTCAGATATCAGACATAAAGTGTAATATGACGTGCCATCAATAACCAACCACGCCTGATGTAGACGATGCCATGTTGGTATTTTCTCAACACCTGTTGTAAATATATATTTAAAGTGAAATATAGAAAATTGCTATTTCAGATTTCATTAATACCATATTTTATTTTGAATCCAATCGTTTTTATACGGTATGAGTTAATGATTTATTCCCTCATGTTACTGAGTTTAATAGTACGAGTTCACCGATATACTTGAGTTAAAGGGCCATGAAATGTGATTTAACGCCCTACTGTTCTGCTCCTAACCTGGGCTAATGAAGACAGGCACACGCCATACAGTGAACGATGAAGGAAGTTTGCCCGGGTAGTTGCACTTTGGCCTACTCTTACATAGAATTCCAACTGCCAAAGGATACTTACGTGCATGATGTCAACGTATACACGGAAGTGTTTTTAAACGTTATAGCTTGACGTACTCGAGATTACCAACAAAACTCCAGTAAAGAATTACCCGGCGAAGTTTCCGGGTTACTACTCCCATGTTGGTAAAGCCAAATTCTCGGGTTTTTCCACTTGGATTTCCCCAACAACAAAAAACAGTAGACCGCGGAATGTACATAAAAAACCCTTCACAGTTGGAATTCAATGAAGACTACGCGCAACGCCGCTGTCCTGGCCAAATTTGCCATAGCGAGAACATGCCCTATCTCCGTCTATATCAATCCGACTGGTCTGAAAATGTAGGACATCAAACTCCATTTCATATCAGTTGTATTTCCACTGGCTTAAATTGTTTTAAATTTCTAGCATTATTGGAGACTGAAAACGGGTTTTATTGTAGACTGAAAACGGGGGGGGGGGGAATTCCACTAAATTCACTTGTACCTGCAATTGTCACGCCCCCGTCTGCCGCCACGGCTTTACCGGTTTAACGTCGTACTTTTCTACGAAAACCGGGCTAACAAAGACTTGACTTAACTACCAATGAGTTAAATCCTCTAATGTCACGGTCTTGTTACCTGCCCTGTTTTTATCAGTTTATATAACGACCTACTTTACTGCTCCAACCGGGCTAATGACTTGCCCCCACTATCGACAAGTTAAACCATGACAATACACCTACTAGTATAAGGAGTGTGAAAAAAAACTGGCCGAGAAAACTTGATTATTAGAGCATAAATCAAGGCGATCTGTTATCTGTAAAACATGAAAAGAACGCGGGATGTCGTATGTAGCAAGGCTGTGTTGTTTAAATTCGTTTATCTCATGTTTAGACTGGGTTTATATCTTTACAAAAAACACCATTCTGATAAAAAGCAGCCGGTTTCTTTCAATTAAATTATAAAAGAAAAATGATATAAAAAATGGTGTGTTTCTTTGAATTAAATTATAAAAGAATTATGGTCTACTTAAAGATACATTATGGGAGATTAGATAAAGAGCTGGCAGTTCCCACATAGTTAAAAACAAAATAATATAAAGATAATTTGCGGAAAATTTCAGCAGTCAGATTGATTCACGGTTAGAGGTGTTGCTTCGAGGTAGCTCGGACCGTAGAATAGGCCTAACATTGGCCTGGCCTAGTAGGTAGCTCGGACCGTAGAGTAACACAGGCCCGGTGGCGTTTGCCAACCGCTTCCGGTTTCGGAGCTATAGTCCTAACCTGTGCAGTGCTGGGGCATCCGCTATTTAAGTTATAGTTTCAGAGGGAAAAGAGAGAAATGGGGTTTAACGTCCACTTGACACAAACTAGGTGACTCAATGGCAGGCTACATGGCAGGCGCACGCTAAACATTCGGCCATCCGAGCCCCCTTTAGTTTCAGATGTTTGTTTTTTAATATTTATATGTTCTATTATACCAGATGATATATTACCCATATTAATGTTGATACACGTGTCACACTGTTAACGCTTTTAATCACAAATATCAGATTACATCAATATTTACTTAAAAGTAACCATGTCTGATATGCATTTTTCGCGGCTTAATCAATGCTAGCTAATATGTAACCTACTCGGGTTAATTTTTCAACGTTTAATTAAAGGGACTACAATAGTCAAAAACTAGATCATGTAAAGGGAATATGCTGAAAATGTCAGTCAAATCGATGCCCTCTGAACCGAGATATCAGCTTTTGTAAAGTCGGTACAATAATTAACAACACAGAGTCTCTATTTTTGGATAATATCTTCAGTATCAATGAGCGGCAAATCGGATTCAAATCCAGTGAAAATCCGACAAGTAAAATGACATCGAGAGTCGATTAAAGTCTTTTCATGTTAATTAAAGTCTAATTAATAATTTAGAAAATATTTCAGGCCTAAAGAAAGGTCTACAATAGACAGATTTAGCTCTTACAAATAATGTATGTTTTAGAATACAAAATTTTGATCTAACCACACTTACAATTCTCACGCGGTTCACAGTCGCAACGGAAACCGATTCTTTAGTAACTTAAGTCACAAGAGGACGCAATTCTTGCGCAAATTCCAATCGCACCGGTAACCAATTCATGTGTAATCAAGGTTAGAAGAGAAGAAAAGATTGCATCCCATAACTCCACTATTTTTTTACTCTTTCTACTTTTCACAACAAACAGATGTGAATGATTTTTTATTTACCATATCTAAGATACAACATGTTTGATGAGGGAAAAAATAGAATAAAAAAACCCAACTCGAGATATAGAATTACATGTAAAGGTGATGACTCATATTCTACTTTAATATCTACTCAGGTTTCTTTTTATTCATTTGAAGAACGCTCCGTTTTTTAATTTGAAAAACGCGGCCTTTTTTTAAATTTCAAGGATGCATACTTTTTAGTAATTTGAAGAACGCATACCTTTTATTAAATTGAAGGTGGCATACTTTTTATTAATTTCAAACACGAATCCTTTTTTATTAAGTTGAAGGGGACATACTCTTTTATTAATTTAGGGAACGTGTATACTTTTTAATAATTTAGGGAACGTGTATATTTTTTTTTATTAATTTAGGGAACGTGTATACTTTTTACTAATATGGAAGATACTTTCGGCAACATAACAAATTGGATGACGCAAAAGGTCTGCAAGAAGTCGTTGTTGAATGCAGATACTATAAAAAGATGGTGACTTGTAATGTTGGGAGCTGCGATGGCTCAGTGAGTAAGACGTTGGCTCGCTAATCTGGAGGTCTCGTGTTCGACCCCGGTATTGGCTGAGATAGTAGGACGTTAAACCCCATTGCATTTCACTCCAGATTAGCAACAACTGGGCTAATGAATACGGACATACGCCACGTTGTGTGTTATGTGGGCATTATAGTGTCCGGAAAGCGGCCCAACACTCTTCTCGTATTTCGAATCCAAACTCCTAATTTGTACATTCACCACTAATTTGTAGGCCCTACAACTGAAATTCTTGTGTTCACAAACGTTACTCGTGTTTTTGTTCTTGTTATTCTTCTTGGTCGCGTTTCTAAAAAAAGCCTAACTACGATCGAAATGAAACTAGGCATGCTTGTTTATTGGCTTTCGAGTTTTGATAGTACGTAGCGATTCCAAGATGGCTGCGATGACGTCATGATCGGTTCCGGAAATGCTTTTGCGCGAGGTCTTTCTTTAACATAATCAACTCTTGATGGCATTGGATTAGAACGGTTCGCCATTAAAAATGAGAAAGTGAGGCTAAGTTGCGAATATACCAGTAACCTGTTTACCACTATGCACACATCTTGTCAAAACTACCAACAGTGATAATTTGGTTCAGAATGAATTAATCTAAATGAAATTTTCAATATTTTCTATTTTTATCATCTTTTTTTGAATTATTACAACAAGAATGACCAACTCTTTATTAAACTCTTAACTAATGTATCTTTAAGTATCATAGTAGTTAAACCGTATCCACGAGCGATTTCATTTTTACAATTATATTTCTATGATATATGGTCACATTCTCTAATGTATGTGCCCTAGAAATGGAAAAACATTGTCCGAAAAATGGACGGTTCACCGAATCTGGGGTTCCTACGCCTTTGGTGTTACATTTAACAGTGAATATGTACTGCACAAGATGTCCAAACAGTGTGCATGTCCTCGATCATAATAATACAAGGGCGTGAAGAAAGTTGGTGAAATGTAGATTACGACATGTTTGTGTTAGGTGTGACTTTATTGTAACAGTCTACAAATATACTAATAAAACAATCAATTGTGGTTTATTTGACAAGGTGACATGGGTGGAGACAATCACATCCATTATTCAACTACCCTCTACTTCATATCATATACCTGACGTCATTATATCAGATACATGTATACACACAGGGTTTAACGTCCTACTCTTCTATCTGGGGGTGGGGGTGGAGACTGACATTCGCCATACAGTGTGCTATTAGAGAATTTTGCCCGGACAGTGACACCACGGCTCACTCTTATATCAAATTCCAACTGTCAATATGTACACGTGAACCCTGGAATCAAACCTGCGACATCCTGGTTAGTGAGTTAGCGCCTTACTCAACACCACAGAATACCACAAAATAAAACAGAGGTCGTTACCACAAAAGGACGCTAGCAGACGTGTCTAGAAATACCACAGCGGCACTATCTAGAAATATCACAAAATAGTATCTAGAAATACTATAAAATACCACAGAGGTTGCGAGCAGCAGTGTCTAGGAAATGCGTTTTAGTTTTGTTTCTATCAAAAGTGCAAAAACATCGCGATTAACCCCAAAACAATTGTCACCTTCAATTACCCAAATATTGATGGAATCCACCCGTTTTCGTGATAAATAGTTCATTACATGGCAACGTATCAAATACGTAGTTTTTCGATGAGAATAGTTACTGCCATCAGCATCACAAATATGAAGTAATATCAGAATATCGCGTGTTAAGACAATAAATTCTATATTAGTTAGACTAATTCATGGCACGGGTACAAATTCATCAATTACTATTTCGCACGCAGTTAATACCCGTGTCTGTTTCACTAATATATTATTAGCTAAACGAGAAAAAATGTTGGTTATTATGATACTGGAATCACTGACTCCAACGAATCAAGTCAAACAACAGTCGTACTTGATTTATGAACTAGTTTACATGTTTGATATTTGTACACATACTCTATTCTTGCTGTGTTTATACAAGTTTGTTTAATCAAGTTACTTAATGAACTTTGACCTACAAAATGTAGGTCTGACTTCCAGGAATTTATTTCGATTATCAAGACTTGTTTTTTGTATATATAAAAAGGTCGCATAAACTACCAAACTAATCAGTTGTAAATATTCGCTTGGTCGCTACTAGGCTGTCGCATTACCTCTGTGAATATTATATCAAATCTTGCCCTTTAAACAGATGGTACTATATGTTTAAACATACATGTATATTATGCAAGACTTAAACCTGCCTATTGCTGGTCTTTCTTTAGGCCTAGACTGTTATCAGATCTATTAATTAGACTTCTTTAAACATGAAAAGGCCTTAATCAACCCTCGGTGGCATCGGATAGTCGAGATTTTAACTAAATTAACGGTTCGCCATATAAAAATGTAATCTAAAAATGGGAAAACGAGGCTAGGGCTCGAATATACCAGTGCCACTATCTGCCAACCATTACCCCCCCCCCCCCCAGTTCTGAATGGAAGGTTCTGATACCTATCGGCCATTTCCTGCTTTCCGTGATGTCAAAAGAGAAAACATGTTTTTCCATAATGTAAATTTGATGTTTCTGTCTAATGGGCTGTGCATAGCCTACAAAAATAACCCCGATATCGAATCTCTTGCCAAAGTTACTTCCACCGGGAATGTATCTCGAACAGCCAGTATACACATTCAGGTAAGATGCTGTTTATGGATGATCGTGACTTTTATCTGTAGAAGTATTGAGATAATATTAAGACCGATTCAGCAAACATTTATATAAAATATCTGATAACACCATGCCTACTCACTTACAGGCCAATTGTGTTATCTCTTAGCCTATATCTCACAAAAATAACTCTTTAAAAACTAGTACGGTCATATAGACCAGGAACTGATCATGTTGGATGAAATTCAAAAATCTAATTAACCAAATCAATGCAGCATTGTGTAAAGAAAAAGCATGCCAATTACCATGTCGATCGGGCTTAGGCTGACCGAGTCTTAGGCTTTTCCGAAGAGCGTCGCCCCAAGAAGAAGGCAACGACGAAGAGAGAGGGAGAATGGGGTTTTACGTCCACTCGACACAAACTAGGTCATTTCGGGACTAACATATGGTTTAATTTTATTTCAATAACTTAAATGGCGCATCGGGGTCTTTAGCAGTGGGAGGAAACTGGAGGACCCGTAGAAAACCCACGAGATTGGACAGGCGACCCTACTCCTTGCCACGTACAACCGGGGATTCGAAACCGCGTCAGTTGACTCAATGGCAGGCCATATGATACAGCGCGCGCACGCTAACCATTCGGCCATCCAACACCCCTCAACGACGAAGAAGACGATTAGTGGTTGGCGACCATTTCTTGGTTCAAAACAATACGGAAATCATATTACACACATATGGCAGTTATGTGTGCTAGTTCTACTTGTTAAGGCCAGCTCAATTTTCGCCAAAATATCTGAAATTTAAATAAGGTTAAGGCAGGTTAACGTCTGTACCAAGATATTAGAACAAGAAAATATACGTTATTAAAGCAGACGGATATACGAAACTGCGCCTGTAGAAGGTAAAAAATATCGCCCGCTTTGTGTCTTCGGTAACCCAAACGATCTTCTCAGTACAAAACCATAACAAACTTATACGAAACTACGGCGGCAGAAAGTTAAACTTAGACGAGAACTTCAAAGCCAGTTTATCAACACAGATACTTTCAACGTGTAAACTATCTCATTATATGTTGAAGTTTTTCCTCCATAAACCAAAAGCGTAACCGTATCACAAACTGTCTTTTTCCTTAAACAAATTGGCCAATTAGTCTGAGAATATATTTGTTAACGGTTTAAGTTTATAATAAAAATATGCCAGGTCAATATCGCTAAGAGAGTACCAACTCTTTTAAGTTTTGTTTTTGGCAACACAATAAAGAAAGATCGCCCGGTGTTTTTTGATATGGATGGCACGACTCAAATAATCTGAAATGAAATGGGGTTTAAAGTCCTACTGCTCTGCACCAACCAGGATTATAACTGAAGATTGTGAAGAAGTGGTATATGATGTTATTGGAATAATATGAAATGAAATGTGGTTTAACGTCCTACTGTTCTGTTCCTACCAGACTAATGAAGACGGGTATACGCCATACAGTGTGCTATGAGGGAAGTTTTGCCCGGGCAGCGGCACTATGTCCTACTCTTATATTAAATTCCCACTGCCAAAGGATCTCTTACGGGACCCCGGTTTTTCGTCCACTTCATAAATTCCCGATGAACTTTCTCGGTCAATGCATACATCATGAGATGGGGTTAACGCCCAACTTGTCTGCACAAACCAGAATAAGGAAATTTAGCCCGGACAGCGGCGCTATGGCCTACCCTTATTTCAGGACCTTCGATGAACTTGCTCGGCCAACGCAGGGATCGAACGCGGGACTTTCATGTCAGCGGGCTAACGCCCTACTCACTGAGCTAACGTGGCTCACTGTAATAACAAAAAGATGGGGGGGGTAACGTTATATACTTTTCTGCACTAAACAGAATAATAAAGATGAGCATACGCCATATTGTAAACAACAATAACACAGCCTCTCATCCTTGCCTTCAGTGAAAACAACTACTCAGTGGATGAAATTCATATCAAAATAAAAGTAGTCCAAGTAAATAAGAAAGGCATAATTTGTATAGTAAATAGATACCATTTATATACACTCAACCTTGACTGACAAATCTCTATCATCGTCGCGATACAACATCTCATCGTCGCCACACAAATCTCTACCGATACAGCATATATCATCGTCGCTATACACCATCATCGTCATTACATCACAGCTCATCGTCGCTACACAGCTATCATCGTCACTATATAATATCTCGTAGTGGCTACACGACAGATCACAGTGGCTGCACGACAGATCATCGTGGCTACACCAGGATCAACGTCGCTACACAACATATCATCATGGCTTCACAACATATCATCGTCGCTACACAACATCTCATAGCTTCTGCATCACAGATGAACGTCGCTACACCTCAGATGATCGTCGCTATATCAGACCTTAATACTGGTCGATGGTGATAGCCTTATTCTCATCCATCTCAGTTTTCCATAGATAAACATAAGGTGAAAGTATCAGATAAACGACTAAGTCGCGTTGATTGACAGGTTGTATGTATGTTTTAATCCCGTCTTGTCAGTGATAAGTATGGTATGTAAAACTAATATAAACAATATAAAACATGTGTTATAGTATATCCTATCAATGTATGTACACACGAGTACCAGTTGTTGTTGCTTTTAGTCAGGGATAATTCATTCTTGATAACCTCTGACCCGAAGTTTCACAATTTCAGACTCAAAGATACATTATGAAGGTTGGGGTTAGATGGCCAAAGGTCTGTCTTTGAGTCGATTTGTCGGTTGTCGAACCTAGCGGGTGTTCTCCGGGCCCTCCTGTTTCCTCCCGTCAACTGGACGTTAAGCCCCATACAATCGGCATATAAAGATTTGTTCAGAAAGTGAGACGGCCCGGGAACAACTAATGGACGCGGTAAAGTTTTCAGATGTATTAACCATCCCTCAACAGACGAAAAACAATTGAAACCCGGTGAAGAGTAGTCCGACTCCGTCAAGGGGAATACCCCACACCCCACCACACACACAGAGACACACCTAAGACGATCAAGTACATCTGTTGTTTTTGAAAGGTATTTGTATCATCAGCTACTGAGACAGATGAACAACGATTACAGTAAATTTCTCTCCACCCCGTCGTCTCTATACTATCATCACTTTCAGTTGAATTCCAGTACAATCAGATTGTTTAGTACGGTGGGGGTGAACAAGTCAAGTTATCGTTTAGTACCGTGGGTGTTATAGTTACCGTTTAGATCAAGTTCAGATATAAACCGTAAAAAGATGGAAAAGAAATGAAATGGAGTTTAACGTCCTACTGTTTTGCTCCTAAACTGGGCTAATGAAGGCGGGTATACACCATACAGTGTGCTATAAGGTAAATTGTGCCCGGACAGCGGCGCTACGGTCTACTCTTATATCGAATTGCAACTGTCAATGGATCTTTTATATGCATGCCTATATGTACACAGGACCTCGCTTTTACATGCAATCCGAACGACTAGACAGCTGTCCTTGTCAGACCCTCCGTCCTGCATGACTGACAAGGTGAAACCACGCCGAAAAATCTGGATGATCTTTCTTGGTCAATGCAGGGATAGAACACCCGACCTCAAGGCAAGCAAACCAGCGTCTTATTCACTTAGTCACCGTGACAACTAGTACGACGGTAATTGTCGGCAGTACCTCTAAGAGACATTTTATCCGGAGCTACAGGGTTTCTTTCGGGGACCTCTCCTTTCATTGATACTCATCCTGTTATTAAATCCTTTTCTGCCATTCCTGGAAATTTCTGGAATCCCTTTTGATAAAATTTCTCTGTTTCGAACACTTATCTCATTATTAACACAGATATCATGAATCGACAGCCACTGCAGATGATATAAACAAACCAGCGTCACCTATAACTGAGAGTAAAACATTTTGATCTTCCTTTTTTAAAATCCAATCCGGGGTTTACCTACCATTGATAGTTTTGTGTTCCTCATTAGATCTTAGATAATCAATTTAGCGCGGATTAAGCCACGATACAATTTGATTAAAACACAGATCCTATTTCGTTTCGTTTTTTTGTAGTTCAAAATTTCGCTTTACTTGCCTTTACTACACTAGGACCTTGAAAAGTTGTTATATAAACGGTGGCCATGTAGATGTGAGGGAGAAGCCAATGAAACTGTGTGTTACAGCGAGCTCTTGGCGTACGGTGCACGGAACTGTGGGTACCCCTCTAGAAACATCATATGTATGATGTCATTGGGTCAAAAGCCTCTCGTATGAATCCCGACGCGACCCCCTCGCTATAACGAAATATAGATCTCTATTTTAATCAGATTGGAAGTGATTAAATATGTATTTTTCGAAAAAAAAGGGGAAAATCAGCATCTTTAAAGCAGAAAGGTCAGTAATCTGGGACGAATTGGTCAAGGGTCAGTGGACTGGATAAACCGTTGACCGAAGGATTGGTCTGATCATAGCCTTCACTGGTCAGAGAGTTGAGAATTAACAGACTACCATTAACCGGAAGTGTAAGATATAGTAGCGCATGTGGTTTGTATCTAGTAGGTGAACCAGGTGATTTAAATCACGTTTTAACATACCATAGTAATAAAACACATTAAGTGGTTGCTACTATTTTACCATACGAAACTTAGGCTATCATTAAACACGAAGCTAGATGGCCGTCATTTTCATTCCTACATCGACATCTTAACCGAGAATGTTTGAAAATATTTATTCTGCCAATTAAATCTTTGTGTGTATGATAAACATGAGACGGATTTGAATCACGTAACGACGGGCAAACTAACATGGCGGCCATTCGGCGCAGAGCTCTGTTCTCAAAGGAGAAATTCCTCTGTGTGCAGAATGCTGTCTTACCAGCAACCGAATTACTCAAATATTTATTCTGCCAATTAAATCTTTGTGTGTATGATAAACATGAGACGGATTTGAATCACGTAACGACGGGCAAACTAACATGGCGGCCATTCGGCGCAGAGCTCTGTTCTCAAAGGAGAAATTCCTCTGTGTGCAGAATGCTGTCTTACCAGCAACCGAATTACTAAAAGACACAGTGTTCGCTACACGTCAATTATCGTCTGACAATTAATACGAAGTATGGCGATTGGTTTGAACAGTACCCACTACCCCGATTGTTTATCATCTGGTCAACCATTAAACATACCATTGCCTATAAACAAACGTCCAGATTGACGTCATGGCACCACATTCCATACGCTCCTGGATTCTCAAATAATAAAAAGTAGCATCTGGATTTTTTTTGATGATAATACTGACGTTTGTTGGACGTTTAAAATTGAATGTAAAAACCACCTGACTAAAATTAGATTACTATTTCATTTCCCCTGTTTCTATGCTATTTTTTTGTTTGTTTACTAATTAGAAATTGGCACGTGGGTTGCACGTTAGAGATATGATAGCTGATGAGAGTAAGGGATCAGCCATTTAACCAAACCAGCATGTGCTTAGTAAGCTATAAATGCCATGATTCTCCTAATAACTGCTGATATATTATGATAATAATATGTTTTGGTGGGTATTAAAAAATCTTCTGTTTCATAAAACGAATATGCTCCGCCGCAGTTTTGGATACGATTCAAAATCTCATAAATGGCGACCAGCGACTTCATGTTAACGCCAGAATGAAATGGGGTTTATCGTCCAACGTTTCTGATCCCACTCTGCTGATGAAGATGGGCCAACACTAGTTCAGCTCTGAATAATTTAAATCCTTGTATTTATGTATTTATTCCTTGACATTTGCATTATATGTATATATGTCATTTTTATTTGAGAAAGTTTTGTTTAAGAGTTTAATATATGTTTTTCCTCTTTTTCTTTTGAAGAAAAAACAACCTTGTTATTTATGCATTTTTTAAATTTTGTTTTTTTGGAAAAAAAAAAATAAAACTTAAGAAACAAGCCTCAATAAATACTGAATATGAAAGTAAATGGTTTTGTCCTTCATTATACACCTGGATTGTTTGTTTTATTCTATTGTAATATTAAAACGTGGGCACAGGAATTAATGACTGAAGATTCTAATTTTTTTTTTCAAAGATTCCATAATGTACCTAAATTTCGTTTCGTCTTGTATGACCGACATTCCTAAATATGGACGTTGACCTATATTTAGAGTGTCATGTCAGCGAAAAGTTAACTTGATAGGAGGGGACGTATTTTTAACAGCTTGTTGTGTCGGTCATACTGACTCTAGCGAGGTAAGCAAGGTCTTATTTTCTCACTAAGATGTTCCTTTACATTGTACTGGCGTTCACACGGATTGACACCCCATCGTTTAGCAGTGAAAAATTGCCCAGTAAAATTGACTGGGGCTTCAATTCCGTTCGACATTGATTCAATCGGGCACCCCCTGAACGTTCAGGGGGAGTGTAAATGAGACCAACGTTCAGAGCTGAACTAGGCCAACACCAGTGTTGGTAACACATGTAAACTAATGTTGGTATATAGGAATTATATCACGTTTTACATATATTATACCGGTATTTAATATAGGAATGATACTCTATATTTATATACTGTACCAAACAACCGTTATTAGGCCTGACAAGGACAGGTGTGTAGTTCGGATGGGACAAAATATCGAGTTCCCGTGTGTACATTGGTGTGCACGTAAAAGATCCCTTGGCAGTTGGAATTGGATATAAGAATAGGTCGTAGTGCCACTGCCCGGACAAAATATCCCTAGCTCACTGTATTGTTTATACCCGTCGTCATTCGCCCAGCGAGAGACAACGAGTAGGACGCTAAACCCCATTTTATTTCATTTCGTTTCTATTTTTGAATTCACGTTATTTAGAGTTTGAAATTAATTCATCAGATGAATTTATCAAGTAAATGATAACAGGCATACGCCATGCAGCGTGCAGTGGGCGAATTTTGAGAGGGCAGCGGCAATATGGCCTTCTCTTCATGAAATTGCAACAGTTCTTTTAGGTGCACGTCATCGTGTACACCACCTTCAATAGAAGGCTTGATCTCGCCTTAACTACGTACATCTTATCAAGCCCTTCGAGTAATTTCGCCTCTAAGTTCGATTGGGTAACAAGCCTAGCTTGGGAACCTATCAGATTCACCTGTCGTCGTGAATACCAAGACTCGCGCTTCTAGTTAAAATGTTTACATGTGACAATCGAGTTGCAAAGTTCAAAGATCGATCAGGTTACTGGTTTTCCGTGAGTTTCTAAATTTAAATTACTTAAGGAACATGCGTGTACACGTGACTTTGGTGTTTTCGTCCCATCTCACTAATCAATCCGCCGTGATTCCCAAATGAGATGTAAATACACAAAATTACAAATCCCTTGCATCAATCCAACACCCTTTGGTATATAGAAAAATAAATCTTATTATTCGTCTAATGAAATAAGGAACGTAAACAATCTCATTTTTTAATGCAAAATCCTGCAAGGAAATGAAATTAGTTCATGTAAAAGACACAATATTTTATCCCCTGTGTTAGGTCGTCTGTACTCGACAAGGATTCGATATAACACGGTTTTCTTCAAAGATGTAATTTAACAAACCTAAATCAATTTAATTGAATATTCACACGACGGCAAGTAATAAACACATTTCAATAAACTCATATCGATTTTAGCACATAGTCTTCACGGTTAGCATTTCTTTTATAGCCAATTATGTCTCCCTTATGTTGGCAGGGAAATCAAATTGGATTTATGTTCTTACTTTTCTGCGCCAGTCGGACTAATGGGGATGGCATATGTCATGCATTGTACTATGGGGGAATTTGACCGCGGCAGCGCAAAAACGGCTTACTCGGGATATTTAACATAATGCAAATCGTGTACACGGGACCGTGGGTTTTAGGTGTAATTCGAACGACTACGTTCGACTAACGTCTGCAGTGCTGTAGTTTCGAAGCAATTCTCGCGCGAGGCGATCGCCAGCCTAACCTACTGGGTTTTCTGCGGTCCCACTGCTAAAAAGTATATTTCGCCCCCCCCCCCCACACCCCCCCCTCTCTGTCTGTCTGCAAGCTTCGAGGTCGTGTGTTCGAATTCTGCATTTTCTGACTTGGTCTCCCCTTGTCAAGGGAGCAGTACGTGGGGGGGGGCTGACAAGAACAACTGTCTAGTCGTTCGAATGGGACGAAAAACCGAGATAGGAATTCGAGATAAGAATAGACCATAGTGCCGCTGCCCGGGCACAATTTTCTTTCATAGTACACTGTATGGCGTATGTCAGTCTAGAAGCAGAACAAAAGGACTTTAAACCATTTCATTTCATTCCGCCCTCTCTGTTTCTCTCCCCTCCCCCCCCTCTCTCTCAGCTCCCTCTTCCACTCTTCAAATTGCAATCTGTGTCAAAGGTTCAATGGTCTTGTAACATTTCATGTTTTTTTTTATATTCTAAACCTGAGAATGAAAGTAGAAGACCAAAATAAAAGATCTGACTGTTCACCGATATTTAGACCCATATCCGTGTTACCTAATCGCCTGACCGTGAAACAACATTTAAAAAATGCTGACAATGTGTTCATATTTCCGTAAACATCCGTGTACGGTATACCCCACCCCAAGAACCGTTTTTCTGCGTAATATATACTTTGACCAATGAATATATTCTAAAAGTTGGCAGGCACGTGACGAACGAAATCGTCATCGTTCTTTCAATAACAACGGGTTATACAATTATTACAAACAGAGAGAGAGAGAGAGAGAGAGAGAGAGAGAGAGAGGGGAAAATAACCGGGAACCCGGTACGCATGATATCTGTTTTAGACAAATTGGAGGAAGATGTTGTTCTTTGAATGAAACCTAATCCAACCTATGGTTTATTTCACCGATTTCACAAGTCGTTATCAAACATATCAACAATAAGAAATAAAACGGAGGACGATTTATGGACACGACGATGATAATGATGATGATGATGATGTTGATTTTGTAAATGTAGAAGAATGATATGTTGTAAGACGGATGGTTTTTGTGTATAAACATGTTATTGATGTCTTCTTGTTAACCGTCTAACGATTATAAATGATCCGTGTTTAACCGACAAAGGAATAAAATCTAGTTAATCTATTTATAAAGTCTAACAATATAAATTGATAGATTTACAAATATCATTATTTATCATCCTCCCCACATTATTCACGGTGAGTTATATCCTCTTTAGTAATATAAAACATTTATCTATCTTTCAGAGATGGGAGATACGCGTGTTTCGTTTCAATCTGATACATAATTAACAAAGGAAACAAACAGAACAGGGGCGGAACAAGCCTTGGGGGTAGAAGTTTGCGATTATGAGTAATGACTATTTCAAGGGTTTGCGTCCGATACTTGCTTACAGAGGGAGAAAGAGAAACGGTGTTTAACGTCCTCTCGGCACAAAGTAGGTCATTTCGGGACTACCATAATTTTATTTCAATGATTGGTTTGCGCGTAGGGGTCTTTAGCAGTGACGGGGGAAACTTCAATTTATTATTCTTAATCTAGAATTTGTTAAACCCTTAGATCTTACGTAGAACACTTTATGGACGGTGACAAGAGTAAAAATCCAAACAATGATGCTGTTTCAAATTGCTTCTTACATCTTTAGATGTTGAGAGCATCTAAACATTAAAATGGCACAACAGTAGGTCGTAATAAAACCTCAATTCATTTTATTTGAAATGGACAGGCCTAAACATATAAAAATAATCGACGAAATGTCTTTGAAACATGGAAGGAAACATTATCATTCCACCAGGTATACACGTGTTAACGCAAGTACCCAAATATTGACTATTGCTTCCATATGAGGATAAAATTCCTGGCTAATTTATGACGTATGTTGTGATACTGGGAAACCCCAGGTTTTATGAATGGAAGTGGCCCAGTGTTTTCACGTGTTAAGGATACGATCCGAGGTCAAAGCAATAACATTTGTTATTCATTTATTGTTTGAAGGGTTACACCTATTTTACTTATATTCTAGAAGATATTCTGTTGTTTTAGGTTGTTTTCACCTTCTGTAAAGTTGTACTGGCAGGGTTGAGGTCGGGTATTGTTTCACTGTAAAGTTGACCTGGTAGGGCTGAGGTCGGGTATTGTTTCACTGGCATGGTATATACTACGCCCTTTGAAGCTTTCTTCCACTTTAGCTTATTTTGATCTGGGCTATGTACAGGAACTATTCAGAGCGCCATTACAAATCGACTGTCCCTGGTTGTCACTTGCATTTTCCGTATCCTATCTAATTTTTTATGGTTAAAGTCACGTGATGTGGTTTAAATCCCAATCTTGTATGTGACAATTCGCCTGCACAACCCCGTGAGTTTTCTCCGGGTAAAGAGCCCTACGCAAAATTTGAACTACAATTTGTATGTATGACAATTTCTAAATGCCTAGTTCGTGTCGAGTGGACGTCAAATTCCTCTCTCTCTCACTCTCTTTCTCACTCTCTCTCTCTTTCTCTCTGTGTTTTGGTTGATGAAAGACCAAATACGCAATATCCGACCTTAACGTAACAGGTGAGGAAAATATGTCGAAGACTGCAAACGATAAAAATAAACAAAACTAACAACAGTACCGATCAGGAATTCGTTTCGTAAACTTTCTCCTGTTGTTAATATTCATAGAACCAAAGATAGACCCGGTCTATGATGCTGATATCAGATCTTGGCAACTAGGATGGGGTCTCGACTGACTTGTTAATACAGGCATGACCTTTACAACATCTAAAAGCATAGAAATTTGATGTCTACACGACTTAAGTTCATTGGGTAATTTACGTAACCAAAAACAACATGCTGATATAACATCAGTTCCGGTTTTAGAAGTTCACTTTTATACAACAATAATCTTCTGTATCTTTCTGTCTGATATGATACCTTTATAAACAGACCGGTTTCCTCTGTCATATGATACCTTTCTAAACAGACCACTTTCCGCTTATTCTGCTGAATTGCACATTTAGTCGTAATACGATTGCTTCTTTTGATATCGTAATTTAAAGAGACATTATGGGAGATTAGATAAAGAGCTGGCAGTTCTCACTATAGTTCAAAACTAGATAATGTAAAGGGAATTTGCTGAAAGTTTCAGTCATATTGATTCACTCTGAAATGAGATATTAGATTTTGAATTTTAGGCCTAGCCTCGATCATCATTACGACATAGTCTAGATTATCCATTTTTGGATTAAATCATCAATGACCGTCGAACAGCAAATCAGATTCAAATCTAGTAAACATTGCAGATTAGCGATAACATCGATAGTTAATTTTGGTCTGGATAAGTTAATTCTAAACGTTTCTTTATTGATTTATAGATATAGTTTTAGACTACTTTTGAATTGTTTGCTTGTTTGTGATTTCTGAGTATGATGTCTTGTTCATATATTTGTTATTGTGTAAATTGTGTGTGGTGCAATCACCCTGCACGTACTATTAGATAACATTTCAGGCCTAAAGAAATACCTGCAATAGACAGATTAGCTCTTGTATCATGTATTTTAAGCGATACAGACTCAGTGCAATCCCATATTGTGATTTATGTCGGCAGTCAACGTAAACAGATAGAAACTTTGTTCACCTGTCATAAATGGTACACAAATATAACCACATTTATAAAGTTTAATAGTAAATCACTAATAATACTGGGAAAAACTTATAAATAAAAAAAGTAGGTACACTTTAACGTTGAAGCGACAGGAGGGGTGGTCTGGATGGCCGAATGGTTAGCACGTACACGCTAGTTCAGAGCATCAAGGGGGCGGGAGGTGTTCTCAAGGGTGCTGTAAACTTGATGGAAACTGTATATCTATCGTTTTTTTTTGTAGAGGGCGAAACTTTTTGCAGCCCCCTCGATACAGTTAAGGGCATGTGTATCATGCGTCAGGGTCCTCCGGTTTCCTCCCACTGCTAAAGAGCCCTACGCACAAGCGAATTATTAAATTAAAATTGAACCATATGTTAGGGTTAGTCCCGAAATGACTGGTTTGTGTTGAGTGAACGTTAAACACCATCTCTCTCTCTCTCTCTCTCTCTCTCTCTCTCTCTCTCTCCTCTCTCTCTCTCTCTCTCTCTCTCTTTGATGATTTATCATGTTGTTTCTTTAAATAGAAATGAGTTCCGTGATTTAATATTATTATATATATTTAGTAATAAATCGAGAAGTAATTGTCTAAGTATTAGATGTTAGGAGCCGTGGGAAAACATAGGTGAGTGTATGTTTTATATCTACAATAACTATACCTGTATTATACCTGTAATATACCTGGCAATAGAAGAAACGTGACATACACAACTTGATTTATATCTCCTGCAGTACACATGTATATAAATATACATTATAACCATTAATCTTCTCTTCTCTGCACCTAAAACACAGAGAGAGAGAGAGAGAGAGAGAGAGAGAGAAGAGAGAGAGAGAGAGAGAGAGAGAGAGAGAGAGAGAGAGAGAGAGAGAGAGAGTATTAAAATACGCTAATCGGGTTCAAACATTGTATTCATATTTTATACACCATGTTTCATTTTAAATAACAACTCGTAGTAGGTGGTCAGCAGGGCATTCACGTGGTCATTTTAGGGGTCAAGCCATGGTAAAAGAACAAGTGACCCACGACACTGACCTCCACCGAAATGACGTGTTTGGTTATTTTTGATCAGTATAGTAACAAGCCATGTTAACTTGTTTTATTGTTGGGGGTTGGGGAGGGGGCGAATGGTTAGCGCGTGCGCGTTGTATCATGAGGTTTGTCATTGAGTCAACTGGTGTGGTTTCGATTGCTCGGTTGTACGTGACAGTGAGGAGGATCACATGTCCAACCTTGTGGGTTTTCTCCGGGTCCTCCGGTTTAGTCCCACTGATAAAGAGCTCGACGCGCTTTCGAATTAATAAAAAAAAGAACCATATGTTAGTCCCAAAATGACTATGTGTGGGTAGAGTGGACACTAAACCCCATTTCTCTCTCTCGATATAAAAACAAATAGTGTTTTCATCAGCGTAAGATGAAACTGTTTTTCTATGCAAACCATAAATCTAAACTTTTCAAATTTATTGGAAGGCGCGGTGGTTTAGTGTATATTGCGTTGGCTTGTGTAGGTCCGGGGTACGATCGTGGTGTTAGCCGAGGAATTTCCTCGGTATTTTGCTTTTTCTTTTATTGTCAGTGGTGCAAGGCAGCAGATGGGGGGGGGGTAAATAAAACTCTCTAGTCGTTCCTATTGTAATAATACATAACAATTTCATTCAGATTTTAATAATACATTTCGTTACGTTTATACGTTTATTTTTTATTTACAATACAGTTCAACATCAAATCCGGAACTAACACCTTATTTGGGCATGTCAGTATATAAAACTGATAGTACAACTGTTAAATGACCAGTTTTAAAAGACATGTAAATCTCTGGTCTATTTTATTATTGTCTGATAAACCAAGTATATACTCTTTTATCTCTTCTAAAATATCAGCCAATGATGAAAAATACTAAAAAAAAATTGGTTTCGTGAAAAAAATGTGGACATTTAGTTAAAAAAAAATACCAAAAAATTGGTGTCGTGAAAAAAAACCCGTGGACATCGGAGATCTGATAAAGGACCACTTTGCTCTAAAGACTAACCTGATAACTAAATCTTATTCTCGATTCTTTTGTCGTTTCTTCTAAGATATGAATAAAACACCCAGTGTGGTGTTTATTAGAAGAAAATCAAGTGTATTAAAGAGGTGCTGACATGCGATATCTCTTTGTTTCCAGTATTGATGGCTGTAGATCAAACCCCATGGGTTATACATGGCTGTAGATTAAAGTAGGATAACGGGAGAGAGAGAGAGAGAGAGAGAGAGAGAGAGAGAGAGAGAGAGAGAGGGTTTAATGTCCACTCGACTCAAACTAGGTCATTTCATTCGGGGCTAAAGATAACGATAAATCTATGAAATGAAATGAAATGAAATGGGGTTTAACCCACTCTTCTATTCCGACTGGACTAATGAAGACGGGCATACGTCATACAGTGTGCTATGAGGAACATTTTGCACGGACTGCGGGGCTAAGACGTACTCTTAATATCGAATTCCAACTGCCGTGGGATATTTTACGTACACGCAAATGTGAAAAACCGAGATCATACACAAGATAGAACGACTGCAGTAACGTAGCCAGACATGACCGAAAACATGACCGAATCATAGCTATTAGTGTTCAGAGACACCCCGCCCCCGCCCCCGCCCCGCACCCTCCACGAAAATATTGAAATTTTAATTTCTTCGTTTAGTGCGTTTGCGGTGAATTTGATAGCAAAGTTTAGCTATCGGCTACATGCGTTTTTCTAGTTTTTTTTTATTACCAAACATGATTATCTTGTGATTGTATCAAAGTTCAATTGACGTAGGTAGTAACAGACGTATATTATTTTACACCAATGAAAATATAAAGCACTCACAAACTGATCTTTCATCCAGCCTGGAGAAAGAAATAAAATGAAATAGAGTTTAAAATGCTTGACTGTTCTGCTCCGTGTGGGCAAATGAAGACGAGGTGGTGAAAGAAATTAAAATGTTTCTATATATAATTATTGATGGGGGTAAGAAATCGAGATTCTGTTAAAATCAATTTCTGTCCTGTGGCAAAGTCATGATGAACTGATACAGATCAGGAGTTTTTCTCTGGAAAATATAGAATATAGAATTACTTGTGTATGATCACCTCCCACCCCAGTAACGCTATGTATAGATGATTATAATAATCTGAAATCATCAACACCCTTTTCCATCCAAAGTAAATCTCAAATTGCGATTCAAAAATTCGCAATCGACAATGATAAATAGAAACTGAATAATAATTCAAAATTCATTTGTTTGGAATCAAAATAACACGTTTTATGTGCTTATTATTTCTATGTTTTTATGTTATTATTGTATAATAAATTTTAATCCTCAACGCCCCTTTTCCACTCGGGATGTTCAGGCTGTTGTTTCCTCTTGTCAGTGGTGCAGGGCGGAGGGTTTGACAAGTACAACTGTCTAGTCTTTCGGATGGGACGAAAACCCGAGGTCCCGTTTATACATCGGCGTGCATGTAAGTGGAATTCGATATTTTCATAAGTCTTAGCCCTGCAGTCCTTAAGGGGCAGTTATATCATTCGATATAAGAATAGGTCATACTGCCGCTCCACGGGCAAAATTTCCGCCATAGCACACTGTGTGGCGTATGCCCGTCTTCATTAGCCCAGCCGGAGCAGAACAGTAGGACGTTAAACCCCATCTCATCTGTGTACATCATTTCCCTTCCCAACGTCCAGTAAATCGCAAATTGCGTTTTAAAATCAATAACGAAAAATAGTATTTTTATAATAATTCAAAATATATTTTTTGTATCAAAACAACATGCTTTATTTCTTTTCATGTTATTATTATTTTCATTTTTTGTGGTTTACTTTAATTTATGTTTTCTATATTTGAAGATGGGTCAGATAGAGGTCATTACATCCCCCTGTACACGATTAACGTATTCTACCTATCTTAATATCGTCATTCATCTATCACTAATTGATAAGAAACTACCTTAAACTTGAATGAATATTTATAACAATATCACTTTGTTATGGGAAACTTCCAACCCTGACGACGTTTTTTTGTGAATGGGAATTCAGCGAAGCAAATCTGGAAATGTATGGAAGCTGAAATGGACCACGTCTTCTGTTTTGACGCTAGGTTCCCATTGTTTTGGTTTCCGCCCACTGCTGAAGATCCATACGCGCAAGCAAATTATTGAAATAAAATTGAACCCTATGTTAGTCCCGCAGTGACCCAGTTTGTGTCGAGGGGACGTTACACCCCTTCTCTCTCTCTCCCTCACTGTCTTACGTTACGATAAGATGGTCGCTATTGAATCCAAGATCTGGTACGTTCGGATACGTCTCGATACGATCAATACGATTGCTACGACTGACCACGACATATGATACGACCTGACAAGGATCACCACGAATACTCCACGATCAAAACCACGATTTCAATCGTAGCGCGAATCGTGATAATGGGAACCTAGCATTATTAGTATGGCGTATTATATCGACTGGTGCGCGGCGTTAACCCGATGTCAGTAATAATGACGTGAACGGCGTTCCATAGAAATATGAATCTCGACACCAATGATATATGTAGATCTAGACAATAAAACAAGGTGCGTCATAGATTGATGTTTATCAACCAAGGGCCTTTTTTCATTCATAACAAAAACCACACAGTAAGTTTTTAAAAAAACTTGTTTATGTTAAATATAGCTGTAGGTTGAACGATACAAACAATACATCGGCTTGTTGAGAAACATCTAGTAAATAATGTCTTAAATACAAAAAAAAGAAGATTCTAAAAACGCTTTTCTTCTTCCACACAATAATATAACCATGAATCGTGGCGTTACGGGGTTATAAAATGATTCAATATAAAAATTTCCAAAATATTATATGTCGTAACTAAACATAATCGGGGCTAGATAAAGAGCTGACAGTTCTCACTATAATAGTTCAAAACTAGATAATGTAAAGGGAATTTGCTGCAAATTTCATTCAATTCGATCCACTTTGAACCGATAATTTAGCGATTGAATTTTAGGCCTGGCCTCGAACGTCAATACTCAAATCGGTACGATAAAAACATAGCCTCGATTTTCCATTTCTTGATTAAGTCATGAATAAAAGTTGAGCATAAATCGGATCCTAATCCAGTGAATATCGTAGGCTAGCAATGACATCGAGAGTTGATTATGGTCTGAATATGTTAATTAATGTCCAATTAATAATTAAGATAACATTTCAGGCTTAAAGAAAGGTCTGCAATAGGCAGATTTAGCTCCTGCCTGATGCATGTTTAAAATAATTAAAAATAAAGTGATATTGTGAATAACAACAAAGGAACGTGTACATGTTTTATATAATATGCAGTGATTTAAAGACCAATGATACCTAGACTTGTTTTAATATCTGTCGTTGCTAGGCGGCCATGTAGACATAGAAACAGCATGATCAGTTGCACTGTCGCTTGATAATAAAAAAATACCCCCAATTCAACTCACGTTGACAATATTGAAATTAATGTTAATATCAAATCAAGATGAACCAAGTAAAACCTCACGACGGGCTGCGTGGGCTGCTTGGGCTACTAGATAGTTGCGTGAGAACTTTATACCCAAAAGAGAACTCGATTGAATACAGTGAATTACAAATTGTCAAATCAGAGATGTTCTGTATTTATCACAATCAGTTTTAAATTAAAATTTACTAGCCAACAGAGAGAGAGAGAGAGAGAGAGAGAGAGAGAGAGAGAGAGAGAGAGCTTTGTGATAAGGTCTGTGTCAATTGACGTGGTTTCAATTCCCGGGTTGCGCGTGACAAGGAGTCTGTCCAACCTCGTCGGTTTTCACCGGGTCCTCCTTCCTCCCACGGCTAAAACCCCTACGCACAAGCAAATTATTGAAATAAAATTGACCTTTGTGTCGAATGGACGTTAAACCCCATTTTTCTCTCTTTCGCTCTGTTTGCAATCCGGATGTTAGTAATCTCTGTTGTCCAGACCATAAAACAGCCGAATTGATATTCTTATTCTAAAAGTATTTAATTATGTATCCGTGTGTGTAAACTTCCAACTTTTATCATTGTATAAACTAAATACTGTTTAGACGTTCATTCAACCAAGACAGGGACTCGGTGCATTCAACTTCAGTTTAAAATAAAATTTAAAAGGAAACGAAAGTATGTCACTCGGAATCATCTAATGATACGTTTCAAATATCTAAGATGTCTTCCTCAATTGTATCGTACATGGAGTATAACATGTCTATGAAGGGATACACTATAAAAAATACATTCACATTATTTTGAACAAAGACATCAATGGTTGTAGTTTTGACAAGATGTGTGCATTGATCGTACAGGTCATTCGAGTCTTAGCATCGCATCTTCCTCCATTTTGAGACTGACATAGGGGACAATTCGTTTCTATAGTTACGTGTGGAATAGGTTTCTGCCTAGACCCATCTTAATTGTGAAGGGTTCTTTTATTTTGCACCCATGCTTACGTGAGAGCGATCTATTTCGTACACATTGCGTCATAATCCCGTGTACACATTGGTGTGTGCGTAAAAGATCCCTTGACAGTTGGAATTCGATATAAGTGTAGGCCAGGGTGTCTGGGCAAAATTTCATTCATAGCCCACTGTATGACGTATGCCCGTCTTCCTTAGCCCAGTCGGAGCAGGACACACACCGGTAATTAACCCTATTTCATTTCATTTCATTTTCGCTTTATGTCAAGTACGTTCGACTACTTGTGGCTTCAGTCGCAGGTTTGTAGAGGAAGTTAACCGATTTAATTTTATCAGTGTATTCGGCGCATGTTTTTAACAATATATAACCCACCGACATGAAACCCTTTAACGAAATACGCATTAATTATAATCTTATATAAACTTATCTTATTCACGGATAAACAACAGTCAACTTTACAATTTAAAACTTGCTCATCTCTTCACAAACAGGTGTACATTTACCTATTGTTACCTATCAAAAATTGATGATCACTTTTTCTAGTTTATATATGTAGATAGGTAAAAGATGAAAGGAAGCCGCGCCGACAGGTGAATAGAAAAAAACATGGTAATGTTTTCCTACAAGAGTGTCGCAAATATCCTGACGACAACAATAGAAGTGGAAAGTAAACCTTATTAATCTGAATGGAAGAAAAGAGGGTGGGTCTGGTTTGTCTCAGTTCATTCATAAGTTGGTTGTTGGGTAAACCATCATCGCATACCAGGGTCTTTTTTCACGAAATATTAACTAAGATAAAATCTAAATTTTAGTAATTTGATTGGATAATATTAGATTCGTTTTAGTGCTTAGTCAATCAAAATTGAAGTACCTACTAAAATTTGGATTTTATCTTTAGTTAAGATTTCGCTTATCAGGGCCCAGACCACAGATTATAATGTCTCTTCTCGGCTTGTGGTGGCGCAGTGATGGGGAAGCGCTAGTTTACCTTAGTTCATTCATAACTGGGTTATTTGTAAACCATTCTCGCAAACCAAATCACATATTATAGTCAGTGATGATGTACTGTTCTTGACTTGTTGTGGCTCGGTTAGTGTGGCGCTGGCTTAACTAGTTTAATATAGTTCATCCAAAGGTTGTTTTGTGGGTCAACCAGATCACAGCAATAATGAACCAAAATGAAATTGGGTTTAGCGTATCACTTTTCCGTATCAACCGGGCTAAACCATACAGTATTCCATGAGAGTAATTTTGTCCTGACAGTGGTGTTACGGCCTACTCTTATTTCAAATTCGAACATAAAAGGGTTCTTTTCTGTACGTACCAATATGCACGCATGGTCTTGTATTTCCGTTTTTATCCGACCGACCTGGCTCGATCCCTTCCCAGTCCATCCATCCTGCACCACCGACAAGGGGGAAACCACGCCTGGAAATCCGTGGCAACTTTCTCAGTCAAATTAGGCAGAGACCCTTGGCCAATAAGTGCACACGATGACAGCCAGAAACCCTAGACCGAGTTTTTTCTCTAGCATTGCAGACGTGACAATAGAGAAAAAAAAAATCAGTTTCAAAAGGACGGAAATATTGTGTTGACAAAATGTTAAATTCACCCTTTCCTGTTCTTACGAAGATGGTGTATATCACATGATAGTCAAATGCTTGTGTACATATGTATATGTGTGTATTAGATATAGATTATGTATATCATTTAACCATAAGTGGTTAACCACATTTTACCTATATTCATATATATTCTATATTCTAATAATCGTCATGTAGACAATAATTTCTTTCACTTATTCTATTATCTTTTGTTATTAAGACAACTTGACTGGTAACTCGGATAAAAGTCATTTACCCTTCAATTCCTTCGATCAATTCTGGCCCCGAGTTCACAAAAAATTCTCAGACTAAGGTTAAGAATTTACTCAATATTTTTCCCCCATTTTAAGTAAAATATAGTCGTTATAAAACTTTTGTTCTTTTAATGTATCAAATACATCAATAAGAAACTAAGTGCAAAGTTTTGTGTTTTTGGATCAAAGATATTTCTCATTAACAGTGATTGAAAGTTGATTAAATTCATAACTTAAGTCTGAATATGCAGGATCAGAAGGACAGGAACGATAATGATGCGATGTAATTAAAAATAAAACAATATTAAACAAACAGTAAAATACATTTTTAAAGCATATCAATAAATTACTGTCAATATCCTTTTTGTATATGAATAAAAACGTTTTTTTCATTCATTTTGGGGATGCTGTTTGTGGTCCCTGAATCAGTTACACCATGATACGCCCTGCCCGAATCCCCCCAACCACCAATCTTCTTCCGCGAATCACTCAATTACTTACTTACTTTGTCAAAATCATTGTCAATCTTCAATCTCTTTTTATAAGCAATTTGTATGTGAATAGGGATTTGGGAACATGCATAACCTATATTAAACCCCTTTCCTGTCAATCTTCAATCACGTAAGCTCATAACACCCTTTGTTTAATTTTGCCTGATATAAAAGACTAATTTAAAAGTAAAATACTCCTCCTAACCGACTTGTATAAACTAGATATAAACGACATTATAAGATAGATCGGATATTGATTGATGATTTATGATAGCCTGGAGTTATAGTTTGTATAGATCAGTGATCAGTAGGTACCTGGTACTAAACCTCGTCTGTATACAGGGGCGGGTCCAGAAGTGTGGGGTGGGGGCTCACTAGGTACCTGGTACTAAACCTCGTCTGTATACAGGGGCGGATCCAGGCGGGGTCGGGAGTGGAGTCCAAACACTACCATGTTAAGTGACATTAAAAGCATTTTGTAATTAGTGCAATCTGATTAAAACACAGATCAGATTTCATTTCGTTTTTTATAGTTTAAAATGTCGTTTTACTTGTCCTTACTACACTAGGATCTGGGAGAGTTGTTATATAACAGGCGTCGTAGTTGATGTGAGGAATTAACCAATGAAACGGTCTGTTATGGTGAGTTCTTGGCGTGATCTACACGGAACTGTGGGTAAACCCCCAGAAACGCCAACGTCGATTGATTAATCAATGTCAAAAGCCACTCGTATGACCCCTGACGCGACCTTCCCAGTACAACTGGTCAGATCTTCATTTAGTGTAGGCCATCGAAAATATATTAAAAAAACGAAACGAAATATAGATGAGTATTTTAATATGATTGGAGAAAAGTGTAACGGTCGTGTGCTTTATCTTTTCATCAGAAGGGGGGTTGGGATGGCCTAGTGGTCTAGAGTGCCGCACTTCGACCTCTAGCTTGCCGGTCACCTCTGGCTTGCGGCTGTGGTTTCGAGCCCTGGTGTGAGCGTATGTAGCATGGAGATAAGGGCGCCTTCTCAACCTCGTGGGTTTCCTCAGGGCACTCCGGTTTCCTCCCACTGATAAAGACCCCTGAAATAAAATTAAAACCATATGTTAGTCCCGAAATGACCAAGTTGTGTCGAGTGGACGTTAAACCCCATTTCTTCTTTCATTTCACCACATAGTGGGAGCGGATGGGAATTCAAAGAGAGAGGGATAATGATACAGACATGTGATATCACAATCAATGCTTTACATCAATAAAATTAAATCACAAAGAGATCCTATCTATTATAAAACTTGACGTCATACGGGTGTTGGATTTCTCTCTTTAAAACACACAGTATGTATGCCCGCGTAACTTACAGACGACGATGTCATCATGCATTTTCAACTGTCAAATTTCCTTACCAGGAGCCTGACATATCCCCTCCTTCAAAATTTCCTGGATCCGCCCCTGGTATAAACTAGGATGTAGATCTATTTATCAAAACAAAACTCTTTAATCTCATCTTCATATTTATTGTTTTTTATAGAGTGGAAATTTTTCAAATTTATCTAAAGGTGGAGTTATTATATTTAGTTCATGTCTTTTCTTAACGCCATTATCAATTAACTATAGGTACTTGAACGGAAATATATTGTATGTATTGATGACGTCATTATTGTTGTACGACAAGAGTCAAGATGGCGAATGAAGATGATTTTTATTGGTAGAGGCTGGTACTATTTCCATTTATTAAAAACACATCTACATAAATTGATTTCTTTTCGTTCATAATTTCAATATGTTGATTTAAATGAACACGAACTAACTGTATATATGACGTCTATGATTGGTACGGCGTGGTTCTTTGCACGGATACGGGTACGTAAATAGTGTTAGTACTAACTTATATACACCCGAATTATCAGTGAACCACTTCCAAACTCAGTTCAAATATTATAGTAATTCATGGATTCCTTTCTTATTAAATATTTTATTTATAAAAAATACGAAATACAGATAAATTAAACGCCTAAAAAAATGGTTGGGGAGGTTCGGGAATATCCGGAGACCACAATGGCCGCTTTATATAAATATTTAGGGAATACTAACCCGAACCGTATCCCTTTTAAAATGAGTGAAAGGTAAATTGGACCCAAGTCCACAATGGCCGCTTCATATAAAAGAGTATTTTGGGTGTACTAACCCTAACCCTATCCCTTTTAAGTGGAATAAACGGTAAGTTGGAACTACGTTCAGTGTTCTAAAAAGGGTTAGGGTTAGGGTTAATATGTCAATGGCTCTTTTAAATCCCAAGGAATGTTCTTGGCAAACACTGGAAGCGAATACCAGACCTCCTTGCTAGTTAGTCAGCGCGATTCTTTATTAAGCGGAATTCAAACTACAATTCGCTTCAAGGTTGTAATTTCAGATATCGGAAAACGGCGTAACCAGTCTATGGAAGATATTTCCTTGCATCACGTGAACTCAATTAATTTAAGACATTCTCTTTGCATTCAAACCACATCTAAGAAATCACTGCCAAAGGATTAAAGTATTTTATTGGCCCGTGGGGAAATCAATCAAAAATGCGAAGTTCAATAGTTCTGCCCTGAAAGTAACTGTTCACCTTTTTTCTCCACGATCAAAAGGAACCTTAGTTTGTCTCCGGTCATAATTTAGGACGGTATGACGTAATAGGAACGGTCATGTTTATGATTAGATTGGCTCGTGGTCAACAAGAAAGTCTCCGATGACGTCAATCGTATATCTATATTTAAAAGCAGTAAAAGCTTATCTAACACCGCTATATGAACCAGATTGCAGGTCAAAGGCAATCTAGTTATACGATTACATCAGCAGAATAACCTGAGAGAGAGAGAGAGGGAGAGAGAGAGGGAGAGAAAGAAGAGGGGGATGCGGTTTAACGTCTACTCGACACTAACTACGGGACTAACACATGGTTCAATTTTATTTGAATAATTTGATTGCGCATAGAGGTCTTTAAACAGTGGGAGGAAACCATAGGCGATCCCACTCCAGTTGACTCAATGACAGGCTTTATGATACAGCGCGCACGTTCTAACGATTCGGCCATCCAACTCCTCTTTTATATATAACTGGACGATAAGAACCCTTACACGTAAGCGAATTAATGAAATATAAATTGTACTGTATGTTAGTCTCGGAATGGCCAAGTTTTACTGAGCGGACGTTAAACACCATCGCTCTACAAGAGATTATGATTATGTTTTATGGGGGATTAATTTGGATTATTTATATTCATTGTTTCACCTGTGTATAACGATTTAACCCTTGTAACCCCAGGTCATCATATAAAACAGTTCTGTGATATTTACTTTTCTTGCGTTATACGCCATTGATAATCTATGTCAGTTGGTTTTAATATTTCATAAAATTCTATGTACATGTACATTAAATGTCCCATTAATTGTATCTGGTGGGTGTGTGGGTGGGTGTGTGTGTGTGGGTGGGTGGGTGGAAGGGGTAGTAAACGACTGCGCTATTCATCATGAGGTCTGTCATTGAATCAATAAATGGGTAAGCCACTAACTACCTAGCTTGGAGGTCGAGTGTTCGATCCCTGCATTGGCCGAGAAAGTTCATCGTGATTAAACCTTTCCTGTGATTCAGAACGGAGGGCCTGACAAGGACAGCTGTCTAGTCGTTCGGATGGGATCAACAACCGAGGACCTGTATATATATTGACGTGCGCGTAAACGTCCCCTTGGCTGTTGGAATTCCATATAAGAGTAGACCATATTTCCCCAATAGCACACTGTATGACGTGTGCCCGTCTCTATTAGCCGAGTAGGAGCAGCATAGTAGGACGTTAAACCCCATTTCATTTCGTTACATTTTCATTTCCAAAAGTCCGACTTTTAAGAAATTACGAAAAAAAATCTTATCATATCAGTAGAATCCTTAAAATGATGCGGATAATTCAAATTAGACTTTTATAAACGAATGACATTTCAAATCGTGTAAAAAGGTAAGGAGAAATTAGATGGAAGAGTGACGGTGATTAGACATTAGTTACAGGTGAACAGGTAACTTGTACAGGTAACTGTAATTTACACCAGGTGAAAATAATTAACTCAAAATGTCAATCACGGTCATTCAGGTCAATGGGTTATGTCGTCTGGTAGCTGACGTCACACGTTGTGCTATATTATTGACAGTGGTTTAACGTGGATTATTTCCGCTTAGATTTAACATAAGACCTGAGTTCAATATAAGTCATATCGCTATATATTATAGTTAAAAGAACTATCCTGGCCTTTGGGGGAATTAGCACGTGTGCGTTTGATCATAAGGTCTGTCATTGAGTCGGGAGGTTGGATGGCCGAATGGTTAGCGTGCGCGCGTTGTATCATACGGCCCGCCATTGAGTCAACTAGGGTGGGTTCAAATCCCCGGTTGTACGTGACAAGGAATAGGGTCGTCTGTCCAACCTCGTGGGTCTTCTCTAGGTCCTCAAGTTTCCTCACACTGTTAAAAGATCCCTACGCGCAAGCGAATTGTTGAAATAAAATTAAACCATATGTTAGTCCCGAAATGACCTAGTTTGTGTCGAGTGGACGTTAAACCCCATTTCACTCCCTCTGTGTGTCATTGAGTCAAGTGGCGTAGTTTCGATTCCTGGTTTTTACGTGAGTAGAGTCGCCGGTCCAACCTCGTGGATTTTCTGCGGGTTCTCCGGTTTATTCCCACAGCTAAAGACCCATGTGCCCTAACGAATTATTGAAAGACTGTATCTTTACACTCAATCGTATTTTATGGTGTGATTATGTCTGATATTACTTGAGATATATTTGTCCAGCACACACATAAAGGATTAAAAAATTCACCAGGTTTGTTTTAAAATCTAGGGTCAAAATAAACTCTTGAGTGCTTTTGAACCTTCCTGACACATATAGACAACTTTATATTTAATCAAGTCGGTCCCTTTGATGTATAGAAATACACCTATATAATAAACCAGGTAAAATTGTATCATTATTATCAAGTATTAGATATCAGTAATTGGAAAATATTTGACAGGTAATAAATCACCCAATCGTGCTATAAAAAGATGAAGTCAAAGGTCACGGAACTGATTAATTTGGGGTAAATTTTCTTACCAACAATTTTCTAAAGTTGTCGTATTGTCTAAGATGTTTGTTATATCTGAAATAAATTGAGTACACTTCAAAGAAATGGATTTAAGTTTAACGTCCTTTTCGGGTAGATGAAAAACGGTACATAGAAATGAAATGAAATGGGGTTTAACGTCCTACTGTTCCGCTACGACTGAGCTAATGCAGACAGGCCTATGTCACGCAGTGTGATATGAGGAACATTTTGCCCGGACAGCGGCGCTACGGCTTCTTCTAATGTCATATTTAACTGTCAGGGGTTCTTTAACGTGAACTCAAACGAGTATACGGGGCCTCAGGTTTTTGTTCAATACGAATCGACTAGGAAGCTGTCCTTTCCAGGCCCTTTGTTCTGCACCACTGACAAGGAGAAACCGCGCACTGGATAATTCTGAAGAACTTTCTCGGCCAACATGCAGTGCGAAGGCGAGGTCTCAAGGCTAGTGAGCCATCGTTTAATTCCAGAGCCATCGCCCCCCCCCCAAAAAAAAATAAAAATAACCGGATACGAACACTACATTTTAATCTGAGACCATATTGGCGTGGATTAAGTCGTTACTCTCAGACAATGATGCAAATGGCAATCAGTATAAAGATGACAGCGAGCCATCGTTAAATTCCAGAGCCAAAAAAATTCCCCCCCAACAAAAAAAAAAACAAAAAAAAAAAAACGGATAC
Source organism: Patella ulyssiponensis (assembly GCA_963678685.1). Lineage (NCBI taxonomy): Eukaryota > Metazoa > Mollusca > Gastropoda > Patellidae > Patella > Patella ulyssiponensis. The sequence goes on from OY783230.1 coordinate 76,003,347, forward strand.
CAACACTACACTTCAATCTGAGAGCATATTGGCATGGATTAAGTCGTTACTCTCACACAATAATGCAAATGGCAATCAGTATAAAGATGACAGTTTGAATAACATTGACAATTGTCTTAGAAGAAAACAAACTGTTGAATTTCCTACAACCTGTTGAGTTATCTAATCGTCGTGTTACATAAGGTAGCCGACACAACCCAACGTCAAACATAATAAATATATTAATCTTAAAAATAAATGATTTGGGTGTAAGTTGTGGCAAGCTCGAACAGTTCATTATTTGAAGTAAATGTAGAATTTGTGATAAATTCGACTTGTTATGTCATAAATGATTTGAGAGTAGTCTCGAAATGAAATGATCTTTAACGTTCTAATCTTCTGCTCCGACTGGGTTAATGGAGACGAGAGTAGTCTCGAACAGTTGCCTAATTTAAGTTCAAGGTGATTAATTTGAAATAAATGTAGAATTTGTGATCAATTCGACTCGTTATGTAATAAATGAGATAATTCAACTTAAAAGATGAAAGAAGTGAACTTGGGTTAATATGATTTATTATGAGGTCGTCCTGTTGAATCTTGTACATAGCTGTCTGCACCTTGTTATCAATTCCCGAAGATGGAGGCGTTTAATCGAAATTCTGAAACCCTACGAAGACCATATTAATTAAGGTGTACGAATCTACCGCACACTATATCAAACGTCTCCCAAAAAACATTCTCACTAAGGATCCCTTGGACAACTACTCGGCGATTGATGGACATCGAGATTTGACATGACGTCATTATTCCATGGGGGCTGCGATGGCGTCATGTTCGGTGTCTGACTCATTGTGCTTGTTTCACTAGGAAACCAGGTACTTTCTGTGGAATTCGATTGATTAAACAGATTTGTTAACCCCACAACATGACAATTTGAGGACAAATATTACATAATATAAATAAATACACGTGTTTATAATCTACCTGCACAAACATCTACTACTATAAATATACCTGATATTAACATCTATCACCTTGGAGACTATACCATCCACATTATACCAAATACGGTGACAAAGTCAATATCTATACGTAATCACATTTCCGTGTTTACGAAGATATTTCATAAACTAAACAGTAAGATTGCTCCGTAAGGAGAGAGAGAGGGAGAGAGAGAGAGAGAGAGAGAGAGAGAGAGAGAGAGAGTACGTCATCGATAGTATGTGTCGAGTGGACGTTAAACCCCACTTTTATCTGTTTGGGGTTTGAAATCCAGATTTGGAGTTTCAAAATCTGGACTTTTTTTCCTTTTTTATTTGTCTTATCTATCAAGAAACAGTAGGCCACTTTGTCATGACAAAATTTTCCATGTATGGCTTCTGCAACCATTGAATTTAATAATAAATCTATAAATAGAAATACTATTGAATTAAAATCGTTTCATAAAATATGTCTTTGAAGTTATCTTTATCATTTACAAAGAAAAGTTTTTAAATTTAATTTCAACTGCAATTATAAGTTTATATAGTCATCTCAAATATAGTATGCAAGTTGAACTTTATCTAAAATTAATACACTTTTAATGAATAGAATTCACTAATAAAGTATGAAAATTGAACTTTATATCAGATGAATAAATTTTTAAAGTATTTTAATTAACACTCATACGTGTACTTTCAATCAACAGTCAACAACCTGTATATTTTATAATATAGATAAGGGAGAGTACCATTTAACTATATAGAAAGGGCTGTTGATTTTATTTAAAGGAGCTATAGTTAATATTTTGGACCTAGAAATTGACATAAATGGGTCACAACGCATGTAATAATATAATATTAATGTATATAAATTAATTTACATTCAATCGTTTATATTTTTACTCTAATACGCCAGAAGTCTCAATCGAATAGAAATCTAGAGCGTCCGGTTATTCCAGTCTATTGTGTATGCTCTCACCGTTTGGTATGAGTTGTGGAATATGTCTAGCCTCGTTCTTCGAGTCCCTTGTTACAAGTGGCGCTGAAACGCACTATGGTACACGACTCGTGTAGCAACGGTAAAATGTTTATTTTGTCTTTAATATTGGATAACAGAAGCCCATCTTTTCCCTGTAAGATCATAACATCACTGTTGATCTAAATTGACGAAATAGACTTCGGATGATATTGAGTTAGAGACTTAGCTACTTTAAGATTGACTATAAAGAAAGAGGTGTTGATTTTATTCAATGTTGAGTATATAGAAAGAGGAGGGAGGGGTACCATTTAATATTGAATATATACAAAGAACTGTCGATTTTATTTCAAATTTTATTTACGGCTGATTAATATCTTAAATTTGAACTTTATCTTATGTGTTTACCGTGTCTCGTGAATTCAAAAATTTAAAAAATGGTTGACCTTCAATGAATGGGCGCTGTATCATGAGGTCTGTCATTGAATCTACTGGCGTGGTTTCGATTCCCCAGTTGTACATGACAAGGAGTAGGGTCACCCGGGTTATCTCCGGTTTCCGCCCACTGCTAAATAACCCTTACGCACAAGCGAATTATTGAAATAAAATTTGAACCATGTATTAGTCCCGAAATTACCTAGTTTATTTCGAGTGAAAATCCCATTTCTCTCTCTCACTCCAATGAACGTGGTTTACTACAATTTGTAATTTTATTTGAATTGCAGCAAAGACTCCCAAACAATTTACCTCCAATAGTATAAAATAAATCAACATGTCCGTAATATCATATTTAATGTATTGGACGTTAAATCTGTAATAAACAACACACAACTCCTAAACAATCCAAATTTGCCCAGAAACCAACCAACAGTGGTTTTGTCTCGTGTGAGGCAATGCGATTTTTCATGGAACCAAATTTTATATTTCTATGGCAATGCCAGATATTATTTTTCCTTCCCAATATATATATTTTGAGACATCTTCTCCTAAGTTTTATTTGAAGTAAATATTTTATCTTTTCAAGATTGGAATTATTTATGGAGACATCGTCTATTTATAGGTATCTATTCATGACTCGATAGTCTTGTGATTGTGGTTGACTTATTAAAGATATATATATACAACCGCGGCATGCCATATCAAACCAAATATGGTCTTTATCTATAAGGTTGGCGAAACTAACTATTTTTGGTCATATGATGTAAGAGGGGGTTGGTTACATGTTTTCCTTTCATGGATATAATATTAAATTTATTATGGCTGGTATATATATCAGATTAAGTAATTTATTAATATAGTGTCATTGTATATACATGTAGATGTATGTGTGGGTGGTGGTGGTGGATGGCCGAATGGTTATCACATCTGTCAATGAGTCAACTGGCGTGGTTTCGATTTCCCCCTCCCCACTGCAAGCGAATTATTGAAATAAAATTGAACCATGTGTTAGTCTCGAAATTACCTAGTTTGTGTTGGGTGGATGTAATGTACCTGTGAAAACCAACGTACACATGTGGGATCGAAACCATGCCACTTGACGCAATGACAGATCTCATGGTTAAAGCACACGCATGAGACCACTTCATATATACTTAAATATAATAATGTTAAAGGGCCAATCCCGATAACTTTTGGGGGAATAAAACTGCTTAATTTGGTGTTAAAATCCCCTAAAACCCATTACCTAAGGTCGACCAACTAACCCGATATTTGTGATACGCTTGTAAATAACTTAAACCTCACAGTCTTCATCTGGAAATGGACACCGCTGTATTATACAGTATCTGGATAAAACCAGACTTTTTTCTATAAGAATAATATGTAGGTGGAATTTACCTTTTGTTATCAAGTACAGTACATGGGTTATTCACTGTACAAACCTCTCAAGAAACGGGAATCGATTATCAGGTCACCCAATGAAAAAATTGACCCGAAATCTTAAAAGGGTTACTTGTCCAGATAAGCAGTGTTAACGTTCACGTCCAAACGACTCAATATTTTCAGTTGAAATTTTGAGACAAGGTAAATACACCATGCCTCTATATTTTGGTCCATAAATTTTATAAATACTCGGACTTTAATTTTGAGGCTCTGTTCTTTTCGGGATAGTCCCTTTAAGGCAAACCAACAAATTAAAAGTTATATTGCTTTTATGGGTGTCCACGTGGAAAATACTTTTTGTTCGTTTATTTCCTTTGAAGTGCATTTAAAAAAGGTGGCAGACAGTCTTAAGTAGACTTACATTGGTACTATAAAAGCTTATATCATAGTTATGACGTAGGTGCTAGTATATATACAATAACAATATAAGTATTATATATGTATAGATAAAGGAGATAAGTCTAATATATAATATGTCTACCTATGTATTGAATAATATCAATTATATTATGTTCAAACGATATAATTAACATTAGGAAACAACGAGTGGCTAGACTATTATACCGTTCATACCTCCCACCAAGGTGTGTATTGTAAGGACACGAGCCCCAAAATGACGTTACCGTTCAAGAGAGTTGGAGAGAGAGAGGTGTATCCGCCAGTCGTTTCAAACTAAGTCATTTTGGCACTAATATATTGTTCAATTTCATTTCAATAATTCGCTTGTTCGTAGGGGCCTTTTTAGCAGGGGGAGGAAACCGGGCGAACCTACCCCTTGTTACGTACAAGCGGGAAATCAAAACCACGGTCTTTTTATTTACCGGACGCCCGTAAAATCATGGCGTACGGCCATCTTCATTATCCCGGTTGGTAGGGAAAAAATTCATTAGAGCAACGTCTAGTTGTTCAGTGATGGGACCAACAACCGAGATCACGTGTACACATTAGTGTGCACGTAAAAGACCCCTTTGCAGAAGAGTAGGCCGTACCACCGCAGCCTGGGGCAAAATTTTCCATCATAACACAGTGTTAAAATACATCGTAAGAGTAGGTCGTAGCACCGCTTTTCGGGAAATTTTTCATCACATAGCACGCTGTTGACTATGCCCGTCCGCATTAGCCCCGTCGACACAGAGCAAAAGAATGTTAAACCCCCTTTTGATTTCATACAAAGCATAACCTTAGAAAATGCCGTATACTTTTTATTCAACGTCGCACATATCATAGGCAGAGTTTTTTTTAATAGTTTGACCTTTGTACTGGAGCCATTTACCCCCTACGACGTTGTGTATTGTCATATACCAGAAGTATTTGTATATGCTGACGACATGCCTCACATTAGGGTCATTTTGTCGAAAAGAATATTGTCTTTTTTTAAAACGTTTTCATTATGACAACTACCCCCCACCAAGGGTTTCATTGTCATAAACCCTTTCACACCCATCAGTATTACTACGCCCAGCAACAAGAGAAACATTTATTGTATGGATTTAAAGGTTTCTATTGCAGAAAATACATTGGCACTGTTTTCATTCTCATTGAGAAGTCCCCCACACAGACTGTCATGCAACGTTATAATTTCTACATCCTTTCACTTTGCTTCTATAGGCACAAACTAGGTTACTCCGGCACCTGTGCTTAAGGGTCTTTAGCAGTCGTAGGAAATCATAGGACCCGGAGAAAACCCACGAGGTTGGACAGGCGACCCTTGTCATCAATAACGATAGACTCTTTCAATAACTGCACAAAACCCAACAACAATATTTGACCCAAACGTGGTACAGAATGAACGAATTAATTTGGCCTAAAGAAGTTTGAATCCACATCGACCTCTCGTGGTAGGTTTTATACATCATACACACTCTGTCCACCATTTCCCATCGTGGGATGGGGGTGGGGGTGGGATGTCCTAGTGGTTTAGAGTGTCGCACTTCGACCTCTAGCTGGCCGGTCACCTCTGGCTTGCGGTTGTGGCCTCGATCCCTGGTGCGGGCGTATGTGGCATGGAGATAGGGGCGCCTTCTTTACCTCGTGTACTCAGATTTCCTCCACAGGAAAGACCCTTGCGTGTTCTCTAAGATAATAAAAATGAAAATAAGACAACATCTCTCACCTTGTCTGCGATATCACCTAGGTAGGAGCGGACGTGACACTTCTATTTAACACACGATTTTCACTTATTCGCTTAAAAAGAAACATTAATAATTGACCAAACGGGAGAGGGGCTAGAGGATAAGGGAATTAGAGAACCATTCTACGATATCACCCTTGGTGGAAGTGGACGTTAAACTCCAGAAACGAACGCACATTTCTCACCTTGTTTGTTATCACTTAGGTGGAAGCGGACGTCAAACTTCTATCTAATTCGCTTAAAGGAAACGACAATAAGAATTAGAGAGTTTTGAATCATTTACACCGACTTCTCGGTAGGATATAAACATTATAAACAACCGGTCGACCGTAGTTCTCACTTACATGCGGATTAACATGGAGTAAATTAAATCCTAGTGTTTTCTCCTTAAAAACCAATATTTCATTCAAAAAGGTTGGTAGCCAACCGAGAATGGCGCCCCTGGTTATCAATTAGGCTTCACCGGTAAGTCCGATCTATGTATTTACTGTCGTATAAATCGGTTTTTGATGGTAATAGGGATTTAAGGGTTTAGTTTTATATGGTAAAAAGATATAGGGGTTTCGATGACGTCATTGTAAACAACTTACAAATCTTTGAAAGCGAGAGAGAGAGCGAGAGAGAGAGAGAGAGAGAGAGAGAGAGAGAGAGGCTTTAGCGTCCACTCGACACAAACCAGGTTATTTCGGGACAAACACATGGATTTTTAGCAGTGGGAGGACATCGTGGCACCCAGAGTAACCCCAAAAAGGTTTGACAGGCGACCTTATTCCTTGTCGCGTACAACCGGGGAATCGAACGACACCACGCCAGTTGACTCAATGACAGGCTTTATGATACAGCATTCAGCCCCCCCCCCCTTAAGGCATTTTGGTTCTCCTTTTGGTACAATTTTATTTTAATAACTTGCATGTAGAAAGGGATCATTTACACCTAGAAGAAACCGGAGAACCACTAGAATGACCTTTAATGGTTATTTTGATGAAAACAAAATTAATGTTTAATTGACTGACATCCAAAAAACGGCTTAATGGCTATTTATATAATCTGGTGGATTAATTCTAAATAAAGGCTGGGGTAGACTTTACCCCTAAATTATCTTGTTTACCTGTTAATAATGTTATTATTTACTTTATAAAATTATTCCAACATATCTTCATTTTATGGCGATATACGAGAAATACTTTACTTGAATTCAAAAAGAAATTGACATTTAATGCTAGGTTTGCACTGCTTTAACGTCCTACTGTTCTGCTCCGACTGGGCTAATGAAACGGGCATACGCCATACAGTGGGCTATGAGGGAAATTTTGTCCAGACAGTGGCATTACGACCTACTCGTTTATCGAATTCCAACTGTCAAGAGATCTTTAACGTGCACGCCAATGTGTACATGGGACCTCAGTTTATTACCATGACCTCAGTATACTTAAACATACATTATGCAAGATTAATCATGAATGGGATAATCGAGACTATGTTATTTTATCGTTTCGACTTTAGTAATGATGGTCGAGGCGTGGTCCAAAATTCAATCGAAAAATTCTCTTTTGAGAGTGGGTCAATTTGACTGAAATTTTCAGCAAATTCTTTTTACATTATCTAGTTTTTATCTATTATAGTGAGAACTGTCATCTCTTTATCGAATCTCCCATAATGTACCTTGAAATCTAAACAGCCACCGTCAAATATTTTTTTTATTTTCTGTGGTCACTTGGAATAATTTTAACCAATCTTATTTCAACCTACTTGTTTTCAAGTCTTAACCGTAGTCCGGCCAGTGAATAAACACAATCAAACTGAGGCGTAGATAATTTGAAATCAACATCAAGATATGACAGTTTCTTTTTACAGAAACGTCAATTAAAAGTATCAAAAATGGCCTAGATTTTTTGTGGTTGTTATGGATGTAATTTTCGAGTGCTGCTATTTTAAGAGTCGATAATTAAAGGAACTTGGATGACCGTATGTAAGTCGTCCTAGTTTTCTGCAGCAATCCGGCATAATAATTCTTTTACGTACATGCCAACGTGTGCAAGGATCGTCGTTTTTTTTATTTTTGTTCCATGCGAACGACTAAATGGGGTTTAACGTCCTACTAAACAACTCCGACTGGGCTTATGAAATGTTGCCCGGGCAGCGACACTACGGCCTACTCATATACTGTCAAGGGATCTTTAACGTGCACACCAATGTGTACACGGGACCTCGGTTCTTCGTCCCACCCGGACGACTAGTCAGCTGTCCTTGCCAGGCCTTCCGTCCTGCATCGGTTTCAAGGGAGAATCACATCGGTAAATCTGTATGAACTTTCTCGGCCAATGTTTAATGACATCGAGGTAGGTATCAAGGTGTATTTATATACAAGTATGGAGTCATCAGGTGTATTGAAATATACAGGTAAGTTTCACCTGTGTATGGCGCTATTCACTTCAATGGTAATCACCTATCACGATAATTTATACACGTTTCACTGACTCAATAAACAATCAGGATCTAACGAACTATTATTAGATTTGGTCGAAGTGTTGTTTTCTGGGGGTTGTAATAAACTGGCCAACGGTCACAATAACGCGACTGAAGTTACAGTAGAATATAGAACATATATACAAGCTTATGATTAAAATAATTGTATTATAATATTTGATAAGATGTTAAATTGCACTTAAGAAACTGGGCCCTGTTTCTCGAAGTCTTAGCTAAGGATAAAATCCAAATTTTAGTAAGTAGATACTTCAATTTTGATTGGGTTAGTACTAAAATCAGTCTACATTATCCAATCAAATGGCTGAAATTTGGATTTTATCTTAGTTAAAATTTTGTGAAACAGGCCCAAGATTTTTAAATACAGAAGATGATATGGACAAAGCAAGAACGTGCGTTAACTATTATTAAAGGACTTGAAAGATTAGGATGATATCAATTTGGACAGTGGTCAATAGTACTTTAACTAAAACTATACAAAGATACACTTTAACAATACAAATGTGTGTCATGGTACGTTTCGTTAACTTAGAAATGAAATGGGGTTTAACGTCCTATGCCCCAGTGTACTTTAAACAAAGTTTCCTATAAATCCCCCACCCCCACCATCTTACGCTCGGCATGGTCGTCGTGGCGCTGTCCGGTCAACATTTCTGTCACAGCACACTGCATGGCGTCTATCCCAATTGGTGCAGAAAAGCAGGAAGTTAAACCCCATTTTGTTTCATTTCATTTGATGTCCAAGTGTACCAGAACCAAGTGTACTAGATATCAAACATTATAATTCTCCAAACTTCTATAAATCCTCGCCTCCACCCATTCTCCTTTAGATTCACGAACGTCATTACTATTGTAGGAAACCATCCCGCACCTGTGCTCACGGAAGCATCATTCTAATGTTTAAAAATTGTTTAAAATTAAGTTGAAAATTTCGGTTGACTGCACTGTCGATTCTATGTAACCTTTTAAAGTTTGTCACAATTATTGTTCGGATAACAGGCTTCAACTATTGGGGATCATCATTAAGTCACCTTATTCACGTCTGACTTAATTTACAGATGGTCGTGTTAACTCATCCCTGTCAGGTCCTACAATATAAATTGCCCTTTTTCTTGTCACCACGATTTATTTTAGATTTATACTCGTGCAAATTGCTTCACCGATTTCAGGCCTCCCTAAATCTATACAATATAAATGGGTGTTTTCGTTCTGAGAAAATGTCGGATTTGAATATAACTTACCTGAAAAGGCTTCGTTAAATTAAATTTTGTATGGCGTTCAAGACTCTTTATTTTAAATTGTTGTGAATGTTCAGATCGGTTTTTATTACGCCCATTGCGATTGATTTTCATATGGAACACCCAGGATCAATCGTGATCGAATATTTCATGCGTGATGGTATCACCTTTTAAATCAATTAACTTGAATTTAGTATCTCGCATTAAAAATTTGATGTTTTACGAATTCAAAATGAAAAGAAAAGAACAAAAATATTGGGTCCCGCCCATTCTTTACAAAATTCCTAAATGAGACCTGACAAATTGTTCAGGAGAAATGGCTTCCATTAACAAAATTGTAAAAATATACCATAGTTACTTAGTTATGTAGTTACCTCCAACATCAGTGAGAAATGGTATTAGATATTTTTTGGTTATGCGAACCTTCAATACCAGCGAGAAATGGTATCAGATTTTTTTTGGCTATGCACACCTTCAATATCAGTGAGAAATGTTGCTGGTTATGCGAACCTTCAATATCAGTGAGAAATGGTACTTGTGAAAGACGGAGTCAATGGTTAGACCACTCGACAACCCCCACCTTCTTCATTGAACAACGAAAAAACAAATCCATTAATAGGCGACTGATTTAGAAATGATATAAATCATAAATTGCCACATAAAAAATATGCATTGCATGCTCTCTTTTTCTCTTTATAAGGTACTTGTGAAAAATGTATTCATGTCTCATGAAAAATTTGACTAATGGCACGTTTTGGATTGAAAATATGTCGTTTATCTAAACATACATACGATGTGAATACTATGTGTCGATTTTCCTCTGTTATATTTGAATCATTTTATGTAAGATAATATCGTATTTCTCGTGGTATATTATATATACCATAGATGAAGCACGCCCCGTGTATAATATTATGCAATGCTAAACATGGTATATCAATAGCGGTAAATGGTCCTTTTAAAATGTAGCGATACAGTTTCCATTGATACAAAACATTGCAATGTTAGTTTTACATTATATTATGTTTGTTCGTGTATTTCAATATATTTCTTTAAACCCATCCTGCCTTTATTATGATATACATTTACACCTAGGTAATACATACATCTATTCAATCTCGGGAGGTCGTTTGGATTGAACAATGCCCCAGACCCCTTCCATTGATATATGTACTGGATGTCTTGTATAGTGTACTTATATAACCCCGAGCATTTAATTGGTCTTTAGGTAAGTGGAAAAAACCAGGGATCGAGTTCACAAAGCATTCTCAGACTTGAGTAAAGAATTTAATCAACTTTCAATCACTGTTTATGACAAATATCCTTGATTCAGAAGTACAAAATATAGTACATAGTCTAAAATAAGGCGAACAATTTTGAGTAAATGCTTAAACTGAGTTTGAGACCGCTTTGTGAATATATACCACCACTGTAAACAGTTGCCTATGTGAATATATACTCCCCACTGTAAACAGTTACCTATGTGAATATATACTCCCCACTGTAAACAGTAACCTATGTGATTTTTGGACTAAGAATTGATTTGAAAACATCTTTGGGGTGGGGTGGGTAGACACGGATCGATAACCTGGAGGTGGCGTGTTCGATTCCTGCATTGGCCGAGAAAGTTCATCGGGATTTTCCGACGTGGTTCCCATTGTTAGTGGTGCAGGACGGGGGGGGGGCTGACAAGTCAGTTGTCTCGTCGTTCCGACGAAAAGCCGAGTCCCGCGTATACATTTGCGTGCACGTAAAAAATCAGTTGGAATTTGCAGTGGCAAAATTTCCCTAAGAGCACACTGTATGACGTATGTCCAATCGGAGCAGAACAGTGGGAAGTTAAACCACTTTTCATTTCATTTATATTATAAACTGCATGTCACTGGAAAGCCACGGAATTGCCAAACACACTGGAAGTGAATACATGTCAAATACCACCTACAAATCATCGATAACTCGCCCGGAAATTAAAATCAATAAAAAAATATAACCAGACGACACTTCAAGGAGTGTAAGACACTTTTACCGGAAAGCCACAGAATTATCAAAGCCCACACCTAGATGGATACATGGGAATTTAAAAGTTGTCGAAGACCAACCTAAATCATCGACAAACTCGTTGTGAAATTTTAATTGATAAGAAAATAACCAGACGAATCTAATAAAAAATGATGTAACTGCTACACTAAGAGGAAAGCCACAAAATTGTCAAAGACTAATGTATTGAAATGTTATTTATTGGACGGTGAAGATTATAATAATATTATATTGAATGGTCGGAAACACTTAGGAAATGTCATTCAATATTTAAATTGAAACTTGAAGTAGTGAATCAACAAGTTGAACGATTACGACTATGCTAGCCTGGAGGTCGGGTGTTCGATCCCTGGATCTAGTCGTTCGGATGGGACGAAAAACCGACGTCCCGTGTACACATTGACGTGCACGTAAAAGATCCCTTGGCAGTTGGAATTCGATAGAAGAGTAGGCCGTAGCACCGCTGCCCGGGCAAAATTTCACCCATAGCACACTGTATGGCGTATGCCCGTCTTCCATTAGCCCAGGTTAGGTGCAGAAGAGTAGGACGTTAAACCCCGTTCCATTTTTATTCGATTACGATTATCTCACCGGATCCATTCACTTGATTTAATATTTGTTTTTTTTACTTATTGCAAGTTCTGTATACTTTTGTCGTGTCCACGGGTCTGGCGTGTCAGCAGGTTTGTTGAATTTGCTATGCGATTCTCCCGCTATAATAGTCAAAAAATGGATAATGGTAAGAGAAAATGCTCCAAATGTCAGTCAAATTAAAGCCCCAATAACACGCTTGTTGTAATTGAATAATATGTTCCAATCTTTATTCTGGTCAACAAATTGTATTATTTTACAATATTCAAATAAATTGAGGGTACAAATTTCATCGTTACACACCTAATTTAAAAAATTGGAAAAATTCAACTACATGATTTGAAAAGGTTAACGTAAACCTTTTCAAATGTGACTTGGATTTTAAAATATTGTCGAACCCTCCGGACAAGTAAAATATGATGTAATGGATAATTTACACAACAGGTAGGACACATAAACATCTGGTACTTAGAATAAGACTATTATTTATTTTCTAGAGCTGCCAAGCCAACAAGAATGTTATTGTCCCTTTAAATCACCCTGAGCCTAGATATTAGCGATACAATTATAGGCTAGCCCCGATCATATTAACTACCGTTGTTACGATAATAAACAAAGTCTCGATTACCCTTCATTACGGTAACCGCATCGACCACAAAACGTATTTAAATCTACTAAATATTGTAGGCACCCGATAGCATCGAGAGTTGATTTTAATCATCTTATCAAGACCATAATCAACTAAAATGTCTAATTAATAATTTATATATCATTTCGGGCCTACAGAAAGACCTACAATGCATATTTAAAATATGGATGTTTTGTTTCTTTAATCGTATATTAAGAAGACGTCGTGGACACAAAGATCGAGATGAAATCGTTCCACAAAGTTATGACATAAATAATTTCAGTCGATACCAGGAAAAGACTTTACATAAAAGACATATAATACAACTACAATATATTATTCTTTTTAAATCCTAAGATAAACAAATGAAATGTTACGCAAGACGCCGGGTTCCTAATCATTTAACTCTTACTACATTTTTAAAAGATGCATTATGTAGGCTAAGATTTAAATCAAGTCATCAAGAGATAGAAATGGGGTTTAACGTCCACTCGACACTAACTAGGTCATTTCGGACTAACATGTGGTTCAATTTTATATCAACAATTCGTTTGCGCGTAAGGATTCTTAGCAGTAGGAGGACCCAGAGAAACACCACGAGGTTGGACAGGCGACCCTACCCCTGTCACGTGCAACCGGGGAATCGAAACCACGCCAGTTGAGTTAATGACAGACCTTATGATACAGTGCGCTAACCATTTGCCCCCCCCCCATTTAGATCAAAAGCTAGCCATTCTAGCAATATTAGTTCAAAAATAGATGATAGAAAATAAATATATTGACCATTTGCGTATTTGAAGGTTTGACAAGATAGTCTCCATTGTCAGGAACCATTGCTACGATAATATACACAGTCTCGTTTATCCATTTTAAAGTTTAATCATTAAATAACGCGAGTGTTTCAGAGTTCTCTAATCAATTCAATTTCACGACCATCCGATGTTTTAGAGAGTTGGGGGTGGGTGGGTGTATGGTCGAATGGTTAGCGTGCGCATGCTGTATCATACGGCCTGCCATTGGTTGTGCGTGGCAAGGAGTAGGGTCGCCTGTCCAACCTCGTGGGTTTTCTCGGGGTACTCCGGTTCCCTCCCACCGCTAAAGACCCCTACGCGCAAGCGAATTAACTAAAATTAAACCATATGTTAGTCCCGAAATGACCTGGTTTGTGTCGAGTGGACGTTAAACCCCCTTCTTCCCTCTCACTCTAGGGTGTTGATTATGAGTTTGTAATATTTTAGCTTTAACATAATGCATCTTTAACTAAATAATTTTTTTTTAGTTTTAATCACAAATGTCACATAAAGAAAAAATGTATCCCAAGACGCCGGGTTTATAATCCTTACACCTTGGCTTTATTTGTTTAAGATTTAACGAAAACTCATACGGCGCCATTTCGATACTATTGACGATAATGTAACTTTTATCCAAAGGTGTTAAAAGGAAATTTAATTTTTTAAAAAAGAACAGTAAATGAAATAAAGTCTGGTCAATTTTTATGTTAGTTTTTATAGAAATAAAATAACGTATTTATCTGGCTATCAACGGAAATACGTCATTATCATTCTTTTGGGTCCTTATGTATATATATGCGAAAATTAAGTTTTGAAATTTCGCAGATATTCCAAAAAATCTAACTTGCTTTTTTTCCCAAGATAGTTTTATTCCTTTCTTGAAAGCTTGTTAATCTAATGTAATATCAGCGTTTTCTTGATTCGAGAGATAAATCCTATATCCGATAATATCCGACAATAGTTTGGCAATGAAAGACATTTATTTTTTTTTATAATGCAAAATATTTTTTTTAGATGAAGTGTGGTAGGTTTATTTTCGAGTGGATTATTTGGTTTTCGAACAGAAACTGAATGATTCATTTTCAATGATTCATTTTCATACGTTGTCTCTATTGGCGACATCGCGATTCCTTTCCTGATAACGTTCTTATTCAGAGATATATTCATGGTTTATTATTACCACTATCTTTTTTAATAAGGTGACCTTGATGTGTTTATTTAAAATTGAATGCGATGCGATTTATATAGTTCGGTTTATTATTCATTTTAGCCCCAAATATTTTTGTATCCTGTTGGTTATGTCCCACGGTTATGTTAGATATAACATTTTTCAAGCGCACATCACCCACAAGCAACGCGTGGGTTGAATGGCCGAATGGTTAGTACGTGAGTGTTGTATCATAAAGTCAACTGGTGTGGTTTCGATCCCTCGTTAAAGCTGCACCACCCACAAACAACACGGATTTATCTCATCAATATTTTAATGCTATGTTTATTTTCTTACAATCTGATTCAAATATAGATCTATATTTCGTTATGTTTTTTATACTTATGACGGCCCATCCTGTTGAAGATCTGACCGTTTGTACCGGAAGGTCGCGTCAAGGGTCATATATGTGGCTTTTGACCCAAAGGCGTCATACATTGATTTATTTATCAGTGTCGACGGTTCTTCTAGTGGTTTACCCACAGTTACGTGCATCACACGACAGGAACTCGCTGTAACTGACTGTTTCATTGACTAATCCCTCACTTCACCCAGAACGCCGGTAATATAACAACTCTTCCAGAGTCTAGTGTAGTAAAGACAAGTAAAACGAAATTTTGAACTATACGAAACGAAATCGGAAATAGGATCTGCATTTTAATTAGATTGATTTTGATATACCTGGATCAGGATCTGGTTCCCAGCATCTGATCCCCAGGATCTGGACCAGGACCAGGACCAGGATCTGGATCTGGATCGGGATCTGGTTCCAAGGATCAGAATCTGTTCCCAACCCGCTAATCATCTGGTTGATCGTGTAGGTGATACTAGTCATGCTTGTTCTTTGGACAATTACGCGCCGAATTGTGATATGACGTCACATTCCATCAGTGGTCCACTGTACTCGCACTTGTTAAATCACGAAACGCTGGTTTTTGTCCTTGCCGCCATCGTTATATCATTATTAAGATCCCTATGCATTTCCGGTAACGACAATGTTATTACTAATCAAAATTAGTAGACATAGTGACAAATAATAATAAGTAAATTCTGTTATCTTTTTATCCCCACCTTCCTGCGTATAGATGAATTTATCAATAAATCAATTTTTATACTTTATGACATCCTGCCTTTCCTGTTAATCCCTAAATCTCCAAGTTAAATGCCTGTCTGTGATGTATAATAACGTATGATCTCTGTGTTTATATCATGTAGATATATTTTATTAACCATCGTACACAAAACAAATACTAACTTAAAGGGTCATCACCACTCTCATCCAGAACACACTGACTTAATATTTAAAGGAGCTAAATCGCCAATATTTGGGACCTAGAAATTGGCACACATGTGTCGCAACGCATATAATAAAGTAATATGAATGTATATAAACTCATTTACATTTAATCTTTTCCGTTTTTCCTCTAATTTCAAACAGTTATGTTCGGCCAAATACGCCAGAAGTGTCAATCGAATGGCAATCTCTAGCACCTGGTTATTCCAGTCTAAACCGATAGTATTTATTACCGTTAGTAATTCTCTCCAGATAAGAATATGACGTCACCATGTGACATCACTTATTATAAATAAACCGCATTATGATACACGATTCGTGTACCAATAGTAAAATGTTTATTTTGTCTTAAATATTGGATATCAAAAGCCCATCGTTTTTCGGTATGATCACAGCATCAATGTTGATTTAAATTGACAAATAATTCTTGTTTTCAATGTCGAAGAATTTGGATAATATTTAGTTGGAGATGGAAAATAATCTTATACTCTAATTGGCTGTGCTGCAATGCGGGGATGGAGTGAGTGCGGTGATTTTGACATTGGTCTTATAATGCACAGGTTTTTATCTAGGCCTTTGACTTATTAGGTGCCTTCCAAAGCAATCATAACTACTTAAATTATGCTTTAAATATGATATGATCATATCGATATGATTTATTGAATATTCACCATGACAACCAACACAATCGGTTATTTTTGTTTGGGGTCTTTATACCAGATTCTCTGAAAATTATCAAAGATCCTGTCACAGACCTACAGAGTATTATATTTTGTGCCAGCGTTACTTAAACTGCATTAAAACCACTCAAACTGAACTATAGGGTGTAAACATGACAGTTAATATCTCAAATATGGATAAGCATGCTTGCCTCGAATTTTGAACACCCTCTTCAATTCGCCCCCCCCCCCAACAAGCGACATTGTCTCTTTAATATTTTAGCTTTGTATTGTTTTGTAATAATTCTGTTTTTTTTTCTGTCTGACATCTCTTCACGCGCTAGATTAACTATTATCATTACAAATTTCCTGTAGAAACAAATTATTAATGACCAATTTCCCGAATATTAGGAAAAATCGCGGACATGTTTTATTAAATAAATTAACCTGTAATATAATTGAATAAGAATAGGATATGGCGAGGACTGGAGAAGATATCTCCCAGACTCGTGTCAACATAAGATTGACAGATTATCTCAGATAATAAAATCATACAGCCATCTTTCTGTTTCCTCGGTTTAAAAGTTTCCTGAGTGTATTTCCTGAGTTTATGGTTGAGGGTTTCTGTGGGAACAGATAACATAACTTAATCTTGACGAATGGCCTTCCTGTTGTATAGATTTAGCGAGACATGTTTCCACGCATGACAATGCGTCTTTTGGATTTTCAAGGGAGCCGCAATGTCTCAGAGAGTAAGGCGCTTTCTGACTAACCATGAGATTCTGAGTTCGACCTCAGTGTTAGTCGAGAATTTTCATTCTGTTGCCCTCTTGCCAGGGGCGAAGGGTCTGATTTCTAAGGGAGCCACAGTGGCGCTTGCTTCTAACCAGGAAAACCCAGACTCGGTCCTAGTGTTGGTCGAGAAATTCCAGTTTGCTCCTCGGATCTGGCAAGGGGAACCGCCTAATCGTTCGTATGGGACAAAAAACCTTGGTCCACGCGGGTAGACACAAACGCCACTATCCGGGCGAAATCCACCCAGCAATCTAACTAAGTCTGTTCATACGCGTACAATATTAAAACCCATTTCATTTCATACCATTTGCAAATTTAAAGTTGATCTTTTTACCGACAGTTGAAGACATCTAACGTGCTTAAATCACTTTAAAATTCAGGATATCACAGAACAAACACTCAGAATAGGACCTATTATATTATAAACAAATATAACTTCAGTTCAATGTTAGAAAACATTTAACCAACCACTAGACTGTTACCGTACACTGACACAGACACGGCCAGTTCAATACACTTCACAAAACACACAAATTAAAATATAAACAGGTACCCTCTGCTACCCCCTCGACATCGTAGCATCATTTCTTGTATTTACCAACTAAATAAATTGTACCCAAGATGAAAGCTATGATAGGTAGATAGTGATATCTACATCGGGTTATTGTGACTCTATGTATATTTTATCGTTCAGCTTTGTCAATAAAACCATTGATAAATTGAGCTGACTTTTCTTTTGATGTCGATAAATGGTGTTATTATAATGACAATGTTTAATCTGGGTATTACCTTAACTGAGTTTAAGGGAGTCACGGTGGCTCAGTGAGTAAGACGCTGGCTGGATGTCTCCGATCCCCGTGTTGACCGAGCAAAGTTCATCGGGATTTTCCGGCGTGATTCCTCCTTGTCAATGGTATAGGACGAAGGGCCTGGCAAGCAATATTGTAAAATCGTTACGATGGGACGAAAACCCGAGGTCCCGTGTAGCATAAAAGAACCCTTGACAGTCGTAATTCGAAATAAGAGTAGACCGTATCTGGGCCCAATTTCCCTCATTGCACACTGCCTGGTGTACGACCGTCTTCATTTACAGACCAGTAGGATTTTAATCCCATTTCATTTCATTTTATCTAAATTAAACATACATTACGTAAGAGCTAAATCTGCCAATTGCAGACCTTTCTTAAAATTTAGGCCGAAATGTTATCTTAATTATTAATAAGACATTAATTAACTAATCCAAACCATATTCAAATCTGGCTGTCAACGCTAGCTTGCGAGATTTACTGAATTATGTTTCATTGGGTGTTCTTCGTACAAAGTGTTCTTACTTACCATGTAGATGTTGGCGTGCAAGCAAAATAACCAATGACATTTGGGCGCGGGGGATGAGGTCTCTAGGTGTCCAGCCTCGTGGGTTTCTCCAACTACTAGAGACCCCTACGCACAAGCGAATTATTAAAACCACATGTTAGTCCCGAAATGACCTAGTTTCTGTCAATTGGACGTTTCACCCCTCTCTCCCTCTCTCTATCTCTCTTTCTCTCTCTCTCTGGTAAAAGAACCTTTGACTGTTTCGGGCAAAATTGCTCTCATAGCACACTGCATGGCATGTACCCGTTTTCATTATAGGAACAGAACAGTAGGACGTTTAAATCCATTTCATGTCATTTCTCTTGTCTAGTACTTGTCTGATTGTTGTTTGAGTCTTAGCTGTTATTAAACGACTCCCATGCGGCTGTGTGTATGTAATGAATGGAAAGGACCGAATCGGAAATGATGTCATCAGGTACGAGCTATAAAGGTTAAGTCAGTTTGACCTGGTATATTAGTGTTCATGTGTGGGAAACGTTTTTAAATCTACGGTGTTAATCTTCCATATAAAGGAAAACAAACATGAGAGATATTGAGATGAAACTGT
This sequence comes from Patella ulyssiponensis, assembly GCA_963678685.1. NCBI lineage: Eukaryota > Metazoa > Mollusca > Gastropoda > Patellidae > Patella > Patella ulyssiponensis. The sequence goes on from OY783230.1 coordinate 76,022,939, forward strand.
TTTATTAAAGATACATTATTAGAAAATGAGCTTACAAGGACCATGGCAAGAAAACCGACTAGTCGTTCGGATGGTCATAGGCGTAGGGGGCCAATCTCAGTTGTGAGGTGGGGGAGGGGCTGAGGCAATTGGTCTAAAAATGACTTTTGCCACCTGAAATTTCTATGATATATAGTCTCATCCTCTGATGTTTGTGCCCGAAATATGGACGGTTCACCGAATCTAGATAGAGGGTGGGGGATCTCCGCCCCCCTCCCCACGCCGGCTCATACTTTCTACGCCAATGCGGATGGTATACAGGATATGTAAATGCAATATTAATACAATATTTATTCAACTTTTGATAATGATTCACGGATATATTTATAGATCTTATGTAATATATATAGATCAAAAACAAACATATCTATATGCAACCAAAACAAACATTATTTATTTAAGCTGATAATTTCAATTTGCACAAGTGAGCTAAATTTACATAACTGAGCTCAGTTAGAGACTGATGTTTGTCAAGAATAAGGGGGGTTGGGATGGCCAAGGGGTCTAGGGTGCCGCGCTTCGACCTCTAGCTGGCCGGTCACCTGGTGTGAGCGTATGTGGCATGGAAATAGGGGCGCCTTCTCAACCTCGTGGGTTTCCTCCGGGCACTCCGGTTTCCTCCCACTGCTAAAGACCCCCCACCCCGCTCCCCCGCGCAGGCGAATTATTAAATTAAAATTAATAAGCCATATGTTAGTCCCGAAATAACCTAATTTGTGTCGAGTAGAAGTTAAACCCCATTTCTCTCTGTCTCTTGTCAAGAACGTTGTTCGGCCCACTCGTGTTCTTCATGGCCTGTCCGTAAAGAAAACTTGACAATGAAGTAGTTGGAAACGCCACACAATTTCCTTCATAGCACACTGTATGGCATATACCCGTTTTAATTATCCCACTCGGAGCAGAACAGTAGACTATTAAACCAAATTTCATTCATTTGGATTTACATGAAGTACATCGCAAATAATGTTGAAAGAACTATAGACCTCAAGTAATGTTGAAAAGGCTGTAGAACCTAGCACAATGTGCTGCCAGGTGGCGCAAAACAAACTGAGTATACCTTGGAAGCATGGCCGTTTGAATGATCATCAGCACATTTTTGATGAACTGTAAAATACGTTTGATGTGAAAATAAGAATAAGTGTATACACCCTGGAGATAGTATGTATCATGGTAAAATCTTTTATACACATCCTTTTAACTAAAACTAATTCCCGAAAGATGAACATATCACAAATTCTGGATCCTTTGATGTATGTTAAGATCAGATTCATACTAAAAGCGCATGGAATTGATGTTACCAAAAAGGAAATTGTGTATTTTTTTTCTAAAACAAATTAATTTCCGTAAAACAACCCAGCCTATCACTTCCAAGAGATCAAGATAAACACTTGTGCGTTGTGAAATCATTTGGTTAAGTTTTGAGTGGGTTTTCATTAACCCCGGGCAGTGTTCAGTGGTTTACAGAAACCTCGGGCGGTGTTCAGTTCGGGGTCATGTTGAAGATCCCACAGGGAATTCGTTGATAGACGAGAGTTTAAGTATGCTTATTAAAGCCAAGATTGGTACAACATGACCTGTTACTTGTTGGAGAGTCTGGAGATCAAAATATCGAGGCGTCAAAACAAATATTGAGCTGTGTACATCGGGCAGGACCATAACCCGTCAACGTTAAAGAACCCATAAAAATATAGGAAGAGTAGGCCGTAGCGCAGCTGTTCGGTGGAGATTTTGCCCCAAAACAGATTGTATGACGTCTGAAGGTCGCCTTCATTATCCCCGTTCGCGTGGAATTGTAGGACGTTAAACCGCAGAGTTTTATCAGGGAATGAAAACCGAAGGCGATGGAGAAATCCATTAGGGGAAATGAAAATGAAATAAAATGGGGTTTAACGTTTGAGAGGGAAATGGGGTTTAATGTCCACTCGACACAAACTAGGTCATTTTGGGACTAACATATGGTTTCAATTTTATTTTTATAATTCGCTTCCGCGTAGGGGTATTTAGCAGTGGGAGGAAACCGGAGTGCCCGTAGCGCAGCTGTTCGGTGGAGATTTTGCCCCAAAACAGATTGTATGACGTCTGAAGGTCGCCTTCATTATCCCCGTTCGCGTGGAATTGTAGGACGTTAAACCGCAGAGTTTTATCAGGGAATGAAAACCGAAGGCGATGGAGAAATCCATTAGGGGAAATGAAAATGAAATAAAATGGGGTTTAACGTTTGAGAGGGAAATGGGGTTTAATGTCCACTCGACACAAACTAGGTCATTTTGGGACTAACATATGGTTTCAATTTTATTTTTATAATTCGCTTCCGCGTAGGGGTATTTAGCAGTGGGAGGAAACCGGAGTGCCCAGAGGAAACCCATGAGGTTGAGAAGGCGCCCCTATCTCCATGCCACATACGCTCACACCAGGGATCGAAACGACAGCCGCAAGCCAGAGGTGACCGGCCAGCTACAGGTCGAAGCGCGGCACTCTAGACCACTAGGTCATCTCACCCCTCCCCCCACGTTTAACGTTTGATCCGACTGGACTAATGATTGGACTAATGAAGACGGGCATACGTCATACAGTGTGCTATAAGGTAAATTTTGTCCGGACATTATAGCCTACTCTTATATCGAATTCCAACTGTCAAGGGATCTTTTACGTGCACGTCAATGTATAATCAAACCCATACGCACAGGTAAATGGTTATAATTAGAAACACATCCATCACCATACCCCGTCTCCATTAGCTCAGTGGGAGCAGAACAGTTGGCCATACCGCAACGCTTTATATCATCAACTGGGTTTTTAAAGTGAGTAAAAGTCACATTTACAAATGTTATATAAGTTAAAGCTATTAAAATAAGTTACAATGACTTGCCAATAATCGTACAAAGGTCGTGATACCAGTTTGAGCAGGTCTAAAGCTGATCTGTCGTCCTATATCATGACGTAATAATGTCACATGACTAGTGGATTAAAAAATATAAATAATAAATTGATAAATTAAAGCTATAAACCTTTCACAGAGAAAAACAAACGATCAAAATTCAAATCGTGACACTTGATACTGGTATTATTTGTATTGAGATACTCGAGGCATTCTGTTATTATAGTAATTTACAGCTCCAATAAAATCATAGAATGAATAGGGGTTTAACGTCCTACTTTTTTTTACATCGACTGGGTTAATGAAGATGGACATACGCCAACCAGTGTGCTGTGATGGAAATTTCGCCAAGCTGTGTGAAATGTGGGCGCTGCGGCCATACACTTAATTAGAATTCCAAATGTCAAAGGGTGCAGTTCAATGTTTTTCGTGTCATCCGGACGACTAGACACTGCCTAGCTAGGCTCTCCGTCCTTCACCATTAAAAAGGAAAAACCGCCCTGGATAATCCCTCGGTATTTTCTCGGCCCCCCGTGGTTCATTACCCTTAAAAACTCTGCAGGCAAAATGATAACCATACGTAACACACGTTATTTAATACAGTAGTTAACAGTGATGATAATTCAAAAAAATTATAAAATCAGGAATTCACCGTTAGGTTGTTGACAAGTACTCTAACACAGTTCTTCATGAAGAGATTTACAGAAAACCTGAAACCGCATAATACATCGAATCTTGCCTGTTATAAAATGGGCTCCATATGCAAATTGAAAGCACAAGAGTTAACAGTCATAGATAAAAAGGAAGACTAGCCTCGATTAAAGACACCAATTAATTCAGCCTGGGTTATTATATAATGGTACATTATGTTGTAAACAAAGTCAATAGTCTCGATCAATGATAATAAATCAACCTCACACGTCACTAGACTTGATTCCATACCAAAAAACGACGACATTAAAACGGTAATAAGTCTAAGCATTCCAGAATAGTTTGTCGCCATTAATCAGTTTCGAATCCTACAAAATGTTGAATATGTATCTTAATTTACAAATTCTATCAACCATTCTCAAGACTTGGAGTGGAGAGAGAGAGAGAGAGAGAGAGAGAGAGAGAGAGAGCGAGAAAGAGAGAGGGAGGGAGAGATTCGTTCTAGCGTAGAGATCTTTAACAGTAGGAGGAACCCTGAGGTCCCAGAGAAAGCCTACGGGATTGGGCAGGTGACCCCACTCCTTGTCACGTACATGCGGCAAATCGAAACTTCGCTACTCTACTCAATGACAGTTCTCCTCATTCAACGCCGAGTCATGGTGGCTAAGTGGGTAAGACGCTGACTCGCCAGTCTGAGTTCGGGTGTTCGATCGCTGCATTTGCTTATCCAGATTCATTTTCCGGTGTCGTCCCCGCTTGTAAGTGATGCAGGGCGGAGGGCCTGACAAGGACAGCGGATAATCGATCGATCGAACAACCGAGGTCCCGAGCACACATTAGTGAGCACGTCAAATATCCCTTGACAGATGGAAATCGATATAAGAGTAGGTCGCATAGTGGCTCATAGCATACACTGTATGGCGTATGCCCGTCTTCAGTAGCCCAGTTCGGAGCAGAACAACAGGACGTTCAATTACATTTCTGATTCAACGCTTTAACCATTCGCCCCCAACACATATTTATTTTAATTACAAGTATAGCTATTTTAAGATTTCAACTCAACAAGTAACCAGACTTGATTCCACGTCAAGAAAAGCTGACTGATGTAACCATTAATTTGACTAGCGATACTAGTAGGCTATTATAACGGTAAATAAGGTTACTATCGCCAGTGTATCTAGTGGAAACATGAGTTCTACTGAGTACTGTTACTAGTTGATAGACAGATATATACATCAGCTAAATACCATGTTAATATATCTACTGATAACCTACTAGATCTGTACCTGGTTAGAACAGGGAAGTACTAGCTTCCATTGGATTAGTACTTAGTTAGATCTGAAAGAACACTATTGGACCAGTAGTTGGTCAGAACAGGAACTGTGCTATACTGAATAGAGTCATTACTTGGTTAGAACTGCAAGAGTACTAAAATGAATGTCACCAGTTCTTGGTTAGATCTAGAACAGCACTAGATTGAGCTGGACCAGTAGTTGGTCAAAACAGGAACTATACTAGAGCATTGAATATGATCAGTACTAGGTCAGAACTGGAACAGCACTAGATTGAATTCAGCCAGTTCCTAGATAGATCTGGAACGTAACCTTTTAGTTTGGCTATAGATATAGATGGAACAGTACTTGATCGGAACTCGAACAAAACTAGTTTCAATTAAACCAATACTTGCAGAACTGAATCAGTAGTAGGTGCTTGGAATTGTACCTGGTATTGATTAGAACCTGGAACGGTACTTGATTTGATTTGAACTTGAAGGATACTTGATTTGAACTTGAAGGGCACTTGATTTGAACTTGAAAGATACTTGATTTGATTAAATCTGGAACGGTACTTGATTTGAACTTAAAGGGAACTTGATAAGAATTGTAACAGTACTTGATTAAAACAGGCAACCGAATTATGCACATATCGGTAACCGACGAATCTCAGAAACGTTCTATCCATTTCAGTCTATGCTCAGAGTTGATCGCTGTTATTTGAACTAATTCCCAGAATAGACCAGAGTGTTAACAACCCCATCCACTGTGGTCATTAATGTAAGCCAAGAATAAACTTGTTCCATTTAATGATTGCTTCACGGTGCCAAGATAGATTAGGTGATAAAGACAATGTCATTGATGACCAGCTATTAAATTACTGTAGACAACCGCAATTAGTATTGATTCTATTATCTTGAGAGGCTAAAATTAATGGCAGCGATCATCGTAAAATTAGTTATTCATTCATAAGGCCCCCAGTTCACAAGGCATTCTCAGACTTTAGTAGAGAATTTACTTTCAAATCACTATTTTGATCCAGTTTCACAGAACTTTTCACATAATTTCTTATTGATGTATTTGATACTTAAAAACAATGAAAGTTTATAAAGGGTTAGATGTTAGTTAAAAGCCAAACAATTTTGAATAAATTCTTAATATCCTTTGTGAACTCGGGACGGGATTTAACTAGCTATTGTTACAGTGACACAAACGTATATGAAACAGCAACAAGAAAAATATGTATATCCTGTCTCGTGTACAACACTCGTTAATCATAAAATATATATCAAAACGCTACAAATGTTAACGTATATAATAGTCAAAATTGGTAATAAAACTACAGCATAAAAGGTTGGTACTAGAATTTCTGTATTATTGTGTAGAAGATATAGTCCAGTTGCTGCAGAAAAGTAGGACATTAAACCTCATTTTATTTATCTGATGTAGAGGTTGGGTGGCCGAGTAGTCTAGTGCGTGGGCTGTAAATCACTACGTCTGTACTTGATGGACTTGTCGAGATGATATATTTGGTATATATTTAAAGATTATCGCGTACTCATCTGTTACCTTATAGATCTTATACATCACTAGTGTTAGTACCAGTATATGCCTATGGAAGACATTTCAGTTCTTTATTGTATACAAGGGTTTGGATGGCATAATATGGTTAGCACGTGCGCGCTGTGACATAAGTTTTGTCATTGAGTGAACTAGCGTGGTTTTGATTCCCCGATTGTGTGTGACAAGGAGGGGTAAGATTGCCCGTTCAACCTAGTGGGATTTCTCCGGGGCCTCAGGTTTCCTCACACGACTAAAGATCCCTACGTACAAGCGGATTATTGAAATAAAATTGAACGATATGCTAGTCCAAAAATAGCCTACTATGTGCTGAGTGTCGTCCATATATTATGTCTAACGTGGAAAGACCAGGTTGGTTTCCATACTGATATTTGTTACAGATATTTGTTATTACATTTATTGTATGTTAACTTAACTTGGCCTGGCCCAAACCTTGTCCTATAATATCCTGGTTACTACATTTATTGGGTCTTAACTGGGTCTGGCTTAATCCTTGTTCTATATTCTGGGCCCCATTTCTCGAAATCTTAACTAAAGATCAGTAGAAACTTCAGTTTTGATTGGCTTAACACTAAAATCAATCTCATTTTATCCAATCAAATTACTAAGATTTTGATTTTATCTTAGTTAGAATTTCGTGGAAGAGACTCCTCTGGTGTATACATAATAAATTTGCTACTACTTCTATTGGGTCATATCTTAACTTTAGTCTGACCTAATCCTTGTTGTATATTCTGGTCTGACTCAATCCTAGTTCTATATTCTGGTCTAACACCATAGAAACCATAAACCAGTATTTACTACCTTAGTCAGTATCTCGTTTATTACAGGCAATAATTGTCTTATCTCAACTACCACCTATCGGAAATGAAATAAAATGAAAAGGGGGATTTAACTCCCTTCTGCTCCGACTGGGCTAATGAAGGCGGGCATTCGCCATGCAGTGTGCTATGAAGATAATTCGGCTTGGGCAGCGGAAATATGGCCCACTCTTATTCCAACTGCCTAGGGATCTTTTATGTGCACGTCAATGAAAACATGGGACCCCGTTTTATTCTCCATCCGAACGACTAGACAGCTGTTCTTGCACCACTGATAAGGGGAAACCATCCACCTATCTGAACAGTTACTTGTTCTTTCTGTTCGGACTTCGCAAGACGGTCCATCTGAACCGTGATTAATTCATCGGGATTTTCCGTCCTGGTTCCCCCGTCTAGCGGGTGCAGGTCAGAGGGTCATTCGAACTATGTACAAAATGGCGTGCACGTAAAAGAACCATTGGCAGCATGGACGTTAATCCCCCCATTTTCTGTCATTAATCAGTGTACGGTCGGGTGTTTTAAGCCACCCAAGGAAACATCAACTCCATCTGAAAACTGCCAGCATGAACACAAAAACCTGAATTCTTGTACCATTATTTATCACCTAAACCAGTTGTTTTTATGTGGTAACAAATTACAATAGATGTTTTAGACCACACGTGGTTTAAATTACTATAAATAAAATCAGTACACTTCACCTCCAGTTGTTTGTCATGATCTATCAAGATAGGCAAATTCCGATCTGTTAAAAAAGAGCGTAAACGATATTAAATCGCTCTGTATCTAAATTATGGGAATAATCAAAGCATAGTCCCGGTTCAAAAGTCGATTCGGGATGGGGTGATTTAACGCGTGGACGTTCCCCTAGAAGGTCTGCCATAGAGTGAAGTGGCGTGTCTCTCTGTCTGTATCTCTGTCATTCAGACGAGACGAAAAAACGATATTGCATTGTTCGTCATGGCCTTCAACCAGTGCCATTTCTGACTATCTCCATTTAATTCAAACTGTCAAGGAATGGTTCTATTACGTGCACCTAGCCTTGTACACAGATTGACCTGTTTTTCCCATCCGAACCACTAGCCACTTTTCCCCACCGAGTCGTCAATCGTGCACCACTGACAAGGCCGAAACCAGCCTTGCTCCACCAACACATTTTGCGCTGAAAGCTCGCTTATAGAGATATCATACATAGTCATACATCCCCGCCATCACTACTGTATCGTGAACTATTGTTTTATAAAATCCTATATACCATGTATTTGGAAAAAATTACAACAATGTATCGGTTTCATGGATCACACTTAAGACACATTGTGAGGATATTTTTGATTACATAAAGAGATATACAAATAGTTCTAATGAAAAAAGATTGCCTTTATCTAAAATACCAGAAAAATGGTCTCTAACAATTCATTTCAAACAGACATGTTCTATTTCTATCTGTGATATTGATTATCTAGTAGTTTTAGCTTAACCTTAAATTGAATTCTAAATCTGCTTGATTGATCGGAATTTGAATCATCTGAAGGCGGGAAAGTTGTTTTATACAACGTAAAGTCATGACCGGATTATTCTCTCATTTGTATCCGCACTGCAACATAAGGAACTTACGCTGCCTCTATATTTAATTCCGTTAGAACATACACGAAGCTATTGGCCGACATTTTAATTACAATTTTCATGTTCGCGTTTTTACCATCGGAAATACACGCCTGATTTCTTTGTATATGCGTCTGTACAAAAAAATCACTGAAAAATTTTGGGAATCCCACGTAAATGACGTCACAAGTGAGGGTTTCTCTGTATAGTATGGAGCCCGACATTTTTTTTTCAGTCTCCGCCTTTTTATAACAACACTATGTCCAAAAGCTCTCCTATTTGCAGTTGCAGCTGGTTGATTTATAAGCCAGAATTAAACATCCGTGAAAAGAAGATGCGAAAAAATCGCTCATCCGCTTACGCGAAAATGGTCACATTACATTTGCATTAGACCGGCTATTTCGTCGGCAGAAAGGCGTACATGGAAAGCTGGCCTGAGTATACTTCGAGAATTTTAAGAAGTATTTATTCTGCTTTCATTTAATAAACCGATGTGGTCCCCGCTTGTAAGTGATGCAGGACGGAGTGTCTGACAAGGACAACTGTCTAGTCGTTCGGATGTGACGGAAAACCGAGGTCCAATGTACACGTTGGCAGTTGGAATTTGATATAAGAGTAGACCATAACGCCACTGCCCAGGCAAACCTCGGCAGATTCCGGTACCCTACATCGTGTCTCGGCTGTGTGACGGTAATTGATATTTACATACGCCCGTCTTCATTTGTCGGAGCAGAACAGTTATCAATCGGCAAATCTCGGCAGATTCCGGTAATCTACATCTCGCCTTGCCTATAAAATTGCGATGCTGCAACGGTTTACTTATTAGGAAAACTTGCTGCTTTTTCGTTGGTAATCCTGGAACTTGAAAATAGTTCCAATGGTGGACTTATGCATACAGCCGACGCTAAATGTAGGGTATTGAAATCTGCTGAGGTTTGCCGAGTGAACAGTTATAGGACATCAAACCTCATTTCATGTCATTTCGCCACGTCATCATAATCTGCGTGAATAGTGATTAGTCAATACCAATATAGAATGTCAGCTTTGATTATCCAGTACTCCGGTTTAGAATATTACACGGACCCAGGAGAAATTAACACTTGTCAACATTACATGATTCAAAGATCGTGTTCTATCACCATTTATACACGAGTCAATTGTTGTCAATTAGTAATCAAATTTCTGTAATTCTATACCTGTTTAATCCAAAAAAATTACAATAATGATTAAACCCACTGGTCTTTATTTGAGGGAGGGAGCCACGAGAGAGAGAGGAGAGAGAGAGAGAGATGACGTTTAACGACACAAAGACCCATACGCACAAGCAATAAAATAAAACCAAACGCTAACAATCCAAACCATTACATAAAATTCAATGTCCAAACCATAAGTCGAAATTTCGTAAAATAGCGTACTTGACCATATTAGTCCCAAAATTACCCCGTTTGTGTCGAGTGGACGTTAAATTGCTCTCTCTCTCTCTTCCGCTCTCTCTCGTTCTTTGTCATAATACCATACAACCACAGCACATTTTAATGTAACACTAATTATTCTGTGTAAACGAATTACGGAATGACAGGGGAAATCAATTCTGTTGAAACGGAATGTCCGTTGTCCATGACTCATCCGCTAAATGAGCTGTTGTCTAATTAGTAAGTTTAAATAGCTATACACAGCAAACCGATCCCATTCCATACAATAACATGTATTATTCAAGACGTGGAGTTGTTTTCAAGAATAATTATCATCTTGCATGGCTTTCGCAAGTGATTATTTTGTGCAAATAAAATTCAATTTCTAAATACAAAGTAAACTTATCATTAATAAATTATTCATACGGATGGATGTTCGTTATGTGAATGCCGTTTTTTGTATAGTCGTTTAAAATAAAAATAATTGACATGGATTAAATTTTATTCAGGATATTGACAAATATCTGGGGAACATTATGCAAGTAATACCACTGCCAATGGTTAAAGAATAATAATGTTTGGCAAAAGATAATACAAAGTTTAAAGGTGTAATATGTAAGATTTAGATAAAGCTGGTCGTTCTCGCTATAATCGTTCAAAAATAGATAATGAAAAGGGAATATGTTGAAAATGTCAGTAAAATTACTTCATACTGAGCGTAGTAATCGTCGATTGCAGAACAATGTAGTCCCGATTGTCATTGCTACCGTTGTTACGATAATAAACAAAGTCTCGATTATCCATTTATAATTGAATCATTAACTGGAAATCGTATTTAAATCTGTTGAAAATCTGGAGCATCCAATTGTCTAGAGAGGTGATTAAGGCCTAACGAAAAACATACAATATTAAGGCCTAAAGAAAAACATACAATAGTCATATTTAGCTCTTGACCCCCCCCCCCCCCCCGCGCCCCTTAAAGCTGTAAAAGGAAATGAAATGACATTTAGTTGAACCCGTACTGTTCTGCTCCATCCCGGATAATGAGGACTTGGCTACAACAATCTTGGATATCTTTTCTTCCAGTAAAATTGAAAAAAAAGTCATTTAACCATTTAAAGATCCACCCAAACCAAGTTTTATTTCCCCCGGGCCAAGAGAAGCAGTGACTTCCACTATGATGTATTTCGGCAGAGTTACTTGAGGCATGATGAACAAATTATATTTCAGCATCCAGTTCATCCAGTGATTGATTGATGCTCGTGTTTTTTCACCAATTTAATTCTGAATTTTAGCAGCTAACAGTATTTAAATGTTAATGAGTGTTCCATGTTGTTGATTGAGTGCTGGGTTAAAGGGAAGTGCTTTTCTTCAGTTGAATGGATATTGAAGGATATGCTTTCCTTCTGTGTAATGCCAATGAATATATAGAAGAACATGTTGTCCTTCTGTTTATTGAACACGTGACGTCATGTTAGCGAGCCAACGTCTTACTCGTTGAGACACCGCGGTTAACACGCATGAAAGAACCCTTAGAACACCGATGTCCTATAAAACGTTTCCCTCATATCACGCTGTAAAGTATATACCCGTTTTCATTGGCCCGGTCGGTGCATAAAACCAAGATATTACACTAATTTCATTTAATTTAATGTTATAGCCCAAGTTTCACATGGAAGTAAGAAAACCCACCAGTAATACAAATCCTATTTCGTTTCGTTTTCTATAGTTCACAATTTCGTTTTACCCGTGGCGCGACCTTCCAGTACAATCTGTCAGATCTTCATGTAGTGTAGGCCATCGAAAGTATAAAAAAACGAAACGAAATATAGATCTGTATTTGGACACAAATTGTAGGGCCAAGTTATTTTTAGTCTTTCTCTCCCTTTCCCTTTTTCCCCCTTTTGCATGGTGATTTTTGTTTACTTTTTGGTGTAGAATCGAAGAAAAGGGTTTGAAAATACATTTTCTGCCAGGTTTTGGTGAATATTCATGATTTTGAGGCGGAAGGATACAAGAGTTGTGAGGTTGGTTACGTTGAAAGGGGGGGCCGACAATTGCCTGGTTTGCTGTCTCTACTTCCAGCTTGTGTATCTCAAGTTTTTCATGAAGAACCTCATACATGCTTTTGGGCAAGAGTTTGCCACATGTTGCTCCATCTGTGGCAGAAAGCGTTCTACCCAACGAATATTTGGGAAAAAGTTACAGCCGGTCTAAGAGGCGAGAATTAACATTGAAGTCAATGGGGAAATAATTAGTGATCTGTGGCCTGTCTGTGTATGACAAGGCTGTGACTGATAAGCCTTAGTTTTGAAAATATGATGACAAAATTGTCAGAAAATATGTATTAAGTATTTTGACTGCAGAAAAACTAAAAAAAAGGTTAAATTTTAAAAAAAAATCAAAGTTTATAGAAAAATTGTGATTTCACTGCAAATTTCTCAATTTTCAGTTTTTATTTAATTTCTAACAGTAAGAAAAATATTTCTATGTCCAATTTTGGTGTTTTCTGCCTCAGAAAGCATAGATAGAGTGAGCAACATTGTAATTTCACCTAATTTTGTCTAAAAATCAGGAATATTCACAAAAAATCTGCAAATTCACCCATTTCGATGTAGAAATTAATGCCTTCATGCCTACTCAAATTAGTCAAAATTTCTAAAAATGCCCTTTATTTTCATTGCTATTGTAAGTTAGATGGGATCAATAAGTTTGTCAGGTTTAGAAATAGCTGCAGGTTTCCTACAGAAAATTGGCAACACTATGTTAATAATATACAGCAGATGGGTTTATACAAAATGTTCAAAACAGGGGTTGGCTCAATTTGGCCACCAATTTAGCCAAAAAAAGCATTTTTTTCTTCTTTGAAACATTAAATTCTTGCATTTCCTTCATGAAGGAAGCAATATCCCAGTCTTTATAGACATTTTTCACCCCACCATTCTGTTTACAGAGGCTATAAATGCCCCACCCCACCCTTTTTTATTAATGTGTTTTGAGAGTTTTAATTGCACCTGTGTTGACAATTAAATGATACTAATTGGAATTTGTTGTTGAATTACAGTTAGGAATGTTATTTTACACCAATAAATGGTTATTTTGTACATTTCATGGATTTCTAATCTTTTTTGTTTAAAGGCCAACTTAGAACCCTGAGACATGTCAGGCCAATAAGACCATACCCTGATACAAAACTGGTGTAGATGTGTAAATGTCAGCTTAATGGTCAATATTTTCTTATCGAAATCTAGGATTTGTTGTGTTTGTTGCATTTATGTTACTTATAGAACAGTCAAATGTTAATTTTGATCCTTTTCAGGCCTCTTTTATGATGTCAACTCTGTTATAACTACCATTTTGACTTCATTTTTTCAGGCAATTGGTGTTAAGGTCCAGACATCTTGATTCAGCACCAGAATTGCAATAAAGATTTGTATGGTGCCTCTGAGCTTTGAGATATTGATAACATTGAACTATTTCCAAATTTGTAAAAATTGTGTATTCTGTGACCCTTTTCTTAGAGAGGGGTGGACATAGGCCAATTATGGCATTTTTTTCTTTCAGCAAGGCCTATTTTAACCATAATTCACATTTATTGCACCTATTTTAGTTTTTATGTTCATATATTAGCCAGGGATGGTAAATCATATCTGTTAGACAGATTCTTTTGGTAATGTTAGCTTTGCAACCAAAGATAAGATTGATTCAGTCATTGTCATTTTTAGGGGGTGGGGTTACATGTTTCAGTACAGACCTTTATAATTTCAATCAATGCAACAGTTTTGTAATTTTTCTGTTTGCATATTGTCCAGAGTTTTCAAAAATATATTACTTGCCAGTCTGGCTATCTAAAAAAGTGGAAAATTATTGGTTTTTTGAAAGATGCTACATGTAAATTCTGTACATTTTTCATGACATGACAGTAAAAAAATATATTTTTGAAAAAAATTCCAGATTATGAGTGTTTTCTGTGTAATTTGTTTGTAACTTGTCGTATTTTTTCACAAAACTCAAATACTGCCTTTAATAAGAAAGATTTTTAAATTTTAGCACAAAAGGCCCAGGGACCTGAGATGCACTGCTGTACATAAAGCAGCTTGTATACTTAAAGGGCCATGATTTTTGCAGTTATTCTTTGATTTTGATTTTCTCTCACCGGTGCGTTGCCAGAACATATGGGAAGCATATAAAAAGGGCATTTTGGTGATACCTGAAGTTTCACCCCTATATAGGACACAGATCACTAAATATTTCTACGCCGGTACCCACAAATTGTAGGGCCAAGTTATTTTTAGTCTTTCTCTCCCTTTCCCTTTTTCCCCCTTTTGCATGGTGATTTTTGTTTACTTTTTGGTGTAGAATCGAAGAAAAGGGTTTGAAAATACATTTTCTGCCAGGTTTTGGTGAATATTCATGATTTTGAGGCGGAAGGATACAAGAGTTGTGAGGTTGGTTACGTTGAAAGGGAGGGCCGAAAATTGCAAGGTTAGCTGTCTCTACTTCCAGCTTGTCTATCTCAAGTTTTTCATGAAGAACCTCATACATGCTTTTGGGCAAGAGTTTGCCACATGTTGCTCCATCTGTGGCAGAAAGCGTTCTACCCAACGAATATTTGGGAAAAAGTTACAGCCGGTCTAAGAGACGAGAATTAACATTGAAGTCAATGGGGAAATAATTAGTGATCTGTGGCCATTTTAATCAGATTGGGCAACTTCCGGTAGCATAATTTCTACGGGTAAAATAAGTGCCACGCGTAACCACGGAAACGACAATGTTCATGTTAGTCTCCAAAAGACCGAGGTGTTTTATTCACGAGAGGTTTTTATTTCTAGTGAATCATCGAATAATTATCACCTGACATGCCTTAACCTCAATCCTCAACAGACTACTTGTATCACCTACTAACATTTCTACTGGCACCTTCAAGTCTCGAATAACAAGTCAACAACGTGTAGCTCAACACTATTGTCGTGCTATTAACGAATTTATTTAACTAACAATAAAAATATAGTTTTCTTGCTGGACGTTATTATAACTTCAATATTATACACCCCTGGCATATGGTTGGGGCCTTGGTCGATTAGTTGGGAAGACGTTGGATCACTAACTTGGCGGTTCAATGTTCGATCCCGTGCGGTGGCCAAGAAAGGTCATGGGGATTTTCCTGGGTTTCTTCTTCTTGTCAGTTATGCGGGACGGAGAACCTGGCAATGGACAACGGATAGTCGTTCGGATGGAACGGAAACCTGAAACCCCATTTAAAAGAACCCTTGGCAGTTGGAATTCGATATAAAAGCAGGCAAAATTTCACTCATAGCACACAGTATGTCCGTCTTCATTTGGCCATTCGGAGCAGAACAGTGGGACGTTAAACCCCATTCATTTAATTTTATTTCATTCGGTAGTTACGTTACCAATACGCTGATGCCTGAAAATGTGCCTAAAAATGTGTTGAAAGTTTCTGCACACAACTTTAGGAGATGGCTGACGTATGTGGTGCTTCCAAGGGAACATCTAGTCGTTTGGATGGGACGAAAACATCTAAAAGAGCGTTTGACAGTTGGAACCGGAGAGGAGTAGGCGCAAAAGTCTCCAGCTTCGGATTCTACACTTTATCATAGAGCTAAAATTATCAAATGTTTGTCTCAAAACAAATCCTGTGTTGACAAGGCACTAAATCTCAATTCATTTTAGTCAATAAAAATGGATCGACGAATGAGATCCTCAGCAATTCCACTCGGGTGTAGATCAGAACGTCATCACTAAACAGTCTAACCGGAAATCGGTACAACAAAGTAAAATTGGTAGATCACAATCTGGTTTTATCAGATCCCGGGGGGCTCGGCACTATTTAAAAACTGTCACCATTAAAAGATACACGCATGCGTTTTAACAGTGTCTTGATCTGATAGGTTATCTGATCGATCTAAAACGAAACGTTATCAGGGTAAAATAACCCGTCATCAAAATCTGTTTTACTTAATGAACGTTACGTCATCAAGATGTGTTTTTAATATGTCGTAACGTCACAAGGTAAAGTAAACTTTAAAGATGATTACGTCATCAGGATGTGTTGTCACGTCACAAGGTACACCTTATTGTAGCGGTTATAGGTAAATAGCCTGGGGTTAATAGAAGTTAATTTCTGTTATCGTGATTGTTTTGGTTGCGAATCAGGCGTTTATCGGTTTATGTCCTTGTGTCATCCGGGTACTATGTACAACAAAATGGTGTCATGACTCAGCCAGTACCTGGTATCGAGTTGCTGCGAGGTGTTGAATAAATCTCTTTATATTAACTTACATATCTAATTCGGCACGGATTAAAGGGGCTAAATCGTTTCTAACTTAAAGGAGCTAAATCGCTAGTATTTGGGACGTAGAAATTGACACAAATCGATCGCAACGCATATAATAATGGGACACAAGTCACAACGCATATAATAATGTAATATGAATGTATATAATCTGATTTACATTCAATCGTTTCTGTTTTTACTCTAATTATCAGTTATGTTCGGCGAAATACGACAGAAATCTCAATCGAATGGCAAAGTCTAGCGCCTGGTTATTCCAGACTGCACCCATAGTATTTAATGCACATGTAGAATATAACGTCACCGTTTGATATGGCTTGTGGGATATGTCTAGTCTCGTGTACCAATGGTAAAATGTTTATTTTGTCTTAAATATTGGATATCAGAAGCCCATTTTCCCGGAAAATCACTACGTCAATGTTGAAATAAATTGACAAATAATTCGTGTTTTCAATGTTGAATACTTTGGATGATTTTGTGCCAAAATTAAAACAGAACACACATATCAACGGCGGTAGGTAATCAAACATAAGTTAAGAATTTATTCAAAATTACAAAATTGTTCGCCTTTTGTTGTTTTAATGTATAAAATACATCAATAAGAAACTATGTGCAAAAATTGTGATTCTGGATGGAAGATATTTCTCGTAAAAGTTATTAAAAGTTGATTGAATTCTTAACTTAAGTCTAAGAATGCTTTGTGAAACCTGTTTGGACACAACCAGATTCAAAAGAGGCCGATCAAATTACTTTATCCAATATTAGATGGCGCTCTTCTCCAGAGGATGTCTATGGTTGTAATTTTTTACAGTTTATCGACTGATATGCCTTTCAGAGATTGATCTTCCAAAAAGGTATTCAAAATCCATCACAATATCTCGAACGACGATTTCTGATGTGTTTTTTTCCTTGTCAGTGTTGCAGGACGAGGGGTGTGTGTGTGTGTGTGACAAGGACAGATGTCCTGTTTAAACATTGCATTGCACGTAAAAGATCACATGGCAGTTGGAAATCGATATAACAGTAGGCCGTAGCGCCGCAGTTGACCAGACAAAATTTCCCTCATAGCACACTCTATTGCGTATGCCCGTCTTCATTAGCCCAGTAGGATCAGAACAGTAGGACTTTAAACCGCATCTCATTTCATTTCATTAGCATTACAAGAATTTTCTTGAGATGGGGTCGGAAGGGGGAGGGGCACAAATGCCATTTGAATCGGACTACATGCAAAAGTGGGTACAAATCAATTCTACTTTCTAGTCGATCTAAATCGTGTATCTTTTTATCTAAAGTTAGTGGTATTTGTAAGGTGTCAATGACCGTGGTGTATGTTCTACGATAAAGATAGAATCTATGTAAACAATGCGTAGAATCTGTGTATTACGTCATCAAGTTATGTTAAGATATTAAAAGGGATAACCAATGTGTTAAGAATTACATAAGATGACGAACTTGTTATCGCGAGGGTTTGATGTACATTTAGATTAAAATACCAATCGTGTTTGGGTGAAATGGCGTCACTTGATTGGGTTTCTGGGAAAATCTTTAGAATCTGTCCACAACTTTCATCTGTAGTAAATATGCAATATAGGAAATATGAAAAAAACATAGGGGTTTAACGTCCGCCTTTACTGCATTAACTGGACTAATGAAGATAGATATTTATAATTTGGTCCGGACAGAGTCGTGCACGTAACGTAATGTTTGTCAGTAAGTTGAAATGCTAGTGTCTAGCTAAAATATAGAACTGAAGCTGTCCACATGTTAGTATCGAAATTACCCAAATATCATTGACGTGTTCTGTATGATGTGCGAGATTAGCCACTGCGGGTTATTGGTCCTTTGATGCACGGAACTGTGGACAAACCACTAGAAACGTCAACGCTAATTGATTATTCAATGTCGGACGTCATAGTGTCAAAAGTCACTCGTTTCACCCCTGACCTGAATTCCCACTATAACTAGTCAGTTCGTTATGTTTTGTAAGCCATCGAAAGTGTATAAGACGAAACGAAATATAGATCTGTATTTGAATCAGATTGTTATTACGCAGACCTGTATACACTATTGGATACACCTGAATTCAAGGTTGTTGAAACCTTCTGTGTTGTCCAACCTGTTGCCATCTGAAGCTATAGAACATCTAAAACAAGGGAGGGGAAGGCGCTTATAGTGATTTGTATTCAGTATGTTAACTATTATCAGATATATGATATTGTTGTTGTTATAAGGGGTAGTCTGTGCTTGATGTTATTGTTGTTGTTGTAAGGGGCAGTCTGTTGTTGATCAACAAGGTATTATAGTTGACCATGACCTGACACTGGTTGTAACCTGAGATGTCAACATCACTATTATACTAGTCCATACTTAAAAACGTAATTAAAAACACCATATAACCCGAGGGAGTCTAATAAAACAGCCTTTTATCAGAGGGAGGGTAACAGATTTCTTTCTTTATGCGCATAATGTATTAAAACAGAATACATTGTCCCGACCAGTCCCCTCCTGGCTTATTTGTTCACCTCAAGTTTATTTAAGGGGATTCAATGATACAGCTTATGTTTTTATTTACTGATTCCTTTATGATAGGACATCTCTTTATCTTTTCGCATTGAGCGAAAATAACAACATTTTCACGGCTTGAAACTGATCAAATTTTTATGTTATTTTTTAACCCATGATTTCTATTACTCCGTCAATAATTAACTTCATTAATCCAACCTGTCCATATTATCATGTATAATGTATTGGACGTTAAATTTGTATTAAACATCGCCTGTCCAGTCCAACGTTGTGGGTTTCTCTGGGTACTCCGGTTTCCTCCCACTGCTAATTACCCCTACGCGCAAGCGAATTATTGAAATAAAAATGAACCATGTGTTAGTCACGGAATGACCTAGTTTGTATCGAGTGCACGTTAACCCCTCCCTCTCTCGCTCTTGTACGTGACAAGTAGCGGGGTCGCCTGATCAACCTCGTGGGTTTTCTCCGGATCCGCCGAGTTTCCTCCCACTGCTAAAGATCCCTACGTTCAAGTGAATTATTGAAATAAATTGAACCAAATTTTAATCCCGAAATGACCTAGTTTGTGTCGAATTAACGTTACCCCCTCCCTTTCTCTCTCTCTCTCTCTGTCTGTTGTTTTCATTATGTTACTTAGTATTGAACTGAAGGCCACGGATTATTTTCGGATTATTTTCTTGTAGAGATACTAATGTTGCTGAAGCGGCTGTAAGATGCTTTAATTATTCCTAAAGGTCGGTTAACAAGTCAGTTAAGATACAAAAACAACAGCTCTAATGGCCGATTAGTGGCGGGAATGTTTGCTACATTACTTCGCGCAGAAAAAAACATTGAACTAATGAAGGAACCTTATTCTATTAGCGAGGACTGTTTGGACAAGAAAAAGGAACCGGTTGTCCATTCCATCAAATCAAACATAGATTGAGTGAAAAATATTCGATAAAATTCGCATCACCCGTGAGGAAATAATGTAAATTGTTTACAAAAAGTTGGGTCTCGCAAACCAATGTTCCGTACAAGTCGCTTGTGTCAATAAATCAGCTTTCTGTGCAAGTCGCTTGTGTCAATAAACAACTGAAGACCGACTATAGTTTTTATCCGAAATATCTACAACAAATTATATCTGAACAAAGAGGAATCCATGTGTGATTTCTTACATGTGCGGTGTGCGTGAAAGGAGTGGAGGGAGGGGTGTTTGGGGAGAAGCATGGACTCCGTCTGCTTTTCGAGTTGTAAATGTGTGATTTGAGTTGGGGCAGGGCGGGGAGGCTGGAAAGAGGAAAGAAGCCTCCTTCAGCTTTTCGAGTTGGAAATAGCAAGTGTTTGGGTTGTTTTATGTGTGTAATCACTTTGAATTGAAATTAAATGAATTGATCAATTTATATTGAAATGAAATGAAGTGAAATGAGGTAGAAGGTTTCAGGGTTCCACACACCGTCCAACTTTTAGGGTTCCGCACATTGTCCAAGTTTTGGGGTTCCGCACACCGCCCAAGACAATAAAGATCATGTGCCATGCAGTGTGCTATGGGGGACATTTTGCTGGGTTAATTGTCCTAATAGCAAGCTCACTGCATGGCGTCTGTCCTTCATTAGCCAGAGTGGAGCAGTAAAGACGTAAAATAAAATGGGGATACTGAAAATAGGGGCACATATTTCACTGACAGAGGGAGTTCATCAAATTCCAGTTGTCAAGGGTTGTTTTTATCCTACCCAAAAGACAAGAAGGGAAACCACTTGGAAACTCCTTAGGAAATTATCTGCCAACAGTGGGATCGAACTCACTAAGCCACCTTGAATCCTGGGTCATAAAGGCAACATGATAAACCCTAGATATTTTCACGTGTCGAATTCGTCCCACAGGATTGTTCGTCCTTGACCTTTATTAACACCAGATAAGTTTTGTAAATGAACCTAATTGAAGAAGATGATATGCTGTAAGATGAGACCATCAGCTTATAGAAATATTTGACCATATGTTGAGGAAGTCAGCAATTAAACTTCTTCACCATTTTATTGATAAGGATACTTAAATTAGCCCTTGGTATTGTAAATAAACATTAAAGAGAGCTTCAGTGCTTCGCATGAAGATGATAAGAGCCACCCATTGAATGTCCTTGATCCAGATCAAAGAAAAGTAAATACAACAATTCGATCATTTGGGACTAACATTTGGTAATGTTGTCTCTTGTGCGTGCTAGGAAGAGGGAATTTTTGCTTTTGCAATCGAAACCACGCAACTTGACAGAATTTATGATTTAACACGCACGCGTCAAACCACAAGACTACACCCCCCCCCCCCGCACATACAACTTGTCTCCCTCCCTTCCTCCCCTTGTCTCTTTTCCTCCTGATTCCTCTCCTAGTTCCTCATCCACATCCCTTCCTATTCCTTTCCTAGTTCCTCAACTCTATTCCTTTCCGATTCATTTCCTGGTTTTTCAACTGCCTCCCTTCCGATTCATCTCCTAGTTCCCCAACCCCACCCCTCTAATTCTTCTCCTAGTAGTTCAACCCCATCCCTTCTTACCCCCCCCCCCTTTAGTTCACACACCACCCCTTCCCACTCGTTTCGTATTTCCTGATACTCTCTTGACTACAATAAGTGGGTGTTATTATGGTTGTTTATATATAGATACTGACCCTCTACAACCTGGTAGAATTTAATCATATGACGACCAGGGATCCTATATATACAGAGGTCAAGTGGCACGTGAAGGGTCAATCTAATTTATATATAAAGAGAGTTATACAACTTAATTTTCATACACTTTAAAATGATTTCGTTTACTTCTAATTGCATAGTTTAAAATCAATGAACACCAAAACTGCAACTCAAAAATAGTACTACTACTACTTCTACTGCTGCTACTACTAATACTACTACCTACTACTACGACTACGACTACGACTATTACCACTGGTGTGGTGTTATGGACAATCGCGGGTATAGCGCAAGGCTTCACTTTATTAGAAAGAAGGGGAGCATTAGATGAAGAAAAGTCAACACATAAAATCCCGAAAGCTAGCCGTCGTTAGTGAAATGAATGGGGAACTGGAAAGCCTAAACAAATGAATATACAGTGAAAGTGTCTAGGTGCCATATTGGTGACAGTCCATCAGATCACCATAAGACTAGCATATCCATCCTGCGCCGCCAGAAGACGATTGCTTTCTCTTTCATCATGTGGTGGCTAAGACGGTAAGGCGCTGACTCGCTAGCCTGGAGGTCGGGCGCTCGATCCCTGCATTGGCCGAGTTAGTTCTTCGAGATTTTCCGACGTGATTTCCCTTGAAACACCGAGATCCCGTGCATATATTGGCGTGCTCGTAAAAGATCCCTCGACAGTTGAAATTCTATATAACAGTAGGGTATAGTGCAGCTGTCCGGGCAAACTTTTCTTCATAGAACACTTTTATCATGGTGGTCCCTTTAAAACACGCAACGACCTATATATATCATGTTTTATAGGGGATTAATTGGGATTATTTATATACATTGTTTCACCTGTGTATAACAATTTTAACCCTTGTAACCCCAGGTCAACATATAAAACAGTTCTATAACATGCACTTTTCTTGCGTTATACGCCATTGATAATCTAGGCCATTTGTGTTTTTTTTGTTGTTTTGCTACCGTTATTTATGTCTACATAATGGCCCATTAATCCTTATGGGAGGGGGGATGGGGGTGTTTAAACGCATGTGTGTTTGATTTTAAGGTCTGCCATTAAATCAAGTGGTGTGTTTCAATTTCCGCTTGTACGTGACAAAGTTGTTCCCGAAATGCACCATCTCTCTCTCTCTCCCTACCTCTCTCCCTCCCTCTCTCGCCCCCTCTGTCTCTCTCTGTTATTAGTTGTATTAGAATACGGTTGGTAACGAGCAGAGAAACCTAATCAAACGTCCCCAAACAGTAATTGTATTCCAGGTAATTGTGACCTGTGTATTTCAAGATCAATTAACAAATTACGTTGATAATCCTATTACAAATCAGACCCTAAAACACATCTTCATTAGCCCGGTTGGTGTAGATAACTAGGACGTAAAACCCCATTGAATTTGATTTAAACAGAAAAATATGAATAGTGGATAAAGACGGTGAATCGCTTGCCTGGAGGTCGGGTATTCGTCCTGGTGATGGGCGAGATAGTTCATCAAGATTTTCTGACGCTGTTCCCCCTTGTCAGTGACGGGGGGCGTGGCAAGGGACAAAGTGTGATTGTTCGGATGGGACGGAACATGGAGGTCCCGTGAAACGTAAAATAGTACATCCCGTAGCGCCGCTAGCAAAATTTCACCCATAGCACACTTCATTAGCCCTCTCGGCAGGAAATTAGGCCGTTAAACCCCATTGCATGTCTTATATATAAGTATCTAGTCCGACTAACACTTGACGATGTATATAGGCTTTGTATAAGATGTAAAACCCCCTCGAGGGCCCCATTAACTTACGTCATCTATATCTGATTAACACAATCTAATATCATCTATATTATATATCATAATGGCGGTCGTTACTGACAACATGCACACTTTCCAGATGTTAAAGATACATTACATAATATTTAAATAATGAAATAGGGTTTAACAGACTACTTTTCCCCACCGACTGGGCTAATGAAGACGGGCATACGCTATACAGTATTTATGGCGTATCAAATTCCAACTGCCAAGGGATCGCCTATATATACACGGGACCTCGTGTTTTCGTCCCATCCGAACGACTAGACGTCTGTCCGTGTCAGGCCACCATCCTGCATCACTGACAAGGAGAAACCACGTCGGACAATCCCAAAGAACTTTCTCGGCCAATGCTTAGATCGAACACGCGACTTCCAAACTGGCTAGCAACGATGCTAGACATACATTTTATCGTTAAGTTTGTTTAATCCATTGGGCATTCTAATCCATTTCAATATCTGCCATCCGATGGTCCACGGAGTTTACGTTGGTCTTACTACGTTAATGAATGTCTAAACAATAATTTACATACAATTTGAAGCCAAAATAAAGACCTGCAATAGGCATATTTAGTTCTTACATTATGTAACTTTAAGAGGCTTTGTGTAACAATAACCGCCTACAGAAAACCCCTTCCGGCTTCCATAGATCACAAGGAGTAGGTACAATAATATATAAATGTTACTGTTATTAGAATCTTCATTTATTTAATCAGAATAGCACTTGTAGATGTGAACAGGCTTCATATAAAAGCTGTAGACGCCGGAAGGTGTTTTCATGGGCCCATGAAAACACCTTCCGGCGTCTACAGCTAATACTCATAGAGTTGGGGTTCTTTTAAAATCACCGATACTTGACCGGAATAGAACAAGTGGATTGGTACTTGCCCCCAGATAAATCTTCCGGGCTTCCATAAATACATACAAATCCTGCTTTTAGGATGAGTTGTAGGAGGAAGTCAGAAATTGAAATGGTGTTTAACACCCCCCTGTTCTGTTTATATAAATGAAATGAAATGAAATTAAATGGGGTTTAAGATGCCTTTGTTCTGTTCCGACTGAGCTAATGAAGGCGGGCTTATGCCATATCGCGTGCAACATGTTGGGATTATAACAACACACGGTGTCAGGGAAGACTGATTTCTGAATTTAATTTCACTCGGGTTCTTTTGAAACAGAATTAATCAGTAATGGACCCAGTAACGTCCTGTTGTTCTTCTCCTAAACTGGGCTAACGAAGATAGACACACGTCATACAGTGTGCTATGTGGGAAATTCTGTCCGAACAGCTGTGCTACGGTTTACTGCTAAGGGGTGTGTACACGTGACCTCGGTTTCACATCTTACTTTTCCACACCAGGAGTCACGGTGGCTCGAATTCCAACTCTCAAGTGTTCTTTTACACGAACGCCACTGTGAACACGGAACCGCGGGTTTTCGCCCCATCCGAACGACTATACACTGTCCTCTTGTCATGCCCTCTGTCCTGTCCCTAAATGGCCGAGTAGACGTTGTTTAATCTTATGTGGCAAGTTATTATCAAATATTATAAATTATTACGTAAGTTAAGGGTTGTGTGTACGTAAGACAGAGATATGACATGACCGTTGCTTTTAGCATATAGAATAAAAACTGCATCAAACTTATCAGGAACTCACGTTTCCTGGCAATACAAGTGTATTCTCATTAATCATGATATTATGACGTAACGGGCACTTGCTGTGAAAGATATAACATGATTTTATAGTTTATGAATAAGTGAGGTCCTCGAAGATAGTCAACAACTCTGTTTACTTGTAAAATAAATATTATAGATTCTTAATGCGAGAGATAGAGAGAGAGAGAGAGAAGAGAGAGATGGGGGGGAGGGGATTCACTTGCGCGTAGGGGTCTTTAGCGAAGTGTGAGGAAACCGGATGACCCTGAGACAAACTACGAGGTTTGACAGCTGATCTTACTCCTCGTCACGTGCACACGGGATTCAATGACAGGCATTATGATCTAAAGCGCACGCGGTAAACCATTCACCCAATCTTTCCCTTAACAAAATATAATATATAGACGATTACAGTTTGTCAATTATAGTATGTCATGCAAGACACAAAATGAAATAGGTTTGACGTACTACTGTTGTACTCCTATACTGGACTGATCAAGAAGGGTCGTACATTGTGCTATGACGGATATTTTGTCCGGGCAATGCCAATATGACCTACTCTTATGTCAAATTCCAACTGCCAAGGGATCTTCAACGTGTACGCCAATATGTATACGGGACCTCGGTTTTTAGTCCCATCCGAACGACTACACAACTGTCTTTGTCATCCTGTACCACTGCCATGAGGGAATCATGTCGGAGCATGCGACCTCCATGCTTGTGAGCCAGCATCTTACCCACTTACCCATCCGCCATGCAAGACAATCTAAACAAATGATAAATACAGTGCGCTGGTTTGTTTTTATTGTCTGCAGCGGGGGGGGGGGGGTCCGAATGGTTCGCGTGCGCGCGCTGTATCATACGACCTGCCATCGAGTCAACTGGCGTGGTTTCAAATACCCGACTGTACGTGGCAAGGAGTAGGGTCGCCTGTCCATCGTCGTGGGTTTTCTCCGTGTACTCCAGTTTCCTCCCACTTCTAAAGACCTCTACGCGCTAGCGAATTATTGAAATAAAATGAAACCATATGTTAGTCCAAAAATGACCTAGTTTGTGTCGAGTGGGCGTTAAACCCCATTTCTCTCCCTCTCTCCAATTCAAGATATTTTTGTAAATATGGCCACCCAACCCGCCTGCCTGTCAAATCCAAACCTATGTTTATTTTTAACTTCACAAGTTGTTTTTAACCGGAAATAGAAGAGTTAAAACTATCTCGTGTGATTTATGGTCGGTATGATCTCGACACTTGAATAATTTATCAAAAACTCGAGGATTAAAGGGGTGCAGTTCGACATCGAGACGTTGACATACACACAATGATCTGTCAACCATTTCAACAATAAAATATATTTCATTTGGTTTTAAAGAGACACAACATAGAGCTGAGTTCCTTCTGACACATAGACCGATAGTACGATCGATTCAATTGATCCGACATCCTGAAAAGTTTCGTCCCAGAATGTCTTTTGGGAATACGTTCCTATTGGGTATAACTAGTAAAAACTAATATTTGCCAGCAAATGATCAATGGCTCGTTGAAATGTCTCATTAATATGCACCTTAATAAATAATATCCTCTTTTGTTGTCAGTTTTTCCGATTGATCAAAATCCAATAAAGGAACAAAACGATGTTTTTGAAAAGACAAAGCTTTTAAAATTGACGGCTAAGCTCGAACAAAACACCATAATAATAATACAATTAAAATAAATTACCATGTTTTCAAAAAAGACAAAAGTTGTCAATATGTAACTCGTTTTGAACAAAAGAGGGAGTTGGATACCTGGTCTCGTGGTATTACCTTAATGACGTTTCCCATTCAATCTGTCATAATAAAGTATCGGGGCCCTTCACAAAGGATAGAAAGGGGTTGGCTTGACCGGTGGTCATCGACAGCTGAATGTTCAATAGGTGCAGGTGAGGTGACCAGATGAACAGAGACAATGGCTGCAGGTATGGACAGGTAACTAATGAAGGGTCACAGGTTTCATGAGTGCGATCTAATGTATCTTAATATGGCTTAGGGGTTTAAAAATTAAATCGAACGAAAAGACAAAGGAAGTGATATGAAGTTTAACGTCCTATGATTCTGTGGGTTTACTCCCATGTTTCTTGGGGTGGGGGAGACTAACATATGGTACACGTTTATTTCAATAATTCGCACCCTCACACACACACCCACACATACACCCAAGGTCGTTTGGTTCAATTTTTATTTCAATATTTCTCGTGCACGTAAGGGTTTTTTTTAGCTGTGGGAGGAAACCGGAGGACCCGGAGCAAACCCACGAGACTGAATAAGCGACCCTACGCCTTATTTCGTACAACCGGGGATTCGAAACCGCACCACTTTACTCAATGACAGTCCTAATGATTGAACGCGCACCCGTTAACCAGTTCCATCACCCCACCCCACCCAATATTCCCCAAGGAATTCGATATAAGAGTAGGCCATGTCCCTCATAGCACACGTTATAGTGTATGACCGTCTTCATTAGCCCAGTAGAAAATGAAATGAAATGAGATTTAACTTCCTACTGCCATTTTAGACCAGTAAGTGCAGAAAAGGTAGTAAGATATTCAAGTATCATTTTATTCATTAATTATGAGGTTTACTTTTGCTTGTATGTTTTGTTTTTAATTTGCCGTGTCATGTTGATCGTTACGTTGTGTCGTGTCATTAATTTGACTAATCATGTCACCATGGTAACCACAGTGATACAGGTAATAATAACAACAACCTCGCCTCAATCTGGCTACATAATTTATAGACAACACAATGATATCATAAATAATAAGCTGCTTATCTTGTCTGGCATTAGCTACTCCCTTTTAACCCTTTAGGACCCCCGTAAAAATAGCATTTAAACGTCATGTATTTCGTTTCATAACGGGGAGCTTGCTAACCTCTAGCTCCAGTGTGTGATCCCTACGTTGGCCGAGACGGTGGTGTAGGAGCGAGGGCTTGTCAAGGGACAGCGTATAGTCGTTCGGATGGGATGAAAAACTGAGGTCCCGTGTAGGCCACAACACATTGGCGTACACATAAAAGATTCCTTGGCAGTTGGAATTTGAAAGAAGAGTAGGCCGCAACGCCGCTGTCCGGGTAAAAGCCTCCTATAGCAAACCGCATGAGGTATGTACAATCAAGGCGTCTTGGGTCCTAATGATCTCAGGACATGTCTATTGGACAATAACACCCCTCTAAATTCGAAACAGGAAGTGTTTATCTCCTAAGTGCTGGAGGTATTTTTTCTATTAACTTTGAGCCAGTACCTTATAGTACCAAAAAGATAAATGACACGTTGGGTATTTTAGGGTTAATGTGACACGTAAACTAATGACTTTAGAGTGTTTTGCGGAGTACTTGATTTTTATGTTTCATATCATTCCATGTCTGGCACATTTATCCCTTCTCATTACATTTGGCGAAGACGGTAAAATTAAATCAAACGCGAATATAATTAAAAAAACAAAACAAAACAAAAAAAAAAAACATGAGCGATCTATATGAGTCAGTCGCTCTGCTGAAATTCGAATAGATTGGTGCCAGTTAGATTTGGATGAAACTTACGGAAACCATCGCTCCCTATTGGTCATATTCTTAGAGGAGTCCTGCGGACGTACAATAAAAGTATTACTTATTATTTCGGATGGTACGAAAAGCGGATGTCCGTCAACGTACACGTTGACATGCACCCCAAATGAATTCTTAAAGCGATAATTTCATATTTTCAAAGAAAGTCAAAACATATTTCTATGTCTTTTGCTCAATAGGTTGTCAACTCACTATTATACGATCAAAGGCATTATTTCCCACACTAATAAATCATTGACATAGGCAATAATAACACAAGAACCTCCCTAGTTTTTCCATTCCCCCATGGTATAGTTATCTTCAAACGTTTGGATTTGAAGTTGAAAATGATATATTTGCCAATTTCTCAACTGACAATAATGAATTATAGGATTAATAGGATTTTTCTTTAAAGCGATCGAGAATTTCATATTTTCTAAGAAAGTCAAAACATAATTATTTCTATAATAATACAATTACCTCCCTTGTTTTTCTATTACCCCCATGCAATAGCTATCTTCAAACGTTTGAATTTGAAGTTGAAAATGATATATTTGCCAATTTCTCAACTGACAATAATGAATTATAGGATTAATAGGATTTTTCTTTAACAAAGTAGGACTGTTTATAGATACCATCTATTTTAAGGCTTTATTGTAATACATTTTAAAAACATAACTTAAAAATATGAAATTGGAGCTTTAAGTGAGCAAAGAAACAGCTACGATTGTACTATGGACTAGGAACTAACCATGTTCCTGGATGAAATAAAGTCTAATAAACCAAATCAATGCAGAATTGTTCAAAGAAGAAGCATGCCAATTTTCATGTCGATCAGACTTGAATTGACGGAGTCTTAGGTTTTGTTGAAAAGCGTCACCCCGCGAACAAGGCGAAGAAGAAATTGAGTAGCAGTCAGTGATCATTTCCTGGTCGTAAAAATATACACACGTTTGTGAGTCTACAAACCTATTTCGTTTCGTTTTTTACAGTTCAGAATTTAGTTTTATTTGTCTGTACTACACTAGGACCTGGAAGAGTTTTTATATAACAGGCGTTCTAATTTATGTGAGGAATTGGCCAATGAAATGGTCTGTTACTGCGAGTTCCAACCACTAGAAACGTCAACGCTGATTGATTAATCAATGTCTGACGTCAAAGGGTCAAATGCCGCTCGTACCCCCACCCCCACCCTCCCTGACGCGACCCCTACCCTTACCCTAATCCACATATGACGTCATCAAATGCGTGGGACCGTCTTAGATCTAGCGGTCTCCGTTCAATGTAGTGTAAGCCGTGGAAAGTAAAATAGAAACGAAGCGAAATATAGATTTGTATTTTTATCAGATTGAGTGAGTCTAGTATTGAAACCCAGACAGCCATTACAGCAAGATATCTTGATAAAATCAACACCGAACAAAAAAATATAAAACCTAAAACAGGTGATGTAAATATTTTGTGAATTTTATCAGATATTTTGAAATACCTGTCGACAGAAGTGTGTATAGAAGGAAGGGATGGGGTGGGTGGGGGAGATAAAAGATATATTCGCCACACTTGTATTATGTAGAGGTAAATCTACCTATTGCAGGTTTTTATTTGGTCTTCGTATGTTATATAAATCATTAATTAGACATTAATCAAGTCTCTAGATCATCCGATGGCCGAAATTTAAATGGATTTAAACATCCCCGAGATTTAAAAATCTAACGATATCAAGCAATGAATGGTCTATGCTATATCTTGAAACAGAAATGAAATGGTGTTTAACGTCCTACTGTTTTACTCCTAAACTGGGCTAATGAAGACGGGCATACGCCATACAGTGTGCTATGAGGGAAATTTTGCCCGGACAGCGGCGTTACGGCCTACTCTTATATCGAATTCCAACTGGCAAGGGATCTTTTATGTGCACGCCAAATTGTATACGGGGCCTGGTTTTTTGCTTGCGCCCCATCCGAACGACTAGGCAGCAGTCCTTGTCAGGCCACCCGCCTTGCATCACTGACAAGGGGAAACCACCCCGGGTATGATCCAAGTAATGGCCGAGAAAATTCTACGTGAAATTCCAGCCTGGTAACTCCTTGTCAGGGGTGCAAGACAGGGGAGTTTGTCATGGCAAAGCGTTTAGTCGTTCGGATGGGACGAAAAACCGAGGTCTCGTGCTATGTAAACTATAGTTGGATCTTGAAATAATTCGATAGTTAATGTCCTTTAAATGTTCCGACATCCAAATGCATCACCGATTAACATTCGTTATTAATGCAATTTGATGAAGATGTGTACTCAATCACCTCCAACAGCACGATAATACTACACCCGAAATAACTCCGCTTATCCGTATCATTTTACACTACAACCCGGTATCATGTCGGCCATCTTGGTCTTCATGTCGTAATTCTATCAGGTAAAATATCAAATAAATCTTCCTTTCTTGAAAGGTTTCAAATGTTAATTACTGACTAATTGTGTCGACTGAAGTCTGTGGGTTGTATTTATCAAACATTAAAAACAAGTAAATCTTCTTCTAAAGGTCTTCTTCGACTGCATCCCAAACTTAAGCTGTCTGTTCAACTAGCGCATTCTCGAAGTAAGTTCCTTTTGGAACTGTCCTCGAGCGAACGATATATTCGCTACACAGTTCCTTTTCGGCCTTATATAACCGCAGTATGAAAATACTATTCTTCCCCACCTCTGTTTTAAGGCTATTTTGGAATCCTTACCTACTATTTTTCACCTTGATTCTACTTTATTCGCCAAAGGAATCATTTGGCACACATTTATAAAGATGCAACACTATTTTCAAGTAGAAATCTGCGATTATGAACATACACCAAATTAATACGTTTAAACTGAGAGACATTACGAGACCCGGACATGCGCAAACCACATGTTTCTTTCATCGCTAAATTCTACTTGAAAATGGAGATGAATTATTATAAATTTGTGTCAAATATAGTGAGAAATGATTCCTTTTGGTGGAAAATAAAGAATTGTGGTGACAAATAGACGGTAAGGGTTCTAAAGCAGCTTGAGAACAGGGGTGGGGAGTAGCGATATTTTACCGTATTTTCATACTGCAGTTATATAAGGCCAGATAAGAACTGTCAGCGAAAGTTCGCTAAAAGACAGTTCTGAAAAGAAGTATCTCGAAGTATGACGTAAATGGTCGCTGCATGCAGTATGCTTTTATTGCAGCACAGAAACAAGTTGACGACGTCACGGAACAAGAAACGTCATTCGGCAGACGACGACCATCAAGACAAATGGCAATGAATGAAACAGAGTTGAACGTCATACTGTTCTGTTCCGACCGGGCTAGTGAAAGCGGGCACACGCCGTGCAGTGTACTATGGGGGGGGGGGAATTTTGCCTGGACAGCTGCACAACGACCTTCTCTTATTTCAAATTCAAACTATAGGTTTATTTTACGTGCACGCCAATGTGTATACGGGACCTAAGTCTTTTCGTTACATATCCCGCATCACTGACGGGGATAAGGGGGGGGGGACACGCCGGAAAATTATGATGAACTTTCTATGGGAAATGAGCTAGATAAGTAGAAAAGGTATGAATCCATTGGGAATAGGATGATTAATACAAAATGTATTTATATTAATAAAACTTCAAAGAATGTCAACGATAACATCCCGACAATACAAGGAAAGGCAACCCCTATGTGGTTACACACATAACAATACACGAGATCAACATTTTTTTCTTATTAATCAAAATATCTTCAAACGACACCGAACAAAACAACTATAAAAAAAAAGGAAAGAAAAAAAACCCAATATGTCTTCTGGTCAATGTGACTGTGATGTGTGCGCCACCTGGTGACAGGATGTTGAAGGTAACTCGGTACAATATAATCGATCATGTCGTCATCTTCAATAGACCGATGTTCATTAATTAAAATATCTCATATCAATACCGAACAGGATACACTGTAACATAGCCTACATTAGATAGGCCTAGTTTGTCCTTTGATTAATAGACACCGCGAGAAAAACCATGGGGTTTAACGTCCTACTGTTCTCCGCCGATTGGACCGATAAGGAAATATTTGCTATTTGTCCTTTGATAATTGACACTATGAGAAAAAAGAAACTCATCGTACAAAATAGTTCCTTTACAAGTAAATGAAATGAAATGGAGGTTAACGTCGTAATATTTTGCAAATATGGGCTGATGAGGAAATTACTGCTCGTGCAGCGGCATTACGGCCTACCCTTATATGGTATTCAGGCTGTCAAGGGTTCTTTTACCTGTGTGTGCCTCGTTTTTTTGTCCCACCCAAACGGATATATGTCGTCCTTGTACCACTGACCTAGTAAGTGTCGAGTGGTCATTAAACTACAAACCATTTCTGTTCTACGCCGCTGTCCGGGCAAAATTTTCTAATAGCACACTTTTGGGTGTATGCCTGTCTTCATTAACCCAGTCGGACCTGAACAGAGGACGTTATACCCCATTTCATCTCATTTCCAAACCATTTCCTTCTCCCCTAGAACCGATTTTTGGCATATTAGAAAACTGTTATATCGATTTCCTCAATAATGAAGCAATCAGTGACAGTAGAGCGACACTCGATTATTCATATCTGACGTAAAGTTTAATTAACGGTTAATTAGTTGAATGATTTCTGGGA
This sequence comes from Patella ulyssiponensis, assembly GCA_963678685.1. Classification (NCBI taxonomy): domain Eukaryota; kingdom Metazoa; phylum Mollusca; class Gastropoda; family Patellidae; genus Patella; species Patella ulyssiponensis. The sequence continues at coordinate 76,056,379 of OY783230.1, forward strand.
GGATTATTGAAACATTTTATTAGTATGACGTAACATAACGTCATCAATGCACTCGGGTGACCCCAGTAACTGTATTGAATAATCGTACCTACAATCACGTGACACTATATGTATTTAATCATAACCATCTGAGAGTACATCTTTTTATTTTTCAGTGTTTCAGCTTTCTTCTATATTTTACTCATTCATATATAAATAACTTAAACATACATTATGCAAGAGCTGAAATGAAATGAAATGGGGTTTAACGTCCTACTGTTTTGCTCCTAAACCGGGTCAATGAAGAAGGCGTGCAAGAGCTAAATCTGTTTATTGTAGGTCTTAAATGTTATAAAAATTATTAATTAGGCATTAATTACCTTATCCACACCATAATCAACTCCCGATGTCATCTCTAGCCTCCGATATTTATTGGATTAGGGACCGAGTTGCTGCTTAACTTCCATTCATGATTTAATCAAGAAATGGATAATCGAGACTACGCTTTTTTTTGACGTACCGTCTTTAGTAATGATGGTCGAGACCAGGCCGAAAATTCAATCGCTAAAATTTCGGTTTAGAGTGGACCAATTTAACCGAAATTTTCAGCAAATTGCCTTTACATTATCAAGTTTTTAACTATTATAGGGAGAGCTGCCAACTCTTTATCATTCAGAACACGTCTATGATAACAACTCTTCCAGATCTTAGTGTAGTAAAGACAAGTAAAAGGAAATTTTGAACTATAAAAAAGAAACGAAATAGGATCTGTGTTGTAATCCGACTGCAAATAAATAACACAAATTTACACGTTTCGCGGAAAGAGAATAAAAGGTGAAAGGTTGTTACTGGGTCTATTACTGATTAATTTTGTTTCAAAAGAACCCGAGTAAAATTAAATTCAGAAATCAGTCTTCCCTGACACCCTGTGTTGTTTTAATACCAACATGTTGCACGATATCGAAACACGTTTCTACATGCACGTGTGTCTGCACAACCGTATTAATTGTTAATTGTTCGCTTGACAGAGTTTGACAGTTTGTCCATTCATCCGTGAGATATAAATAGCATTTGTTGATGCCATTATCAGGAATCTATTCAAGCGAACACAGCGTTAAAGTACCGGGATCTGTTTGTCGAGGTGTTGAAAAGCAAAATCAAAGGAAACTGTGTTTATTGGCGAACGAATCGTTCAATTATGCAAATTTTCGCTCCTTATTTAGAATGAAACAGAACAAAAAATATGGCCACTCTGCATTTTTAGCAGATTAAGAATAGCAACCTGTTAACGGCATCGGCGCCGCTCAAACAGTCTTCGAGTGCGCCACGTACATCCACGTTTTTTTTTAATTCTCCTGACTCGCAATTCACTTATCATAACAATAACATGGAAGTGGTTCGATTGATTATGTAAATTAATATCATGTTCTTAGAGTGTAACATACTATTACTAATCCCCTCGGTATTTCCGATTTGTTTCGTGCCGTTATAAAACATTAAAAGGAAATATATGTACATTCCGATAACATCTGTGAGAACCGTGATGGAAGCACATTTTGATTCATTAAACATTAAAAAAAATCAGTTTTATCTTTGTAATGAACTAATTGATCTATATTTCTTTTTTTTATTTTTATAGAACGTAAATTAATGAAGAGGGTTGAATGATCGAGTGGTTGAGTAGTGGCGTAGGTTTTGATTACATGCATGAATGTGACAAGGAGCAGGGACGTCTTCTTCTCCACCCTGTAATCTGTCTGCATCGTTTGCCTCATCGTTTTATACATGTCCACGTCGTTTAATATCCCTACATCGTTTTATATTCTACATGTCTACATCGTTACATATGTCTACATCGTTATATATAATATCTGTCTTCGCCGTTATATATATATATATGTTTTCATTGTTATATATATATCTGTCTACGTCGTTATATATGCCTACATCGTTTTATATGCCTACATCGTTTTATATGCCTGCATCGTTTAATATGTCTAAATCGTGTAATATCAATACATCGTGTAATATGTCTATATCGTGTAATATGTCTCCATCGTGTAATATGTCTACATCGTGTAATATGTCTATATCGTGTAATATGTCTACATCGTTTTATATGTCTACGTCGTTTTATATCACATCGTGTAATATGTCTACATCGTTTTATATGTCTACATCGTTCTATATGTCTACATCGTTACATATATGCCCACATCGTTTTATATGTCTACATCGTATAAGATGTCTACATCGTTTAATATGTCTACATCGTTTTATATGTCTACATCGTGGAATATGTCTATATCGTTTTATATGTATCTACACAGCATAACGTATTACAGCCATCATTAGTCCTGTCGTTAACGCGTCATCTCAAATATCTTGCTGTTGGTACATGCAAAAAACATACTTCGACAAGACAAACACTTTAATTAGTAATTAGATACGTTTATGATTTTATCGATATCGGTTTTCCATGCATCATTGATCAGATTTAGTTTTCAACTTACTCCATGATTTATAACTATTGGAAATTGTAATGATATAATTGATATTTCCGATCAGTTATTGTATCATTTCTACGATAACAATCGGCTGTCAAATATTGAAGCTGATTACTTCATGTATCATTAATAAATTCATCAATTACAACAACCATAAACATTTACTGCGGTATTATAAATTGACTAGAACAGCAGTCAGTGATAATCATTATGATTAGAGGTTGATGTCTACACGCTCTGGCTAATTAAGATCTGGGTCATATATCATAACAGTGTTTCTGTACTTTTACAGGAACTGTGACAGTAGCCATATTGGTTTTCAGAAGAAGGGTCCCGACTGTACAAAGGGTGTGGTTTGGTGGGTTGCGTCAGGGGCAGGGCGGGGGTTAACTGAGTAACTGGGGACGGAAAACCCGTGGAACGTAGCAGTGACAGTGTTCTTCGTCTAATTAGAACGTCAATGTGTACATGAGATCTCAGTTTTTCGTCCCACCCGAACAACTAGATGTTCTTGTCAGTCCTGCCGATTGTCGTCCATTATTATATTAGCTGTCCATCCACGTTATTGGTGTCGAAAAATAGGACGTCAAACTTCATTTCATTTGTCATTATATTAGTATCTAATGATGCCTAGCGTCACATTTACCTGAAACTTAGGAGTTGCGATGACTCAAGACCTGTTCATTGGCTAATACCTCACATGAACCAGAACGCAAGTTATATAGCAACTCTTCTAGATCCTTGTAAAGTACAGACAATTAAATCAAAATTTGGAACTATAAAAAACGAAACGAAATAGGATGTATGTTTTAATCAAATTATAAAAGGGCGAGCATTAAATGGTTATTAGGTTTTAACACTACGGTTTAAATCGATACGCACAATAACCCTCTTTTCATTTCCTATATATTAACACTCTCCATATTTGTTTAAAACTTGAAAACAGCCAACAATCAGTGGGTTATTAGATTTTAAAGCTAAGACAAAAATCAATTCTACACACAGAAAACTATGTACTTCCAAAATAGATCTCTGTCATAAATGGCCGCCATATTTTAAAAAAAAACACAGATAAACTGTTTATTAATTTGGACCTGACCCGTTTAAAATCACACACAAAACTTCTGAATAAACATTTTTGAATTTTATTAAATGGAATAAAGGTAAATATTTCTCAAAATTATCGAAGTCTACTTATATATTCCGAGTAAAATCGAGGGGTTAGATGGCCGATCTGTATCATAAAGCCTGTCATTGAGTCAACTGGCGAGGTTTCGAATCCCCGATTGTACGTAACACTGAGTATGAACGCCTGTCCAACCTCTTGGGTTTTCTCCGGGTCCTCCGGTTTCCACCCACTGCTAACGACTCGTACGCGCAAGCGAATTATTGAAATAAAAATTAAACCATATACTGTATAAGTCCCGAAATGATTTTGTTTGTGTCGAGTGGACGTTAAACCTCATTTCCCCCTCTCTCTTTCATAGTAAAATCGTCGATTAATGTCGGTCAGTAAGTTTCGTGTCTGTTTCAACTTAATCGTAGACAGGCAGCGTGTTTTTCGTATGAACTAAAGTCGATACACACAATAAATCTCGGCCCTTCTGTTTTCTTTATTAACAGTAGATGACATCTACCTGAATTCTAACAAAGAAAACTCATAAAAATAGAAACAAACACGAGCCGCCTGGGAGAGGTGGACATTGGACTGACCTCGTCACATCTGGTGGTCAAAGGGATTAATGACCAGTGCTACCTGGCTATAATTATTACCTTTTACCTGGGCGTAATACAATGTTCAACTGACCTTTTACACGTACAAGGCACAAATTACATCCCATCACAAACTATGGGTCACTGGACATCGATCTTTCTGCTTCAACTGATGACTACCTGAACTTTTCAACATGACATTATTAAAAGCATTATTCAGTAAAACTGAATTGATCTAAAAGCCGGGAACAGAAGTCGATCGATTTCCTTAAATTTTTAATAAAAACTAATAAATTCTTGATAAATACAATGAAACGGGGTTTAACGTTCTACTCTTCTGCACCTAACCTGGGCTAATGGAAGACGGGCATACGCCATACAGTGTGCTATGAGGGAAATTTTGCCCGGGCAGCGGCGCTACGACCTACTCTTATATCGAATTCCGATTATCAATGTGTACACGGGACCTCGGTTTGTCGTCCCATCCGAACGACTAGACAGCTGTCCTTGTCAGGCCCTCCATTCTGCATCACTGACAAGGGGAAACCACGCCGGAAAATCGAGACGAACTCTCTCGGCCAATGCATGGATCGAACACCCGACCTCCAGGCTACCGGATTAATGAAGACGTATATTATTACTATGTCATATAGTGTGCTATGAGTTCAATATTGTCCGGACATGGGATCACGTGGCTAAGTGGGTAAGGCGCTGGCTCGCTAGCCTGGAGGGCGGGTGTTCGATCCCTGCATTTGCCGAGAAAGTTCATCTCAGCGTGTTTTCCCCTTGTCAGTGATGCAGAACGGGGGGTCTGAAAAGGACAGCTGTCTAGTCGTTCGGATGGGACGAAAAACCGAGGTCCCGTGTACACATTGGCGTGCACGTAAAAGATCCCTTGGTAGTTGGAATTTGATATAAGAGTAGGCCGTAGCACCACTGCCCGGGCAAAATTTCCCCCATAGCACACTGTATGACGTATGTCCGTCTTCCATTAGCTCAGGTTAGGTGCAAAAGAGTAGGACGTTAAACCCCAGTTTATTTCACTGTCCGGATAGGGTTCCGCGGGTGGTTGTGTGGTCTTGTGGTTTAACATGTGCGAATTAAATCATAATGTCTGTTATTGAGGCAAGTGGCGTGGTTTCGATTCCCTGCTTGTGTGTGACAAGGAGTAGGATCGCCTGTATATAACCTCATGGGTTTTATCCGAGTCCTCTGGTTTCCTCCTAGTGCTATAGATCCCTACGTGCATTGAACCCTATGTTAGTTCCTAAATGACCTAGTTTGCGTCGGGTGGGCGTTAATTTTCCAGGACATGGTTTGACCGTTCTTAATTTGTATTCACATACCTAGTCGTTCGAATGAGACGAAAAATCAAGGCACCGCATACACATCTCTACATTCACATAGCGATCGATCAAGTATTGAATCAGATATAAGTCAGCCTACTTATAATATCAATAACCGCTTTATACGACATAAATTCACATAATTATGAGTTTATTTATGTATTGAGTCACCCCCCATTTGTCACAACATCGAGTCAGAAATATTTGTGGCGACGCCAGGTGATAATCGGCAGGTAATTAAAAGTTTATTTACCTCCAGGGGTTTTCACTAAAACGATGCACGTAACATGATTAAATGGACAAAACATCAAAATTATTTTTTGGAATTTACGATTTCTCTCTTTTGAAGTTGATTAACTGTTTAATTTCGTCGTTTGAGTCGCCATATAAATCATAAAGACGTTGCTTTCTACCGTTGTTTTATGGTATTTTGGCATTGCAGTGGTGGCGTGCACCAACCAATGTGTTAAGAGGAAAAGCGACGCTATGATCCACTCTTATATCTAATAGCAACTTTCAATGGTTTTTGTACGTGCACGCCAATGTGTAAGCGATACTTCGGTTTTCGTACCACCCGAACGACTATACAGTTGTCCAGTGACGTGGGGAAACCACGTTGGAAAATCCCGATGAACTTTCTCGACCAACATCGGGAACGAATCCGCGACCTCCTGGTTAGCGAGTATTGTAGAATCGGAGGCTCCTCAATCAGTTAATTTCCCACAAATAAGTTTGACGACCCTTTTGGTTATTTTACATCCTTTCATGATACCAACTTAGAATTGTGTTCTTGGTATATTATCTGGTTGATGGTAGGCTCTGTGTATATATTGGCGTCCACGTAAAAGATCCATTGGCAGTTGCAATTCGATATAACAGTAGACCGCAGTACAGCTGACCATGCAAAATGTCCCTCATAGCACGCCCAGCCCTCCCCTATGGAACCGCCTTAAGAATATGGCCTTTGTGGTATTCCATCGATACGCATTGTATTTATTTATTGTTTTAAATGTAAATTTTAACGGATAATTTGTTATAATTAAATAATATCGATAGTTTCATACAATCGATGATTTATAACATAGCTCGTTTATATCATCATCCTCATCGATCAGGAATAATGAGTCACACGTCATCAGACATACTTGTCGATACAGACTACAGTAAGTTACACCCAGTCGGTATGACATTAGCACCCAACATAGCAAACTTGTAATTAGTCAGAATATTTTCATTTTTTAACATCATGGTTTCCATTCCCCGGTCACATGTCTAACCTCGTGGGGTTTCTCCGGACCCTCTGGTTTCCTCCATACGTTCAAGCGAATTATTGAAATAAAGTTGAACCATATGTTAGTCCCGCAATGACCTAGTTTGTGTCGAGTGGACGTTAAACCCAATAATTTCTCTCTCTCGCCCTCTCCCTAATAAAATATCATATGTGACATTTCTTTAAATTGCGTAAAAAACGTTTCACAGCTCACGACGGTCCATGTTTTAATATCTTCTATATTTTTGTTCATTGTCCCTTTAAACCGGGTGCACGTACATATATTTATATATAGGACCATCATCATCGAAGATCAGCGGTGACTCATGCTCCATTTGACACAAAAATCATCATCGATCAGACACCAATCCACCCAGATGACACACACAGAACAGTCATAAACTTTACTTACTGAAATAAAAAAAAAGTTAAGAAATTTGTGAACAACATTCCTAATGCATGATCTAAAGCCAAATATTGATGTGATTTGTGAAGTACAATGACAAAAACCTTAATGCAGAATGTTGTTAGTGTTTGAGAATAACGGTGATTAAGTGAGTAAGACGCTGGCTCGCTGGTATGGAAGTCGCGGATTCGATCCATAGGATTTTTCCGGTGTGGTTTCCCCTTGCCAGTGGTGTAGGACGACGGACCTGACAAGACCAGCTGTCTAGTTGTTCGGATAGTTCCGTGTATACATTGGAATGCATTTCAAAGATCCCTTGGCAATTCGAATTCGATATCTAACAGTAGACCGTAGCAATTCTGACAGGACAAAATTTATTTCATAGCTCACTGTATGGCGTTTGAAATGATATGTGGGTTTTATGGCACGTCAGCACCCACCGGGCATTAATGTGTCAAACACTGTATGGCGTATATGCCCGCCTTCATTAGACCAGTCGAAACAGAACAGTAGGACGTTAAACCACATTTAATTTATTGTTATCTAACACTAATGATTCAATAAATATTTACATATCATAATGACACGACATTTAATTATAGGATCTAAAAACAAACCAGATCTTATATAAATTCATATTGGGTGATTAATTTTTGATTTTATTAGAAAAAAGCAAATCCCTGGTCGCAATTCTAATTTGAATGATGAGCTATTTGTCGCGCTTGTCTAATACAAGGATTATATCAGATGGTTTTTGTGATTTATGTGTTGGTAAATATTTTCCATAAAACATGGAGTCGATCGATTTTATAATTATTTAATAATCGCATAGAATTACCTGCCCAATAGCGCTGATCACCTAAAATTATATTTTGCTATAATTTATTGCCTTTTGTTCCATTAAACATTAGAAGTGATTAGTGAGTGAAATGGGGTTTAACGTCCTACTGTTCTGGTCCAACTGGGCTATTGAAGACGGGCATACATCATACAGTGTGCTATAGAGAAACTTTTGCTCGGGCAGCAGAACTATGACCTACTCTGATATCGAATTCTAACTGCCAAGGGGTCTTTTACGTTCCATCCGAACGACTAGACAACTGTAATTGTGGTGTACTTATAAAGCGTAAATCTTATTTTTTTTTGCTTTAAAAAAAAAGGATAGCACGCGCGGCATGTATGATAATGATTATATTTTTGGTATTATAAAATTAATTGGATATAACTATTTATATTTACATAAGTTATTTGTAATTCTGATGCGATTAAAAACGTGACTTATTGTAGACAGTAAGATGGCCTCTCGTATTCACGCAGTAAGTTAATTATTTATCGCTCTAAATAACATACATTTATAAAGATGGCTTTACGTTCAGACAGACGGATAGATATTTACGAATGGTTGAAGTCGAAAATAGTAATTAATTCCATAACACAGACGTACAGATACATAGGAATACTAAGAGTAGAAGATATTAATTAATTCTACGGTATCTATATCATCGTTGTTAGGACGACGGGTGGGTTGTGGGGTTGGGGTGGGGGTGGGGGTGATGGTGAGGTGGGTGTTGGTGGTTTCATGGACAACGTCTAGACAGTTGATCAAAAGCTATTTATGAATACTTTAAGTCCAAAATAATCTGTAATACGGTATCTATATCATCATCTTCGCTCTTGTTTTTCGTCCCATCCGAACGACTAGCTAGCTGTCAAGCCCTCCTTCCTACATCACTGACAACACTGGGTTATATTAGATTTATTTCCTATTATCTATAAGATATACTAATTATATGTATCACTGATAGGAATCTTGTCTCGCGTTAAATGGCTTGTATTTGATCTTAATCTGACCGGGATCTCTCGTCTGTTGGTCGTATCTCGTTTTATTGCGGGACCATTAATGACGGTGGAGAAAAGGGAAATGCCCGAGGCGTTATTTATATACCTTTATGCTTAGGAGAACGCTAGATCGGAGACGACCTATTACATATGACGTGGATTGTGCGTTATTGTTTGGGTAAGGGTAAGGTTTGGCCCAGGGTTAGGGTTAGCGCTAGTCCTGTTTACATCTCGAGACCTTGACGAAATCTGACGGCCCTAGCCCTAACCCACAATCCACATATGACGTCATATTATGTGCTAAAATGTGCTAGACCTTTTCCAATTCTCCGTATACCCATCATTTTGAATAGATGTAATGATTTATACTTTACATATACTTTATATGACTCATGTCAGGCTCTCCCCCCCCCCTCCTATCTCTTCATTTCATTTCAATAAGCGGTATAGTCAGTCCGGAATCTTCTGCCTGAATAGGCAGTCCTTGAATAACCTAGTTTGTGCCGAGTTGATTCCCCCCACTCTCTCTCCTTCTCTCTCTCTCTCTCTCTCTCTCTCTAAACGCGTCTACCTATCAATCTATATAAATGTATATAAATCAGATGACTCATGTTAGTGTCTGATAGACATGTATATCTATTACTGTTTATTGTTTGGAGCATGTCATGCGATTTCTATTTGATATATCGATACGTTAATTCGGCGACTTTTACACAAAACATCAGACAGTTTAGGGGCAGACTTAAATAATTTCATAAAAGGCTTGCCCTGTCAATTATCACACAATTTTAACACAGTGATATTTTAAAGTGACTTTTTTTCATAAGAAAAGTTTTTTATATTCCCTTTTTTCATTAGAAAAGCTTTTTTTTGTATAGGGTTTTATTCCTTTTTGTATATGGTGTTTTCCCTTTTTTCCCCCGCATACATGAATAATCTGAATTAAAGCAACCTGTCCATACTGACATGTTTTATGTATTGGACGTTAAATTTGTTATAAACAACCACAAATAACAAGAACTATTATATCCACCAGTCATTTGGTTTCATTTCGTTTTCATACTTTCGCTATATCTTCGTCGAGGTTTCTTTACTACCACGTCAATATGTACCGGGGAAGACCTCGGTTTTCATCCCATCTGTATGACTAGACAGTACCCCGCACCAGAGAGAGAACCGGGGTTTAACGGTCACTTGACTAAAACTAGGTCATTTCGGGACTAGACATGGTTCAATTCTTTCTCAATCATTCGCTAGCGCGTAGGTGCTTTTAGTTTACCTGAGGACCCGGAGAACACCCACGGACAGGCGACCCTACACCTTGACACGCACAACCGGGGAATCGAAACCACACCAGTTGGTTCATCCTCTAAATTTATAAATTAATATTATACTACATAATATTACATAAATTCAGAATTCTCAAAATTCGGGATTGCCTCGTTCCATTTTTGGTAACCGGCTCTGCTCTCGCGGCGTTAATTATTGAACTGATAGTCGATTTCACAAATTGGTTATTTTCCAGGAATGTCTGGAAACGACTCCCAGGTGACCAATTTTAAAAGAATTTGTATAAATCTTTATTTCGTGTCAAGACATTCTATAAAATCCGGATTCCCCTTGAGTTTCATTTACTTGTAAACTTAATACCCTAGAACGATTATTAGGTCATAGCAGTGGCATCCATATTTCCAATTCTCCAAGACATGAACAAATAATACCCATTTCCATATTTCCATATCTCCAAGATAGCAGACGTTAACAAGCATTACACACGTGGCCTATTACATTCATGCTATGTTTTTTTTTTATTGCAGGGGAAATTCGAATTGAATTTGTTTTAACTAGCTTTTGTAATCCAGAGATGACTAATTTAAACGGAAAATGGACCTTATGACACGCGATCCAATTTCACAATAAATACATATATTGAGATTGAATCAGTGACGTTTTGAGATATTTTCTTACAATTTGTGTAAACGATTTATAATCATTGTTATTTCCCGGCGTATCCTGTCAGTGGTGCGGGGGGTGCGCTGGCAAGGGACGTAATAGCAGACTGTATGGCGTATGCCCATATTCAGTAGCCCAATAGGGCGTTAAAATCCTATTTTATTTCTATTTAAAATTGGAGATGTAAGGCAACAAGGAGGAGTGGGGGCACACTGCATGGCCCAGAAATTCGAACATTATAACCCCCAAAATTAGCAAAGGGAGTTCAGTCAACCCTAACGACGACATTAATTTAACCAATACATGAACTAATTGAACTGATATACATATATTTACATCTGTACCTAATGACCTTTTACCTAAATTACTTTTATTCATTTTCATAATATAGATAAGATTTTACTTAGTCTAGTTGGCGCCACCAGTCCTCGGGGCAATAAAAATAGTCTCGACGAGTTATCCACCCATTTCATTGTTATAACTCTCATTTCCTTCGTTAGCAATTATAAAGATGACTGGACAATGAAGATGAAGTTGCATTTTAAACCAAACCCCTGAATCACCCGCCCGAGAGAGAGAGAGAGAGAGAGAGAGAGAGAGAGAGAGAGAGATGGTGTTTAACGTCAGGAACAACCGGGGAATCGAAACCACGCCACTTGACTCAATGGCAGACCTTGTGATCCCCCTCCCCCAAACCCTGCAGGAGGGACTATGGAACCTCACAACAGAGTAGCATGACATGACGTTATTCGGGACAATTTCATTTCAATATTTCTGTAGTATATATGGGTCGTGCAGTGAGTGGAAGAGAAAGACTCCACGTAAACTTTTTATAAATTGAAATTAAATAAAATAAAAACATTGAAATACAAATAAGAGTGTATTGTAGACCCAAGGCTATATATTATAACTGTTTTATTAAAGACACCACTGAGTCCAAAACCGTCTGTAATTTAACAAAATATAAAAGAATCGTCAAGTTATGGTGAATAATTCATGAGAAAAGATGTTTTTAATTTGAGAAAAATCGCCCAATATGTCTTTTAAGGCAATGAAGTAATTTTGTAAGATTATGAATAAAGTATTTCCTTAGTATCACTGAAATTTCCTCCTGGGCACTTTACAAAATATAAAAATGTTTAATCAATTGATGAGAAATAATGTTTTGACGTTTAGTGTATCCCACCCCAAACAAAATGTGTTTGTTTACGAAATGACAGTGAGGACAATAAAGTCATTTTATATGAATATGAATAGATCGTAATGAAAAGAGTGGTATATTGCATAGGGAGCCGTAGTTAATCAATGAGGAAGGCGTTGGCTCTGTAATCTGAAGGTCGGGGATTCGATCCCGGCCTTTGCCGAGCAAGTTAATCTGGATTTTCCGGCGTGGTTATCCCGTGTCAGTGGTGTAGGAATGAGGGCCTGATCAGGGGCAATGCATAGTCGCTTGGGTGGGGCACAAAACCGAGGTCCCGTTTACTCGAAATAGAGTAGACGGTAGCGCCGCTGCTCGGGAAAAAAATCCCCATGTTCTTTCCCGTGAGAATGATATGCGCAGAACAGTAAGACTTTAAATATACATTATGCAAGAGCTAAATCTGTCTATTGTAGGTCTTCCTTTAGGCCTGTAATGTTATCTAGATTATTAATGTGTTAGCCAGCGATATTTACTGGATTTGAATACAGCACCAAAGTTAGTAATGACGTTCGAGGCCAGCCTGAAATTGAATCACTAATATGCCGGTTTAGAGTGAAGCAATTTAACTGAAACTTTCAGCATATCTTTTTTTCATTATCTATGTTTTTAACTAGTATAGGGAGAACTGTCAACTCTTTATCTAATCTTACCTAACGCCCCTTTAAACTCGATTTCATTTCGTTTAACCGGGAGGTTGGGATGGCCTAGTGGTCTAGAGTGCCGCGCTTCGACCTCTAGCTGGCCGGTCACCTCTGGCTTGCAGCTGTGGTTTCGAGCCCTGGTGTGAGCGTATATGGCATGGAGATAGGGGCGCCTTCTCAACCTCGTGGGTTTCCTCCGGGCACGCCGGTTTCCTCCCACTGCTAAAGACCCCTACGCACAACCGAATTATTGAAATAAAATTGAAACCATATGTTAGTCCCAAAGTGACCTAGTTTGTGTCGAGTGGACGTTAAACCCCATTTCTCTCCCTCTCCCTCGTTTAACCACCTCTTTAAAGACAAAAGCAGCTCGTTGAAGATTGATCCATTTCTGATTCACCCCCAGTTAGTTTCGTATTATATTAATTCTGCTAGCAGCTACATAATCTTATACGAAAGTAAAAACCTGAGTGTTGATTTATTGCTATGATTGATGTATATCGACACCCCATCAAAAATAACTTTGTTTTCTTACCATAAAAAAAACTTTGCGGAAAACAGAACGCGTCTTTGTGAGTTTTTATAGCCCAGCCTGAGGTTACGAAACTAAGATAGTTTTTGTTTGTTTCATTGTCAAGGACGTAAGTTGATCTATCGATTAACAAGAAAAAACCCCATCGACCTGTATGAAAAACTGGGTGGTTACAAAGATGACAGCAAAAAAAAAACCCACAAAAAAACAAAAGAAAACCACCGCAAAATAGAAAGTGTAAAGGTCTAAAAAAAATCTTTGATTTAAAGCTGACAACACTTATTTTCACTCCTTAAAGTCACTCTGGAAACCAAAGTAAAAAGAATTAGTTCAGTTTTAAAGAGGCATCATGTAAGGTTTATATGAAGAGTTGGTTAAATGAAATGAAATGGGGTTTAACGTCCTACTGTTCTGCTCCTAAACTGGGATTATGAAGACGGGCATGCAGTGTGCTATTAAGGAAATTTTGCCCAGACATCGGTGCTATTGCCTACTCTTAAATCGAATTCCAACAGCCAAGGGATCTTTTACGAACACGCCAATGTGTACACTGTACACGGGACCTCGGTTTTCGCCCCATCCGAACGACTAGAGAGCTGTACCTTGTCAGACTCTTTGTCCGGCACCACTGACAAGAGGAAACCACACTGGGAAATCTGGATGAACTTTATCGGCCAATGTGGGGGTCGAACACCCGATCTCCAGGCTAACAAGCCAGCATCTTACCCACTTAGCCACCGTGATCCCCTAAAGAGCTAGTTCTCGCTATAATAGTTCAAAACTGGATAATGAAAAATAAATATATTGAAAATGTGATTCAAATTACTTATTCTGAGTATTGGGAGATGTATTGTAGATCGTTTATTATTGTAGTAACGGTACTTGGCAACTGAGACTGAGTCTCGATTATCTTTCTTTTTTTTAAATCTTTAAATCACGCGAGTATCATAAATCTCTACCATCCGATGCCTCAAGAGCTGATTTAAGATGGCTATGTTTTTATTAGTCTATATCGAGTTCACGAAAAGGTGACGATAAAAAAGATGATATGTTTTACGACATGAGACACCGACAGGGTCATGTTATCAACGATTAAACGGGCAATAATATCCTCACGTTAGTTTCAAGTCCAGCCCCCCCCCTTCCATTGCCCACATGACCAGATGTCAGTCCTGGCTTGCTAGCCTGATGGTCGCGTGTTCGATCCCTGCATTGGCCGAGAAAGTTCATCGGAATTTTACGGCGAGGTTCTCCTTTGTCAGTGATGTAGGGCGGTGGGCCTGTTAAGGACACCTGTCTAGTCGTTCGGATGGGACGAAAAGCCGATGTCCCGTGTAGGCCTATTCATTGACGTGAACGTAAAAGATCCTGTGGCTCTGCCCTGGTAAAATGTCCGTCATAGCACACTGTACGACACTGTCACGTCTTCACTAGCCCCGTAGGACAAGAACAGTATAAAGACGTTAAACCCCATTTCATTTCATTTGTTAGTCTCAAAACTAGCGTAGTATTGTGTTAATGAGACGTTAATCCCCATTCTGTTCCCAAAAACATCAGACGTTGCTATTTAAAAGTACGAGAGGAGATTACATGATATATCTGTTGTTATATTGAGTCACCGACACCTGTTCCCCTCATGCATCACTGGTAAATATGATTTAGATTATACCATATATAGATACACTGTCCTTCAACTCTAACTTGACACGACTCTTCAAATATATCTCATAATTTAAAGTACAGTTAGATTTGTAAATAACGCGACTCTCCCGGTTTTGATGGAACAAAAAACCAAGAGTTTCATGAATACCACAGGAAAAATCCCTTGACAGTTGGAAATCGAATAAAGGTTGTAGTGTATCGTGTTTTCCCATCTTCACCAGACAGGTGTAAGGAGTTTACCCCCCCCCCCATCATTTTAAAACAGTAAATCCAATTTCACTTTGGCGTGGAATTGGAGGCCGTTGTGAATCTGTGAGTAAGACCCTATTGTTGAACAAGAATCTGTGAGTAAGATCCCTGTGTTGAACAAGAAAGCTCACAGGGATTTCGGGACGTGCACCCCCCCCCCCCGCTTGTCAATGTTGTAGGATCGAGGTTCCGTGAGTGGCACACGTAAAGGAAACCTGGCAAAATTTCCCTCATACATTGTATGGTGTATGTCCGTCTTCATTTAGTTCATTTCATTTTTAATTGGAGGGGGGGGGGCTTGTGGTCTAAAGTGTCGCGCTTCGACCTCTAGCTGGCCGGTCACCTCTGGCTTGCGGCTGTGGTTTCGATCCCTGGTGTGAGCGTATGTGGCATGGAGATAGGGGCGCCTTCTCAACCTCGTGGGTTTCCTCCGGGCACTCCGGTTTCCTCCCACTGCTAAAGACCCCTACGCGCAAGCGAATTATTGAAATAAAACTGAAACCATATGTTAGTCCCAAAATGACCTACTTTGTGTCGAGTGGAAGTTAAACCCCATTTCTCTCTCTCTCTCTCTCTCTCTCTCTCTCTCTCTCATTTCTAGTTGTAACGTCTCTTTAACTAAAGTAAAAAGATAAGCTACAATTGTATACATATTGATATAAAGTATATTTCTATTTGAACTTTGTGAGGAGGTGTTGAAGATATAAACATACGATAAGTTTTATTATTAACCAAATCCCCGCCCACCAGGGGTAATATTGACGTTACAGTTGATGATCAAAGGGGACCCAGCCTTGACCAGTGTCCAGTCGTGTCCAGTCGACAATAACATGCTTATTGTATTCTCCTATTAACCTGGCTTTAGCGCGAGGCTGTGAACCGTTATTAATGGCATTAGACGTCCACTTCCGTGTTAACAGGGCGTGAAAACAGTTGGTGAAAAGGTGAATTATTCGGGTTTTATTTGAACAAATATTTTAAGACGTTTGTCACCAGGTTAAAGATGATTTATCCGCTAATTAACGGACATTTATTCATCAAACCCTAATAACTCACTCTTTAATTTGAAGAGATCTGGACTTGAGACAGTTACATTGTTTATTGACAGCCCTTTTTACAAATTATAGCACGGTAAATCGCCAAGATGAGGCCCATATTTGCCGCTAATTTAAGGAGTAACCCTTTATGACAAATTACCTGAAATCTCCTGTCACGGTGATTAAACATTTGATGCCCAATTTAAATCTTGAAATCATAAATTGTATTTTTTGTTATTATTGTGTCGAGAGAAAAATAACAATTGTAATAGTTTTGGAAAACGTTTTGTCGAATTTCAAATCAACATCGCTATGAAAGTTGAAAGAGAGAGAAATGGTGTTTAACGCCAACTCATTTGGGGACTAACATATGGTTTAATTTTATTTCAATAGTCAACTGATGTGGTTTCGAATCCCGGGATTCACGTGACAAGGAGTATGGTCGCCTCTACAACCTCGTTTTCTCCGGGTCCTCCGGTTTTTTCCGTGGTTTCGAATCACCGGTTTTACGTGACAAGGAGTAGGGTCGCCTCTACAACCTCATTTTTTCCGGTGTCCTCCGATTGTCTCCGACTGCCAAAACGAGCAAGCGAATTATTGAAATAAAATGTTAGTGTCGAAATGACCTAATTTGTGTCGAGTGGACTATAAATACCATTTTTTTCTTTCTCTCTCCGTCTTCGTTAGAAATGTAGGACGTTAAACACCCATTTCATGTCATTTCAATCAGCGGTATAGTCATTCCGCGGAATCTTCTAACAGTTTCGAATCGAAATAACCCAGTGGATATTAAACTCCCCATCTCTCTCTCTCCCTTTCTCTCTCCTCTCTCTCTCTCTCTCTCTCTCCCACTAAGAGATAAAATCATCCATGACATGATGTCAAACAGATGAGATTAGTATCAGGAACAACCTAATGGATATTACTATTCCACAGACAAAATATCCCACAGGGAGCAACACATATGTCTTATCAGAATCAACGAATCGTATCCCCGTATCTCTACACCGAGACTACTTTACGCCAAGGCATATCCTGCCAGAAATCCGAGATTAGAACTGATATGGTAACTATCTCGAGGCACCATGTTTAATGGTGTAAAACAAACACGTGCTGAATTACATCTGTTATGGTGTTTATAAACGTAACAAATGTTAATCCAGTAGTTGATCATTGAAATAACAAGATCATTCTCGATTACCAGGTGTTTTATTGGTTCTACCACGTCATGTGGGAGCATTCTTGAAATGTATTTTATCAATTAGAAAAACAAGATCATCGTCGATTACCTGGTGTCTTATTGGCTCTACTCCGTCTTGTGGGATATTCTTGAAATACATTTTATCAATTAAAATACCAAGATCATTCTTGATGGCAAGCAATCTGATTAAAACACAGATCTATATTTCGTTTCGTCTTTTTTATACTTTCAATGGCCTACGCTGTATGAAGATCTGAGCAGTATTGACGTTTCTAGTGGATTATCCACAGTTCCGTGCAATTCAAGCCAAAGCTCGCCGTAACAAACCTTTTCATTGGCTAATCCCTCACATCATCCAGAACACGTGAATGATAACAACTCTTCCAGATCCTAGTGTAGTAAAGACAAGTAAAACGAAATTTTGAACTATAAAAAATTAAACGAAATGGGATCTGTGTTTTAATCTGATTATATTGCCAGGTGTTTTATTGGCTCTACTACGTCATGTGGGAGTATTCGTAAAATACATTTCAAGCCGCTTATCGTCTTTAGTATGGTATTTATTGTGAAAATGAAATCTCTGAAAAAACAGAATACCGGTCTAAACATGATTCTATTCTAATCAGGATTTACATGATAAAAACTGAGTATTTCGCAACTTTCGGTTTCCTCTACAGTAGATATTTTTAAACCAGTGCCAACTATTATATAGGCATCTTTATAATCCGACTAAATCCAACCCGAGAGATTATCTTCCGTTGTTTTGTTTTTATTAAAGATACATTATGTAAGATTTAGATAAAGAGCTTGCTATTCTTGTTATCATAGCTCGAAAATAGATTATGCAAAATGAACAAGATTTCAGTCAAATTACTCTAATGCGAGTGAAAATATTTGCCTTTGAACTTGTGACAACATGCATGTATGTAGGGGTTGTTCGAAGCTAAGCCTCGCATCACCATTTTGAAATTAAATCAAAATATGGCTGAACCGTTCGATGATTATGGTCTTGGTAAGTTAATTAATGTCTAATTTATAATTTATATAACATTGCAGACCTATAATGGGCAGATATATTTAATTAAATGTTAAATAATCCGTTTTTGTAATTCTTTTTAGCTTGGATAAAGTTCTTAAGAGTTGGATGTTTGGACAGAAAATGCAGAATCAGAATCGCTGACTATATGTCTTGGAATAAGAGAGAGAGGGAGAAATGGGTTTTAACGTCCACTCGACACAAACTTGGTCATTTCTGGACTAACATATGGTTTGATTTTATTTCAATATTTCGCTTGCGCGTAAGGGTCTTTAGCAGTGGGAGGAAACCGGGGGACCCAGAGAAAACCCACGAGGTTGGACAGGCGACCTTACTCCTTGTCACGTATAAACGGGGATTGTCTTGGAATAAATATGATGCATTCTTTGGCTAGAAACCAGAACCAGGGTTAATAAAACTTAACGGAGTTTGAAATCTATTCCTTTTTAAAGTAAAGGTTATATTTGCAGTTAATGAAATAGAGATATGTTTAATACGAATGAAGGATGTCTTGCTTTCTGAATCGGTTTATTTATAAGTTAGATAGATTAGCAGGTGCGTGCTATATCGACTAGAGTATATGTAATTAATATCATGTTATTACTTATATCTCATACTTATCTACTTCTATAAATGACTTTACTCTATAAATAGTAGCATCATTAATAAACCACACCGCCAGAAGTAGTGTATGTATGGTAGCTGGTTAATGACATGGTCATCACAAACTGATCAGCAGTGAATATTGGCCTGACCGCTATAAGCACTGATATGAATGACATCAGGGCAATTAGTTCTCAATATTAACCGCCTTTCTTTTGCCAATTAAATTGCAAAAGAGCGTTTTTGAATTATTAAACATACATTATGCAAGAGCTAAATCTGCCGGTTACAACTTACAGATCTTTCTTTAGGCCTGAAATGTTACATAAATTATTAATTAGACATTTATCAACTTATACAGACCAAAATCAACTCTCGATGTCATCACTAGCCTGCGATATTTACTGGATTGGAATCCGATCTGCTGCTCAACGCACATTGATGGCTGAATCAATAAATGGATAATCGAGACTACGTTTTTTTTATCGTACCGACTTTAGTAATGATGATCGAGGTTACGCCTAAAATTCAATTGCTAAATTCTCGGTTCATAGTCGACCAATTTGACTGAAATTATCTGCTAGTCCTCTTTACATTATCTATTTATTTTATCTATTATAGTGCGAACTGCCACTTGTTATGTGACGAAGATTACGTTGTGTGGAGACTACCAAGTTCAGTTATATTGACCCGAATTGGCTTCCATACAATATATAGACGTATTGAAGGTGACAGCCCGTGGGTAGATTATTGTCTAGGTATGCCGCCATTATAAACTATGTACTAAATATAGAATTTATAGTTATAAATATATACAGTAACAATTGGGGGGTCCTGGGGATATCTAAAAACACATGTTGATAAATTCCTGACATGTCTGGGGAGGGTGGTTTGTTTTTTTAAAAGAGGCAGATAAAAGTTTTCATTTGTAAACTCCCAGATGTCAGTATGTCTGTGTTCTAATCTTTGGCCATGTTACTGTTTGTGGTCACGTTTTGTTTAAAATTCCAACAGGACTGTTTCGGGTGGATTTAATTGAATTCTTTAACACACAAATTCATCAAACTTCCAGGAGCCGTGGTGATTCAGTGAGTAAGACGTTGGATCACTCACCTGGAAGGCCAGTGTTCGATCTCTGTTTTGGTCGAAAATGTTTATCGGGATGTTCCGACGTGGCGTGGTTTCCCCTTGTCAGGGTTGTAGGACAGAGGGCCTAGCAAAAGACCAAGTATAGTCGATCGGATTGGGCAAAGAACCGAAGTTTCGTGTAAAAAAAGACGTGCACGTAAACGTCACTTTGATCGAGAATGTTAATTGGGATGTTCCAGCGTGGTTCCCCCTGGCAAGAGAGTCTTTCGGATGGGACGAAGAACCGAGGTCCCGTGAACACATTGTCGAGCACGTAAAAGTACCATTTCCATGTAAGACTACACCGCAGTGCCACTGTCCGGGCGAAATATCCCCTACACTGTATGGCGCATGCTTGTTTTCATTATCCCTGTTGGAACAGAGTAGTAGGACGTTAAACCCCTTCATTTCCTTTCCTTTAAATCCCTCCATTGCTGACATCCTTGTAGTATTTCTTGTTGTTTTTTTGCCTAGAAATCATAAATAAATGCTCAAGTAATATCTGTGATTTATTCCAAGAACCTTTCTATGACTCATTGACCAAATACTAACGACTGGTCCAGAACGGATAGTACGGATGGGGCGATAAACTGAACCCCTTCCGTGTACATATTGGCGTGCACGTAAAATAACCCTTAGAAGAAGACTGTGAGGAGACGCCAGTGTACGAGCAAAATTCTCCAACTCCGTATTGCACACACGACCACAGAAATAAAAGTAATAACGTGTTAGTCTCAAAGTATTGTGTTGGGGAGACGTTCAACCCCATTCCGTCGTCCATACTTCGTCCGTATTATTTGCTCAACCTCGTGTGTTTCGTCCGGAGACTCCGGTTTCCTCCCACTGCTAAAGACCACTACGCACAAGCGAATTATTGAAATAAAATTAAAAACCATATGTTAGTCCCGAAATGACCTAGTTTGTGTCGAGTGGACGTTAAACCCCATTTCTCTCTCTCCGTATTATGTGTAAATGATATGTTAGTACCGAAATGACCTATTTTGTGTTAAGTTGACGTCAATCTCTCTCTGGTTTCGATTCCCAGGTTGTACGTGACATCGAGTAGTGTCGTCTATCAATCCTCGTAGGGTTTTCTCCTGCTCCCCCACTGCTAATCTCTCTCTCTCTCTCTCTCTCTCTCTCTCTCCATACTATGTGAAAATAATATGAGATATTGGATTATCTTTGTGTGTTCATCTTGAACTTATTAATAAAAGCATATTACCCCTCTCATAAATACCATGTATTTTACATGTTTATAAAACATATACCACTCGAACCACCTCTCTCTCTAGATATATCTCCATGTTATGTTTATTAATAATATATCCCCCCCCCCTTACCCTTTCTAATATAATAAATATAATACACTACCCCGACTGTAATATTTTCTATTAATAATAATTCTACTCCAGCTCCTTCCATTCTATATTAATATCATGCATGTTATAATATGTTTATCAATAATATCAACACGTGCCCCTCCCCTCCTTTCTAATACAATAACCAATATCTGTCGACATCTTATAAACATATTAATTAAATGTTATTCCCTCCCCTTTCTAATATTAACACCTTATATTCCCATGTTTTTACACAATAGAACATCAGGATTTTGCGGGTTTGGGCTAATAAATATACGAATTATACGTCAAAATGGCGATCCATGTATTTAGGGATAGCAGGGAATTAGTGGGAGGGAATTAGTTTCGGACAGGAAGGATGAAAGGACGGGTGGGCGAACGGGCGGACGAACAGGCGGAAAAAATTTAAATACCTTTGCCCTGACTTTGTTCTGAGCGGAAAAAGACCCCCAGTTGGCTGGGAAGGATGGGCCCGCGGAATAAAAAAAAAAAACCAACCCAAAACAACACTGCATAAACACCGAGAAATTTATCAGTGGACGGTTTAACATTGTAATGTAGTCCAATTTGAACACAGAGATCTATCTACTTCAAACTTCGAGAATATATCTTTCCAGAATGACCGCCATATTCATAAAATTACTATATTGTTTTGTAATGCGGCTGTACTCGTTTCACATCTGGCACACACATACGAAGACTAAATACACTTATTCATTCCATTACATGAAAGCAGAATAAATACTTTTCAAAATTCTCTTTCGACTAAAATGGTCGATTTAAGACATAAAATGTCGGTCAACTAGTTTAGTGTCTTTTCTCAAGCGGAGATAACTATAAAGATGCAATGAAATGAAATGGGGTTTAACGTCCTAATGTTCTGCTCCGAACTGAGCTAATGAAGGCAGGCATACGCCATACAGTGTGCTATGAGGGAAATTTAGCCCGGACAGTGGCGCTACGTCCTATCATATCGAACTCCAACTGGCAAGCCAATGTGTACACGCGGGCACGCGGCCACGGTTTTTCGTACCACCCGAACGACTAGACAGCTGTCCTTGTCATGCCTTCCGTCCTGTATCACTAACAAGGGGGGGGGGGAGGCAAGTGGGTAAGACGCTGGCTTGCTAGACTGGAAGTCGGGTGTTCGATCCCTGTATGGGCTTGCTGTAGACACGCAGGCTAAGATTAGTAAGACTGTAGTCTATATACAAGTCGTAAATTACCTTATCATAAAACTGAGTGTAGGTAGGTGTTAAAACTTATTATAAACACATAAATAGCACTTATATACTATAAACATATTCATTTATTAGATTTACAATAATCCTTAAAAATACCCAATAAACCCCTCTTTATTATATTAACACTCGCATGATACCATACTTATACAACAGCGATCCCTTTTAAAGTGACCGAGCCGAATGGTCTACCTCGTGTGCTTTGGATCATAAGGTCCGCCATTAAGAATTGTGGCGAGGCTTCTATAGTCAGTTTGTACGAGACAAGAGTTGATCGCCTTCCAATCGCCTTTACAAACATAAGATAAGATAAGATAAGATTTTATTGTATCATTTCATCCACTTAAGGACAGCATACACAGTTTAAACACAAGTTGATCATACAATTATAACATAACATCTGGGGTTATCCTATATGGATGTACAATGTGATATGATAAGTTTATAAGCATTAAAAGATGGTTGGTAAAATCAAAATCAGTATAACTCGAAAACGAACATTATCTAAACTAGCTTGGGAAGTAAACACACTATTTCTAACGTAAGTATTAGTATAATAAACATACTATATTGAACAGGGGTGTTGGTTAACAGGTAAATCTGATGTTCTTTCTTGGAGACACATATATATATATGAAGCAACCTGACTAGCAATTTCGTTTGGGGGATTTAAAGCATTAATCATATTGCACGAGATGTGTGGATTGCTTTTGAAAATTGGTGTAAATTTTGAATTTCTAAGATTATCGTATTTATTGCAGTCAAATATGAAATGGTATTCGTCTTCTATTTGATTATTATTACATTGTCTACATAAACGAGCATGTGGCGGGATATTTTTATAGCGACCACGCTCTATCTCGAGATGGTGTGTGCTTAGCCTAATCGAAGTCAACGCAATTTTATGGGCTTTCGATTTGACGGAGTGCAGATAGAACGGTATCGCGTAAAAGTTTGGCTTAATTTTTCCATACGTTCGAAGTTTATGGTTCGATTGCGAATTGTCTTGTTGATCAGTAACTATTAGGAAAAGATCGACAAATTTATTTTCGGTGGCAGATTTTATGTCACAATATTTTAGGTTGTTTTGTTCAAGTTCAAAATATTTGGTTAAAACCCCAATGCTATGACAAAATGATTTTCTTAAACCAGCAGTTTTACAAGAAAGTTCATAATCCGCTACAAATGACATATCAAGGAGTTTATTTTTATTATCCGATAAAAATCGTTTGAAGTAAAGAAGCATACGCTGATATATGTCCAGAGATAGTGGATGGATACCACATTCAGCTAGACATCCCATGTTACTGGCACGCTTAGGCATATTTAAGATAGATTTACAAATGTTGATTGTACTTCTATTTTCTTCAAATTTATCCCACCTGTCAATCTTAATTTTGGTTTTGTTTTTGATAACGTATGAACCCCAAATCTCTGCCCCGTAAAGGGCTATCTGCTTAACAATAGAATGATAAAGTTTTATCATTACTGTAGAGGGCAGGGATTCAGCACAGCATAGTTTCTGTCTTATCGCATACCACGCTCGTCGGGCTTTTTTCATTTGGTCAGAAAATGCTGTTTTAAAGCTAGAATTATTTGTAATCGTTAATCCAAGATAATTGTACGTTTCGGTATTTTGGAGTTCAAATCCGTCAAAATAAAATTTATATACACACCTTTGCTTTTTACTTGTTTTAGAGTTAAGAAACGTCATTATTTTTGTTTTATTGGGATTTAGTTTCAGTTGCCAATCGGAACAGAACTCGGATAAATTATTTAATTGATTCTGTAGATCAGCATCATTAGAAGACAATAAAACTAAGTCATCCGCAAACATAAGATGGGATAACGGTTTACCATTAAGCAGCGGGGTGCTATCTGATTTTTGGAGGTAGTTTTGTAAATCGTTAACATATATATTAAACAGGGTTGGACTCATGTTACAGCCCTGCTTGACACCAACCGTCGAAGAAATTACGTCGGATAATTTATTATTAGATTTTATCTTATAAGTTGTTTTATGATACATCGATTGTATAATATTATAAACATTACCGTTTATATTATGTTTAACTAATTTGTATAGAAGTCCAGCTCGCCATACTGAATCAAATGCTTTTTTGAAATCGACAAAACATAGATACAGATTTTTCTTTTCATATAATTTTCGGTTAATAATAGTCTTTAATATAAATAAATTATCTATTGTTCTTTTTCCTGGTCTAAATCCTCCTTGTGATTTATCAAGAATGTTATTGTTTTCTAGGTACTCGGAGAGTCGTTGATTAATAATTGCCAAAAACGTTTTGCCTAAACAGCTAGCTAACGCAATTCCTCTGTAATTATTAACATCATTAATGTCCCCCTTCTTATAGACAGGTATTAAATATGACTCTGTCCATTTGTCCGGAAAATGTCCAGACGAGAGAATGAGATTAAAGAACCTGAGGTAGTGGTCAATAAGGATACTAGAGGAATGTTTAATCATTTCATTAATTATCAAGTCTGGTCCGCTGGATTTGTTGTTCTTTAGATTTCTTACGGTTGTTTTAAATTCAAACGCGGAAATGGGTTTATTTATGTCATGGTTTATATTTTTAGTTTCTAAAAGATTTTTAGTTCTTATTCTGATCTCCCTTTGGAATGGTAAACTAGGGTCTTCATCCGTCGCTAATATTTGAGAAAAATGCTGTTCCCATTCACAACAGGAAATATTTGGATCTTCGTTAGACTTTTTATTTTCAAGTATTTTATTCACTAGCTTCCAATATTCCCTTGGGTTGTTGGTTTCTAATGCATTAATTTTATCTAAAATTTTATTTTTTACTTCTCGAGATTTAAATTTGGTTATCTTTTTATAGGTCCTACGTCTGTCCGAATATATTTTCAATAAACTTTTATCATTTGGATATTTTAGAAGTTGCCATTTGGCTTTAATCATATCGGTCTGATGCCGTTTACAGTCCTTATCAAACCATTCGTTCTTCTTTTGATTTCTTTTCTTTTTGTGTTTTATCAGTTTAAGACTGGTCTTGGCCGCACTTATCAGGATGTCACTAAACATTTCCGTAGCATTATTTATCCCCTTTAATGAGCTGTCGAAGTTTGAAATGATGAAAGCGTTTGATCGTTTTACCGAGTCTAATTGTTTTAGACAGAATTTAAACGCTTCGTCAGAGCCCGGTGTCCAAACAAAGTTAGCAGCATGCAAATTGTTGTCTTTATTAATTGACGTTACAGATATGTTATCGCATGTCGATCTTCTTGGTTTATCTCTTTGAGTGTAGTGTCTTGTTTGACCTGGACTAAACTCGCAATAGATAAGACAATGATCAGAAAATTCGTTAATGGGAAGTATATTAAATGAAGTAATTTCTTTAAACATGGAATGTTGAACTAAAATATAATCGACGGTACTACAACCGTTATAGTGATAGCATGTCGGGGAACCCAAAACATCACCTAGCGTCCGGCCATTTAAAATACACATGTCGGTATTAGTACACATATTAATTAGATCTTTTCCAAAAGTGTTAACAATGGTATCATTGTTGTTTCGTTTGATCGGTATATTATCAATAAATGAATTATGTGAAGTAAAATAAGGGAATTGTTTGTCTCGATCTAATGGTTCTTCGGTATGAAATATATCATCCAGTGATCCAGTTCGAGCATTGAAGTCACCGCCTAAAATTACTTTACCTATTTTTTGATGATTCATTATATCGGTTTCAAGGGCTGCGTATGGATCGTAATTCTTTCTGTGCCAAATTTTTGAGTTTTTAGGTGGTACATAAACAATTCCAAGATATACGTCATTCTTAATACTGAGGATGGATTTGTTTATTTTACACCAAACTATATCACCGTCAAGGTTGCTTTTAAAAGTTATGGAATTTGAAAGCGCTACTAGATGTGTTTTGATGTATATTGCAACTCCGCCTCTTGCATATGTATCATTAGAGGTGCAGCTATTTCTTGCATATAGAAAACCTGTATAATTTGACAAAGAATATTTATAACAATCTAAATCTACTTGCTCTTGGCTAACCCAAGTCTCCTCAAAACAAACAACATCTAAATTATTTACAATTTGTTCTATTCTACTTCTACTGGCTACATCGTTAAACTTCGTACATAAGTGAACCATATGTTTGACCCAAAAAATTTTGATAGAGTGGACGTTACCACCCCCCCCCCACACACACTCACACACACACTCTCTCTCTCTCTTGGGTGACCTAATGGTTCACGCGTGCGCGATGCACCATAAGGTCTGTCATTGAGTGAAGTGGCATGGTTTCGATTCCCCGATCGCTTGTCCAACCCCTTGAGTTTTCTCTCGGTGCTCTGATTTCCTCACACTGTTTAAGACTGTCCCTCTCTCTATCTTTCTCTCTCTCTCCACCCCCCTCTCTCTCTATCCCCCCTCTCTCCCTCTCTCTCTCTTTTAAAAGCAGTATTGCTACTTTAAACTAAACGAGAATTAATTAATTTAAAAATCCTTCCCTAATTCTTGTCAAACAACATGGCCCCATAATTCTTGCAAATGAAGATTACGTTTCAAATAAATTGACTTCTTTAATCTCTCTTTAAACCATTTTAACACCCCGATTTATTTTATGAGGTTTGCTTTATTATTTATATTTAAACATACACACGGAAGAAACAATCTTAAACATGCATTATGCAAGAGCTAAATCTGCCTATTGTAGATCTTTCTTTAGGCCTGAAATGCTATATAAATTACGCTAAATCTGTCTATTATAGGTCTTTCTTTAGGCCTGAAATGTTATATAAACTATTAATCAGACATTAATTAACTTATCCAGACCACAATCTACTCTCGATCGCATCGCTAGCCTGCGATATATTTTGGATTAGGTTCGGATTTGTGGCTCAACTTTCTTTCATGACTTAATCATGAAATGGATAATCGAGACTATGTTTCTTTATCGTACCGACTTTAGTAATGATGATCGAGGCTAGGCCGAAATTCAATCGCTAAGATCTCGGTTCAGAGTGGATCACTTTGAAGTTTTCAACAAATTCTATTTAAGTTATCTAGTTTTAAACTATTATAGTGAGAACTGCCAACTCTTTATCTAAACTCCCATAATATATCTTTAATAACTTTTAAAACATGATAAGTTCTTATTTAGGTTTATCATCATGATAAATTGCCTTGTTTACACGAAAGCTGTTGAATATAAATTAAATTTCGTTTCAGATGTGATATTAAAAATACACTTCAGATAGCTCCTTAATCCACACGCGTTAACACCTTTTTTTCACGAAATTATTGATGGAACCTCGTGGATTATAATGACAAGACCACCACGATGCCGTGTTTACATAAATATCATAAATTTCCTTTTGATCTTATCTTATTTGTACAGTAAGATTGCAATTGCGTTTCGTTTAATTTTATGAGGTTTACATAATATTCTCAAGGAAGTAATGCTCGGAAATAAAACGAAACAAAATTGATATGTGATATTAATCTCTGAAAATGATCAATTTTTAATCTTTTTTCTAAGTTTTCTTCTCAAAAGTACCACTAAAGGAGCAGTGACAAATTATGCGCAGGTTGCACTTGATAAAACGAAGCCGGTGAGATGTGGCTAGCTTTGTCTGTGATCACCCCTGGTGGAAGTGGGCGTTAAACTCCAGAAACGAACGAACGAACCGATGTGGCTAGCAATCTTTCTGATTGTCATGTACTAGTGTTGGTTTGGAACCACACCACGTGAATCAATGCCCCACCCCACCCCTTCAGGTAAAAAAAAGAGTTTATAAAACAACATGCCAAAACAGAGGTTACACATACATTATGCAAGCGATAAATCTGCCAATTGCAAGTATTTCTTTAGACAAGAACTGTTATTTAAATTATTAATAGACATTAATTAACCTATTTAGACCATAATCAACTCTTGATATCATCGCTAGCCTGTGATATTTATTGGATTAGAACCCGATCTGCTGCTACTGCTGATTAAATCAAAAAATGGATAATCGAAACTATTAGCAATAATGATCGAGGCTAGGCTCAAAATTCAATCGCTAAATTCTCGGTTCAGAGTGGATCAATTTGACTGAAATTTTCAGCACATTCCCTTTACATCATGTAGTGTTTAAGTATCATAGTGAGAACTGCCAGCTTTTATCTAACCTCCCATAATGTATGTTTGAATATGCAGATTAACAACTTATTCAATCAAAACTACTAATAATACTAAACTACTAATGGGAAACATTTTGGTACTCAAATCGATCACTTTAACATTTTACATTCCGGTCCACCATTTTAAACTGTCATAAACACACAAAAGTAATAATAACTCTGCTCTCTGTTTCGTCCATTCTTCACTCGAGTGAACGGTCTAGCCTATTATAGTGTTCCTTTAAGGTTTTTCGTACATTATAGTCCATTCTTCACTCTAGCCTGTTGTCTCTTTAATTTTTGTAAGAAAATAAAATATAATGATATAGAACTTGTATAATATGCAGGGCTATATATCTATAAATGTGTATAATAGCCCCTTTAACCCGATCTTCTTAGCCCGGTTGGTGGAAAAAAGTCATTTACATTTATGTGTAACTGTCTGTGTAACAAAAGGTGTAACTGTTTTATTAAAACTGTTTTTCATTTTTCGTCCCACGCCTTGTCACGTACAACCGGGAAACCGAAACCACACCAGTTGACACATTGACAGACGTTATGATACCAACATAATCCCCCATAGACGTTTTAAATACAGTTTATAAATACAGATTATAAATACAGTAATCTGAGATGGTTTTAGGACTTATTAATGCTTGGAATAGAATAAAAATAAATGTTTTCAATAAAAAAACACAAGCGCACAACAACAACAACAACAAAATACGAAATGGGGTATAACCTCTTTACCAATCGGGAAATAAAAAGACAGACATGCGTCATGCAGTGTGTCAGGAATGAAATGTTGCCCAGACTAGACGAACAAATATACGGCGGAGCTCGACCTTTTCGTCCGATCCGAGCGACTAGACGCCATTCGTGTGGAAGTCCTCAGTCATGCATCACTAACAAGGCGGAAGAGGGCTGGGGAAATCCCGAAGATTTGTTTCACACGGGGATCGAACCTGGGACTTCCTGGTTAGCGAGACATCGTCTTACTCACCGAGCCACGGTGGCTACAATTCTGGTTTGACTGGGCTAATAAAGACAGGAATACGCCATACAGTGTGCTGATGGGGGAGGGGGTAATTTTGCCCGTACAGGGGCGCTATGGCCTAATTCCAACTGGAAAGGGATCTGTAACGTGCCCACGGCTACGAATCAATACAAAAACAGCAGCAAGTAAAACATATATGGTATAGGTAGGAACTTTGTGTTTTAAAATAAAATGTAAACACATGTTTTGAATGAAATACCGTGTAAACGCAACACCGACCAAGAGACACTCCCCTGTGGGTTGGTTCACTATTGTTGGAATCAGACCAGTTAATTAGATTATCAAACATCCTTTAAATATATCTAATCAAGACACCGGATACCAGGTGTAAACATTTCTATTAGATCGTGATTTTCATAGTTTACCTTCGATACACGTCACGGGAAACACCCTTTATTTTCTACTTTCATTTTGTTGATAGAGTCATCAGTTTGACGACAAGGTAAAAGCAAGTCTCGTCGGTCATCAATTTCTTAACCGTTTTAATTAAAATGTCAGACACCTGTCTATATAACATGATTCACAAAAGGAAGATTCGCTGGTCTGGGAAAATACCCCCCCCCCCCCGTAATATGAAGACTAACACGCGTTTACTTTTATTCCTATGTTTATGTGTACAGTGGTAGAATTGTGCCCCGACAGTGGCATCTTTTCCTAATCTTCTTCGAGGGGTTCCTTAGCGTGCACGCAAATATATACACGTTTTGAGCTCAGTTTATCGATCTTAACTTGGTCAATGAGTCATAGAACGGTTCTTGGAATGAATAAGACATTACTTTAGTATTTATTTATGATTTCTGGGCAAATAAACAGATACTAAAAAAATATCAGCCATGATTGGGTTTACAGGAAATGATATGACGAGTCTAATGAAGACAGGTATACGCCATACATTGTGCTATGAGGGAAGTACGAACCAACTGCCAAACATTCTTTAACGTGAACGTCAATGTGTACACGGGACCTCAGTTTTTCGTCCCATCCGAATGACTATACGCAGTCTCCATGAGCCGCGGCGGATAATCTTTATTATGGAACAATAACACTTCTGTTGGTAGTATATTGGTAAGGGCGTCTATTTCAGTTTAATGGTCAGTTTGGGGAATTTGTAACCTTTGTTATGAATCTTAAAATTGTGGATTTGAAAATTAAATCTATGTAAATACATGTAATCTCGAAATCTCTTAATTGAGAAATCCTGACATATTGAAGACCTATAGACTAGGCTTAAACTACTTGTATATTAACAGTAGATTACGTTTTCGGTGAGTAGGACGTTGGAGATCCCATTTCTTCTGGCGTGGTTCGGCCTATCAGTCGTGCAGGACGTATAGTCGTGGCAAAGTACAACGTATAGTCGTACGGGTGGAACGAAAAGAAGGCCCAATGTAAACATTAGCGTGCACGTAAAAGATCCCACAGTAGGACTTTAAAGCCCTCATCATTTTATTTTACGTTTTGTTTTAGATATCGGACTGATCTAGCTGTACCTTTAATCTCTGGATCAAGCAACCGGCGTTGGTAAAATATCTTTAAAATAAAATTCCATGGCAGAAATAAATAAACCACCCCGACAGATTTTTTGTTTAAAAAGAGGAATGTTTAAATCATGAATGTTGATACAGATGATGGTAATTTGTTGTTTCAACACCATCTGTGTGTGTCTAAATATCTCTGAAAATAAAAGATGGCTGTTGAAGATGTGAAATGTAGATATCACATATTTGTTATGTAAAATATGGCGGCTGCTCTTCTGATAATATAAAGGAGTGTTAGAGAGATAGAGAGAGAGAGAGAGAGAGAGAGAGAGAGAGAGAGAGAGAGAGAGAGAGAGAGGGGGGGGAGAGAGAGACTATAATCAACTGGATTTAAATACAATTGGCAGTTAATGATTTATTTTAAAAAATGGATAATTCAGACCTCTAGCTGGCCTGTCACCTCTGGTTTGCGGCTGTGGTTTTGATCCCTGGTGTGAGCGTATGTGGCATGGAGATAGGGGCGCCTTCTCAACCTCGTGGGTTTCCTCCGGGCACTCCGGTTACCTCCCACTGCTAAAGACCCCTACGCGCAAGCGAATTATTGAAATAAAATTGAAACCATATGTTAGTCCCAAAATGACCTAGTTTGTGTCGAGTGGACGTTAAACCTCATTTCTCTCTCCCTCTCTTTTCCAAACAGTTGGAATTCGATATAAGAGTAGACCGTAGCGCCGCTGCCCGGGCAAAATTTTCCTTACAGCACACTGTATGGCGTACACCCGTCTTCATTAGCCCAGGTTAGGTGCAGAACAGTAGGATGTTTAACCCCATTTCATTTCATCTCTCTCTCTCTCTCTCTCTCTCTCTCTCTCTCTCTCTCTCTCTCTCTCTCTCTCTCTCTCTGTTTGCAAGGAGTTAAAAATCAGCCAAATGACAATCAGTTGTTAGAAGATTTTCTCACCTGTATCCCTTCAGGTAAATATAGGATTAGATCTATGACAAGTTATTGTATAGGATTGTTTCTAGGATGACATATTCAAATAATATAATACATATATCATAATTATACTTGACAGTTCTCCTACAAACGGTTTTTACACCTGCACTGCGCTGTTTTTATCTTTTCTCGTGCAAATGATCCGCACATTCATACCCACATGATAAATATTCGTCACAAAATGAAATAGGGTTTAACGTCCTAGTTTTGTGCAACGACTGGGCTAATGAAAACATATTCGTTCGCCATACCGTGTAACCGAACAGCAGTTTCTACGGTCTACTTTTATTTCGAATTCGAACTGGCAAGGGTTCTTTAACAGTCACGTAAAGAAGCGTGTTTTCTGGTCATGCCTAAATAGTAAACGCCATGATTGGTTTCAAAATGACCTAACAAGGCATGAAACTCGTTAATTGCAGTACATAATAAAACGGTCGATGCTGAACTAATTTGTGTCTCTGTATTTATAATAGCCTAATATCTAACCGAGATCTTACATAATACCAATTTTTATTGTCATGTGAAAATCTTGAAACTTAATCGCAACTCTTTCTGCGAATTAGACATTACGATCCCAAGACAACATGACTAAGCTTAAGGGTAATCTTTATAGCCGCCATCTCAAGCTTGATTACCTAACAGGTGACGTACAATTATAGAGAACAATGTCAGGGTGCTAAAGGGGGGTTCCCAAGGGGCTACTGTAAGTTGTTTTAACTACCAAGTACTGTTACCAGCAACAATAAACACCTCATACAGATCCTCGAGCCATTTAAAATACTTAATGACCAAAAGATTAACACGAGTCTATTTTTAGTCTCTCCCTCTTTTTCCCCTTTTTCTGCTTTTGCATGGCGATCTTTTTGGTTAGCAAGTGCGCGTTGTATCATAAGGTCAGTCATTGAGTCAACTGGCGTGGTTTCGATTCGTACGTGACAAGGAGTAGGGTCGCCTGTTCAACCTCGTGGGTTTTCTCCAGGTCCTCCAGTTTGCACCCCACTGCTAAAGACCCCTACGCGCAAAAAAATGAACCATATGCTAGTCCCGAAATGACCTAGTTTGTGTCAAGGGAACGTTAACATCGATGTTTAATTAACATGCGGTATGCCCCTTTTGTTATTGTTTGGAAATTTGCTATAAATGTTTTGGAATGGTTAATTCCATTAACCATTTCAAGAATGCTCAGCTTGTTGTTTAGAATTTGTTTACATGTTTTGGGGAATGTTTTGGAATTGACAGGTAATTGCTATAACCATTATTATTAACTTTCTTTCTCTCTCCTTCTCTGTCTCTCTCTCTCCCTTTCTCTCTGTATAGGTGGGGATCACCTGGCTAAGTGGGTAAGGGTCTGGCTCGCTGGATCCTTGCATTGACCAAGAAAGTTCATCTCGATGTTCCGGTGATGCAGAGCGGAGGGCTTGACAAGGACAGCTGTCTAGTCGTTCGGATGGGACGAAAAACCGAAATCCCGTGTACACATTGACGTGCACGTAAAAGATTCCTTGGCAGTTGGAATTCGATATAAGAGTAGACCGTAGCGCCGCTGCCCGGGCAAAATTTCCCTCATAGCTCACTGTATGGCGTATACCCGTCTTCCGTTAGCCAAGGTTAGCGGCATAAGAGTAGGACGTTAAACCCCATTTCATTTCATTTCATTTCTCTGTTTAGGTAATTACTTTAACTATTGTAACTGTACGATAAGTAGAAACTGTAAGTAGAATATGTATATATTAAGATGGTGTTTATGTATATTCTAGTTATTGACCTGAAGGTTGTTAGTCTTGTTGTTTGTTGATATTGGCGTTATTCCACTGCTGCATCTGCTTTATTAGTTATAGTAAATGCTCATGTATCTATAGTTTATGGAAGACCAAATAGCTCTTTATTCAGTGTTCTTAGTTCTTAATTCATAGTTCTTAATTCTTACTTCTTCATTTGTTGTCGTATTTCGACATTTGTACACTTAAATTAACATTTCTATCTTAAAATCAATATTTGCTAACCTGTAGGTCCTCATTGTATATAAACTTCAGAAATGAAATAACTGGCATTTAACGTCTGCTCCTTCCGTGCTTTTGAAGGTGGGCATGTGCCATACAGTGAAATTTGGGGAAATTTTGCCCGACAGCGGGATTACGACCTACTTTTATTTTGAAATCCATCTGTCAAGGGATTTTAACGTACACACCAATGTGTACATAGTACTTCGGTATGTCGTCCAATCCAAACCACTAGACACTGTCCCGTGTCCGTCTTAAGTATAAATTCTATCAAAGATCGTCATGTGTACGGGTACTTTTTAAGACCACTCTGTGAAAGTGTAAGAGCAGAGAGAGAAATGGGGTTTAACGTCAACTCGACACAAATAAATTAGGTCATTTAAGGACTAACACATGGTTCAATTTTAATTCAATAATTCGCTTGCGCGTAGGGGTCTTCAGCAGTGGGAGGAAACCGGGGGTCCCGGAGAAAACCCACGAGGTTGGACAGGAGACCCTACTCCTTGCCACGTACAACCGGGGAATCGTAACCCCGCCAGTTGACTCAATGGCAGGCCGTATGATACAGCGCGCGTATTCGACCATCTAATCCCTGTAAGTGTGTAAGAGGTGAAGAGACATGTGAATGTTGAAGTAGTGATCGCTATGTTAGTTATTTAATAAAAGTGTTTTAAGATGGTCGAGGTATTTAAATCTATCTATTAATAGTGGAGTATGACACTCTATAAGAGGGGTGTAACATACACACTATGGGTTGAAGTAGATTTTAAGAGACATCTTCAAGTTTATCTGATATTAAATAATGACATCTGTTTACTGGTTGTTTATACATAGAAAGTAATTGTTATAAAATATGGATACTGTTTGAATGTTTGTAGTTTGAACATATCTGGGTCAGTAGAATATCCATAATTTACAAAAAGGGATATGGGTGCGTGTGTGAGTGGGTGCGTGCGTGTGCGTGTGTTGGTTAGTATGTACATGTGTGTGATGGTTCGAACATACGTTTAACTTGCTACATTTCTGCAATAACCGGGCTACTAAAGAAAGGCATACGCTATCCAGTGCGAGGCAAATTATGCCCAGACATTTGCGTAAGGGCTTGCCCTTTTTTCGATTTCCAAGTGTGAGAGGTTCTTGTACGTGCACATGCCTCTGTGTTGACGCCATCCCATGCTAAACCTCTGTTCCATGCTAAACCTCTCCGTCCTGTACCACTGACGAGGGTTAATTTAACTTTCTACAGTTCTGCTCCTAAACTGGGCTAATGAGGACGAGCATACGCCATACAGTGTGCTATGAGGGACATTTGCTCGGTCAGCGGAACTATGGCCTACTCTTATATCGAATTCCAACTGTTAATGGATCTTTAACATGCATGCAAATGTGCACACAGAACCTCGGTTTTTCGTCTCAACCGAGCCACTATACATTGTCCAGCCAACGAGCCAGCGTCTTATCCACTGTGCCACCTGGTTAGAAAATATAACCGACAAAGCAAATGTTTTGGAATATAATCATTTATATGGATTTGTATGAATAATAAACGATATGAAATCATACCATGTGTTTCGTGACCTATCATATAATATCACATGTATATTACATATATTATAATACGTGTTGATACATAATAATCATATTTATACATGTAAATTTAAAGGGAGATTCGGGGTTGTAAGTTAGGGTTAGAGTAAGGATCAGGGCTAGGGTTAGGGTTGGGATTAACGCTAGCCCTATTTAAATCTCCCGACCTTTGATCGATTTAACTTGAAGTTGGGCTTATCAAATAGATGTGTAAAAATTAGGCAATAATTTAGTCGTCGTCCATGACACACTGCGGCTGAAACGCATGGTGGTTTCCGAGAGGAAGTTATATTTCGTGTTGTGACGATCGCTGTATCTGTTTCTGCTACAAACCATAAACACGTTCCTTTAAACATACATTATGTAAGGGCTAAATCTGCCCATTACCGGTCTTTCTTTGGGCCTGAAATGTTATCTAAATTATTAATAAGACATTAATTAACATCATTACATCATAATCAGCTCTTGGTGTCATCACTAGTCTGCGATATTTACTGGATTTGAATCATTCTGCTGCTCAACTTTCATTGATGATAATCGAGACTATGTTTTTATCGTATCGACGTTAGTGATGATGATCGCGGCTAGCCCTAAAATTCAAAACATAATATCTCGGTTTATTGTGGATCAATTTGACTGACATTTTCCGCACATTTCCTTTACATTATCTAGTTTTAAACTATTATACTGAGAACTGTCAGCTTTTTATTTGATCGCCCATAATGTATCTTTAAACCTTAGCAGACAGGTGTGTGTATGATTATGATTATGCAGATAGAAATTAACTAATCAAGTTCAATCTAGACTCAACTATTTATTTCTTGTCAAATGATACATCGCGTCTACCAGGTCACGTCACTACATATTTAACTTGATAATAAAATATGCACATCAAGCAAATTAAACATAATGTCCAAGAACACGAATTCACAAGGCGAAATTTTCCATCTAAAAGTCGTTTTGGTCCACATTTTATTCAGCGTGGAGTTTAACGTCCCATTTTTTACTCTCCATCCGGACTAAAAATTACCTTATCCCCTCCCACCCCCCACCCACCAACAACTAAGGTAGATAATCAGAGAGCTGCTCCTCTGCTTCCGGGATCACCTGGAATTATTTCAAGAAAACATAAATGAATTTATCTGACATTACATAAGGTGTGTTGACACCTGAATGACATCACGACTCTGTCACGTTAAACAAACAACATCTAATTTACACTGGCGGATCGTTTCAATGGGGAAGGGGGGGGGGATCTCTACATATAAGGACAACATTCTATATAACAACCATTGGATTAGAAGAGCAGCTGAATCACCGGCCATTGTGTTGTATTATTCAATTTAATTAGCCAATCACCTTTAATAATGCTGCTAATTTTCCTAAGGAGCGAATGTTTCCGAATGAATGCTTGATTAACTACAGCTATGCATGGTCAGTTCAGCAGGTGACAAGAGGGGGTTATTTTTGTTTATTATTCAAGATGGCGTAACCGGGCACAACAACACTTATTTACATTCAAGGTGTCCGCAGTTCTTTTAAGCCAGTTTAAATGACTTGATAATATTTTGATTATCACGCTGTTTAGATCTCTTTTTACTCCTAATTGTGACTTGTCATTCGAAACTAACAAGGAGGGTGTCACTAAAACCGATTCACCTGGCGTGTAAAATGACTGGGGTAAGGTTTGTGTAGTATTTGGATAGTTGTTTCAATGTCGGAAAATTGGATTGGGAAAAGGTCGTGTTGACAATTGATAGTTGATACCATCCGAACCCACATACTGGCTTGAGATAAAACCATGTTAGTCCCGAAATAACCTAGTTTGTGTCGAGTGGACGTTAAACCCCATTTCCCTCTCTCGCTCTGAGATATTAAGCAGTCTCCAGGGGCGAATCTACTATGAAACTAACGAAGCGCTTCCTTGGTACATTGCAGAATAGAATTTGGACGTTTAAGGGTTAATAGCTCCTGTGTCATAGCTCATGGGTTTCCCCTGAGTAACCAAGGTTTTAGGAATCCGGTTGCTATTGAATTGGACGGTGCGGGTTTTGTATTAACGCTGGTAAACAAGATACCAGTGGTAGCCCAGTACACGTGTATGCTTCACGAGCCCCTTATCTGAACGCGTTTAACGGGTTAAACGTCCACGCGACACGAACTAAGTCACTAACATACGGTTCAATTTCATTTGAATTATCGCTTGCGCGTAAGGGTCTTTAGCAATGTGAGGAAACAGGAAGACCCGGAGATAACCTACGAGGTTGGACAGGCGACACTCCTACTTGTCACGTACAACCGGGGTATTGAAACCACGCCAGTTGACTCAATCACAGGCTTTAAGATATAGCGCGCACGTGCTAACCATTAGACCATCCACCCCCCTTACCTAACACTCGGAGACATTGATAATGTTAGCCTCTAGCCCTATGCCGTAGTGCCGCTGACGGGCTAAATTTCACTCATATCACCCTGTATGGAATATACCCGTCTTCATTAGCCCAGTTTAGGAGCAGAACAGTAGGACGTTAAACACCATTTCATTTCATTTGTAGCCCTATGTTATGTCACGTGACATAAACCGACGTAAACAGAGTGTATTTTCAATATAGAGAAGAATACGATGTGGAAACAAGATTAACGAACAAATTGACTCAGCGTGATCTTGTTATACGCTTCAACAACTCTCACATTACCCGAGGTGTGAAAATAAGATTGAAATAACAGACGATTTGGATGAACTGATTCTTTATATTATATAAAAAAAAACAATAACAGGCGATTTTGAGGCCTGGAAACACGCTCGGATGAACTGGTTCTCTATATTATAAAAATAACAATATGATAACTGAAACATCGTTTTGAGAGGAGTTTATTATCAGAGTAGGGTATACGTCTCTTTCATTTTATAATTTGCTACTTGCTGGGATGGAACTGTACATGTCAACCAACCACAACACATCTTCTTGAGACATGGGTTAAAGGCCCCCAAACCCATACCAAGCAATTCGACCTTTAATCAGACAGCGAAATTGTTTCTGCATTTGGAAGACCCTCCCCACCCTTTCGCGTCATTTGATTTTTTTTATGTGCGCCTAAATGTGCACACGGCTTGATCTCGAGAAACAAGACAGCATATTACATACACATCAGCGCCATAATTGGTACTGCGGAGTAAGTTGGCTGGAAAAAATATTCTCACTCAGTTCCGCGATTCGATTCATTGATATCCTGGTTGAGCGTCCACTGCGCGTGTTATCTAGAGTGGATCAAGGATAATCCTAGAAAGTGTGAAAAATATTATAGATCCCCCAGACTGGCCTGAAATACCTGATACATATTTCTACTCGGTGTAATGTATACGAATACCTTTAAATTGTTAGAGAAAGTTGCAATGTACAGATATTCTACTCTTGCTTTAACTATACTTGAAGTAAGTGTTGGTTGAGAGGGTGTTAAGTGGTCCTAGACCTCCACAAACAGGTGGATCTCAATTATATAATTATAGACATTTAACGCAGGGTGGCCGTCAACGACGAGTTGTCGTTTCGCGACCCCCCAACCCCTTTCCTTCATATAATCATCGTCGCGGGACACACAACGAACTTTTCGTCTAATTGTTTGGATGCAGCTATGACGGGTGTTGGCGCCAGGCAGGGTAAGCTTACTCTTCCGGACACCCGTTACCACTGTTTGTCGTATATTTTGTACACGATGAACAGTCCATTTGCTGATTACACTATTTTGCCTATAACGTTTTTTAGGACTTCGAATTTTGTCTGATGGTTTGGACTGTTCGTAATTGGTTTTATTTTATTTTTATAACGAACAAATAAACTTTCTAAGTTTTATTAAAAGGCAGCAGAATAAATACATAACACAATTCTCGATGTATACTTAGGGTTTTCGACTAAAATCGTCGATTTAGGATTTAAAATGTCGATCGGAAACAAATTACAACATAATTATTTTCATCGGATTCTGGTAGAAGGAACTTGTACGACGTCCAACCCAACACCCGAACGCAATACGACACTGGGCCTTACAAAATTCTCGTTAATACCAAATTTTTTTTAAAAAAAAAAAGCTTGGATTATTAATCAGTTTGGTTAATTAAAATTCCACGACGACAAAAAGTTAACCAGATTAAAAATTTGGACATTGATTACTAATCCGAAACGAAATAGTTTGGTTAATTAAAATTCCAGCACAGAGTTACTATGACTTGTAGATATTGAAGATGAAAATCGACGAGAGACGTCTCACTGTATTCTTAGTAATATTTGTTTCATGATGTGTCTATTTGAGAAGACCGCCATCTTCTTCCTCCCCGCATTGTCCTGTTATTCAAGTCACGCACTCCGGTACAATACATCATTTTTGAATTGCTTTTTAAAGAGATAAAGATGTTTGTTACAGGCGACGACTTTCATCATGGCGCCGACAAGGAGAGTTGAAAATTACACAAATTGTTATTCTTAGTTCATTTCAGGTGTCTTCCGGTACAAGTGCATTGTGGTTAAAATGATTGTGTCATTTTGAAGAGTCCTTTTTCTTTTCCAATATTTTTGCACGGTTAGAAAGGAGATAAAGACTACTTTTATCCCCCAGAAATAGAAATATTAGGCTAACGAATGAATGTGTTCCTGTACAAGTGCATTGTGGTTAAAATAATTCTGCCATTTTGAAGTGTTCTTTTTCTTTTTCAATTAAAAATATTTTTGAACGGTTACAAAGGAAATAAAGGGGACTTACGTCCTTAAGCAATAAAACTGTTAGGCGTTTTCGTTGGGCACAGTTTTCTGTTAAACCGATACGATCCTGAATAAAATGACCGAACGAATGAATAAATCAAATGTGGTTTAACGCACTGCTATTATTTTGAGACTAACATGTGTTTTTTTTTTGTTCTAATAGCAGACCCTAGTGAGGTAAAACCTCGAAGTATATTTTTATACCATGTTGGCATATCGTATCCTACTGGGGGGTTTGAATGGTCATGAGTCTAAGGTCATGGAATCAAATATACATTAAACCCCCGGCCCACCAACCAAGTAGATGAATTAAACATATCAATGGCTGAATATTGTAAACAGCGGGTATCTAACATACGGTAGTAACTTTACAGATTAACATAGACATGTTAAAACAAACACGTCACACCTACAATTCAATCGCTACTCTCCGGTTATTGCCTGTTGATCTTAAAGGGCACCAACCAGGATATTCTACGTTATCTTGCGATACCCCCCCCCCCCCTTATTGGTAAGTGGATGTAAAACCCCATTCTAGTTAGTCATGTTGGATGTTTTTGTATCAAAACTAGCGTAGCAGGAATTTGACATCGATTTCCATGATTTAAACTGCTTGGGTTTTGGTACACATTAGCGTACACGTCACAGATTCCTTGGCCGCCCAGGAAAATTTTTCCCCATTGTTCACAGCCAAATCTAGTGACGGAAATGGTTTTTAACGTCGAATTGACAGACACTGGGTCATTTCGGGACGAGCAAATGCTTTAATTTCATTTCCATTATTCGCTTGCACGTAGATCGGACAAAACTCACGAGGTTGGACAGGCGATCCTACTCATTGTCACGTAAAAGCGTGGAATCGTAATCACGTCAGTTGACTCAATGACAGACTTTATGATACAACACGCACACGGTAACCATTCCGCCCCCCCCCTCCCAAGGACACAACAAGGGAGAACATCCAGTGCCAACATCAGGATGGAACCTGGGACATTCTGGTTAATAAGCCGTTTTCTTCCAGCAACTTTAAATAATAATATGTATACGGTTTTATTATTGCTACAACTGACCACTGTCCACTCAGTGTGTGGTCATCGTATATTAATCTCGGTACACAATACCACAACACTCCACTTTTGGTAGGCGAGAACATGATGAAATTATTATTTTCATTGTGGCTATCATATATAATTGTTATTTTCTAAGTGACCATAGTGTCCCAGTAAGTGGCTACATGGTGTGAAATCATTACTATAT
The DNA here is from genome assembly GCA_963678685.1 of Patella ulyssiponensis. Lineage (NCBI taxonomy): Eukaryota > Metazoa > Mollusca > Gastropoda > Patellidae > Patella > Patella ulyssiponensis. Next base: position 76,098,583 of record OY783230.1, read on the forward strand.
CATTTTACACACGTCAGCTTATTTGTAGTTTCGGTCACCCAGAACCTCCTAGTCTTCAACGTAAAGAGCAGAATACTTTGCTGGATGATAGAGACTATGTTATTTGTGAATGAAATGAAATATAAACTATATCAGGGCCCTGTTTCTCGAAAACATAACTATTAATAAAATCAATTTTAATTGGCTAGGCACTAAATCAATCTAATATTATCCAATCAAATAGGGAGGATGGATGGCCGAATGGTTAGCGCGTGCGCGCTGTATCACAAATTATTTTCAATACTGTTTCCGTCTTAGAAATAAAATGGGGTTTAACGTCCTACTGTTCTGCGCAGACCGAGATAATAACATTAAATGAAATGGCGTTTAACGTCCGATTGTTCTCCTCTGACAGGGCTAATGAAGACGATCGAGCATACAACATACAGTGTGATACGCCTTACGGCCAAGGATTATTTTACATACACGCCAATGTATACAGCTGACCTCGGTTTTTCGTACCATCCGAACGACTATACATTGTACCTTTTCTGGCCCTCCGTCCTACTACACCGCACTTTTTCGGCCAATACCGGAATCGAACACGGAACCTCCCGGTTAGGTAACCAACTGAACCAACACGGCTCCTACAATAGATTACGATTATCGCCGAGATCGAACACGGAACCTCCCGGTTAGGTAACCAACTGAACCACCACGGCTCCCAAAATAGATTACGATAATTGTGCCATGTATGAAAACAAATTACATTTTATGTCGAAGAGACTGTACTAACAATACGTAAATAGGCGTGGGATGTTGTTATCAACTGGAAGAGCCAATTACCATAGAAGATAAACACAAACGATTAGTTTAACAGAATTCCTTCAAAATAATAATCAACACTAATATGGAGATTATTTTTGGGCCTTATTTTTGTTTTGGTTTTAATAATATCCGAAGGTTGTTTATTAGAGTTCATTCACAACCTAATGCCATACAAGCCCCCCCCCCCCCGCCTCGCCCTCTTCCTAGGAGAGTTGGCATGGCCTAGTGGTCCAGAGTATCACGCTTCGACCTCTAGCTGGCCGATCACCTCTGGCTTGCGGTTTTTGTTTAAGGATCCCTGGTGTGAGCGTATGTGGCTTGGAGATTGGATCGCCTGTCCAACCTCGTGGGTTTACTCCGTGCGCGTGCTCTAAGATCATTGAAATGAAAATAAACAACTGGTCTGCGATATTACCTTCGGTGAAAGCGGACGTTAAACGTTAAGTACAACAACAATTCCCCCACCAGTTTCCGGTTATGTCCCTTAGCGCCAAACGAGAGGTTCGGTTGGTGGAGTTTGTGAAGTATGGTGAGATAAAACTAACTAAAGCTCTAAATTAATATTTTAATAATTCGATACCTATCATCTGTAGCTTCAGTCATGTCATTTTAAATACCGTAAATGTTTACTATTTTTGGCTCCAAAAATGAGGGCCATTCAGTAAAACTCGACAGAATCTGGTACCCTACATCCATTTTCGGCTGTATAACGGTAGATGATATGTAGCCACACCCAAACCATTGCGATGTGGCACCGGTTTACTTATCAGAATAACTTGTCAGGTCCTCTGTTTTTCTCCCACTGCTAAAGACCCCTAGGCGCAAGCGAATTATTAAAATCAAATTGAACCATATGTTAGTCCTGGAATGACCTAGTTTGTGTCGAGTGGACGTTCACCCCCCCCCCCCCCTTTTCCTATCTTTCTCCCTGGACGTCCCACAAGCTATAGTTTATTCCAGTTTAACCAACAACATACCGGAAAGCACAGGTCATTTTTCGGTCAAAATTCCGATCTTGTGATACGGTTGCATTTTTTTAAAAAAAAGAAAAAACGCGAAGACAATGAAGCGATAATGTATACTATTTATAACACTACTTAAAAAATGACCAACAAATATTTATAATAAATAATACTTATTATACTAATACATATTAAAAACATACTTATTATAATACTATTACTTATAATATTAGCATTAATGTTCTTTTTTAAGTGTGTTTTTTTACAGATAAGCTAGCGATAAAATAACAAACATTGAAACAAAAATAAAATTTTATTGCCATTTTATTTTTAGATATTATGTGTTAAAATGTGAAGAAACTATATATATAGACAAAAACTCAACTTAATATATAAGTAGTCGTTTCCCAAACATACATGCATGTGGGAGGTTGAATGGCCGAACGGTTAGCGCTTTCGCGTTGTATCATAAGGTCTGTCATTGAGCCAACTGGTGTGGTTTCGATTCCCCGGTTGTATGTAACAGGGAGTAGGGTAGCCTATCCAACCTCGTGGGTATCCTCTGGGTCCTCTGGTAAAGACCCCTACGAGCAAAACAATTCAACCATGTGTTAGTTCCGAAATGACCTAATTTGGGTTAACTGGACATTAAACCCCATATCCTTTCGACAGAATGAGAGAGAGAGAGAAATGGGGTTTAACGCCCCCGTGTTTTACACCGACGGGCAAATGTGACGGGCATACGTTATATTGTGCTATGTGCTACAAATCCATGTGTAAACGGGGCCTCGGTTTTCCATACCATCCGAACAACTATACGTTGTCCCTTGTCAAACCTCGTGCCCTGTACCACTGACAAGGAGGAAACACACCGAATAATTTCGATTACCATTTCTTGGCTAACGCAGAGATCAAACACGGGACCTCCCGGCTAGCGTGCCAATGTCTTACTCACTGGGCCACTGTGGCTTCCTAGTCCAAGTAGCATATCTGCACATCAAAATACATACGCAAAAAACGAACAATACAACGACATAGAATAAACAACAAGCACTATCTTCGTCCACCAAATTTATGTTGATTTGGGGGTATATATAAAGATCATATTGCAATAAAGAAAAAAATGCAACCAGGAACCAAAAATAGAAGCAACAGCCATTTAATGGAAATATATTCTTTTACCCAAAACTTAATAGATCCTTGCGGGTGGTTAGATAAAATCAGATACAATTTTACTGAAAGAAAATGAAAATCTATACCCCAATTATTGCAATTAGGATGAATGAATTATGAAAATCGGCCATCTTGAGATATCTATGGCTATTGTTAAATATCATATAACTGTCAATATTCCATTGTTAAAATATTATCATATATAACCACAGCCATTATTTACTACCCCCTAATTGGTTCAAGATTTCTACTTCTAACCTTGACTATAGTCGCGATCATCCAGTATCCTATTCGAGAATTACAACTGTATTTCTTGATATGAAATATATTTTTTTTACTTCATTACAGAAATGAAAATGAGGTTAACTTAACGTCCTATCTGTTTTGCCCCGATGTTTTTTATAATAGAAATATGCCGCCTTCCGGAGTGTATTTATGTCAAGGGTTTCAGAAACGACTGGTAAGATTGCGGCTACAAATGCCCAGTGTTTGGTCAGAAATCGAGTGGACAAATAGTGTTATAATGGTCACCTTCTTATCTTTATGGCCATCTTGATCACACATCCAATAATTTATTCTACCCTATGAAAACATTGATATACATCTAGTAGCCAATTATCCAGCTGGTGTTGTTATGATTTTAAGTCCGGAGACTTTGCATTGCGAAACTGTTGCTAGATTTTATTTTCATCTTGACGTGTTTCACCTATGTATTTAAATCGACTTTTTGGCCCATCCGAACGATTAGGCGCTGTGCTGGTCAGGCAATCGGTCCTGTTTGACTGACATTGGGGACCACGGGATTTAACCCGGAAACCACGGGTTCGTGCTCCAGCTGATAACCCACTGAACCAACGCTTCTCCCGATAAACAACCGAAGGAACTAATCTCATCTGTTCTTCAAAATTAGAGAGCAAGAGAGAGACAGAGAGAGAGAAACAGGGTTTAACGTTCACTCGACACAAACATATGGTTTAATTTTTATTTCAATTATTCGCTTGCGCGTAGGGGTTTTCAGCAGTGGGAGGAAACCAGAGGACCCGGAGAAAACCTACGAGATTGGACAGGTGACCCTACTCCTTGTCACGACAACCGGGGATTCGAAACCATGGCAGTTGACTCAATGACAGGCTTTATGATACAGCACGCACGTGCTAACCATTCAGCCATCCACCCCCTCCCCTTTGATAAGGAGATGCAAGGAGATCAATATGACCTAAGATTGAAAGAAATATTGTTGACCAATCGTTAAACTGTTTCTAGTACATGTAGTTTTATATAATTATATAAATATGGAGTATCGGTCAAATTAAGGACACCGCTAGATAAACAAAAACATGACCGACAACTCTTGACCCCAATCATATTATTAAGATAGGAATTAGATCCACAATCACCATGGTAATTATAAACACATTACAAATATTATTCCTGCTGAAACCAATTCCAGCCCAGATATCATACAATTATGAATTCCGATCTTCAGGTTTAGTACAAATTTGCATTAATACGGACATGGGCCGAAAGTTATTTTTAGTCTTTCTCTCCCTTTCCCTTTTTCTCTCTGGAGATTTTTGATGACTTTTTTCGATAAAGAATCGAAGAAAAGATTCTGAAAATACATTTTCTAACAGGTTTTGGTGAATATTCGTGATTTGGAGGCGAAAGGATACAAGTGTTGTGAGGTTGGTTAGGTTGAAATGTATGGCGAAAAATTACTTGTTTAATGATCTTTACTTCGAGTTTGTGTATCTCAAGTTTTCCATGGTGAACCCCATACGTGCTTTTGGGCAAGAAGTTCCCACACGTTGTTCCATCTGTGACAGAAAGTGTTTTGCCCAACGAAAATTTGGGGAAAAGTAAGAGTCGGTCTAAGAGACGAGAATTAAATCTTTTCACAGATTTGACTCTAATTTACACCAATAAATATCATAAATTAATAATCATCCTACTTGAACATAACGTTGTCACAGACCTGACTCAAATCTGCACTTACAAATACAAAACAATCAAGGAATGGTATGTTTTTATTAAGATGATGAATCTATGCAAAACTGATAGAGCCAGACGCTCGCTGTCGCTTGACAGTGGAGTAGTTGTTTTGCTGGATACTCCCAATTAAGTTGTATATTGACACAGGCCACGAATCAATCAACTTCTGGTGATAGGAATTATTATAAACAAGTTACAGAGAGTAATCTCCCGACTCTTAATGCCAATTCCATGTTCGATATAAACACGTACAATAACAATAACATCTCGTCATTTGGACACAGTACACCAAATATTTCTACAACACAAGGGCCAAGGCTATTTTTAGTCTTTCTCTCCCTTTTCCTTTTTCTCCTTTTGCCTGACGATTTTTGTTGACTTTTTGATGTAGAATCGAAGAAAAGGGTTTGAAAATGCATTTTCTGCCAGGTTTTGATGAATATTCATAATTTTGAGGCGGAAGGATACAAGAGTTGAGAGGTTGATTAGGCTAAAATGTAGGGCCAACCACTGCATGATTACTTCTCTCTACTTCCAGCTTGTGTATTCCAGGTTTTTCATGGTGAACCTCATACGTGCCTTTGGGCAAGAGGTTGCCACATGTTGCTCCATCAGTGGTAGAAAGCGTTCTACCCAAAGAAAATTTGGAAAAAAGTTAGAGCCGATCTAAGAGACATGAATTAACATTTAAGTCAATGGGGGAATCTTTACTGATCTGTAGCCATTTATAACGTAGACCGGGTGGATTGAGGGCCGAATGGTTAGCGCATGCGCGTTGTATCATAAGGCCTGTCATTGAGATTCCCCGTTTGTACCTGACAAGCGGTAGGGTGGCATGTCTATCCTCGTGTATTTTCTCCTGTCCCCTAATTTCTTTCCACTGCTAAAGACACCATACGCGCAAGCGTATGATTGGAATACAATTAAACCATATGTTATTCCCAAAACACCTAGTTTGTGTCGAGTGGACGTTAAACCCCCTCTCTCTCTCTCTCTTTCTCTATCCCTCTCTCTCTCTCCTCACACTCACTCCCCCCCTCTCTTTCTCTCTCCCCCCTGTCTCCCCCCCCCCCTATCACACAAACACTTTAATACACACGGTAAGTATAGAGAAAGATGTCTGTAATAAAGTGATTTCTATAATAGTACTGGTGATATGGTATAATTAAATTACAGCTCGTCATGGTAAACAATCTCAACTAACCTTGAGCAATAAGATTATACAATAACATCACAACAGGATACGTCGAATATTAGAATCGCTGGAGTAGATCCACAAGTCTAATATCGGAACCAACCCCGTCTAATACCGGAGCCTCCCCGTCTAATACCAGAGCCACCCCCGTCTAACACCAGAGCCACCCCCGTCTAACACCAGAGCCACCCCCATCTAACACCAGAGCCACCCCCGTCTAATATCGGAACCGATCCACCCGTCTAATACCGGAGCCACCCCGTCTAATACCGGAGCCACAGCCTCTAATACCGGAGCCACTCCCGTCTAATACCGGAGCCACCCCCGTCTCATACCGGAGCCACCACCTCTAATACCGGAGCTACCTCCATCTAATACCGGAGCCACCCCGTCTAATATCGGAGCCACCCCATCTAATACCGGAGCACCCCCGTCTAATACCGGAGCCACACACGTCTAACACCGAAGCCACTCCCGTCTAACACCGGAGCCACCCCCGTCTAATACCGGAGCCACCCCCGTCTAATATCGGTTACAATCGCTGGAACCGAACCACCAGCGCTTAGAGTCGCCGGAACCCGTCTAATATAGGGTAGAATCGCTTGAAACGACCCACCAGTCGTATATCGGTTAAAATCGCTGGAACAGATCCACCAGTCTGAAATGAAATGAAATGAAATGAAATGGGGTTTAACGTCCTACTCCAGTCTGAAATGAAATGGGGATTTGAAGTCCGACTGGGCTAATGAAGATGACATGAGCTACGGCTTACTCTAATATCGAATTTTGTTCGAATCCCAACTTCCAACTTGCACGCCAATGTGTACACTTGTCCTCGGGTCTACGGTTTCTCGTCCCATCCCAACGACTAGACAGCTGACAAGGGGAAGCCACGCCGGAAGATCCCAAGATACTTTCTCGCCCAACACTTGGATGGAACCCGCGACCTCCAAATATCGATAAAAGTCACTGGAACCGACCACCATTCAAATGATTGTAGATACTCCTAGAACAACTGGTACCACTTATCATTTGTTGCTTAACATGTGTGTATGTGGAGGTAGTGATTAGTTACTGCTGTTGGTAATTGGCCCGCGGTTATCTCCCCATGTGCCAGAGAAATGAGGTGAAGTGGGGTTTAACGTCCGACGACGTTTCTGCCATGAGGGATATTTCGCCAGGGCAGCGGCGCTACGGTATACCATTAAAGTAAATTCCAAATGTCAAGGGCTATTTTCCGTTCACGTCCACGTATACACGGGATTCCGGCTTTCGTCCCATCGAAACGACTAGGCTGCTGTTTTCAGGCCTCCGCCCTGAATTACATTGTCTTGATTTAAAACCACCAAGACCACTTTGACATGCACACTGATGAATAACTTGCAATTAGACACGTCTTTCTCGTCAGTCGCCACCCATTACAAGTAATAGCCGGGCTTCGAATAATCGGTAACATTCCGGTCCAGAATCTAATGCCATAGATGGAAATGGCTGAATTTGAAATCATAAATTGGTGGAACTATTTCCCTGGGTATACCATATAGCCTAGTCGAAACAATTAGTTATTTATGGGCTATATGTCTTTAAGTTGTGTGGGGTGGTATCACCGGGTCTGTTATTGAGTCAAGTGGCGTGGTTTCGATTCCACCTTGTGGGTGACAACGAATTGGGTCGCCCGCGTCGAGTGGGCGTTAAAACCCGGACTCTCTCTCTCCTCTCTCCCCCGTTTTCTCTCTCGTTTGTGGAGTAAGCCCCTCCCCCCACTTGTTCTGGGATTGATGAATCCGGACATACACAATGCAGTGTGCAAGCTCACCAGTCTAGGCTATATGTCTTTAAGTTGTGTGGGGTGGTATCACCGGGTCTGTTATTGAGTCAAGTGGCGTGGTTTCGATTCCACCTTGTGGGTGACAACGAATTGGGTCGCCCGCGTCGAGTTGGCGTTAAAACCCGGACTCTCTCTCTCCTCTCTCCCCCGTTTTCTCTCTCGTTTGTGGAGTAAGCCCCTCCCCCCACTTGTTCTGGGATTGATGAATCCGGACATACACAATGCAGTGTGCAAGCTCACCAGTCTGATTAAAATATAGATCTATATTTCGTTTCGTCTTTTTTTTAAAAATAAATTAAATGGCCTACAATTTCTAGTGTTGTGAAGGGGGAACGCTAGATCGGAGACGGTCCTACGCATATTATGACGTCATATATGTTATTGTGGGTTAGGGTAAGGGTTAGACTTAGCCAAGGGTTAGGGTTAGGGCTAGCCCTAATTACATTTCGAGACTTTGGTGAAATCTACAGGTTCTAGCCCTTACCCTAACCCTAACCCACAATCTATAAATGACGTCATATGTGCTAAAATGTGTAGGACCGTCTTCGATCTAGCGTTCTCCGTTGTGAAGACAAGTAAAACGAAATTTCGAACTATAAAAAACCCGAAACGAAATAGAATCAGATTGCAAGCGTACGCTATATAAATGATTTTAGTACATGTAATAGTACAATCCAGTTCACGGACAAGTCTATCCTAAATATTGTTTGTCGTTCGAATTTAATTGAACTAATATAAAAATCCTCTGATAAAAATTGATAAAACTACACGATCATGCGATAAGAAAGTTGATAAAGATACAAGCTAGAACATACTTTTAGATAAAGAGTAAAAGATGAAACAGGTTCTTCAACTTGACCTATGATTGTTGATGATTGACCATATGGTCAGGTAGAATTATCAACATGGTTTCATTGAGATAAGATGGCCAGATAGAATTATAAAAATAGGCTAGCTCAGATACAATCTGTGACCCGAAATGAGAAGACGTATCATGAGTCAAATACAAAACAATACAAACCAAATGAAATGGGGTTAACTGATCTGCTCCTAATGGAATGAAATGAAATGAAATGGGGTTTAACATCCTCCTGTTCTGCTCTGACGGGGCTAATGAAGATGGGTATACTCTATACAGAGTGGTATGAGGGAAATTGTGACCGGACAGTGGCGCTACGGCCTACTGTCGAAATTTTGCCCGGATAGTGGCACTATGACCTACTCTTATATCGAATTCCAACTGCAATGTGTACACAGGATCCTGGTTTTTCATCCTACCCGAAGGACTTGACAGTTGTAGTTTGATGCATAGTTGACGAAAACGCCGCTGTCCGAGCCAAACTGCCCGTTTTCATTATGTCAGTTTCATTACATTTCTTTTCCTTTTTATTAACGCTTTTCAAAAGACAAATTAACGGCAAATAAATCATCATGTTTAGGATATTTAAAATACAAAATTAACGCGAATAAATCCACTAACTGGGTGACCAGGTCACTTTAAACTTTCCTAGAAAAAAAACAACAGAATTATCCAACAATTATTGTGATGACAGAATAAACAAACCGTTGGACGTTTTTGTGTGTTTCACAGGTTTTCTATTAACCCCATTCCCGTGTCAATCATTCTACAGTCTCTCACCTCGTCATTCATAAAACAGGAGTGGTATAGACCAAGTCAATAGGTTTGTTATTGTACCCGGTGCACCTGACTATAGGTAGGTAGGTAAATATATACCAGTATATGTCAACCGTTAGATCTACAGGTACACACAAATCACAGCTTTACTATTTGATTAACACTCAAACACAAAAACAATCTCCATACAAAAAAAAGAACATTTGGGAATGAGATGAAATATATCGGTTTTAATGTTCTACTGTTCTGCCCCGACTGGGCTTTAGAAAGACGGGCATACACCATACTGTGTGTTATGAGGGAATTTTGGTCCTAACGGCGAAACAATGGCCTATTCTTATATCCATTTTTACGCGCACGCCAATGTATACACGGGTCCTCGGTTTTCCGTCCCATCCGAACGACTAGACAGGTGCCCTTGGCAGACCCAGGAATTTTTGCCCAACTGCGGCTCTCTTAATAATATATCAAAAACGTCCACTTGACACAAATTATTTCATTTCGGGACTAACACATGGTTCAATTGCATTCCAATAATTAGCTTGTGCGTAGTGTTCTTTAGAAGTGGGAGGACATCGGTGGAGGTTGGAGTACCACTGACAACGCTAAACTGTACTCAGAATGATTCCTTAACATTTGTAATACAAGTCTCAAATATGAAAGGTAGGTAATCGCAGGGCTTGGACATAATCGGATTAAAAGAGGCCCATCACGTAGATTTCAGTCAATTCTTTTTAGTGACACTAGCGCTGACTACAGAGGATTTCAATTGCAACTTATCAGCTGTAAATATTAGCTTGACTGGTACTTTCACTGAAAGAGATTCCATCGGCGCAAGTTAATTAGCTCACGATTTTAACTTTAATTTTAAATTAAATTCTAAACCAATGTTTCGTAACGATAGAAAAATGTGTTGGGCGTACACCTGTTTAAGAAATATTTCCTATTTCGTGTAAATGGGTACACGTAAATTGAGTAAAAGTCATCAATTCATCCGGATTACAAGACCGATAGAAGTTATTATGAGTGACCTCCCCCACCAAATATGAAAACCTTGGCGGAAGCTGATGATGCCATATCCGACGATATCGCCCTCCTTTGGATCTGCGCCTGGTATATCACATGTATTCTGCACCAGTTGTATTTTAACTTTAATTTTAAATTAAATTCTAAACCAATGTTTCGTAACGATAGAAAAATGTGTTGGGCGTACACCTGTTTAAGAAATATTTCCTATTTCGTGTAAATGGGTACACGTAAATTGAGTAAAAGTCATCAATTCATCCGGATTACAAGACCGATAGAAGTTGTTATGAGTGACCTCCCCCACCAAATATGAAAACCTTGGCGGAAGCTGATGATGCCATATCCGACGATATCGCCCTCCTTTGGATCTGCGCCTGGTATATCACATGTATTCTGCACCAGTTGTATCCGAAATAGGGTATTGTTTTTACTACTACTACTACATCAATAGTTTGTTTTCTTCTTTGGTACCAGTTCCAGTTGGTTTTAAAATGTGCATGCTGCTCTTTGTGCCGCTATATATCTTCCGTACCACTGTCTATCGACAGTGTATCCTTATCTGTCTTCAATATCACCATCTGCAGTAACACTTTCTATCTTCTACATCACTATCTTTCTTCAGTACTATCATCAATCTTTAGTAACCCCATCCTTCATCAGTACCACTATCTTTATTCAGCACCACTGTCTTTCTTCAGTACCACTGCCTTTCTTCAGTATCACCATATATCTTCAGTACAATCATATCTTTTCAGTACAACCATCTATCGACATCTTTAATCTTTCTACAGTACACCTATCTATCTTCAGTATTACAACGTATCATCTATCAACATCTTCTGTACCATCATCGATCAACCATCTTTAGTGCCGCCATATATCAACAGCTGCAGGACCATCATCTATCAACATCTTCCGTACCATCATCTATCAACATCTGCTGTACCATCATCTATCAACATCGGTGGAAACAACATCTATCAACATCTGCTGCACCGCCACATATCAACATCTTCGGTACCATCATAGATGATTCATCTATCAGCATCTGCTGTACCATCATCTATCAACATCTTCAGTACCATCATCTATCAACATCTTCGGTACCATCATCTACCAACTTCTTTAGTGCCGCTATATATCAGCATCTGCAGTACCATCATATATCAACATCTGCAGTACCATATCGTATATCAACATCTTTACAGTGTATATTCAGTACCATTATCTTTGCGGTGGATAATTTTGAAAATCCTTTCTTTACCTTTTGTTCAAAATGATCACTTATATGTAGCTCAAATACATTCCACGGGGCTATAATTACCTCAAATATATCCCAGGGCCGTTTGAATACGTGCAAATGTTCAAGGAAGTATAAAATATGCCCACGTGAAGATAATAAGAATAGCCGAAATGTTATGTATTGTAATATAATTTCTATGCATGTTGCGAAAATAATTACCCATACAGAATATATCTCAAAGCATTTAGCAAATCATCAGTGACACCAATGACTATTTTTAAACCCATGTAAATTAATGTTCATCACAATTTAAGTAGATTACAAACATTAGTTGTTATGTACTATTATATATTTAGGGTCCAATGTTTATTTGAAAGATAAAATGCTTTAATGGCCATTGCGATTGGAAATATATTAGACGAAATGTCAGGCGTTAAACTGCTTGACGTCACTGCCATCAATCGGAATGATTCCAGTGACGAAGATGAGGCATTGATGCGTGCTAAAGGACATGACATCCAAGATGAATCGAAGAGTGCGTTACAGCGTGGATATATTCCAGATCATAAAACTACGAACGGTACAACGGCTTTGATACAAGCAGTCGAAAATGGAAACGTGGTCATTGTCCAGCAGTTATTGGCGAATGATTCAGACCTTCCTTGTGGAAGCAGAAATGGGAGAACGGCTTTGATGATAGCGGCAGGAAAATGCAACAGAGCAACACTTGAACTTTTATTAGAAGCTGGGGCGGACGTAAATAGTACGGATATAAACGGACGGTCGGCATTACAATACGTAACTGTTCGCAAGGAAACCGCAATTACCCATAGTAGTACAGATCATAAATGGATTAATTGTCTTAAATTGCTTTTGATAAATGGACAAAACACATCTTTGGACATTAAAGATGAAGGTGGTCGAACTCTGATGCAATCCTTAATGGACACAGAAGAAGCTGATCTTATATGGTATCTTGTGACTGAAAACTGCAGCCTTCGAGGATTGGATCTTAAAATCGACAAATACAAATTTAACTGTATAGACCTATTGAAGCTTGGGCAGATTTTATTTGAAAGCGGGGCTCGTCAATGTGACGTCGAGATGGTCTTTTCTGAAACGTTTGAAAATCTGACTCCAGACGAAAGGGAGATTATAGAAAAACAGTGGAAAAGGAAATCCGAAGAATTTCGCACATTTTGCCGGACGAGAACACTGAAGACAAGATGTAGAAGAGAAATCAGAAAGTCCATCGGACCTGGAATCAGGTCTAAGATAAGACAGATTGGTTTACCGAAACCATTAGAAGATTTCATCCTCATGAAAGACATCATTCCTAAAGCGTATTTTAAGCTGACTCTGAAGGATGAAGATGATATTGTGATTCCCGTGACCAATAGCAACCGACAAATGATAGGTTTCTTTGGTTTAGGTTATAAGCTCAGTAGATATTATAACGAGTATTGATGAAGAATCTGGAAATCTGGAGAATGATCCTGGCGATGGGTAGGGTTCGGATGTACACTAACTACAATTTAATTAACACAATCTTATTAAAATACATATCTTTGTTTCGGTGGCCTCTAGTACATGTACATGAAATCTGACCATCTGTACCGGGAGGTCGCGTTAAGGGTCATATAAGAGGCTTTTGTCCCTATGACCTCGTTGTGTTTTATGTATTAAAGTGCTTCTGTATGCTATTCTCTCTTATGATTCGCTGTAACACAGCTGAATTTTCCTGTTATCAATATAACCCCATACAACCCATAACCTCGTGAGTTTTCTCTGGGTCGTCCTGTTTCCTCCCACTGCTGACGATTCCTACGTGCAAAGCGAAATAAAATTGAACCATATGTTAGTCCCGAAATGACCTAATCCCCATCTCTATCTCCCCTCCCCCTCTCTATCTCCCTCTCTCTCTCTTTCAACCCACTGGACCACTATATGCATAATAACGAGGTAGAAGAAGCCGTTAATCGGTTACATCCGCTGTTAACATTGTTCTTTGTTATGTTGAAGATGACTCACAAATCACGGTGAGATGAAAGGGGAAGTAGACACATCAATATACTTTTTATTCCACTGAGTAAATTTGAAATAAAACACAAAACAAACAATACCAGTTCTTGGTATAAAGATGTCATTATTCACGGCGAGATTAGAATGACCTCGTGATCTAAAGTATTGCGCTTCGAAATGAAATGAACGGGTTTTAACGTCCTATTGTTTTGCTCTGCCTGAGATAATGATGACAGGCATACGTCATACAGTGTGCTATGAAGGAAATTTTGCCCGTGCAGCGGCGTTACGGCCTTCTCTTGTACCGAATTACAACTGCCGAGGGATCTATAACGGGCACGCCAATATATACAGGGACCAATATATACAGACAGCTGTCCTTGTCGGTTCCCCCGCATCACTGACAAGGGGGAACCACGTCTCGGCCAATGCAGAGATCGAACACAGGTTGTGAGTGTATGCTCTAAGATAATGAAAATGAACTTATGACAACTTGTCTGCGATATCACCTTCGGTGGGAGCGGATGTTAAACACTAAGAACAAAAGGGCAAATAATTACTACGCATATATGTGTCTTTAATCACCACTTTTCCGACTGTCTGTCTTATCCAGATAAATCCAGACAAATGGCGGTGCTTCGTCTTGGATTTATTTCGATTTGCAACAGTCCTGGAGCTGTTTAATGTGCCACCAACGATATCGGGATTTTGTCCAGTCCGAACAACTAGACACTTTTCCACGCGTCCACTCAACACATACTAGTCCTTTCAGTGGGAGAAAAGCGGAAACCCGAGCAGGGGGTCTTACTTCTTGTTTCGTTACAGCGTGGGGTCGAAACCACATCGCCTGGCTTAATGACAGGCCTTATGATCTAAAATGCTCGCCCCAGCCCTCTTCTCCTCATCTCATCCCGTGACGAATCGATAATCGATCCCAATATATTTTGAAATAAAATGAAATGAAATGAAGTTTAACGTCCTTCTGTTCTGCCCCGACTAATTACTGAAGACGGGAATATTTTAAAAAAATAAAATTAAGTATGTTCAAATAAACCTAATCAAATTCTACAAGTCAGGTAAATGAAATGATTTACCACCGGGATTACTGTGAAAGGTGTAAATACGAGAGGTCAAAGGTTAATGCATAAGTAAATATAATAATCCTAGATATACATAAGCGATTACATGCACCGAGTGTGAGCAGGCAAGTTTATTAAACGCGATAAAACATGACTGGACAATAGTGTTTAAACCCCCCAGTAATCCCCCCTGCATAGGATTGTCAATCAAAAAACTCCGACATATCTTTTACTGCTTTATGGGACATTTCACCAAATTAAATATTGTGTTATATGCTTGATAACGACTTGTGAAACCTTGTTGAAACGTCGCAGTGAAATAAATCATAGTAATTGTTATTCATAAATATTTGATTATGTTCCAACTACTAAATGACATTCAAAGAATAAATATTAAAGAATTGAAATGAAATGAAATGGGGTTTAACGCCCTACTTTTCTTCACCGACTGGGATATTGATGACGGACATACGTCATGCGCAGTGTGACATGAGAAACATCACTCGGCAATCCTCGACAGATTACGGAACCTACATCTAGACTTGGCAGTATGACGAATTCCGCCATATTGGCGCGAAGTCCCAATCTTATTTCGAATTTCGACTGTAAAGATTGCAGTGAAAACCCGCCAGATAAGTAAATTAGTAAGATAAACAGCATTATCCATTTTGTTAATTGAATTATCAATGAGCTTTAAGCAGCATATAGGATTCAAATCCAGTCAACATCAACAAAGGCTGGCTTATACATCGAGAGTTGATTATGGTCTGGATATAAGTTAATGTCTGATAAATAATTTACATGGGATTTCGGGCCTAAAGAAAGACCTGTGATAGGCTGATTTACCTCTTGCATAATGTATGTTTAACTTTGTCGCTAACAATCTAATCGCCCTTCACTGTAACACAAACTATACACATATACATTCATTTCAATTATTTTTCTCAGCAAAATGTCTTCTTTATTGCCGTTTTTACTATTCATCAATCCAACAGTTTACCTGAGTTATATTTTTATGAATGACATCACGGTAACTAATACATTTCAATATACTATGTCATAATAACCCCGACTATCATGCAGCCTAACAATTAATGTTTATATATGTCATAATAACCCGGACTACCAGGCAAACAATTAATATTTATATATGAAATGGAAATATCAAGATTTGAATGAACAATTGTCCTGGTTGGATCGCCCACCTTATTCTTCAAACATTAAACTTAAACATAATCGTCTTTCACTCGGCACAAATGAAATGAAATGAAATGGGGTTTAACGTCCTACTCTTTTGCACCTAACCTGGGCTAATGGAAGACTAGGCACAAACTAACTTATTATGGGACTAAGAAGAAAGGGGAAGAGAGATAGAGTTAGAGAGAGAGAGGAGTGAGAGAGGGAGAGAGAGAGAGAGAGAGAGAGAGAGAGAGAGAGATTGTAATTAGTTGAAGAATTAAAATTTGGCCAGATACATTCTGGGCCTCGATGTTCACAGACACAAATGATTTATCCCTTTGGTGTCGATTGCAAAAAAGCAAATCAATAGAACATAATGAGATCCGTAGATGGTCCTAGCAGTCATCTATTTTAATAATTTTTGGGAGTAATATTATTTTTTTGTTACATTTGTTTTGACTATAAAATTATTATAAAATGATATTTTAAGGCTTATTGCTATTAAATTTGTACATATGTTTTAGCTATCAATGTATGAATGGATGAAGTGTTAAGGCTTTAGGATACCAGGGGGACCACAGCCGATTACAAGTTAATCAGATAATAAGATAGATTATACAGATGTAGGTATGAACAGGTACAAGTCCTATTTTATCTGTTTATATCTAATAACAAGAGATTATAACACCTGAGAGTTGTACCTGTAATCTTACCTGTAATCTCACCTGGTTGATAGGTAACTTATCATTCCGTCAATCACAGGTAATCATCACACTGCAGAGAGAGAGAGGGAGAGAGAGAGAGAGGGAGAGAGTGAGAGAGAGCAATTACCTATCGAGAGAGAGAGAGAGAGAGAGAGAGAGAGAGAGAGAGAGAGAGAGAGAGAGAGAGAGAGAGAGAGAGAGAGAGAAATGGGGTTTAATGTCCACTCGGCACAAACTAGGACATTTCGGGATTAACATATGGTTAAATTTTATTTCAATAATTCGCTTGTGCGTAGGGGTCTTTAGCGGTGGGAGGAAACCGGAGTACCCGGAGAAAACCCACGAGGTTGGACAGGCGACCCTACTCCTTGCCACGTACGACCGGGGATTCGAAACCACGCCAGTTGACTCAATGGCAGACCGCCTATATGGACCGACACAGGACCGAGACATTAAAATGAAATATTACCTTATTCTGGGCGAAGTTATTAATGTTTGATGTTTTGACATGATATATAAATAGCGTAAATAGGTTTGATTGTAAACACAATTACGATGGCCATTCAATATCTCGGCCACCCATTGTTCTAGCGAGCTGGGCTTTGTTTCTTGAAATCTGAACTAATGATAAAATCCAACTTTACTTTAGTAAATACTTCAATTTTTATTGGCTAAGCACTAAAATCAATCTAGTATTATCCAACCGAAATAATAAAATTGGGTTTTTATCTTAATTAAAATTTCGGCCTCGTCATGCAAATACATGTACATTTATAAATAATACCATTTGAAGCCTACAATGGGCAGTTTTAACTCTAACATAATTCATCCTTAAACATGTAGGGGGGGGGGGGATGTCATTGAGTCAACTGGCGTGGTTTCGATTCAACAGTTGTACGTGCCAAGGAATATGGTAGCCGGTCTAACCTTGTTTGGGATTCGTCAGTTCCTCTAGTTTCCATACGCGCAAGCGAAATACTGAAATAAAATGTAACCATATGTTAGTCCCTAAAAAAACAAGGCTGTGTCGAGTGGACGCTAAACCCATCTCTCTCTTTTTCTCTCTCTCCCCCTCCCCCTCTCTGGATAACACTCACTATATTATATACACAAGGTTGTGTCGAGTGGACGCTAAACCCATCTCTCTTTTCGTTCTCCCCTCTCCCCTCCCTCTCTCTGGATAACACTCACTATATTATATACACACCACGTTTTCACAAGATCTCTCTCTCTCTCTGCTTCTCTCTCTCTCTCTCTCTTAAATTACACAATAATAAAACTACCAATGATATTCATGTTACTATACATAATAAGATATTGAATCGGTGTATCTATAAATTAAGACATAACTATTATACGTGGATTATAAACTATTATAGGGGATTTGAATATTAGTAATAAACATTTTTATTACGTCATAAACATATCTACGTATTACACACACAAACATGTAAATATTGATATCACATGTCACATTACGTCATCGTGGAAATATACATCAGGAAATGTGACGTAATTGTATGTCTAGGTCACATTGAACATTTAAACTTTTATAGAAATTACGTGGCTACATGTGGTATGGGAATCGGACGATAAAAATCAGGGTCCTCGCGTGTACATGTAAAAGATCCCTTGAAATATAACGTAATAGTGTGTCTATTTCATATTTGAAATTTAAACTTGTTAGAAAAGACGTAGTCATTATGTTCTATGGGAATTAGACAAAATAAACAACGAAGGTGTGCACTTTCACATTGTAAATTTTGACGCATTAGGTGATTTTCTTTCTATGGTCCACTCGTGTCTGCATTGATGTGTACGCAAAATATCCCATGGCAGTTAAAAACTAACTATCGAAAGATATCGTAAACGCACTGCAAATGGTAAACACAGTCGTAAATGCAAAAACATAGGTCCGGTGTATACATTGGCGCACACGTAAAAGATCCCTTGGCAGATGAAATTCGATATAAGACTAAGCCATAGTGGCGGTGCCCGGGTAAAATTTCTCTTATAGCACACTGTATGCCTGTCTTCCATTAGCCCAGTCGGAGCAGAACAGTAGGACGTTAAACCCCATTTCATTTCATTTGTTGGGTTTTCATTAAAATAATTCAGTAGTATAAAATTATATCGGTAAGAGAGAGCGAATATCAATATTTATATTTCCCAGCGTTTCTCACTAGACATTTATAAACAACAACAGAAAATATTTTGATAAAACGCCCGATTTAACTAAATGGGCTATAAATGAAGCAATTGGGACAAGGGTGCAGTAAATCCCTAATCCTTTAATCCGTTCAGGTATTCAACCTTCTGATGCATCCTGTCAATATTCGGACACCCGTGACATATAACAATAAATACTTCTTTTCGTGACTGGCTTTCTAGTAGGTATTATACTCTTAATGTTACAAGTTTAAATCCCCACAAAAAATAATATCTCTACTCAACGAATCCTTTTTTTAGAAACCTAACAAGACGTGGAGTATTGCTGAACTTAGATTGAACCGAAACTAAGCCCCAGTTTTTTCTGTTCAACCCAACCTTGATTACAGGACATGAACTAATAAGGGATTTAATAATGATCATAATACTTCAACCATAGTTGTGGACTCTAAAATATACCGTTTGAATTTCGTCAGAGTTCGGTCTTAAGCCCCGAAATACTTTTAAATTAACAATTTTGTCTTGCATTTTCTTTAAAACATTTACATCGAAGTATTTGCTTTGTGCCGCTTTCTGAAGCTCGATCGAGAGAGAGAGGGATGGGGGACACATCTTCTCGACACAAACTACGTCATTTCCGTATTAAGCTATATAAAGATTGACAGGGGGGGGGCGGTATTGGGCAAGAGAGCTTGTCACGTACATGCTCGGGACCGAAACCAAGTCAATTTTACACACCATCCTAACGGCTATACAACAGTTGTCTGTCCTGGGTTCGAACCCTGGAAATCTAGCCCTAATCGTTTGATTACTGCTGTGTCATAATAGCTGAATGTTGAAAGGGTTCCTTATTACAATTCACAATGTTTTTTGTTAAAAATAAAAAAATACCCAAGAGATCACGAAAAAAAATAATATACATGAGGTGAAAAAGAAGAAGGGGTGGGGTGTGTGTGTACTACAGGGGAGATACAGAGAAGCAGAAAAAAAGGGTGTGTGTGTGTGTGTAAATATATATTGATTAAAATAGAAAACCCCAGGAGATCCCGAAAAAAAATATATAAAGGAGCAGAAATAAGGGGGCGGGGCGTTACAGTGGTGGTGGTGGGGGGATGTAAATATATACTGATTAAAATAGAAAAAAAAAACAAGTGGTCCCGAAAAAAAATAAATCTAATGTGTAATCTATAACTGACCGTACAGTGAACTATGTGTCATGAGTAGAAAAAAAGGGGTTATATACACAAAACCCAACAGGGGGTAAATATATATTGATAGCAGACGACAATATACGTGTGAAATTTCTATTGTTCTGTCTTTGTATGAACCGCCCAGCTTTGTGACAAGGGCCAACTTGAGGGCAGCTTGTCCTAGGCCTTAACAATACCTTTTAACAGATTTCAGCTGATTTATTGTAGGGAAACCACCCCCGGTATGACTAATGCATTGATTCGCTGTTTAATAGCATTGGTTTATTAAAGGGTTCAATACAAAACGTGCATTTGGATCGTCCCTCTCCCTATGTTTAAGATAGCCCCACGTTGCTTGTGGTCTTTTTCAACTGTCATGAGAAATTCGACTTGAAACAAGAATCTAAAAATTCATACCCCAAATTCGCATGACTGACACGCAAATGACAATTGAAATATCGCCAGTTTAGAACATATCCCATCTCCCCGAGTCCATCTTTCCGAAGGGCCTGCACGTAAGCGCTGTATCATAAAGCCTGTCATTGAGTCAACTGTCCAGCCTCGTGGGTTTTCTCTGGGTCCCCCGGTTTCCTCCCACTGCTAAAGACTGCTACGCGCAAGCACTATTGAAATAAAATTAAACCGTATGTTCGTCCCGAAATGACCTAGTTTGTGTCGAGTGGACGTTAAACCCCATTTCTCTCGCTCTCTCACCCTTAATACATGTGTAAATATTTGGTTTTATTACCTATAACAATATCATCACAATAAACCCAGTATTACAAAATTTAAATTTTAAAGTTGTACTGAACAACCTGGTCGACGTTGTCTTAAGATCACGCGACGAACAATTTAACGTGTGTGTTTAGGAGGAAATAAAGCGAATAAAAAATATTTGGGTATTTTTCTTAGCAAATATTTGAGACGCTGGTCTTGTGGTTAGGATTTACCTTTGAATTCAAACACTAATCGATAAGATTTCAAATTTCAACGACAAGTTATTTTTTTGTCGTGAACATAGCAGCAGTAATGAAATAAAATGGGGTTGTACCGTTCAACCACGCTAAACTGAAATGAAATAGGGTTTAACGTCCTACTGTTCTGCTCCTACGGGCTAATGAAGACGGGAATGCGCTATACAGTGTGTTAGGAGGAAAAGTTTTCCCGGGCAGCGGCACGATGGCCTACTCTTATATCAAATTCCACATGACAAGGGATCTTTTACGTACATGCTAATGTATGCATGGTACCTCGTTTTTTTCGTCCTATTCGAACGACTAGATAGCTGTCCTTGTGCAGTGCAGGTGTAAAAAACGTGTGTAGGAGAACTGTCAAGTACAATTATGATAAATGTGTTATATTATTTGAACATGTCATCCTAGAAACAATCCAATACAATAATCTGTCATAGATCTAATCCTATATTTACCTGGTTGTCATGTTTAAACTCCTTGCAAACAGAGAGAGAGAGACAGAGAGAGAGAGAGAGGGAGAGGGGCGGGAGAGAGAGGAGAGGAGAGGAAGGGGTCAAGTTCATTCGACATATGATAAACTAGGTCCATTACGGGACTAACATATGGTTAAATAATTTACTTGCACGTATAGGTCTTTAGCAGTGCGAGGAAACTGGGGCACCAGGAAAACCCCACGACGTTAGATCGGCGACGCTACTCCTTGTCAAGTACAAGCGGAGAATCAAAATCACGCCACTTGACCCAACGACCCATGATGTTAAGTGCACATCTTTTTATGTCTTGTACGCAGGCTTATCTTGTAGATTTTTGTTTTGCGTGTAGTGCGGTCCTCCTGCACTTACTATAGACTATTCAGACACCCAACCAGCTATCCTTGCAAACAACATTATGGAAATTGAATCCCAAACAAAAATATCAGGCCGCACGGTTGAGTTGCGTTCCTTATTGACAGAGGGGTTGGGATGGCCTAGTGGTCTAATGTGCCGCGCATCGACCTCTAGCTGGCCGGTCACCTCCGGCTTGCGACTGTGGTTTCGATCCCTGGTGTGAGCGTATGTGGCATGGAGATAGGGGCGCCTTCTCAACCTCGTGGGTTTCCTCCCACTGCTAAATAAAATTAAACCATATTATTATGTTAGTCCCGAAATGACCTAGTTTGTGTCGAGTGGACGTTAAACCCCATTTCTCTCTCTCTATTTACAAAGATTAGATGAATTAAAGATTTCACAACATACGGCATTCTCGGTAGAAATAAACAATCTAGTGCCACATATACCTGTTTCGTAAAATCTTTCGTTGGGCCTCTTTCTAATCTGATTGCATACAAATCAGGGGATTGTCTATCTGTCACATTTTTTTAATTTTGATTTTGTTTTCTTGATCAAATGTAAAATAATCAATATGGGGACAATTTATTTTGGATTAAAGTCGTAAATATTAGATTTTGACCGAAAATACAAATGGCGAAGGTTTACTTAGTTATCTTAAAAGAGTAAAAATTCCAACATTATTCGTTGTCACTAACCTTTCCTGTAATCGTTTAAGGGGAGGTAACTCCATTTAGTGGTCGGGCTCAACCAACAATGTCATGCCCGGCTCTGCTATCAGTAAAGACCGACCGTACGTAACTATCACTCAGAAACTAATTGAATGATAAAAATGTGAACCGATAGCGAAAATGTTGTTTATATCTTCATCCGTTTGCGTCCAAATCATGGAAGACCGAACAGCTCTTTATTCAATGTTCTTCATTCTTATTTCATCCATTGTTGTTTTATTTCGACTCGACACTTGTACTGTACACTAAAACTAACATTGTATCTTAAAGCCCCAATAACACTCTTGTTGTAATTGAATAATATGTCCCAATCTTTATTCTGGTCAACAAATCGTATTATTTTACAATATTCAAATAAATTGATGATACAAATTTCATCGTAACACACCTAATTTAAAAAATTGGAAAAAAATCAACTACATGTGACTTGGATTTTAAAATATTTGCGAACCCTCTGGACAAGTAAAATATAATGTAATGGATAATTTACACAACAGGTAGGACATTTAAACATCTGGTACTTAGAATAAGACTATTATTTATTTTCTAGAGCTGCCAAGCCATCAAGAGTGTTATTGTCCCTTTAAAATCAATGAATTAACAACACTGAATAAAGATCTGTTAGGTCTTCCAATCATATCACGGATAATGAGTAAACATGGTTAGTCTGTCTTAAGATGCAAATTCAAACATTTATAGAACCAAAACAAGTCGCAACCAACATGGATATTTAATACATGTACCGCACAAAATGGGTATCGTTTCGTAGATCATGAAAGTCAGGAATAATCAATGGTCTGAATCCTTCTGTAAACTTGACAAAATAATTAATATGAAAGTAGCAAGTACAACAAAAATTTTTGGTGCTGTGTGATCATATATTTATTATGTATATCAAGTACTAAATAAGTTATTTACAAAATACTTACAACACAGAATAAAATAAAGGAGTATGAATATAGTTCAAAATTTCGTTTAAGTTGTTATCATTGAACCGTTCTGAATGATGTGAGGGATTAGCCAATGAAACAGTCTGTTACGGCGAGCATTAGGCGTGTTTTGTGGGTAATCCAGTAGTAATTAAATCATTGTCAATTGGTTAATCAAATGTCTGACATCATAATAATGACCTAAATCCACACGTATGACCACTGACGTGACCTATCGCTACAACTGGTCAATCTCCATGCAGTGTAGGGTAGGCCATCGAAAGTATAAAAAAAAGAAACGAGAAACAGATCTGTATTGTAATTAGGTTGTGGCCAGTGCAACAGCCCGGATGAAACGGCCCGGGGTGAACCGGTCATGGGATGAAACGACCTGTTCCCGCCAGTGCATATACTGTGGGAGGAAATCATATTATGAAGTTGAGAAGGTGCACATTGGGTTTGAGACCCTGACCAAGAGTGAGAGTGGAAGGGGGTTTAATCTCCACCATCTTCAATGAAAGACTTGATCTCACTTTATCTCCGTACATCGTATCAAGATCTTCAGGTAATACTCTACATTTTCTATCAACTACATGTATCAATAATTTCGATTGGTCATTGACCCAGCTCCCGACCCAAAAGTTGTCAAACAGATACACCAAAGAGCACAGATGCTTCAGCACAATGGGACCATCATTGATCAGTACATCAGTCCAAGCTGTACCAGGATGCACGGAAGCCTCTGTTCAAGCTGAATCACTATTTACCAGTACTTCAGTTCAAGCTGTACCAGGATGCACAGACGACTTTGTTCAAGTTGCACCACAATTGATCAGTACATCAGTTGAAGCTGCACCACAATGTACTGGTACATCAGTTCAAGCTGTACCAGGATGCATAGAAGACTTTGTTCAAGCTGCACCAGAATGTCAATGTACTAGTACATCAGTTCAAGTTGTACCAGGATGCATAGAAGCCTTTGTTCAAGCTGCACCTCAATGTACTAGTACATCTGTCCAAGTTGTACCAGAATACACGGAAGCCTTTATTCAAGCTGCACCACAATTAACTAGTACATCTGTTCAAGCTGTGCCAGAATACATAGAAGCCTTTGTTCAAGCTGCACCACAATGTACTAGTACATCTGTCCAAGTTGTACTAGAATACACAGAAGCCTTCGTCAAGATTTTAACTAAATCAGAACCGTTTGCTATTTAAAAATTGAATTTAAAAATGGGAAAGTGAGGCTAAGTCTTGAATATACAGTACCAGTATCCTGATTACCACAATGCACACATCTGGTCAAAACTTCAAACAGTGATAACTTGGTTCAGGATGAAGTAATTGGAATGAAATTTTCAATTGGATTTAAAAAGGAATGTTTTGATTGATTATAAACAGGTCATAAAATACAATTACTACTCATTACTGAGCAATGCTTTAACTAGGCTTCTCAAGTCATTATTGAAGGCTTGTTGAAAGCGAGAGAGAGAGAAAGAGAAATGGGGTTTAATGTCCACACGACAAACTAGGTCATTTCTGGACTAACACATGGTTCAATTTTATTTCAATAATTTGCATGCACATATGGATCTTTAGCAGAGGGAGGAAACTGGAGAACCTGGAGAAAACCCATGAGGTTGGACAGGCGACCTGACTGCATATGACGTGCAAATGGGGAAGAAGGCTTGTTGAAACCTCACCCAGTAGAAAAACAGTAATTGTATTCCATAGATTTGTTTCCTGTCTATTTCCAGTTCAATTGCCATGGAAACGATTTTGATTGAACATAGTTACATGAACGGCATCCATTGTTACCAAACATTAGTCACATTTGAAAAACAAACACAATTTCTTGTACTAATTAATCAACTGTGATCTTGTTTCACTTGATCAACATTTTTGGTGTTTTTATTCAATTCTGTTGTCGTAATGTCATCATCGCCTTGTTCACTAGTGTTTCTGCTCAAAGCATCGTCTTTTAAAAGTTCGATAAGTTCTTCTCCAGAAACTGCTTGTCGCTCCGGATGCAACAAACGGTCAAAATATGAGACGGCAGATGGATCATCAAAGTCTGTAGTCGGCCAATGGAATTCATTGTTATTTTTATTTTCATCAGAAATAAATCTGTTCATATGGTCATCTTTTACTTTTCCCAACGAAGAAATAATCTCTTTTGCTGATGGTTCCCTGCTGGTTTTTCCCTTTATTTTTGATAATTTAGATTCTGCAATAAATATAAAAGATTAAAGAATTATAAAAAGGTATTATCGCTGGCTCATTCACTCCTATATCATAAAGTCTGTCATTGAGTCAACTGCATGTAGTTTTTGATTCCCCAAATGTATGTGACAGGGCTGCTTGTGCTTGCTGGTTTTCTCTGGGTCCTTCAGTTTCCTCTTACTCCTAAAAAGCCCTATGCACAAGCGAATTATTGAAATAAAATTGGGCAATGCCAATTTGTTAGTCCTGAAATGATCTAGATTTTATGGAGTGGAGAATTAATTAACCTCTCTCTCTATTTCATCCAGGCTGCCAGTGATTGTAGCGGCCAAGCAACCCAAGTAAAATTCACAGTCAACAAGGGTACATTCTTTTATTCATTTCTTGTCTAAAGAAAAACAAGAAAATTTACATGAGATAGGCATGATCGTTGATACATAATATTATATAGCCTTCCAAACATCAATTCAATGATCAAAAACTGGTGGTCTGAACCCTGACATTCTTCAATGGAATAGCCTCCCTTTATTCGTCTTACCGCTTCATGAATAAACTTACCGAGTGAATTTAAATAACGTTCAGAACTGATAAATTGATAAGCGGGATCTGAAGCCGGTGGCGTGATCACCCCGACTGCTGCAGCTGTATTCCAAGGATCATTTGTAGCCGACCTAGGCTTGGACTCGAAAAAATCCTCCCCATTTTTTAGCTTCACCATTTCGTCGGCCATAACTATGGTCGCGATTTTCTAATACCTTTTAATATCTCTTATGGATAAACAAGACTACGCAAAATTGTATGGTGAGTTTCTATGGACATTTCAAAACTAAAATGTCCCCCAATGTATGGAAACAAAGTTGGACAACTATTCAGATATTCTATTATAGTTAGATTTCCATTAAAAATACATTCCTTCAACAATAATTAGGTCATCTTTTTGATTCATTACAAATCTGATTTCGTTTTTATGCATAAAAATATGGTCATGGACAAACAGAATATAAGTTTGTATTTCAAGTTGCAACTAAGCCCATAATATTAAAACGATGACACCCCCAATAATTCCCCTCCTTCAAGATGAGAGGACCCTCCCGATGCCCCTCACAATTAGAGGGCTCACTCGATTCTCTAACCCTCATGATTAGAGGACTCTCCCGATTCCCCTCCTTCACAATGAGAGGCCCCTCCAGATCCCCTCACAAATAGAGGCCCCTCCCGATTCCCCTCCTTCACGATGAGAGGCCCCTCCAGATCCCCTCATGATTCGAGGACCGTCCCAATTCCCCTCCTTCATGATGAGAGGCCCCTCCAGATCTCCTCACGATTCAAGGACCGTCCTAATTCCCCTCCTTTACGATGAGAGGCCCCATCAGATCTCCTCACGATTAGAGGACCCTCCCAATCCCAACAATTATGACTAGAGGGAGATAAAAAAGTGTATTTGAAACACAGTTGAGTAAAGCCGAGTGATTAAGACTACAAAAGGTTTTCTTGCATAAGGCTCCAGTATAATGGAAAGGACATTTACAGATGAGGGTTTTAACTTTCACTCAATACAAAATATGTCATTTTGGGACTAACATGTCACAATTTTATTTAAATAATTCGCTTGCACATATGGGTCTTTAGCAAGAAGAGGAAACACGAGGATCAAGAGAAAACCTACAAGGTTAGGCAGGCCACATCATTCCTTGTAATGTACAAGCCTGGGATTGAAACAGCCCAACCCCCACATAAAGGGAGATAATTTAAACAAGAGAAAACAATAATATCATCGGTTTATTATTCATGTTAAAGCTGACACAAATTAACATATTAAGCCCGCATTGTAATATATATAACTTTGCTTTAAATTAAAATATATAATAAACTGTACTGAGGATGGTTAGATCTAATTAGTAAGGCCACTTGCATATTTCGTCAAGATCACGAGATGGAAACAGGTCTAGCGCTAACCCTAGCCCATAATCCTAGCAACAATCCAGTGCCCAAACCCTGTTTACATATTGTGACCATGACAAAATCTGCAGATGGCCTTAATATTTAGATCTGATCTACTGTGGACCCTACAATATTGCTGTAGTAGTTTATCTCCAGTATTACATCTTACATTGTGTTGCTAGTCTTACCGATAGTGGTTGTCAAGACAACTAGGATTTACAGGTCCTGAATACTTGTGGCTTATAAATTTGGCTCTTTGTGACAGTTCTTTTTTAGAAGTGTGACCTCTGCATGTAAAAATGTTACTTTGGCATAGAAACGTAAGGTCTAAATATTAAAAGCCACCTGCAGATTTAATCAAGGTCATGAAATGTAATTAGGGCAAGCACTAACCCTAACCCTAACCCTACCCCAAACCACAATCTCGTCATCAAAATCACATGCCCTAGCCCTGTATACATCTTGCAACCTTGATATTTAGACCGGACCGACGTAGAAAGCAGAATGAAATGGGGTTTAACGTCCTACTTGTCTGCTCCAACAGAGGATAATGAAAAGCACCATGGACCATATTGTAATGGGGGAAACTTTGCCCGAACACCAATTGAATTCTATCTGTCAAGGGTTCCTTTACATGCACACGACGTACAAGAACCTTGTGGTTTCCACTCCATCTAAACCAGAGGCGGATTGCCCTCCCCCCCTAATTTTCGACAGTGAACTTTTTTACTGCTGAAAGTGCCTTTTCTCAGACCCAATTATGTCCGTTCCGAACGTTTACTGAGACGAAAATATCAGCCAAATAGCTCTTGGAATGGCTACAGTGCCCTCATTTTGGGGCGCCACCCCCCCATTTCAAAATTCCTAGATCCGCCCCTGTAAATGACTTGACACGGTTCATTGTCGGCCGGCCGTCCTGCACCATTACAGACAGCAGAAAAGTGGGGCTAATTGATAATATACAATTTTGAACGTAAGTTAATAAATACACCCTTATTAAAATAAAAAATAACAATTCCACAAGATATCTCATCCACATATACACATAAATCTGTCATAATGTAAAAAATTCAACAAAAATAATGGTGACCAATTAAATAAAACCCTCATCGGTTTTCACACTATACCCATATTAATAAGTAAAAACAATTAAATTCACAAGTTTGGGAAAGTCACATTTGTTGGAGTTTCCATGGGTTACAATGGTTTTGTAGAGTCATGCAGACTGGAGTTTCCATGGGTTACAATGGTTTTGGAGAGAGTCATATATCTTGGGAGTTTCCATGGTTACAATAGTTTAGATAGTTCATTAAACTTTGTGCAAAATGTTGGTATTTACCAGTTAAATTATGAATTTTAAACAAAGATTTGACCTTCAATTTCAATGTGTGGGAGTGGATTAATTCAATGTGTATAAGTAGGAGTAATTCAATGTGTGTATTCCTGTATACATTTTAAATATGAAATACCAATAATATGTATATATAATAAACTTTAAGTAAAATTCATGTTGGCAAAATGAAACAACATATTTTGTGCTAACGTTTTCACAACTACAGTTGCTCTTATGGCATTTATAATAAACTTTATATTCCCTACTGTGAAGTATTCATATGGTACATGTACGTGCATATTGATTATTGACTACTCCCCGTATCCCTGAATGTAGGGAAACACACAGTGCAAATTCTTCAGTAACACATTTTGTAGTCTCTGACTAGGAAAATTGTCTTTGGGTACTGAATAAAAGTATAATAGGTTGTTCATAGTTAGAAAAAAACAATTGCTTTAGTAAAATAATATCTTAAAGCAGAAAAAATACCGTCACTTATAAATTAGACCTCACAAATATATATATATATATCATTCCATAAAGGTTACAATAATGCCACGTATTTACATTATTCCATATATAGGGTAGGTTTCAAAAATGCTCCATATTTATCTATATATACACAAGAATATAAACATTTTTGAAAAAAGAGACTTTATTTGTCGACATTGTAATCAACAAATAATGAAGTTCTTTTTTCAAAAGCTTTTATATTTTTTGTGTATTTAATACCTAAGAGTAGTTATCTTTAACTTTTCATATATCTATATATTATTCCCCATACAGGGTAGATTATAAAATTGCTAGGATATATCTGCATATATTTTTGCATATTAGAAGTATAAATAAATATTTATTAAACAATATATATAGCCCTCATACAAATAGAACTGATAACCCATAATTTGTATAAAATCATGCCAGGTCACAACTATCGCATCTTAATTGTTCATCATTTGACTTCATTAGATATTGGATACAGCAATATTGCCTTTTTTTGTGTTCTTATCAAACAAAGTCTTATTTCTTCATACAATCTGAGTTTTTGGAAAAATATTGTCATATAGTAATTGTATCTCATCATATCCTCCATACATTACGTGCCACAGCCAACTTTCATAGAAGAGTTTTCTCCCCTTTATTAGTTATTGAGTCCTTTGGAGTTATCTGCCATCATGTAATCTTTGACTTAGAGAGAGAAATGGGGTTTAACGTCCATTCGACACAAACTAGGTCATTTTGGGACCAACATATGGTTTAATTTTATTTCAATGATTCGCTTGCACGTAGGGGTCTTTAGCAGTGGGAGGAAAACAGAGTATGTGGAGAAAACCCACGAGTTTGGACAGGCAAGCCTACTCCTTGCCACGTACAACCGGGGATTTGAAACCACGCCCGTTGTCAGGCCGTATGATACAGCGCCACACGCTAACCATTCCGCCATCCACCCACCCCCCCCTTTGACCTAGAGACTAGAGGGTTTTTTTTGTAAAATATCAGTACAATAAGCAGTAATTGCTTCCATAGAATTGTGACCTGTCTATCCCAGTTCAAATATTTCTGCATTAATATGATGAAACACCTTGATCAAGAGTTCATTCAAATAAACATAATTAAATGAAATGAAATGGTGTTTAACGTCCTACCGTTCTGCTACGAACTGGGTTAATGAAGACTGACATAAGCCATACAGTGTGCTATGAGGGAAATTTAGCCCAGACAGCAAACATAATGAAGGATTTGGTGTAGGTGTGTCTGGCTAAGAAACAATGAGTCAACTACAATCCATGTTCTCCCTGTGATATGGCTACACAACATAATTAGGGGAGGTCACTCTCGAGATCAATATCACAACACAACATATATATATATATATATATATATGTGAATCATTTTATCATGACTCTTCTGTATCTTGTTCCGTAACCATGGTAACATCTAAATCTACACCGAATTCCGCTTCCCACGGACCTCGTACAGCATCAATAAATAATTGTGTACCATGTTTGGTTTCCATGGTAATATTCCAGACAGTATCACCACCAGATTCTTCATCTAATAACGTTAATCGAAGTTTGGTCTCCGATTCCTCAAACTTCTCCTGGAAGGCAAAATCGAATCATATTTTTCTGGAGTATTACAACACATTTATTTGTTTACTGTTACTGTGACCGCAATAAAAAGATGCGGTCAGTAGGAAAATCTCTTTTTTTACTTGGGGGTTGCAGGGTAGGGCTGCAACGATTCATCGATGAATCGCTGAATCGCGATGTTTTAAAAATCCACGATGCACGATACAATCAATGTCCGTATCGTGATTCGTTTTCCAAATAAAAATTTCACAAAAATAGACTAATATTCCTTTAAATGCGTAAACAAGTCCATGAACAAAATAACTTTTTTACTTTCAGAGAGTGTTAAAGCGTTTTTTGACACTTAAAGTAGCTTATTAGTTGACCGAATAAATGCCACATTTAAAGTAAACCATAAAAAAGGCCTATTTTTTAAATTCATTTCCTATCACGATATTAATCGTATCGTAGACTATGCATCTTGATGCGCATCGAATCGTGGCCTGGCGTATCGTTGCAGCCCTATTGCAGGGTAATACTTGATTGAATTAACTGAAGTAAGGAATTAATCTGTTAATAACCCATGAAATGAAACCGGGTTTAACGTCCTACTGTTCTGCTCTGACTGGGCTAATGAAGATGGGCATGAGGAAAATATTGCCTTGGCAGCAGTGCTACGACCTTTTTCTTATATCGAATTCCAACTGCCAAGGGATCGTTTACCTGTATGCCAATATGTACACGAGACCTTGTTTTTTGTCCTATCCGATCCACTAGACAGCTGCCTTTGCCAGATAACAAATAGAGTTTAAAACAAGAACTCACCACTGTAACAATATTAGTTATTTTATGTTTTTCTAAAACTGTAAAATGTTTGGCCGTATTTTCTATATCGAGAGGAACCTGGAGACGTGGTTGGGGCCATTGATGATTTTCTTTAACAAGCATCAGTTCTTCATCAGTAATAACAAAACTCACCGGATACTTGGGGTTCATGCCTGAAAAAAAAAATCATACGATCTTTATAAATAAAAAGAGAGAAATAGGGTTTGTTGTCCACTTGACACAAACTAAGTCATTCTGTGACTGTCATATTGTTCAATTTAATTTCAATAATTCGTTTGAGCATTATGGGGCCTTTAATTTCTAGCCTTGAACAACTAGTCACAAAATCATAACATCCAGATGTTTTTACCTCTAACTAAGTATCCCATTAAGTAACTGACTAAAATTCTCTCATCTCCGTTTTTTCTACTTAAAACATCTGACTGTAACTGTTTCAACGTAGATTCACAAACTTCTTTGGTGAAAAACGTTTTTATTTGTTGACACACAAACAATTCACTTTTAAATAATTCTGAAAACAAGATGAAATATAATGAAATATTCTTAAATAATTCACGAATTTCAGGTAATAATTTACAAAAAAAAACCTGCACAGATTAGATACTAATAGTATATTTAAAAAATGTCCTTTTTCCCAGCAACATTACAAAGTCACAAAATCAGTGTCAAATGACAAAGGAATAAATTCAACACTGTACACACTCCATTTAATGATGAATCAAATGAAGGTCACGCTGGGAGGTCATGAGGGGCTTTTGACCCTTTGACAACATTCATTCCATTAACCAACCAAAGTTGGGGTTTCAAGAGGGTATTGGAAACTACAACCTTTACTTTGATTTGTTTTCTACGGCTGAGAATGGCTCCCCATGCTAGACGATGAGAGAGAGTGTTGTTTGCTTTTCTTTTGGTCATAGGGGTTTCCCTGAATTCGAATTCCGGCATGGTCTGAAGAGAGAGAGAAAGGGGCCAGAGAGACCAGAGAGAAACCAGAGATCAGAGAGAGAGAGAGTGAGAGAGAGGGAGGATTTAATGTCTACTTGACACAAACTAGGTAATTTCAGGACTAACATATGGTTCAATTTTATTTAAAAAATTGGCTTGTACATGTATAGGGATATTTATTAGCAGTGGGAGTAAACAGGAGGACCCAGAGAAATCCCACCAGGTTGGACACCTGACCCTACTTCTTGTAATCCTTTAATTTAAGTCTAAGAATGCTTTGTGAACTCGCAACTAGGTTCTCAAAAGCACAAAAACCAACCTTCTAAATGATGCACGAAATCCTGACATCGTTTTTCATCTCGTATAATGAGTGTATAACACGAACAGTCTGTACCGAACTCCAACCTGATGGTTTGATTACCCAGACCAACATCCACATGAAATAACTCATTTACTGGCTGGATGTCCAAGCATGTTAACCACGTAGCTGGTGGATCACTGAAAATAGAAATGAAATGAAGGTAACTTCCTACTGAAAATGAAATGAAAGTAGGTTTAACATCCTACTGTTCTGCTCCTACTGGGCTAATGAAGACCGGCATACGTCAAAGAGTGTATTATGAGGGATATTTAGCAAGGGCAGCGGCACTATGGTCTACTCTTATATCAAATTCCAACTATCAAGGGATCTTTTATGTGTACGCCAATGTGTACATAGGACCTAGGTTTTTCATCCCATGCAAACCCTAGACAGCTGTCCTAGTGTAGCACCATGAGTCTTCTGTCTGACGTGGAGAGCGGACCTTTCACAAACCGGTCGCCACATCCTACGTATGACCCATGCATCTTTTCTTACTACATATTTTCGTAGCCTTGTGATCGTCTAGAATTTGTCTCTAGCTTCTCCTTCACGTTGTGTTTACTTCTTACTGGTTTCTTATGACGTTTGTCTTACCAGGAATAACAATGCAACAGTTCGTTTTCACCTTTTATGTAGCATAGGTATACATCCAAGCATAGTACATATTACAGTCAATACTAACTAAACTCTTCTCAGCCTAGACACCTCGCGGTGTCTAGGACTCTTAGATGGTAACCTTCTGGAATCTAATCGAAGTCTGCTGAATTCTCACGAGTATCCTAATTTTGTATCAACTGGTTTTGGACATTCAATTATCTAATTGGTCAAACATGATGTAAATAATTAGAGAGATTGGTTAATTGAGCCCAATGATGTCAAAACCCACCCTTAAATGGTCATATGGAAATTTACTAGATAAATTTCCCATGAGATATTAATTATCATGTTGTTGACATACAGAGCAAGTTATGTTTTGGCTAAACTACTCTTTTTATAAAACAATATGTCATTTTACTCTAAGTGATATTTAGTACATACTACATATTATGTGAATATGTTAGAAACATAAAACTATATCTTATCTCCTCATTCCTTGTCTATAATCTTTAAAAACAATGTCACCACGACTATATTGCTACACTAGTCAGGCCCTTCATCTGCAACACTGATAATGGGAAACCATGCGGGTAAATTCCATTGAACTTTCTAAGCCAATGTAGAGATTGAACACCCGACCTAAGGGCTAGCGAGCCAGCTTGTTTAAAGAGTTACATCACCATTATCCAGACATAACTCTTAATAGTTAACCCACCCTTTTGCCTACAATATGTCCAATAATAATTCAAACATGCCAGGAAACACGGGAATTCATCAAGGTATGTCATCTGTTAGGACCGACAACTTTCGTAAATGGCGTCTACTGTAGCAGCTGGTTCTGTTTACTTCCAACTTTTCTTGCCAAATTTTAAACACGGCAACATTACTGCAATATTTTTTCATGTGATCGCTGTAAATTATTTCCAGACTCCTTTGTTTTGTGGTAACTGATTTTCACAATTGTTTTGATATTTAAAAAACCAACCCAACTGATAACTAATCTAGGGTACATCTTACCTTCTATTTTCAGACGTTATTTTAAGTATATAGAATTTATCCGATGATAAAACAAGATAGGCCAGAAATTCTTCTGATATCAAATACTGACAAATATCGGTCTGTAAATAGAAAAAAACAAATCAAATGATAATTATAATAATAATCATACACTCTGCCAGAGACAGAAATGAGAAATCGGGTTTAAATTCCACTCAACACAAACTAGCTCATTTCAGGACTAATGTATGGTTCAATATGCGATCATGTTTCAATCCATTCAATATCACAACCATCCGATGGTTTAGAGAGTTCACAAAAGAATCCGGTAGGCTTTACTTCTCACGATATGAATATAGAATTCAAATTTTGTTTTTTAAAAAGAAATCTTAAATAGCTTACTTCTATTATGCACTGGAATTCCTCCGAATTTTCAAACAATGACATCATAAGATGTAACTTGAGTCTATGATCAATGTCCGTGAACTGTTGTGTTGTAACGCTATCACACGCATCAGCCGAACCACAGCCACTTAATACTTTATAACTACACGAATCGTCCGTTTCGGGTATTGATACGATACTTGGGTCTCGAGAGTACGCAACTTTAACGATATCATCCTCCACTGATGATGAACTCTTGTTTATCGACGAATCATAAATACTGTCATTTCCTATGTCGTCTGGTCCGTCACACAGTACGCTAATATCGGACGTATTGTTCTTGTCCGTCACTTGATTCGACTCCTCCCCTTCTGCGGCTGCAGACGACAGATACACGCTAGACACCATGTCATTACACACATTGAAGGACAAAGGCGATCCGACTGGAGTTATTGGCCTTTGTTCAACCGTTTGTTTCGCAGGTTCGTTATTCGACACAGTTACATCTGCTTCACCCACTAACGAACTATCAACACTGTCGAGTTTCTCTTCCGTTAGAGTCAGATGCTGTTCTAATTTATTTATCAAAGCGTCATGGCTTGGATTTGGCGTAATCCCTAAACTAGCGTCACTTGTCGTATGGAGAATAGTGATATCACTTTCAGACGGAATTCTGGTACGAGAATGTTCACCATGAGAAATCTCTTTACGGGACTTTTCGGCTTCTAGTGGTAAATTTAATGAATTTGTTCTCTGTGATTCAGAAGTTTCACTAATGATGTCACTAATGAATGCATTACTTCTGCTCCTGCCTTCAGTTCCAAGATCGAAGTTATCTCCCTTTCCAGATACAGCAGATATCACGGTTTTCTTTGAAATTCCTTTAGAAAAAAGATTTCTTTTGGCTACGTTTTCACTTTCTGTTTGATCAGTTTTGTTGGAACTGTTCTTTACTGGTGTTGAATTAGCAAGCGGACTAGTCTCTTGTTTACTGTAATAAAAATAAATCGTTGGATGTCAAAAAATTTAAATCAATTCATAAAAAGTAATGGGGTTTAATGTCCTACTGTTCTGTTCTGACTGGGCTAATGAAGCAGGGTGGTATGAGGAAAATTTAGCATGGGCAGTGGCACTATGGCCTACTCTTATATCAAATTTAAACTGCCAAGGCATCTTTTATGTGCATGCCAATGTATACACAGCACCTTGGTTATCCGTCCCATCCAATTGACTAGACAGGCCCTCCATAATGAACCACTGACGCCAGAAAATCACAGCGAACTTTCTTGAGCAATGTAGGGATAGCACACGCGACCTCTAGGCTAGAAATTTATGAACAAACCTGAGTTGTGTTGGACTGTAGAATTTTTTATCCATATAACTACCCATATTACTTGAAGAATAAGAACCGTAAGGTGTTGAGGTAGCAGAGTTTGTTTCTGGTTTATCAGGATTCTCAACTTCTATAACCAAATCACTACCACATTTATTACATTTATACAACAATTTACCTACAAAAACAAATAATATTTATATAACATTTTCCTTTAGCAACTATACGATTCAAGCAGGTTTTCCATATTGTGCAGGTTTTCCATAGTTCGGTCCTCCTGCACGTACTATCAGAGTAAAAGATAAACAGTAAATATATTATCACACTACAGAATTTCAGAAAAAAAAAGTATACACAACAAATATAACGCGATCAAATCATTATCACAATAAATTAGTAAATCATTTTCTCAATATTTTTTCATTATCCTTCAACCATAGCTTGGCCTGATAGTTATTAAAATTCATAATTCAAAATTAAATATAATTACCGTTTTTGTTCATATTTTGAAGATCTTTACTACTGCCACTAGATGGCATCTTTTCAGATTTTTTTAATATTCCATCTTTAGCTTTAAATTGATTTGAACATTTTAAGCACTGAAAAATTAAATGGAATGGGGTTTTAATTAACGTCCTTGTTTTCTGCATCAACTGGACTGAAGACGGCCATGAAAGTGTGCTATGAGGAGAAATTTTGTCTGGACATCGAGGGGATACCTGATTAAACATTCCGTAATTGAATTCTCCCAAACCCCAATTGAGTGAAAAGGAAGTTTCAAGCTACAAACCATTCAACATCTGCCTAGAAATATCTCAACCAACCATGACAGTTGACACATGTTTGATTGCACATGTTTGTACTCCCACCACCTCAGTTGTCAGGAATGACAGAGCTGTGACAGGATAGCATTCCCCACCACCAAATCACAATTCTATCAATTCGCAACATACCGGACTAACGATCGAGCATCCCACAACATTTCGGCAAACTCTTTATCAAATTCCGACTGGGCTAAACTTTTTACGTACACACAAGCAAGTAAACAGATGGACCTCAAAAACAAGTAACAATAACTGATTAATAAATAACAGTCCAGGATGGCTATAACTAAAACTACTTCAAGTGACAGAGAACGTCCAAAACTAGCAGTTGGACCAACACACATTTTGCACATCACAATTTTTATGTTCTTTGTTTGTTTAAAAATTTTCTGATATAAAATTCTTGAGTTTCTGTTACCCTCTTCATGTCCAATCACATCAAAATTATTATTAAATCTGAGAATTGTTTTTACCTGATACAGACAATTATTGGTTGATTTTAAATCTTGAGCGGTTAAAAATGGTTGTAACAGATCTAACAATCTCTGAAAAAAAAACAAGAAAATGATTTCAAAATATTAAATTTGATACAAGCATCATAATAACAGACTATAAAATCTAAAGTGAATGTTTCAAACTCTAAACCACACAGCCAATCAAAACCGAAGTACTGCTACCAAATAAAATATGCCATTGAGTTTAATCATGGCCCATTAGAGGGACTGATGGTCATGTGGGAGATTTTAAACACCTTTTAAACATCAATATTGTTTAGACCTAAATTGGCAAACGGAACAAGATATATTTCATTTCATTTCAGATATGACCATTCGTACTGGAAGGTCTCGTCAGCTGTCGTACGAGTGTCTTTTGACCCTATGACTTCAGACATTGATTAATCAATCAGCCTTGATGTTTCTGTACATCAAACGGCAAGAGCTCGCCTTAGAAGACCGTTTCATTGGCTATTACCTAACATCATCCAGAACACGTCAATGATAACAACTCTTCCAGATCCTAGTGTAGGAAAGACAAGTAAAACCAAATTATGAACTATGAAAATGACACCAAATAATATCTGTGTTTTAATCAGATTGTTAAAACATATGTCTGTCCAAAAATGTTACAAGATCATTTAGTATTAATAGAGAAAAAACTAAGTAATTCTGGGACTAACATATGGTTCAATTTTATTTCAATAATTCACTTGCGCATAAGGGTCTTTAGCTGTGGGATCAGGAGAAAACCCATGAGGATGCCCAGGCAACCCTATTCCTTTTCACGTTTAAGCAGGGAATTGAAACCATGCTGGGGTTTCGACTAGGAGAAGCATAATAGTTAATATTATATCCTGTAACTCTATAAAATTAAGAATAAATCATAAAAATTGTCCGAAAGCATGTTTTGGATTGGCGACTCTTAAGTTACGTTATGTATATGGTATTTTTTTATTGAATAATTTGCCTTTTACCTGTGAGAGGAAACGGGAGGACCAGGAGAAAAACCATGAGATTGGACAGACAACCCTACATTGTATAGTCCGACCTTCAATCGGTGAGTGTGAAGTCACAAAACATTAACAAGCAATCACCAATCGCTAGCGTAGGTCTTTGATAATAAAAAGTAGTAGCGCAACCAGTGAAAAACTAAAGCCTCTTACAATCGGTAAAGCTGAGAATCCTACATGTTTTAAATGCGTGAACAAGAACAACCTGCCAGTCAATTGGTCGGCCAATTGTAAGGCTTGGACGACAAGTGGTATTTATTCTGATTGGCTCAAACAACTCAACTGTCAAATGAGGCGTCAGCGAAGTCACATTCTTTTATTTATGGATAATGCACAATCCAATATCTGTGATAAATACAGCAACGTAAATATTCATTTTGTCACCAAATACAACAATCTTAAAGGGAATAACGTTCTGGGGATTTGAAACAACATTATAATAATACTTCAGTTTTGAGAAAACATATTTTAACAAACCCATATGATATCAGATATGACAGAGTCAAGTGTATATATCATACCTGAACATTCTCATTGTCTTCCATAATATAACTCTTTTCTCTACGATCCTTTTTAATATAATCAAAATTAAGCTGAATCTGGGGTAATATAACGCTATCGACAACATCTGCATGTTGTACCTGCACCTCTTCCATCTCAAAACCTTTCAAAAATTTTAAATCGAATCTATCTATGACGCAACCATTGAGATCTTTTTCTACGATATATCTTTCGTTTAGTACGATAATCAGTTGTTTGTAGTCTTCATTTTCTATCATCACAATAAACGGTTCAGATTCATCACCTGAAATATCAAATTCAATAATAGATTTACATTTTTTCGGGTATGTGGTCAGAGATACGAGAGATCAACAAAGGTCTAAAATACAATGGGTTGCCAGACAATAAAACATGCCCACAGCAGAGAGTAATTCATAAAGCCTACATAAGAAAGCACTTAAAGCCACTAAAAACATAGTCAGATCAGCATTTCTTTGTCTCATTAAGGGCTGTAACTCAAACCATTATTTTCAAAATTTTCAAACCAATATTTAAGATTACTTGTGGATGAAGGGGTGGCTAAGTGAGTAATATGCTGGCTTGATCCCCGCGTTGACCGAGAAAATTCCTTAGGATTTCCCAGCGAGGTTTACACCTTTGTCAGTGGGTCAGGACAGGGGTACTGACAAGGACAGCGTATACTTGTTCGATTTGGGCAAAAAACCAAGGTCCCGTGTACACTTGCACATACATGAAGCCTTGCCAGTTTGAATTTGATATAAGATTAGCCTGTAGCGTTGCTGCCCGTGCAAAATATCTCCTCATAGCACTCTGTATCTTGTAGGCATGTCGTCATTTCATTTCTTTAATAGAGAGAACAATAGTTAACAAACAGCACCGCATATTCAACTCATTTAAGCCTTACCATAAAATTCTGCTTCCTCTTCTTCGGTTCGGTTCCATTCCTCTCCGTGAACACTGTATAACCTTTGTATACCATCTTTCTTTATATCAGCAGTCATATAAATACCTTCATCCTTTACTTCTGATTTATCCCCCTGATAGTTATCTACCTTTTCAAGATGGCTGTCAACATTACCATTCATCATGTCTGTCTTCTTAAAACTACCAGATGTTTCCAATAAGTAGAGGTCGTCGTCTGTTGGTTCTTGTTTAAAAGAATCATGGGAATCTATTTCCATCGGCTGCTCCGTGTCGACTTTAATCGTCACTTGGTTTGTATCTGAATCACTCGTTCCGCTAGTCACTGGATCACTTTGCCTTGTGTTGACGTGTTCCTCTTCCATAGCTCTCAACCAATCTGGACCGTAATGGTTTCTAAACAATTCTATTTCCTTTCGCGTCTTCATGGCGGCGCGAAGATAATCTGGTCTTGGCGACGAGGCTAAAATAAAAACAAACTATTATATATTTTGATCCAACAAATTCTGTAAATCCTTTCATTACGTCAATTAACACAAACACCATTAATTAAAAAACAGTATGAATCCAATTCCAAATGATGGGTTTCTACAAAAAATGGGGGTTGGTTGGCCGAATGATTTAACACATGCACTTTGGATCATAAAGTCTGTCATAGAGTCATAGCATTGTTTAGTGCAAGGAGTAGGGTCACCTGTCCAACATCAAGGGTTTTCTCCGGGTCCTCGGGTTTCCTCGCCTTAAAATACACGCAAAAACATTATTGAGATAAAATTGATAGTCCTGAAAAGATCTGGTTTGTGTCAAGGTGGGTATTAAACCGCTTTTGAGTCTCTCTCTTACCATTCTGCACACAGAGATTCATCCACTTCAAACTTCGAGAATATATCTCTTTCCAGAATGATCGTCATATTCATAAAATTAGTATATTGTTTTGTAATGCTGTTCTACTCGAACATCTGGCACACACACAGCGACTAAATACACCTATTCATTCCATTACATGGAAGCAGAATAAGTATGTTTCAAACTTTTTGAAGCATACTCAGTGTTTTTGACTAATATCGTCAATTTAGGACTTAAAATGTTGGTCAGTTAGGTTAGTTACCTTTTTTTGAGCAGAGCTAACAGGGGACAGACAGCCTTAGTTTAGTACGCCTCTCTTACCTGCCGATGTATCTGGAGAATCTAATTCAGTTGTAGAAGATTCCAGATCAGAAATATCAGACGCTTTATTCTTGGTTCTCTTTCGCTTTTTACGACTTGTTGCTACGGGTAATGAAGTGGCGATATTATCGGAATCATCGAAGGTATAATCTTTAGATATAATATTCTCGGAAGATCTGTATCTTGGTTGGGATATCACACCATGTGCTATAGCAGACGGTCTTCTAATAGGGAGGACATTAACTCCTTTTACTTGCTGTTAAAATAAACAGTAGATCAATATCATTAGTACAAATAATATTCAAGGGTGAAGGGGTTTTTACTTGCTGGTAAAATAAACAATAATGTAATATTAGTAATATTAGTACAAATAATATTCGAACGAGAAGGGGTTTACATAGGCCAAACCTGTTCCCCAATCCCATTCAAATATCCTGAATAAAAAAAATATTAGTACAGATACCACCTAAGGGAGAGGGGGTTTAAATTGGCCAAGTCTGTTCCCCAATCCCATTCAAATATCCTGAATAAAAAAATTTGCCCCCCCCCCCAAAAAAAATCTGAATTTTACAATAAGAGGCGATACTCTTCGAATAAAAAACCTCAAACCTACAGCTCTGCCAAATCAATTACAATCGACATCTAACTATCATGCTATTTCCTTGGTTACTGCACATTGATTAACAGACTTTGAATTTTCAAGATGGCGGTAATTATGATGACATATTCAGTTCTTGGTTAAATTTCACAGAACTAAAATATATTAAAACCCAGAAGTACTTGGTTGTTCTTCTTAGACGCTTTTAGTTCATATTTTTTTAGTTTTACAAATTGATATAAAACACAAGACTTGAGTTGGTAATTATTTATCAACACCAACACCTCTAAGAATTAAATAAAATCAAATTGCTTTTTGATTATTTTAAAATGTCATTTGTACTCACCGATAATTCTGAGTTCGTAACATTCTTACAATCTAGCTCAAACTAGAATTAAATCAAAATAAAGTTCAAATATAGAAATGTTGTTACTATTAACCAATATCACATTTTCATAAAACTTTCAAAACTCTACAACGAAATTTAATGTACCGGTATCCAATATATTTTCTGTTAAACAAAATTATATTGATACAACATTAGAAGATAAAGATGACATAATTATAACATTTCATAATGCCAGACAGATGTTATAAAAACATCATTACAACCCTTAGTCGATATTGCAAGAAGGATGTTATAATTACAAATTACGACATTTATTTGATAACGCTCAGTTAATAATGCCAGAAGGATGTAATAATTACAAACCTTAGTTGATAGTGCAAGAGCTGAGAGATGTTTTAG
The DNA here is from genome assembly GCA_963678685.1 of Patella ulyssiponensis. Taxonomy (NCBI): domain Eukaryota; kingdom Metazoa; phylum Mollusca; class Gastropoda; family Patellidae; genus Patella; species Patella ulyssiponensis. The sequence continues at coordinate 76,141,567 of OY783230.1, forward strand.
TGTTAACTGTCGATGTTTGGAGTGGTACGTCAGCGGATTCCCTGATAGTTTTAACTGAAAGTAAAACAACGAATCTTTAAAGAATTTTATAAACTTTTTTTTTTATAATATTTGTTATAAATATATAGAAAACGATCACATCCAGTCTATGCTTGGAGTTAAAACCAGCTTTACTATGGTCAAATATCAGCGTTGTCAAGAGAAGACATATTGGACTGACAAGTTGATCGTTGGATGAGTGTTCGTTCAAATACTGGATCTTCAAATCACCCCAAATCATCTAATTTGCACTTCGTGTCCAGTTTAAAACTCACTGATTAATATTGATAATGAGTGTCCAAGTATTTATTTCATCCCACTGCTCTAAAATTAATCATTATACATCAATAATCAATTGGGTTGTTTATCTTTTAACAGTGATGAGAAATTGGACACTCATGATCAAAACAGAATGGTCAGCTTTAAATTGGACACAAGTATAAAGTAGATGGTTTTTGGTGATTTTAATCTATTTTTGTGAATTTTAAAACAAAGAAATGAATGATAAATACACAAGATTAAATGATATCTTAGTTGCAAGCTAAGGAAGACACCAGGTTTAAAATTGTGTGATAAATCACGTATAGATACCTGGAAGAGCAAGACTAATGTTTGTAATGGTTGTAATGTATACATACCTGGAAGAGCATGACTAATGTTGATAATGGTTGTAATGCTGAATGTTCTGATAAACAATTATCACAGAGATCCAATTCTTCTAATAATACCAACTCTTCTACACCTTTAAATATACAATATAACATGTAACATAAAATATACTTTTATATAAACAATATAAAATATACAGATGACATGTTATTTTTGTGAAGAAGCGATAAGACGTTATGGCTGTACGGATTAAATAGTCCTAAAGGCTTCAAAAAGGCTATTGTTTACAATGTAACATTGTGTTGACATTTGTTTGTTGACGTGACCTCATGACCTGTGACGTTTAGATAACGTCATATGGATATCATGGCTATTCATTGTGTCAGAGTCACTTCTCTGCAGGTAGGGTGAGTCTGTCGTTCAGATTGATGACATGTTTGACAAAATATGATAAATAAGGTCTTCAGTCATATCTGCAAAGGTTGTAGTAACCGACTGGATTAGACTTTTGCCGAACTCCGAACACGGCTTACCCAAATTTCACAGCGAGAGGGAGAGATTTTAACGTCCATTCACCACACACTAAGTCATTTTGGGACTAACACTTGGTTCATTTTAATTTCAATAATTCAGTGGTGCATAGGGGTATTTAGCAGTGGGAGCACCCGGAGAAAAAACATGAGGCTGGACAGGCGACGCTTCTCCTTGTCATGTACAACCCGGAAATCGAAACCACGCCAGTTGACCCAATGGCAGACCTAATGATACAACACGCAAATCACTCGCCCATCCAAACTCCTGCTATACCTTTAAATATACCACATCAAATACCCAAATTCAACGAACAATGTTGCAATAAGTTTATGCCAGTCAAAATAAATTACATGCATAAATCAGTCTTTAATCATACTGGTTGCTATCATGCAGATCAATTTAGAACGTTTTCCCTGAGAGTGGTGCTATGGCCAACTCTTATTGGACTCATGTGAAGTATTTCATTGAACAGCATGTGCGGGATAGAGTCTGCATTTTAAGTTGTTTAATGGTCTCGAGCTAAAGACATTGCGTAATATACTGAAACAACACTTGTGAAGTATCAATATATTAATGCCCCGCTCTCGACCATTAAATAAACTCACCTTGAATACTATCTAGATTGTTATTTTTAAGAACCAAGGTTTTTAAACGGCCTTTAGCAGAAATAGAAAATGTAGGAACGACATCCAGCATGTTGTAACCCAAATTAATTCTCTGTAATTCTGTTAAATACTAGAAAAAAAAAACAGCACCCCAAAATTTATTACACAAACTGTGCAGTAAAGAAACATTTCATGATTATTGATATCATGTCTCCATCAACAAATGCTGATTATTATTATAAAGGTGCTCATTTATTTATCTAACACTTTTAAGAAAACTAAACAAAAATATCAAAGGAAGGCCCTCCCTAATTCCATCTACAAAATTGGGGAATGCTCACTGGCCCACAGGTTCACTAGTCTGCAGGTTCATTTTGGTACACCGATATCTATTATTAGGGTTGGGGTTTGGTTAAAGATAGGTTAATTGATACCCTTATTTTTAGTATTTCTTATAGCAGCGGACTAGTGCATCGGCGGACTTGTGAACCCCTCTCACAAAATTTACTTGAACATGTACAGGTGTCACTGGCTACTTCAGTACTGTATCATTCACTATATCTCTGTACATATTGAATTGAATTTAACCATTTATTGACACAGATTCCAAATAAATAATTCTACCTCTAAATAATTATCTGTTTTCTCCAGATTGTTGTGGCTTAAATCTAACACTTCTAGTACTGGTAACAATCTCTGGAGAAATAAAAAACAAACAAATTTTGGGTTTATTTATATTTTCTTACTACTTCTAAAATGACATCTTATGATTCTGGTGTTTAATTTTAGAGAAATAAAAATTTGACCTGACTATTTCAATCAGGGAATTTGTTCAGCCAGTATTTATTAAAGATAAATAATGCAGGGCAGTAACATGGATTCTAAATCATCTTATAAACTGATCAGAGGTACCGTTAAAACCTTTTTTCACCTCATGGGTCGACACACAGATAAGGTTGATGATTATATACATATATGACATGTCACCATTGAGAACAATAAAAAACAATTCATAAGGAAAACAGAGAGAGAGAGAGAGTTTATGTCCACTTGACACAAACTAGGTCACTTAGGGACTAACACATAAGGTTCAATTTTATTTCAATAATTCGCCTACGGGTAGCGGTCTTTAGTAGTGGGAGGAAACCAGAGTACCCACAGTAAACTCACAAGGTTGGACAGACGATCTTATTCATTGTCAAATACAAATGGGGAATCAAAATCATGCCAAAACATATACATATGTAGCATGACGTTTGTGCTTGATAACGATAGAACACTTGTTGTGCTCTATGTGTATAAGCAATGGATTCCATGACGGTTATAAATGCCGGTCGAGACCAGAACTTGGGAAAATTACAGAAGCTGAATATTTAATTATAAACCATTGATTGTTTTCCATATAGATTGTGTTTTGTTTTTCATGTATAAAAATGTTCCCAAATCAAGTGGGTTTTGTTTTTGGAACTATAATTTAACAAACATAATTATCAAAACAAAGAAACAAAACAGAATCAGTCATAAAATGTCTACTCACCAGCGATCCATCTAATCGAGTTAAACTGTTAAAACTTAAATTAGCAGAAGATAATTGGGGCCAGGACATTGGAGAACTCATGTCACTTCCACAAGTTTCAAATAAATCCTGTAAAATAAAATACAAATGAAAAGGGGTTTAACATCCTACTATTCTGCTCCGACTGGACTGATGAAGACAGGCATACACCATACACTTATATATATATTTTTTCTGTTTGGCTGTAAGGGACGAAAAATCCCTCGATCAGAGGCTTGACTATGCCTGACTATCTACCATCTTCATTTAATAGAAGGCTTGATCTCGCTTTAACTATATACATCTTATCAAGCCATTCATGTAATAAACTGCATATGTCGGCACTAATTTCGATTAGGTACACACCCAGCTTGTAAGCCTATCAGACTGCATGATCATTGCGAATACCAAATCTTGTGCTTTCTAGCTAAAACCTGTGATAATTAAGTTGCAAAGTTCAAGGTTCGTTCCATGTCCAAGGTTTCCTTGAAGGTTGCTGTGTCACAACCTCTGACTGTACACTGCAGATAACGTAGCTATAAGTTTGGGAATTGTAAAGTAATCTAGCAACATCCAGATGTTGTAAAATTCAGAGTCATTACTTCAGGAACTAGGCCCACCTACCTGTAAATGTTGCAAGCTTCTTGAAATAATGACGGTTCGTAGTTGACCTCGGAGATGATGAAGGCCTTCAATCATATGTATAGGTGCTTTCTTTACTTCTAATATTTGTAGATTTCTGAAGCGTTGAACCTGTACAGCCCCCTGCATGGTGTTGGTGCCATGTATAATCTTAATAAAACATCAAACAAAACAATTTATCAACCTTTATAAGTTTTAAAAGACAACAATTATAATGATAACTTTATTTTCTGAGGGAACGCCGGTAATATAACAACTCTTCCAGATCGTAGGGCAGTAAAGACAAGTAAAATGATATTTTGAACTTTAAAGAACGGAACAAAATTGGATCTATTTGTTTCAATCAGATTGAATTAAAATGTCCTTGTTTTTATCTTGTTTGTGTGTTTTCCTTGTAGCTCTTGCACATACAGTTTTTAAGACTTACAATATCATAATTTTGTCTTGTTTGAATTTTTTTCTCACGGTTCTAGAGTAGTTTGTAAGTCTGGCGTGGTGGAAATACACCTATTAGAATAAACGAAAAGCTTACCTTTAAAGATGGGCATCGACTTATAAAATCTCTTATAAAGTTCACATCTTCCTTCCACTTTAAAGTATTTTGTGGTGAAAGAGAGAAAGCTGTTGACATTCCTCCATCAGAATATTCCACGTCGCTCAATCGACGGAAAGCAGTTGACAACATACCAAGACTCTGAGTTGTCAGGGCAAATCTACTTTCACCAGATATAATCTTGCCTCCTACAAAATCAATTAAAATATTTCTATTTATTTATCAATAGTCAAATGATTAATAAAAAACACCAGTAGGGCCTAATCAAGAACCCTTTAAATCATTTTACGATTTTCACTATTTCTATTCTTTTAGCTATAATTATCATTTAAAGATACATGTATGTAAGATTTAGATAAAGAGCTGACCATTCTTGCTATAATAGTTCGAAAGTAGATAATGTAAAATGAATAATTGGAAAATTTCATTTGAATTACTCTATTGCAAGCAAAGATATTAACCTCTGAAAGTTTGGCATGACATGTGCAATAATTTCAACCACCCTTCTAGCCGTTCATATGAACCGGCCACGGGCACCCTAACGGATAGTCATCTTTTGAACAACAGACATGTTGGTTTATGTATACTTTATTCACGTCAATAATTGCATAACGTTACGGTATTCCGTATGATATTATAATAATAACTTCTAATAAACAAAGCCTGTGTTGTTATTCCATAATAGTATTCATATATCCATACATTATCAAAATTTATAGTTAAATTTTGGCAACTTGCATAATGCATAATCTACCTTTGCTTTCATCCAAACAAACGGAAGTTAGAATTAATTTAGTAAAAAGAAAAACTACCAGCAAATACAAATAAGTTCGTTTTTAATTATTTTATACGTAAACACTTGTCAATATATAAAAGAATATTTGTAAGCACGTGTAAATAATAAAACAATGTAGCACAATTATTTTCCGTGAATAGTCGGGGCTCGGAAATATGCCGTACGGGCGAAAGGTCACGTGATTCAGATTATTTTATTTTTAGTGTTACCGGTACTCGCAAAAAGTAGACTTCAATAACTTATATGAAACAAAACATTTTCTGTGAATTTTTATCAAACAAAAGACGTTTGAAAGGAGCTAACTATTCGGATCTAAAATATCTTCTAGTCTTCAACTTTAGGTGACCTATATTGGACGTGGGAGGATCTCCAGCTTTTGGAACTTCCAAATACAATGCCTACGTGCATGCTTGAAGTTCAAGGTCAACGCCGCCATTATTTTCGGCTATTCTTTTACCGTACTTGGCATGAAGTAACTCAACTAACTCAACGAAGTTGTTTATTTACGAAATGAGCCGAGAAGGATTGACACTGAAGGTATTCATTGCATTGATTGACTCTTTGATGGGTTAATTAATCAACGAGTTATAATTACCTCTGTGTAATCGGCCGAAAATGACACCATAGTGGCTTGTTGTTCATTGTTTTATCAATCAGCATGATAATTAATTCTTTGTAAATCGGCCGAAAGTAGATTGATATATGATACCATAGCGTCCGATTCATTGTTTTACGATTCGGCTAGATTAAAGATCAATCGGCTAAAGCCGACAAAAAACAGCCGATTAAGATCCCGGGTTCAAAGCTCCTCCATTTTTAAATTTAATCAAAATATGGCTAATTCATTTAATATCTGATGCCATCAAGAGTTGATTATGGTCATGTTAATTAATCTATAATTAATAATTAAGATAACATTTCAGGCCTAACGAAAGAGCTGCAATAAGCAGATTTAGCTCTTGCAATCTTGCATAATGTATGTTTAATTTTATTTGAGATAAAGAAAATTAAAAAATAAAATTCCTACCATTTTCTCTGAGTAGAGAGCAAAGTTTTCCAAGAACTAAAAAGTCTTGATCTTCTCTTTGTCCTGGCATGATGGTTGTACTAGATTCTGTGTTTCAAGTCTTATTCATCGTTATAGGTATAACCTATTCAGTTTATCTCAGGTGTTCAAGATTACAATACCATTTACATGTATGGTTAATTATATTTTCAAAAATACTTCATCCAGAATTATTCATTCACCTCTTAACTGAAATTAAAATAAAGGATATGAAATTTATTATTAGTGAGAGAGAGATAAAACTAGGTGATTTCGGGACTAACATATGGTTAAATTTTATTTCAATATTTCACTTGCACGTAAGGGTCTTCAGCAGTGGGAGGAAACCGGTGGACCCGGAGAAAACCCACAAGGTTGGACAGGCGACCCTACTCCTTGTCAATCAATCCCCTCCTTAAATTAACCATTCATTATATGCGACTAGCTGAGAAGCTCGAGGTTGGTGCTTGGTTGGGGATGAACATATTGTTCAATTTTTCATTTCAATAATTCGCTTGCACAATATAGGGGTTTTTAATAGCAGTGGAAGGCAACCAGAGGATCCAGAGAAAACCCACAAGATTGAACAGGCGACCCTAGGCACTCGTTACGCACATGTAGAAGCAGAGAATCCAAACCATGACAGATCTTGTGATTTCATACGAGAGAGAGAGAGAGAAATGGGGTAAAACGTCCACTCGAGTCAAACTAGGTCATTTCGGGACTAACATATGGATTAATTTTATTTCAATAATTTGCTTGCATGTACAAAACTGTAGGGATCTTTAGCAGTGGGAGGAAACCGGAGTAGCCTGAGAAAACCCACGAGGTTGGACAGGCGACCCTACTCCTTGTCAACCGGGGATTCGAAACTACGCCAGTTGACTCAATGGCAGGCCGTATGATACAGCGCGTGCACGCTAACCATTCGGCCACCCAATCATACGCACACGTTAAAACACTAGATCACACATCAACACCCAGATCAGTGTTTATTAATGTTGAGTATTAAACGCCACAAGATATTTTTGTTAGATATTAAGGAGGGATAATCCCCTGTTATATATTACCGTAATGGATATAAAGGTGAAATACAATGTAGGTTGAACTGCTTCATTTATGAATGAGTTAAAAGTTTAAAGTCTGTGTGTCAGTGCCTTACATATATACAGACCATATTTCTGACAGTGTGGGACACCCTAACGTGGCTGTCGATCTATTAAAGTAGATCTGTAATTGGATTTGCGAGATATATATTTATAATCCTCCTAGTGACGACACTAGAGATAGTTGGCATTCATGTTTGATGTGACTACCATTTTTGTGTCTCAATATTTCATTGTTGTGGCACCATAGAAAGTATATAACAAGTAATAGATAAGTGAAAAGAAGATTAGTTCTTCCGTGTATGAGCGGTTTGTTTAAAATTATGTTGAATTTCAGTGTTTTGTCGAAAAATATATGTTTGTGGCACGATGGTTGTTGTGACTCCTTTTTCTTGTCTTGTACAGGGAAAATGGGAAACTGTGATAGAAATTCAAATTGTCATAGAATTGGTGGCACTGGGGCAGATAGTTATTGCTGTTTTTACCACACTTATTTTTGGCCTTATCCTGAATTTATAGGTTTTAATCTTACATTATACCTGACCCTAACCCTAACCCCTAGCCCTCCCCTACGTACCAGCAGTAAAAGTGATGGAATGTAATAGGGAGTCGGATCAAATATGATTGCCAGATAGTTTTAATCATCATAATGATGGATATGCTACCGGACACCGGTGGAAGTTGACATTTTTTATTGCTATAATAGACTATCCATTCAAAATTATTCATGGCCCGTTTTGGTAGATAGCGAACGACGTCTACTTCAGTGGGTGAGAGTACATTGGGTTAAGAATCAGTCGAAAATAAAGAAATAATTGATAAAAATATTGACATACATATAATGACACAAATCCAAAACAACACATCTACAAATCATGTGACTTTAGAGGAAGTAACGTAATAATATTTGATGTAGCCGAAGTTTCGTATTCGGTTTAATTTCTCCATAAACATAACATTTAATAAAATCACAATATAATAGTGTTTGAAATTCTTCAAATATAATATATTACGAACTCGAGTTAATTGGAAAACATTACACAAGTTTTTGTGTTTTGACTTTTGGCCACAGATCACTAATTATTGCCCCATTGACTTTAATGTTAATTCTCGTCTCTTAGACCGGTTGTAACTTTTTCCCAAATATTCGTTGGGTAAAACGCTTTCTGCCACAGATGGAGCAACATGTGGCAAACTCTTGCCCAAAAGCATGTATGAGGTTCTTCATGAAAAACTTGAGATAGACAAGCTGGAAGTAGAGACAGCTAACCTTGCAATTTTCGGCCCTCCCTTTCAACGTAACCAACCTCACAACTCTTGTATCCTTCCGCCTCAAAATCATGAATATTCACCAAAACCTGGCAGAAAATGTATTTTCAAACCCTTTTCTTCGATTCTACACCAAAAATTCAACAAAAATCGCCATGCAAAAGGGGGAAAAAGGGAGAGAGAGAGAAGGACTAAAAATAACTTTCGCCCTTGTTTCGTGGGTGACGGCCCATGAATCTTTGGTGATCTGTGTCCTTTTGAGTCTGGTGGTGAATTAAGAGTTGTCGTTCCCTGAAAAATCCGTTTCATAACCTTACGAACTTCGTCATGTGGACTCTTGTTGGAGTGGTCATGAAATAAGTCTGTCCTTATGTTTCGGTTGATTCTGTATTTCAGGTAAAATTATTACAAGAAATCCCATAAAAAGCACAGGAGATAGCCGAAGTAGCTGATTGTTGTTGAGCGTGACTTTGAAGGGCATATATTACGTCATCACAAAGGTTACACACCAAAGGGTCAACGTGCTCACGTTCACAGTTATTTCGAAACCGTGGAGTGTCTGAAGACTTTTCATCATTGATTCAGTAGAGCAGAAGGTAACGGTACTTGTATAATAATTATAGGTCAGACAAGGATTGTCTTCAACACATTTCGCAGTATTTCTTTCTCTATCTTTCATTCAAGACTTTTGGTTAAGAAGAAGTCTAAAACCAGCAACCAGGTAAATTTTTATTTATAATTATGTTATGTAAACCAGATAGAGAGAAATGGGGTTTACCGTCTACTCGACACAAACTAGGTCATTTCGGGACTAGCATGTGGTTTAATTTTATTTCAATAATTCACTTGCGCGTAGGGGTCATTAATCAGTGAGAGGAAACCGGAGGACCCAGGGAAAACCCACGAGTTTGGACAGACGACCCTATTCCTTGTCATGTACAACGCGGATTTAAAGGGACAATCCCGTTTTAAACAGAGTCTCAAAAATAAAAGTCCAAGTACGTATGAAATTTAAGCACCAAAATATCCCTGAAGGCTGTATTTACCTTGTCCCAAAATTTCCAGCACAAAATATTGAGTCGCTTTGGCGTGAATGTAAAAACTGCTTATCCGGACACGTAACCCTTTTAAGAATTCGGGTCTATTATTTTGTTGATGACCTGATAATCGACTCCCGTTTATTGAGAGGTTTATATAGCGAGTGACCAGTGTACTGTACTCGATATCGAAAGGTAAATTTCACCTACACATTATTTTTTATAAAAGAAGCCTAGTTTTATGTAGACACCGCAGAATACAGCTTGGGACACCGATTTCCTTTCCAGATGTAGATTGAAGGGTTTAAGTTGTTTGAAAACGTATCTCAAATACTGAGTTAGTTTCTCTGTCCTTAGGTAGAAGATTCTAACACAAAATAAGCAGTTTTATTCTCCAAAAAATTATCGGGATTAACCCTTTAAAACCATGTGAGTTGACTCAATGACAGATTTTATGATACAGTAGGCCTACTGTGCGCACATGCTAACTATTAGGCCATCCACCCCCCTGTTATGTAAACCAGCCTCTGTAGCTATAGGCTGTCTGAAGTGATAATGATATTTATTGAGGAGTGTCATGAAAATCACTATAGGCTTATAGGCATCTTGAGTGAAGATGATGGAACCACATTATTTATAAATTAGTGAAATTTTTATCCAATGACTGAATTTTTTAATATAGCGATTCAGGAATCTTAGTTAGAAGTTAGACTGTTTTTATCATGTAATTCAGATACCAGTTGAATAGTTGAAATGTATATTTTTGGACTGACCTTTAGTGACAAGACAAGGACTTGTTAAATATTGGTTAAAAATACAGGGTTACACACCTATCTATGAATGCCTGTATTATTTTTCAGTATCAGGCAATATAGGCCTACTGTATTAACTATTACAGCTTATATTTTATTAGATATGAAACCTCATCTCTCAACCCTCACACATCAGCATATCTCAACGTTTTTAGCTATGTTTTTGTAGCAAATATTTTATGACCTCACCTGTACATGTAGGTTCGTAGCTCAAATAAAAGAGATACTTTTGATTGAAATAAACTATTTGTGCACATATAGTCCAATCAAAGACAGTTCCTAAAAGAACTAATGAGATTTAAGAATCTTGTTATGCCGTAATATTGAGTACATGTATGTTGCATTATAACATGCTTAAGGGTAAATCTTGTGTTGCGATTGGTCAAATAGACACTGTCTATTGGACAATAACACCCCTCTGTTTTAGTTTTAGTTATTTCCTTTTAAAATCCTAAAAAAGCATGTTACATTGCCGATAAACACTTCCTGTTTCGCATTTAGAGGGGTGTTATTGTCCAATAGACATGTCCAGAGATTTTACATTAGAACATGTCTATTGGACAATAACGCCCCTGTAAATGCGAAACAGTAAGTGTTTATCTTCTAAGTAGACATAGTAGCCTATAGGTGTACTGAAAATGTGCTATGGCACCTCATAAGAGGCCTACGCAGTGGCAGCGCCAGCTCCAGGATTTTTTAAGTACGTCAGAGAGGGGTTCAAGGTCCCTAGTACATACATGTACTAACAACCAAAAGCACACACCACTGTGTCATGCCTCCATTTTGAGACGAGTTGGGTGGCCGAATGGTCAAGAGGCGTGGTTTCGATTCCCTGCTTGTATCCGTGACAACAAGTAGAGTCACCTTCGTGGGTTTTCTCCTGGTCCTGGGGTCTTCTATCACTGCTCAATCGAATTATTGAAATAAAACTGAACCATATGTTAGTCCTGAAATGACTTAGTTTGTGTCGCGTCGACGTTATATCCCCATTTCTCTCTCTTTTGTCTGTGTGAGGTTATTATCTCAAATTGCAATATATTCTTGTATTCTAGCAGGTGGTGATTACTTATGTCTAAGTCTGACAACATGTCGTCAGGAACTGTAGCTAAATCCCCGAGTTGGAATGAAGTGCAGGAATCTTCACAATCTAAATTATGGAGAAAGACTAAAGAAGCCCCCTTTGTACCAATAGGTAATAATGCTATTATTAATTTGATTTCATAAGAGGACACTAACATTGTTTATAGTTGTATATTTTCTTAGAAACTCAAAACGTAATTATTTCTATGTCTATTGCTTAATTTTCCTGTGTACAAAGTGGGTGATTTGATGATATATTTGGACTAAAAATGTTTTCAAACTTATTAATCTACCGGTACAAAGAACTTACTTCAAATCCCCTTCAAAACATTCTATTCACAAGGAAATACCTCAAGGTGTAAAAAATCTGTTTTAAGAAGCCATGTTTGTCATGTCCTGTAAGTTGAGTCAAAACTAAAACACAGTGTTTAAGGTCATAGACAAAGAACACTATTTATTTTCAACGATTCGCAATTATTACTGCTAGAGTTAAGGCTCTTGATCACTGTGAAAAATCTTGTTTAGGGTCATAAGACAATCAAAACAAATTCTTATGTTTTCTGATAATTATTTCATGGGTCATTACTTGCTCGTAATTAGATTTTCATTTGTTGTAAATGCTGTAATTACTGAGAAAAGAAACAATATGCGACGCCACTTGTTCACTGCCCTGACGACTTACATGTAGCAGCTATGAGCGTATGTTTCGTTACCTGCCAACCAATCTTTTAGTCTTTAGTATGTCAGCCATTTAGGGCAGGGATCCATTGTTAAAGAGGATAGCTCTCTGTGTGCAGAATGCATTTTATATTTACTTTAAGGGAAGGCTGTAGTGCCGTTGTCTCCGCAAAATTTCCCTCATAGTAGACTGTATGGCATATGTTCATCTTCATTAGCCCACCAGATGACAGTAGGATGTTAAACCCCAATTCATTTTCTTTCCACAGGTATTCTCGGTTTAATAGGAGCATGTATCTATGGAGCCAAGACGTATAAAAACCGAGGAGGAATGTCAACGTCCGTTTACCTAATGCAGTATCGTGTAATCGCACAAGGCATGGTCGTCGGATCAATCACGCTAGGAATGTGTGCCTCGATCGCACAGAAAATATACAACCGCAACAATAGCGATGCAGACAGTAAAAGTTAATAACGGGGACAAATATAAAGTGTTTAATTAGAATCAGAGTTTATGTTAAAAATTACTTGCAGAGATAGTTAAAGTAATTTAAATGACCAGTATATAAATTTTTAATTGTAAATAGAGTAATTTGAATTATTTATCCACATCTCTGTTTGTGAAGCGAAATATTTTAATCTACATGTGACAGTGTATCGTCAATCAATGCTTTATTATTTGTTGCTGTGATATCTGAAAAGTTTATAAAAACTCATTTAAGGCCCTAGCAATAAAATATACTGGTTCATGGGCAATCCTTCCTAATAATCTGAGGAGGTAGGTTTTTTCTTGTGTCAAATGATCACTACTTGGCTAAATGACGTCTTAAAAACATCTCATTTCGTCTTAATGACATCTCATTTCAAGGCACAACATTTATCTCATGTTGTATATTGGAATGTTTGATTATCCAGTAACATTTATCAGGGTTATTTTCTTAATAAATGAGTCCACGCCATGTTTCTGGATTGTACCAACATTATATTAAACAAATCAAGATATTATCTTGGAAAATATGTACGATACAGCTTTGGCTGTCTGATTAAAACACACATCCTATTTTCTTTCGTTCAAAATTTCGTTGTACTTATCTTCACTACACTGGAAGAGTTGTTATAATTAAAATGCCTATGTTTTGAATGAAGTGAGGGATTAGCCAATGAAACTGTCTGTAACGGCGACTTCTTGGCGTATCATGAGCGGAACTGTGGGTAAACCAGTGGAAACCTCAACACTGATTGATCAATTAATGTATGAACGCCATAGTATCGAAAGCTGCTTGTACAACCCCTGTCAGGACCTTCGAGAACAACTTGTTGAGATCTTCATGTAGTGTAGACCATCGAAAGTAAAACGAAACGAAATATAGATCTGTATTTTAATCAGATACAGCTTTGATGTATGTAAATTAGGCTACATAATGTGTGTATGTAATTCATTAAATGTATGTGTATTATTAATGGAAAATGAATACATGTAAGAGTGATTGAGTTATTTACCTTTACAAAAAACAATTTATGAATTATACATACATGTATTTAAGTTTATAATTCAGGAGTATTTTTGTTGACTGAGTGTTTCTTGAGTAAATAATATAATTGATATCATTAGTGTGCAATCTAATCACCAAAAATTTAGGACTTACTAACTATTTATGATTCTAAGAATGATTATTTGAAATTGTCCAGAGTGAGAGATAATTGGGGTTTAATGTCCACTCGACACAAACCAGGTCATTTCGGGATTAACATATGGTTCAATTTTATTTCAGTAATTTGCTTGCATGTGGGGGTCTTTAGCAGTGGGAGGAAAAGAGAGAGAGAAATGGGGGTTTAACGTCCGCTCGACTAACATATTGTTCAATTTTCTCTCAATGATTTGCTTGCACGTAAGGGTCTTAGCAGTGGGGGGATCTGGGGGACCCGTAGAAAACCCATGAGGTTGGACAGGCGACCCAACTCCTTGTCACGTACAACTAGGGAATCAAAACTACACCAGTTGACTCAACAGCAGACCTTATGATACAAAGCGCACACGCTATGCATTCGGCAATACAACCCCCTTCCCCTTGTAAATACTTAATGGAATTGAATCATATTTACAACTTATGATTAAAGCCTTTAAATATAACAGTATATAAATATAATGCTGTAACAGGCTTATTTCTTCATCATGTTTCTATATTTTGAAAGTGGCCAGAAAGCATTACCATTATAGTAAATAATTGTATTTGTTTGTTAATGATGGCCCCATATTTTATTTAAATAAATATTAAAGTGAAAGGGTATTTCATAAACAGTGGCGAAAAGTTATTAAAACGTTTTTTAGACTTTGAAATGGCATGAATTTGTTTTGTTTTTTTTGTGTGTGTTGAATATCAAGGTGAGAGGAACAATGTCTGGCGCAGTTTACCACTGTATAAACTATTTCTCCATTTGATTTAGTACATGTATTTAAAAGTGTTTATTCTATATTTCATCTTGGTTGGAATATAGATACGTGTATACCTTAAAATTTCCAAAAAAGCTTTGGATAAAGACATACCGGTCTATATGTAGAGTGTTAAGCCCAACGAAATTTTTTGAAAAAGATGAGCCGTCACAACAGACCCGTCGTAAAGTCAGTTAGTAAATATTTGGTGGCCTGCTTCCTGAAGGTATAAATTGGACTTATCTCCCTTTACTAAAAAATAAACCCACCACATGGCCACATATCACTAATTATTTCCCCATTGACTTTAATGTTAATTCACGCCTCTTAGACCGGCTGTAACTTTTTCCCAAATATTCGTTGGGTAGAACGCTTTCTGCCACAGATGGAGCAACATGTGGCAAACTCTTGCCCAAAAGCATGTATGAGGTTCACTATGAAAAACTTGAGATAACAAGCTGGAAGTAGAGACAAATAGAGAGAGAGAGAAATGGGGTGTAACGTCATCTCGACACAAACTAGGTCATTTTGGGACTAACATGGTTTCAATTTTATTTCAATAATTCACTTGCGCGTAGGGGTCTTTATGGGACCGTTGGGAGAAAATTTTAAAAATTTATCTGCCGCAAACGCGTTTTCCTGCTATTCCAGCCTGTGATAACAGCAACTTCAATCTGGTCCCCGTCTTCATTAGCCCAGGTTTGGAGCAGAACAGTAGGACGTTAAACCCCATTTCATTTCATTTTGGTCCAATATAGCCCACGTGACTGACCCGAATTCCAAACAACCAATAAATCGTCGCTGGGTGTGGGGGGTCTTACCCTCCCGGAGAAAATTTTGAAAATTTAACAACCGCAAATGCGTGTTCTGCTATTCTAGACCAAAAGTATCCAATGGTTTTGTAACCGAAATCCCACTCTGAATTCCAACCATCCAATCACAAATAATAATCGATGCCCAAAAAAAGGAGAGTGGCCCCGGACAAAATTTTGGAATATTTGACGGCCGCAAACGCGTTTCCCTGCTATTCCAGTCCGTAAAATTAGTGTTATATTAGATTTCGGGCACTTTATTTTACCAAGTAGATGAAATGAAAATTGTTTTTTCACTTGTAAAATCCGAACGACTAAACAGCTGTCCTCGACAGGCCCTGTGTTCTGCATCACTGACATAGGGGACTCACGCCGGAAAATCAGGATGACCTTTCGGTATCAACACAAATATCGAACAAGGGATTTCAGCGTCAGCGAGGCAGTCTTACTCAGTGAGTCACTATGGCTCCCAAGGTAAATAGGGCGATCATTTTATACTATATTGACCGCGATAATACAGATAAGATTCCTTTTAAGACAAAGATAAGGTTTACTCGATTTCTTTATGCAACCCGCAACCGTCTCGTTGCTCGGCATACATTTTCCACTTGAATATTAGACACGGTGTCGCTGTTTTCCGAACATACCATAATTCGACTACAGGTAAATAGTATATTTTTGACAAATTTATTTGTGACTTAGTCGGTGGTAATGTTCTGAGCAGGAGCAATAAGTCAAATGTCACTTGATCAAACGGCGCAAGGTAAAATAAATATAACGACCAATCTTACAAAATGGCGATTCCCTACATAGTTACTAATCACACAATCAGTAGTGACCGCCCCTTCAGCAAACCGGTTGTATGTGACTTCGACGGAATCGCCGGGTGCCTTAAAATTGCTCGTTGCAGTACACGCTGGAAAATAAGCCATTAGCGCTAGACTTAAGCTTCTAAATGGACTCATCTTCATAGGACATTCTTTTTTCAGTCTTAAACTTAATGCACTTAGAATTATGAACAACTTATCATTGTTTGCTAATTGGTCCTCTTAACACATTTACCAGGCCACTGTGTTCTAACGAAACACTTAATGGCCATATCTTACGGTTATCTGGAATTCCCCGGTTGCCTGGCTGCCTACAATCGTATAATAATCATATTTGCAACACCGGACATCATCAAGAGATAATTCAAGGCTCTTGTCAATTTGGTGTCGAGTAACAGTGAATGGTATTCATATCATCATCACATAGCCAGGATTCGAGTACCAGAGAATGGTATTCATATCATCATCGCATAGCCAGGGGACGAGAGAGAGAAATGCGGTTTAACGTCCACTCGACACAAACTAGGTCATTTTGGGACTAAAATATGGTTTAATTTTATTTCAATAATTCGCTTTGCGCGTCGGGGTCTGTAGCAGTGGGAGGAAACCGGAGGACTCAGAGAACCCACGATTCGAAACCACGCCCGTTGACTCACCTGCTAACCATTCAGCCGCCAGGGGACGAATCCCTGATAACATTCATTGATGAGTACCATGTGTCATGTAATATGGGGCCATTATGGGGAGCCCATATGAGACCCCAACATTTTTGCATCCAACCCTGTATAGCCATGTCACGAAATGTAATATGGGTACCATATGGGGCTCATGTGGGGTGCAAATATATGTTATAAGGAGCTTGCATGGAACCTATACGACCATGTTAGGAAATGTAATATGGGCACTATAATAGTATATGGGTGCAAATAAATGTAATATGGACATAATATGGGATCTTTGTGGATATGCCATGATATGTAATATGGGCCCTCTATGGGGTTGATATGGGTCTTTTCTGGGTCTGTCATTTAAATGAAAATTAACATGATAAACAACAAGTACCAAAAAAGTCTGATAAAATAACAAAACCAGGACTGTGTCTAGCTGGGGTGCAAGGGGTTCATTGCCCCCCCCCCCGAAAAATAAGGCGCCCCGAGAAATGCCCCCCCCCCCCTATAAAAAAATAAGATAGATAATTTGATAATCTTTCAATTATGAAATAACACACTTATGATTATGGTCACACAGTGATGGTCTTCGGGCACTTATCAGTCGGTCGGTTTTAAAGCCCCAATAACACTCTTGTTGTAACTGAATAATATGTCCCAATCTTCATTCTGGTCAACAAATCGTATTATTTTACAATATTCCAATTAATTGATGATATAAATTTCATCTTAACACACCTATTTTAAAAAAATTGAAAAATTCAACCAATTGATTTGAAAAGTCTAACGTAAACCTTTTCAAATGTGACTTGGATTTTTGAATATTTTCGAACCCTCTGGACAAGTAGAATAGGTTGTAATGGATAATTTACACAACAGGTAGGACACTTAAACATCTAGTACTAAGAATAAGGGTATTATTTATTTTCTGGAGCTTCCAAGCCAGCAAGAATGTTATTGTCCCTTTAGGGGTGACCACTTACGTGGAGGCTATGGCGCCCCAACACTCGGCTCCAACCCACTTTTAAAATCCTACATATGGCCCTGGACAAAACTATTATTTATATTTAGTTTCATGTTCTATTATTATGCTTTCTTAATTAGCGCGGTTAAAATTCGTTGAGAGCTCCCACCATTTCGTCTCTTGAACATGTCAGGAAAGATTAACAGCGGCTTTGATTGTCTTGTTTAAAAACATTGGATTTCTTCTGACTGGCTCCGTAATTCAATAGGAAAACACATTAGGTCTGTTGCAGACAAAGCAACACAACTCTTCCCATATTATCTCCCCTTAGACCACAAAACATAAATCTAAATTGCACCTGAAATATACGGAGGGTTCTAAAACACTTAGAAAATATTTTGATTAGAGATCGTAAACATTAAAATAAACCCCATTGTTCCAGGAACTGTTGTTTTCATCATGCAAGTATGGCTTCATAATATGATATACCTTTTGAAACTCGATTTAATTATTACCAGAAATTGATTCAACATATTTTTTGTCATTCTACGACTCCGAGAATGGTGTTTAGGTTCACGGACGAATCTTATCAATAAACTCATCCAATCTGTTTCACAGAGAATTACGACAGTCATCTTCTAATATCTCTCTCAAAGATGACTGCCTTCAACACGTGCAATTACATCACGCGGCGTCAATCATTGGCTCAATGGCACGTGCATTGTTTAGATAAGACGTAACTGCTTCGGACAGAAAGATGTCTTTTACTCATTTTAATACACATTTACAATAAATAGGAAATATTTTTTAACTACAAATACTTCAAACGTCTTTACCTATTTTTCTAATATATAAAAAAATGTTTTAAAATTTAATTTGTCGGAGGAAAAAAGTTAATATCGGAGACTCATTAAGTCATGTCGATGTCATCCTTATCAGTGACTGTAGTGGCCTAGCGAATATTCACTGCTGATCAGTGTAAAAATCATCCATTAAAAAGCTTCAGGAAAATACATTAAGCAAATCAATATATTAATTTACAGGGATTGTGTTATGTCCACGAATAACTACACAACAAGTTATGGTCCATGAGTTATGTTTTAAAACATTTCAAACTTACCCAACCGTGAAAGATGACTGGAAATCCTTTAATGTTTTTTTAAAAACTGGCTCCGTTTATACCGATGAAATGATTGATTGTATTGTTAGAGTTGAATAGACCCCGTGTCAAGTCTTGGTGCCATCAATATATGACGTCTTGCCTACATATAACTCTTTATAATGATTTAAATTTATCTGGTTTGTTATTACTATATTGGTTTTAGAAGTGCGATAGTGTTATTTTTAAAATGATATATTTCTCAACTGGTAATGGTGGATTATTGGATTAATTGGATTATTCTTTAATAAGGTACCATCTATTTTAAGGCTTTTTTTAAAAAAATAGATTTTAAAAATATAACTTAAAAATATAAGTGAAGAATATGAAATTGTAGCCTTGAATCTTTATAATGATTTGTCTTTTTCTGGTATGTTATTACTGTATTTATTAGAAGTGCAAAAGTGTTCTTTTTAAAATGCTGTTTATATTATACTGGGTGATGAATTTGTTCACCTATAATTTTCATTGTCGCATCACGATGAATATTCTTTGGCGATTGATTAACTGATTATTATTCTGTGAGTTTAACTGGAATTGTAATATAACAATACTGTATTTGCGATTTAACCGATTTTACAAATTTTTTGTTTTTAATTTATTGATAATGGCCGATATCGTGATCAGTCTGTATACATCGAGTGTCGATCGGGCAAGATTTGATATTTTGTTCAGGTATTATTCATCATTCTGTGTTTCTGATCCATTGCATACTCCTCACAGTGTTCCGTATGATTAGAGCTAATCCCACTACTCACTGCTGTAAATAGAGAAAATTCTTGTTCTAATTTATTATCGGTCAACAGTCCCATTAACAACCAATGGCTTACTATGTAACAAAATCGTTAAATTTGAAACAAAGTTCCAAATTGGACCAAATATGTTTACATAACGTTACGTCATGACTCACGATTTTATTATGCCCAATTAACCAGAGCATAGCAGAATATTGTAGGAAAACTAATTGTGTGACAAACGAGGCTATCAACAATGTAAACAATACTGTATGAAGATGAACAATACTTTCACCGTTTTTAATACCTTAAATCACCGTCCAAAGTTTTAGGGAAGACCCCATAGTAAACGAAAGGTTGTCAATAGATTTGATTGAACGGGAAGAATACACACACTCCCTCCAAAGCTCAAGTATCAGAAATCAGAAGTCAATCCAGCAATGGGCAGAGAGGGATTTCTCGGACCATTGCTTCAGGAATATGGATCCATTGTTAATTCAAAAATTTTGTGCCATTGGCCCCTGTACGTGACCCCTGGGGTTCTGGGTCTGTAATTTGAATAAAAGCACACACAATCTGCAAGAAGTTTAAGCTTATCGTATAAAACGAATGGCGAATAACCATCCTTATGGGCCTGGGCTATTCGCCATTCGAATGGCGAATATCCACTCCGTAAAGCGAATGGCGAATAACCATCCTTATGGGCCTGGGCTATTCGCCATTCGAATGGCGAATATCCACTACGGTATTACAAAGTTACATTCTTGATCAATATTATAAATTAAAACAAAACAAAGAACAGACTAATGTATCTAGGTTACCACAAATAATGTTCAGGCAGTCTGTGCGGTAACCTGTTAGGTCACCTGCCCTGGAATTGTTTGACTTAAAGATACACTATGGATGATTAAATAGAGAACTGACATCGAGAATATAATGTTTATGGAAAA
Organism: Patella ulyssiponensis; assembly: GCA_963678685.1. Lineage (NCBI taxonomy): Eukaryota > Metazoa > Mollusca > Gastropoda > Patellidae > Patella > Patella ulyssiponensis. The sequence continues at coordinate 76,162,472 of OY783230.1, forward strand.
TGTTGAAAAATCAGTAAAATTGCTTCAATCTGATTCATGAAACACTGTAGACTCGATTGCCACTTTACCGCTGTTACGATAATTAAAAAAATAATCATGGGCGTTGGACAGAAAATCGGATTTAAATTGCAATGAAAATCGGACCCATATAAGATGCCACCGAGGATCGATTATGTTTTTTTTTAAATTAATGTCTAATTAATAGTTTATATAACATTTCAGACCTAAAGAAAGACCTACAATAGGCAGATTTAGCTCTTGTATAATGTTTATGTTTAATTAAGCGAACAAAATAAATTTCAATGAAGGAGAAATTGGGAAATTGAGAATATTTCTAAGTAAAGTAGATCAATAAAGAAATTGCATACAAACCTTACGTGTAAAATACTTATGCACTTTAACAAATCTGTGTAGTTGTAAAATTACAGCATAAGCGACATTGTAATGTAAATCGAACCCGTCTATACGATTGTGTACTTGTCATGTAAATGCAATTGTTGAGTTCGCAATAAGTTTAACGTCTCCTAAATAAACATTTTAATGATATTCTCATTTTAATTTCCTGAATATTTATTAATACACGTATCTACTAAATGCAATGGGTATAATTCCACGTTGAAACAGATACAGGTGTGGTGAAAACTGAACCTTGTGGTACCCCAGCTACGTTATATAAACATGAGCTATTAAATAAACGTGAGCAATCGAACTAAAACTGAACCTTGTGGTACCCCAGCTACGTTACTAGTATATAAACATTAGCGATTACACGTGCATATGTAAAATAATTTCTGATTTTTCCTAAACAACACCAAAACAAATATATCATTGACAATACTTAATATTTTGGCTATAGAAAGGTACTACAATGTATTTTATTACAGTAATTCGTTTGTGCGTAACAATCTTTGGCAGTGAGAGGAGGGCTCGGGGGAAATCTAAGGGGTCGGACAGGCCACAATACCCCATGTACACGCGTGGGATCTAAACATCACCACTTCACCCATTGACAGACCATATGATGTAAAGTGCACGCAATAAAGGTCACACGCCCCAACCCCATCAATTGGGCGATATTTGTCAAATTTTGTAGCATTTCTTAAAATTTCCCGGTTGTATGTAAATGTACTGGGTTAACGCCCTTCCGCCTACCTGTCCACCGGTCAAACCGGCCTATTGCCCTTTTGGTATGTTGCTAAATAAGTGCCCTAGCGATGCAAAGCAGTTGAATCCCGCTTTCTAAGGTAATCAACTCCTGGCTGTGTGATGGTGATATCGATATCATTCTCTGGTACCCGACCTCTGGTTGTGTGATGATGATATGAATAGACCATTCTCTGGTACTCGCCCATTTGCTATGTGACGATGATAATAATATCATCCTCTGTTACTCGAGCGCCTGGCTATGCGATGATGATATGAATACCATTCTCTGGTACCCGACACCAAAGTGGCAAGAAACTTGAATTATCTCTTGATGGTGTTCAGTATTGCAAATAAGATTATTATACGACCGTAGGTAGCCAGGCAACCGGGGAATTCCCGATAAACGCAAGATAGGGCCATTAAGTGTTTCATTAGTACAGTGGATATACAGTGGCTTTGTCAACAAGTTTGTCAAAGTTCTCTAGAGATATTCTTTGAGATGTTAAAATTGAAACAACAGAATTTGGTGTGCGACAGAAAATACAGAGTATTTTGGCTTATTATTACAACGTGTACTCGATTGTTCGTCCCATCCCGACGACTAGTCACACACTCCTTTACAGCCCATAGTTGCCTTTAAGTGAGACCTGGATATGAATAATCCCTAAGAATCCTTGACTGTTGAAATTCAATTCCTCTTCGGGCAAAGTTTCCTTTGTATGTCATTTGTCTATTGTAAACCCCTTTTAAAGGGACCATCCCGATTTTAACATCCTCAGAAATAAAATTCTGTTTACATATGAAATATCAACGGTAAAATATAGAGGAAAGATGTATTTACATTGTCTCAAAATTTCATCTCAAAATAGGGAGTCGTTTCGAGGTGAACATCACAAACGTTTATCTGCACACGTAACCCTTTTAAGATTAAGGGTCAAGTTTTTCCTTGTTTGACCTGATAATCTATTGCCTATTGCATTCCCCGCGTCCTGTGTATACCTAATAACGAAAGATAGATTTCATCTACACGTTATTCTTATTTAATAAAAGTCTGGGCCCTATTTCTCGAAATCTTAACTAAAGATAAAATCTAAATTTTAGTAGATGCTTCAATTTTGATTGGCTGAGCACTGAAATCAATCTAATATTATCCAATCAAATTGCAAAAATTTGGATTTTATCTTAGATAAAATTTCGTGAAACAAGCCCCTGGTTTTATCCAGACAACGTATAAAATATATCTTCGGGTACCGATCGCCATTTCGACGAAGACTGACGGGTTTGAGTTGTATCACGTATATTGAGTTAGTTGCTCGGTCCCAAGTTAGAGAATTGTAAAGGCTTCGAACACAAAATTACGCAGTTTTATTCTCCAAAATATAATCGAGAATGACCCTTTAACCAGGCCCAATGTTTTAGATCATAAAACCTGTCATTGAGTTAATTGTCGCGGCTTAGATCTCAGCTTGTACGTGACAAGAAGTAGGATCCCCTATCCCAGCTCGTGGATTTTAATACAGTTGGAATTCGAAAAGAAAACCCTAGCAGGCCGTAGAACCATTTTCCTGCATAGCGTTATGTCCGTCCTCCTTACCATAGTCTTTATCATTCAGACAAATATTTTACCAATATACGTTAAAGACTAGGAGTTTCTGGATGTCCGGACCCAACCTGTTCCACAGAGAATTAATTACTTACGAATTATCTCTATAATAGATGACTGTCCACAACACGTGCGTTGACTGCACTTGGCGTCAGTCATTGGCTCAACTGCTCGTGCAATGTTTACATAACACCTAACTGCTTCGGGCAAAATGATTCATTTTACTCATTTCAATACCCATTTACACTAAATAGGAAATATTTTTTAAATACAAATACTTCAAACGTCTTTATTCATTTCTCTTTTACCTCAAAAAAATGTTTGAGAATTTAATTTGTCGGAGTAAAAAAGTTAATATGCCGAAATCATTAAGCCTCGTCGATGTCATGCTTATCAGTGATTGTAGCGGCCAAGCGAATATTCACTGCGGGATCAGTTAGGTCCGGACCTACCACTCCCGTTCTTCAGAAATGTCGAACGCAATTTCATTTTAGCAATGCTCACTTAAAACCGAGCCTTGTGCTCTCATTTTACTGTCCTTGACATTTGAAATCAGAAAGTGGCAATCTTCTCATTTCCTTGACACCTGTGCGATTTCATCTGATAAAATGGAATTTAATTACTTTGTATCGACTTTTCAACAGGTAATGAGACATAAAATGAAATGAAATGAAATGAGGTTTAGCGTCCTACTTTTCTGCTCCGACTAGGCTTATGGAGACCTGCATACTTTATGTTATGTGCTATGAGGGAAATTTAGTTCGAACAGCCATTTAATTCCAATTGTCAAGGTTTATTTTACGTCCCATTCGAACGACTTCACACTGTCCTTTGCAGCGACCTTCGTCCTGCACCACACAGAGAGAGAGAAATGGGGTTTAACGTCCACTAGACACAACTAGGTCATTTTGGGACTAACATATGGTTTAATTTTATTTCAATAATTCGCTTGCGCGTAGGGGTCTTAGCAGTGGGAGGAAACCGGAGCGCCCTGAGGAAACCCACGAGGTTGAGAAGGCGCCCCTATCTCCATGCCACATACGCTCACACCAGGGCTCGAAACCACAGCCGGAAGCCATAGGTGACCGGCCAGCTAGAGGTCGAAGCGCGGCACTCTAGACCACTAGGCCATCCCCCCCTGCACCACAGACAATGGGAAACTACGTTAAGAAATATTCCATGGAACTTTCTCTTTCAGCACGAAGCGCAACATCCTAGACCATTAAACCACCCCGTTCGTTCCCGGTGTTTCTCAATTTATACCGAACAATCATTTAGCCATTACATAATCTATAAGGAGTTTGTATTAATCAATCTTTGACACGACGACGTAACGGTGTTTTAGTACCTCCCACTTCAGATAATACTAAACAACAATAATCACGTGGGTAAGGCGCTGGCTCGCTATTCTGGAGGTCAGGTGTTCGATCCCTGCATTGGCGGAGAAAGTTCATCTCGATTTTCCGGCGTGGTTTCCCCGTTGTCAGTGATGCAGAACGGAAGGCCTGACAAGGATAACTGTCTAGTCGTTCGGATGGAACAAAAAACCGAGGTCCCGTGTACACATTGGCGTGCACGTCAAAGATCCCTTGGCAGCTGTAATTCGACAAAAGGCAAAATTTCCCTCATAGCACACTGTATGGCTCATGCCCGTCTCCCATTAGCCCAGGTTGGGTGCAGAAGAGTAGGACGTTAAACCCCATTTCATTTCATTTCATTTCTAACGGACAGCGGCACTATGTATACCGTTATGTCGAATTCGAATTGTCAAGGGTTCGTTTACGTGCACGTCAATGTGTACATGGAATCTCGGTTTTTCGTCCCATCCTAATGACTAGACAGTTGTCTTTTGCACGACCTTCGTCCCACATCACTGACAAGGGGGGCAACTGTCACAGCCAACAACCGGAGCGACTTAAAACCAGATCAACCATTCTATTGAAGATGTTTTTCTTGAATATTGTTGATTTTATATCGTTATCGCAGTAAAGAAACTTTAAAATATAATCCAGCGATACGATGAAGCCAGTGTAAATAGTGTATAGTGTAAAAATTATTTAGTATTTATTTGATGAGAGAGTTTATAAAGTAATACACGATCAGTAAACAGTTAGACGTCATGTCAATCTGAACAAATACAGATAAGGTGACAGTTTCCACTCACACGAACCTTTTATATAAACATCAACCCTCCAGGACCCTGTTTCACGAGATCATACAAACATCAACCCTGTTTCACCAGATCATCCAAACATCGACAGTCCAGGGCACTGTTTCTCGAAATTTTAACAAAGACAAAATCCAAATTTTAGTAATTTGATGGGATAATATTAGATTGATTTTAGTGCTTAACCAAGCAAAATTGAAGTATCTACTAAAATTTGGTTTTTATTTTTAGTTAAGATTTCTTGAAACAGGACCCTGTTTATAAAATTTCGTGAAACAGGGCCTGGAAAAATGGAATGAAATTAGGTTTGAAGTCCTACTTTTCTACACCGACTGGGATAATGAAGACGGGCTTTAAGGGGAAATTTGAATTCTATCTGTCAAGGGTTATTTTACGGAACCGCCCGACTAGTCACTGTCCCTTTCAAGCCCTCCGTCCTGAACCAATTACAAGAGAAAACCGCGCCCGATAATACCGAGGAACTTTCCCGACCAATACCGGAATCGAACCCGAGCCTCTTGCCTAATGAGCAAGTGTTTTACTCACTGAACCACCGCGATCGCAGACCAGAAGGCAAACAGACGAACTTTATCAGCATATACTTCTCGTGTCGATTCACTAAATCCCTTTGGTAAGCGGAAGTTACAAGTGTGGTTATAGGTATTGGACAGTGAAAACACGGCTAATATATTTGACAAGGACAAATGTAAATTATTTCCCAACCTGATTAAAATACAGATCTATATTTCGTTTCATTTCTTTATACTTTCGATGTCCTACAACAATCTGTTTCACAGAGAAATACATACAAATTATCTCTGTCATAGATGACTGTCCTCAACACGTGCATTGACATCACGTGGCGACAATCATTGGCTCAAAGGCTCGTGCATTGTTTACATAACACGTAACTGCTCCGGGCAAAATGATGCCTTTTACTCATTTTAATACCCATTTACACTAAATAGGAAATAGTTTTTAACTACAAATACTTCAAACGTCTTTATTTATTTTTCTAATGTATACAAAAAATGTTTTAGAATTGAATTTGTCGAAAGAAAAAAGTTAATACGGGGGACTAATTAAGTCGCGTCGACGTCATCCTTATCAGTGATTGTACTAGCGAATATTCACTGCTGATCAGTGTGGTCCAACAGGTTTACAAGATTATGAAATGGACTATAGATTACAAGATAGCGAAATAGACTATATTTTCCATAGTTGGCGCAGTGCAGCGTCGTCCAAATATATTTCAACCAAAAAAAAAAAAAAAAAAAAAATACTGAAACGTGTCAAGTAGGGTATAATCCAGACAGGTAAAACACATACAAATACAGGTTTCATAATCTGCTGACCTCGATTGTAGCGGATGTAGGTCACAAACATTTTTTACATAAAAAAATGAAATGAAATACTGTTTAACGTATTACTTTTCTGTCAAAACCCAGGACGAAAGGTCTGACAAGGACATCTGTCTAGTTTTTAGGATGGGACGGACAACCGAGGTCCTGTGTACACATTAGCTTGCTCGTAAAAGATCCTTTGACTGTTGGAATTCGATATGAGGGTAGTCTGCAGTGCCACTGTCCGGGACAGATTTCCCCCAATAGCAAATTTCTGTACCAACCGAGCTAAGAAGACGCAATGGTCTATCAGGGAAATTTTGCCCGGGCAGCGGTCTACTCTTATTTCGAATTCCAACTACGAAAGAATCTTTGACGTCCACGTCAATGTATACACTGGACCTTGATGACGGGTAGCAAGACTCCCGTGCTCCCCCCTCTTTCCCCAGTGCTGGTAATCATGTCAAGCTATGTCATATAACTACATGTGAGCCAAACCCAATGTCAGACTCAACACAAATTACATCTCTTAAGCAGTCTGGTGTAATCGTGCCGCGGATTGTGAGGTGCTTCTCCTTTTGACACACAAAGAAAAGAAACTATTGCATTACAGATGTCAAACTAAATTTGCTACTTTCCATTTCACAATGGGGGGTTGGGATGGCCTAGTGGTCTAGAGTGCCACGCTTCGACCTCTAGCTGGCCGGTCACCTCTGGCTTGCGGCTGTGGTTTCGATCCCTGGTGTGAGCGTATGTGGCATGGAGATAGGGGCGCCTTCTCAACCTCGTGGGTTTCCTCTGGGCACTCCGGTTTCCTCCCACTGCTAAAGACCCCAAAATGACCTAGTTTGTGTCGAGTGGACGTTAAACCCCATTTCTCTCTCTCTCTCCCCCATTTCACAATATTATTGAAATAATATTGAACCATATGTTAGACCCAAAATGAACTACTTTGTGTCGAGTGGGCGTTAACAATCACCTGTACATTGTTTGCCCCCTCTGATCCGTAAAGCCGCCACCCGACACCGTCTTCCTCATATCGGCCGTTTTCTTGTAATCGAGAGCACAGCTTGGTGTTTATCTCTGTTCGAGGCACGCTGCGAGGAGGACCAGAGGTCCCGATATTAAAATCTCGTCGTGTTTATACAGAAGCGTACGACACACATTCAGTGAAGACATTTTGAATAAAAATAAGTGTCAATTCATTATACTTTCATATGCAGTTTTATATTCAAAAGGAATATGAGTATTGTATAACTACTAACAAGCTTGTGCTGTATTAAATGGTAACGAGCAATTTATTTGATATAGAGTTTATGCTATTCTTATAAAAGTTTTAAGCAAGGTACACTTCATGGTGCGGCAATCATGAAGGTATGCATAGCCATTCTTCTACTTGGAATCCTCCAAGATTCGGAGTGCCAACATTCCGAAGAAGATGCCAAGAAATGGTTAAAGGAATATAATGTGGCATTTGGAGAAATACTTAATCAACAAGTGAATGCTGATTGGACATATAACACGGATATAACAGATGAAAATGAACAAAAACAGGTAATATTACTTCTACATGTATAATATTATTATTAAATCACAAATAAGTTTTCCGACTAAAAGTCGCATTGGGTAAGATGAGAGAGAGAGAGAGAGAGAGAGAGAGAGAGAGAGAGACATTGGTTTAATGTCCATTCGACACAAACTAAGTCATTTCGGGACTAACGCATGGTCTAGTTTGCGCGTAGGGGTCTTTAGCAGTGGAAGGAAACACGAGAACCCGGAGAAAACCCACGAGGTTGGACAGGCGAACCATACTCCCTACAATTTTAGTTTAGCCTCGATTGTCATTACTTCCGCTATAACGATAATAAACAAAATCTCGATTATCCACTTTCACGGTAACCACATCAACTACAAAACATATTTTAATCCACTTAATATCGTAGTCATCCGATGACTTAGGTTTTGGGTAAGTTAATTAATGTCTTATTAATAACTTAGATAATATTTAAGGCCTCTGAAAAGACCTGCAAATATGCAGATTTAACTGTTACATAATGTATGTTCAAATATGACCTATTCTTACTATGTTAAATAGTTCTGTTGATTACTGAAATAATATGTAATTACCTTCCTAGTCATTTTACACCACCCGTTCTTTCCTCCGTTCTTTTGATGTTGGGGGAAAATTAATGATTTGTAAACATTGTACGTACATCAAACAAACTATATGTATACACCCAGCTATGTATACTAAACATCCTCTGTATGTCTACGATTAGCTTAGTTTAAATATTTCTAGAATTTGGGAAGTATATATTTTGCCTTTTTAAATAAAATTGAAAAGGTTTAACCATACATATTGTCTATTAATTAGACATTAATTAACTTATCGATGTCACCTGATGTGTCGCCTGATGTGTCGGAAACTCAATGGATTTGAATCCGATATGCTGTTCAACGCTCATTAATGATTGAATCCAAAAATGGGTAATCGAGATTATGTTTTTTTTATTGTACCGACTTTAGAGATGATGATCGGGGCTAGGCTTAAAATTTTAAACACTAATATCTTGGTTCAGATTGGATCAATTTGACTGGAATTTTCAGCATATTCCCTTTATATTATCTATGTTTTAAATATTATAGTGAGAACTACCAGCTCTTTATCTAATCTCCCACGAGGTTGAACAGGTGACCCCATTCCTTGTCACGTACAATCGAGGAATGGAACGTTGACTCAATGACAGGCCTTATTATACAACCATGCGCTAACCTCCATAAATTGGGTTTCCTTTTGTTAAATAATGAATGCAACTTAAAAAGTTATTCGTCAGCTGATTCAAGCGTATCACCTCGACGATGTGGTGGAAATAAAACCATCTTTAATATGGTTTTAGTTTACCTCAAAGAAGCTTATCTTGCGCTATCTGAAATGTTGGTTTTATTGTCAAGAGCAAGACATTAAATAATAATATTGATACTAAACGGGGAAATAAACCCGAGTATTGTTTCAAGATATTACACAATGTCTTAAGCTCGAGACCATTAAACAACTTACAATACAGACACTCGCATCTGCCTATGAATAGAATACGTCACTTGAGTCCAATATTTTAATATTTCATCTAGTATAGATATTGACACACTGCCCATACATTAATGATACGTCAACATCAAAGGATGACGTCACACGTATAAAGATTGTATGCAGCAGTGTAGAATATATAATTCAAAGATTCATTATGTAAGATTTTGATAAACAGTTGGTCGTTCTTGCTATAATAGTTTAAAAATAGATAATGCAAAGTGAATATATTCAAAGTTGTCGCTGGTTGTAGTTTTGAAAAGATGTGTGCATAGATTGTTTATTATCGCAGAAACGAAACTTGACAACCAAGAAGAAGCCTCAATTCTCATTTTTTGAATTAAATTATTAAAGAGTTGACCATAGGATCGAGTACCCAACCCATATCTACAGAGTTCAGCTGGCTGTAGTCTACTTGACCTCTATCTCTCGAGCACTTATACAGGGGAAACAATGGAAGGGGTTATCGCTTTCGTCACAATGGTGCGCGAAGGTAAGGGGAGAGTCTATTGGTTTAACGCGTGCACGTGAAATCATAAGGTCTGTCAAGTAAAATGGCATGGTTTCGATTCCCTGTCACAAGGAGTAGGATCGCCTGTCCATCTTCGCGGGTTTTCTCCGGGTCCTCCGGTTTCTTCCCATTGCTAGGCCCTATGCGCAAGCGAATTGTTGAAATAAGATTTAACCATATTTTAATCCCTAAATGACCTTGTTTGTGTCGAGTGGACGTTACAACCACTCTCCCCCTCTCTCTCTCTCTGTCGTCACCATAGTGAGGTTTAACGTCCAAACTAGGTTGTTTCGGGACTAACATATGAGCAGTGTACTAAAACGGGATTGAACGAGACTAGCAGATTTTCTATAATTTTACCCCTTGTTTACGATCCATCTACACTATATATATACAAATCAATCTTATTAAAATACAGAGAGAGAGAGAGAGAGAGAGAGAGAGAGAGAGAGAGAGAGAGAGAGAGAGAGAGAGAGAGAGGTTTAACCTCCACTCGACACAAACTAGGTCATTTCGGGACTAAAATATGGTTTAATTTTATTTCAATAATTCGCTTTAGCAGTGACCGGTTGTAGATATAGGTCACGTCAGATGTCATACTGGCGGCTATTTACCCTATGACGTCAGGCATTTAATTAACCAATCAGAACTGATACTACTAGTGGATTACCAACAGTTCCGTTCAAAACACGCCTAAAGCTCGCCGTAAATGACAGTTTCATTGGCTTATTCCTCACATCAATAAGAACGTCTATTATAATATAACAACTCTTCCAGACCCTAGTGTAGTAAACACAAATAAAACGATATTTTGAACTATAAAAAACGAAACGAAATAGGATCTGTGTTTGAATCAGATGGTATAAAATGATATTCATCCACTTGATAAGAAAATAATTATGCTACTAAGAAACGGTTGCACAACATGAGAAAAGTCCGTTGTTTTGTTTATAAAGATAGTTTTTTAATCCACACGTGGGGTGTCCTATTTAACGGAAATCAATAATATGGTCGTCATGAAAGAACGTTTCATTTTTGTGTTTTTAGAAGGTCGTTGGGTTATTTTTAGTTATTGCGACGTTCGTAAACAAATCTAAAATGATATTTTATTTACGTATTTTTTTTTTCTAATGACAGCCGCCTTGACTCAGTGAGTCAAACACTAGCTCGTTGATCTAAGGATCCCGGATTTTCTCCCGGTGTTGACCGCGAACGCTGCTCGGGCGTTTCCAAGGTGGTTTCCCATTGTCAGTCGTGCGGACGGCGGACATGACAAGGAACAGTGTCTATAGGTTTGGATGGGACAAAAAGCCAAGGTCCCGTTGTAGACATTGCCGTGCACGAAAAATGATCCATGGCTGATGTAATTTGAAATATAAGTAGGTCGTAACGACGATGCCTGGGACAAATTCCCTACATAGCATGTTGCACGTACGCCAAGCTTCTTTAGCCCGGTGGGAGTATCCAAGAAATCCTGGGTTTGATCCCAGCGAATGTTCATCTTGATTGTCCAGTGTATTCTTCCCTTGTCATTATTACAGCACGCAGGGCCTAGTTGTTCGGAAGATCCAAAAACCGGGTCCCGAATTCATTTCGTGCCTACCTACAACATTTTTCATTTAAGATAGCACACTCTACTTTTTATTATTTTGTAAAGATCGTACACGAAGCGCAAGTTCTACTTATAACATTGTGTGTCTAATATATCAGGAAAGCTGACCTCCACGACTCACACAACAAACACGCACAATGACAGTATATACCATAATGTTTACAGAGTTCACAATGACTGGTGTATAATATAGACTTGTATGGAAGACAAAACAGTTCTTTATTCAGTCTTCTTAATTCTGAGTTCTTAATTCATAGTCTTTAATTATTATTTCTTCATTTGTTGTTGTATTTCGACATTTGTACAGTAAAATTAACAAATGTCGAAATTCGACAACACATGAAGAAATAAAATAAGAATTAGGGACTACGAATTAAGAATCAAGAACACGGAATACAGAGCTGTTTGGTTTTCCATAAATTTGCATAAATATCCAACGCTACAGAGATGTACAGTTGTATAAATGGATGTATGTCACACTGACGTGGTAAAGAGAGTATAAAATTTGGAACCGGGAGGCGGTGAAGTAGTGTTGGGGGGGGGGCACCTACAGGTCAAATTGTAGTTGGGATTGGGGTAGGGGGTTTGCGGGGGAGGGGTGTGTGTGTTTAACTCTATCTATCTGTATACGTGAAATGAATGGGGCTATTGTCTTCTACCCCACAGGGGTAATGGAGAGTTGCAGTGTGCTCTGAGGGGAATTTTGTCCGGACAGCTGTATTACGACCTACTCCCACTTCGAAGTCCAACTTGTAATAAAGGTTGTTACGTGCATGTCAATGTGTACACAGAACCTCGGTTGTTCGCCCCATCCAAAAGACTATACATTTCCCGTGAAAGACCCCCCCCCCCCCCCTCGCCCATCGGGGGTTGCCCCACTGATAAGAGGGGGTGGGGTGGGAAACCACACCGGAAAATCCCGATGAACTTTCTTAGTCAACACCTTGGATTAAACACGGAACCTCCAGGTTAGCCGGGGGTTTGGGTGGCCTAGTGGTCTAGAGTGCCGCGCTTCGACCTCTTGCTGGCCGGTCACATGCGGCTGTGGTTTCGGCTGTGGTTTGAGCGTATGTGGCATGGAGATAGGGGCGCCTTCTTAACCTCGTGGATTTCCCCCGGGCACCCCGGTTTCCTCCCACTGCTAAAGACCCCTATGAGCAAGCGAATTATTGAAATATAATGACCGAAATGACCTAGCTTGTGACCAGTGGACGTTAAACCCCATCTCTCTCTCTCTCTCTCTCTCTCTCTCTCTCTCTCTCTCTCTCCAGGTTAGCCCAGTCGGAGCAGAACATTAGGACGAGAAATTCCGGTAGTAATGCTCTGTCGATTTTGTATTTATACCTAGGTGGCAGCAACTGTTAAATTATCAGAATTCAAAAAGGAAGCGGCTAACAATGCATCCATGTTTGATTGGAAAAATTTTAACGATGTCGACATTAAACGTCAGATGAAGAAGGCTTCAGATATTGGTCCAGATGCCCTGAAAGATGCTAAAAAGGTCCAACAGGTAGGTACTCATATTGGGAGTTTGGATGGTCTGGTGGTCAACGTCAAGCTCTGCCTGGTCCGCGTTTGCTGGTTTCATCCGTGGCGTGAACGTATGTGGCGTCTATCGAACTCGTAGTTTACTCCGGTTTTCCACCCACAGAAGATGCAAAATATAAATAAATAAAAACATGTCAATGATAACACCTTCGGTGGTGGCGGGCGTTAACCCTACGAAAAACTTATCATTTCCTCACGTGATTACCATGGTGACAAATTATTCAATCCCTGATTTATACCTGTACAGTAAGGCTTTACATCGTCTTATTACAAATTTGAAGAGCAACGTGGGACATCTCAAGGCAAGTGGTTGGATGGGTCAATTATCTGAGGGGGGGGGGGGAACCAACGGGTAATACTGAACTGTGTAGAACACGCTACATTCGATTTGTAGCATATCTCTCTCTCTCTCTCTCTCTCTCTCTCTCTCTCTCTTCCCCTTCCTCCCTATCTGTCTGTATTAAACCACCTGTTTATGTATATAATGTAATTACAGTTAAGTGAGGCTGTGTCTGGTATGACGTCAATATACAGCAAGGCTACCATTAATCTCAACAATAAAACACTACAGCTCGATCCAGGTAATGAACTCTTTATATTACATCATGGGGGAGGGGGGTAGCTCTGAGTACACGGGCCAATTTTTTTCTTTGGTGAAGAATCCATGACCCGAATCTGGCTAGATTCAAACTTCCCGTTGGATTTGAGCTATAATTTTTAGTGGATGTATCGTTGGATTTTAATTATATTGAAAACCATATATTATGTCAAATGTAACCGGTTTTAAAGCATTCTTACAGTCCCCAAAACCGATCTGTGGCGACAAACGGATTTAATCTTTCAGATTGGGTGCAAATATAGAGGTTATAGTTTTTTGGGTAAAATACTATGAAGAGTAGGCGAAGTCCGTCTTCATTAGCCCCTACTTTAAACCCTTTATTTCATTTCATGAGCGGGTAAAGGTTTTCCAGGCTATGTGTGTGTTTAGATATTTATTAATACAACAGGTATAAGTGAACTTCTAGCATCATCCCGAGACTATGATCTACTACAAGAAGCCTGGAAACTATGGCGAGATGCATCTGGTGCCAAGATGAAGACCATGTATCAGACGATGGTAGAACTCAGCAACGAAGGATCCAAAGAAAACGGTATATGTATAGTCAACACTTTCTTTAATATTAACATCTTCCATTGTGTACTTGGGAAACCATCTACTTTGGGAATGGATATGACACAGTAGGGGGGGGGGGGAGTGAGTGACCGAATGGTTAGCGCGTGCGCGCTATATCATAAGATCTGTCATTGAATCGGCTGGCGTGGTTTCGATATACCGGTTGTACGTGACAAGGCGTAGGGTTGCTTGTCCAACCTTGTGGGTTTTCTGCAGGTCCACCGGTTTCCTACCACTGCTATTTTAAATACACGCGGACAAAAGACAGTTAGCTATTTTCATTTTTCGAGCGACGGTTTCGTATGTCTTCACCGCAGTTAGAATCACGCCATGATTAACTGAAAATTCTTCAGAGATAGACAAAGAGCATATTTCGAAAACTGAAAATGGCTGAACGCAACGATAACAATTGCAAAATCATTTGGGAGTCTTTGGTGATCTGCGTAGCTTCTATTTGTATCTTTCGTCCTGACCGAAGCCATTTGACGTGGATATACACAGTGGGTTTTAATTAATCGACACTGTAGTGTATATTATACCTACGATTTTACTTTAGAGATCTTTGCAAAACATTAACTACCAATTCGAATAATTTTTACAGGCTATCCGGATACGGGTGCTTTTTGGAGAACACCTTACGAAGATGCAGATTTTCAGGACACCGTAGAAGAGCTGTTAGTTCAACTGAAGCCGATGTATATGGAGCTTCATACTTATATTCGTAAAAAGTTACGAGATTTATATGGAGCGGATAAATTCCCAGCATCCGGTCATATTCCTGCACATATTCTAGGTATTTTATAAACTTGCATAACATTATATAAACCGACTATGTTGGGAATAAGGCGCTGGCTTATAAACCAGGACGTTCGGGTTTCGATTCCAGTGTTGGAGTACATGGTTTTCCTTGTCCAGGGTGCAGGACGGATGGCCGAACAAGAACAGTGCACGTCAAAGAACCCCTGGCACCATCTCATGTCAGGTCATTCGAGCACATGCAACCCTCTTTTCAGTGAAGCGACCGCATCTGAGAACTGGAATATGTTTTATTTGGCGCATATTAATTTCTTTGTGATGGTTAACACTTTATATACAACACTTTAAACGTAAATAAACATTATGTTAGGGCTCAATCTGCCTATTTCAGGTCTTTCTTTAGGCCTGAAATGTTATATAAATTATTGATTAGACATTATTTAACTTATCCAAACCATAATCATCTGTCGATGTCATCGCTAGCCTGTGATTTTTAGTGGGTTGGAATCCGGTCTGTGCTGTACGCTAATTGATAATTAAATCAAGAAATGGATAATCAAGATCATGTGTTTTATCGTATCGAGTTTAGTAATAATAATCGATGCTTGCCCTAAAATTCAATCGCTAAATTGTCGGTTCAGAGTGAATTAACCTGCCTGAATTTTCAGCAAATTCCCATTATACATTATCTAGTGTTTAACTATTATAGTGAGAACAGCCAGCTCTTTATCTAATCTTTAATATACATAATCGAATTTGGTTTAAACAGTATTTATTTCGAGAATAGTATACAATATAAAGGCATAAATAATAGGATACATAAACAAGCCAAGAAGACTGATATTAATTTGCTTCCTTCTGGTTTGGATATAGAATATAATATGTACAATTTCGAATAACAAATAAGATATGATTTAGAGAAAAACTAATTACAGTATTTCAGTTAAGGTGCAAATAAGTAGATAAGGAATTTTGAATAAATAAATAAGTAAATAAATAAAATAACATGTTTTATGAAGGAAAATATACGACTTATAGTTGCACGAGTTACATGTGCATGTATATATAATTTCTACTTTAAGGTAATATGTGGGCCCAGCAATGGAATAATATATATGATATAGTCATACCCTATAAAGATAAACCCAGTGTCGACGTCACCCCGGAACTCATAAAACAGGTAAGAAAATCATATTTATCATCATTATGACACATTTCTATAGCCAACAACTGACATATGATGTGCGCATGTGCGACAATGTTTCATTTACATAGGAAGACGTGGGGCCACGGTGGCTAAGATACTGAATCGATAGTGTGGAGGTCGCGTGTTCGATCCGTGCATTGGCCGACAAAGTTTATCATAACACACTGTATAGCGTATTCCCGTCTTCATTAGCCAAGTCGGAGCAAAACAATAGAACATTACACCCCATTTCATTTCATTTCATTTCTTTTACAAATATGAGAGAGAAAGAGAGAAGGGGAGAAACTAGGTCATTCGAGACCAACAGATCGTTCAATTTTATTTCAATAATTCGCTTGCGCGTAATTGTCTTTAGCAGTGGGAGGAAACCGGAGGACCGGGAGAAAACTCACGAGGTTGGACAGACGACCCTGCTCCTGGTCACATGCAACCAGGGAATTGGAACCACCGCTTACAAATAGCATATACATGATGCTCGCCCCAAAATCATTCCCTATGTTTGGCGCAATATAGCCCTGTTGGAGCTGACGCATCATTAAACAGCATTTTATTCACTTCATTCCAAAATCATTCCGCACATTTGAAATATTCTGTCAATTGTACTGATGACGTCTTCTTTTATTCGCGGTGGTTTAGTGAGTAAGACGTTGGATCGATCCCAGTGTTGTTCGAGAAGATCATTTCGATTTGGTGGCGTCCCGCCCCCACCTCCTTGGCAGTGATGACGAAAGGAGGGACTGGTAAGATACATATCATAGTCGTTCGGATTGGACGAAAAAGGTCACTTATACACATTGGCTTGCACGTAAAAGAACCACTGATAATTGGAATTTGATATTCGAATTCGAGTGTCGCTGTCTGGGCGAAATTTTCGCGCGGCACACTGTATTCCCGTCTTTATTAGCGCCGAAAGAACAGAACAATAGGATTTAACCCCCCTTTCATTTCATGTCATTGCATTTCTTTATTTTAGAATTACACGGTCGTGAAGATGTTTAGAACTTCGGAAAGTTTCTTCACGTCCATCAAACTAGAAGAAATGGTTCCCTCGTTTTGGAAGGATTCTTTATTTACTCGACCTACAGATAGAGAAGTCGTCTGCCATGCTTCCGCCTGGGATTTCTACAACGCTCAAAATTTCAGGTTCGAAATCTTTAACCTTTTATTCTTGATGTATTCTTGTGGGTTGGGTGGCCGTATGGTTTAACTAACATATGTACTTTAGATCATAAGGTCTGCCATTGGGTCAAGTGGCGTAGTTGCGATTCCCCACTTGTATGGGACAACTTCTCTCTTCTCGCTTGAGTGTAGCAAGTCTTTCTAAGTGCTGCGTTCTACAGTTTGATCTACACATTAAAGGACAACATTGGTGTCGGTCATTGTCACATATATGTGATAGAGCTGGTTAAACACATTCCAAATATAATTTTACCACAGAGATCATTGCTACGATAGATGAGTAATACAGGCCTCATGAATCGGAAGTGACGAACGCCAAAGGAAAACACGAGTTATCCCTTTATAACAGATTGTTTGATAAAGATACCTTTAAGAGTATTGAAACGTTGTATGTAATAAATTAAGAAGTAGTAAATTCATAAAGTTGTATTATTATTACACCAATATTGTCCTTTAATTTACCCCCAATTCGATTCCCCGGAGCGGGGTTGCCCCTTCAACCTCATGGGTTTTCTCAGGCTCCTCAAACTTCCTCCACTTGTTAAAGACCCCTTGAACCATATGTTAGTCCCGAATTACCTAGTTTGTGTCGAGTGAACGTTAAACCCCATTCCCCCCCCCCCCGCCCTCTCTCTATACATTATATCTACTGATGACAACTTTCAGAATCAAGATGTGTACTAAAATCAATATGGAGGACTTGATAACAATACATCACGAAATGGGACATGTCGAATATTTTCAACTTTATAAAGATCAACCGGAAGTTTACAGAGATGGAGCCAATCCAGGTAAGCGGGATTTAGCTGCAGGCCAGTATCTTTTTAAATATAAGACAAGCGAACTATAACGAATAAAATAAGCCCACAGAGCATCTGAGTAGATAAGTAAAGTGAGTCTAGTCTCTCAAAAAGTTTTCAAGGGCGCCCTTAAAACCGACAGATTGACCAGTGCCTAAGAGCATCACTGTGTGATCATAATCAAGTGTATTATTTTATAATTGAAAGATTGTCAAATTATTTTGTTTGGATGGGGGCGGTTTCCATTTCTCATGGCGCCTTATTTTTCTGGGGGTGCCCTGATTGGATTTGATTTCCAGCTTTAATTAAGGATTATTTGTGAACAAGATTATATAATACCTGTTGTTATTTTATACTAGGTTTCCATGAAGCTATAGGGGATACCATTGCTCTATCCGTGGCAACACCAAAACATCTCAGAGAGATAGGTCTACTGGCACCAGGAGCTGATGATGCCGGTAATATTCTACTTTCGTTTTATTACTGTGATAGCAGGTGATTATCAGGAAAGGTTCCGACTCTATTTGCATTAGAACGCTTTCTGACCAGAGACGCTATTACTTAAATTCGGTGTCTTGAAGGTCGATTACCCAAAACTTCACAACGTATTTATATAGGCATTATGAAAGAGATTAATATGCCTACCGCGGGTTTTTCTTTAGGCCTGAAATGTTATCTAAATTATTAATTAGACATTAATTAACCTATTCATACCATAATCAACTCTCGATCGCATCGCCGGCCTGCGATATTTACTGGATTAGGATCCAATTTGCTGTTCAATTTTCATTCATGATTTAATAATGAAGTGGATAATCCAGACTATGGTTTGTATTGTACCGACTTTAGTAATGGCGATCAAGGCTAGGCCGAAAATTCAATTGCTAAAATCTCGGCTTAGAGTGGAACAATTTGACTGCAATCTTCAGCAAATTCCCATTACATTATCTAGGTTTAACTATTATAGTGAGAACTGTCAGCTCTTTATCGTATCGCCCATAATATATCGTTAAACGTTAATACGTCGCAAAAAAAAACCCCAAAGGTCATCCCCTAACGCCTGTCGGTTCTATCATTATGTAATAAAACCTTTCCTACTTCCAGAAGCTGAAATTAATTTTCTGATGAGTATGGCGTTGGATAAGATCGCCTTCCTGCCATTTGGATATTTGATCGACCAATGGCGATGGAGTGTTTTTAGTGGAGAAACTCAACCAGACCAATACAACCAACACTGGTGGGATTTACGGTAAATACATTGATACTGGAAGTCGTTTTAAAAGAAAAGCCACGGTGGCTAAGTGAGTAAGACGTTGGCTCGGTAGCCTGGAGGTCGCGGGTTTGAAACCGGTGTTGATCGAGAAATTCATCGGAATTTTCACCTGGTTACCCTTGTCAGTAATGTGGGATTGTGGGCCGTACAAGGAAAGCTATCTAGTCGTTCTTGTGGGTTCCGTATACTCATCGGCCTGCACGGTAAAGATCACTTGACAGATAGAATTTGAAATGAGAGTAGGCTATAGCACCGCTGCTTGGTCAAACGTATCCTTATACCTCACTGCATGGTGCATATCCCTCTTCAGTAGCCCTTAACATGACAGGTTGTCAAAAACGAAAACGGGTGCTCGCAACTCTTCATTTGGACAAGTTAGACATTATACGCCTTGTTATGTACTAATATCCGGGATCGAATCCACGACCTGATCGATGAAGGAGTGCTTGACTCGGAGATGTTCGATTGTGCTGCTTTATTTTCAGATTGTCTGGGTTAATGGACATACACCAGACCACCATATTATTATTATTGTTTATTCTTTATTCACAGATGTAAATATCAAGGAATTTCGTCACCAGTAAAAAGATCCAAAGATGATTTTGATCCTGGTGCCAAATTTCATATTCCATCAAATGTCCCCTACATCAGGTATATTCTTTACACCTTCTTAAACATTTATTGTTGTTTCTATAAACATCTGAGAATGTATCTATATAGAGACATATGTTAATATATATTGAGAGAGAGAGAGAGAGAGAGAGAGAGAGAGAGAGAGAGAGAGAGATGGGGGTGGAGTAGGAGGAAACAGAAAAGCCGCAAGGTTTGACAGGTAAACCTACATCCACTAGACCATCAACTGTCTTTTAAAAAGAAAATAAGACTTGAGGCAGCTACGATAAAATGTGATAAGTAGCCGGAATTCTTTTAATTAGAAACTTCCACGTATTTTGATGAAGTTAGTATGAGACACGGTGGAGGGGTTTATAAATGAACTCGATGTATTTGATAGTTCGGCATACGTGCATGAAGGTCATTATTTTAGAATGAAATCATAATTAATAAATTAATTTAATGAATAGAATAAATGTTTGATCTGTGTTATATTATTTTTTGTCTGTTTATTTCAGATATTTTGTAAGTTTTGTGATCCAGTTTCAGTTCCATCAAGCTCTATGTAAAGCTGCCGGTCATACCGGACCATTACATAGATGTGATATATACAAATCAGAAGCTGCTGGTCAGAAACTGAGGTGAGAAATAAGATGCAATGGGGTTTAACGTCCTCAATTTTTGCCACAACTTGGATACTAGGGACACCTTTGTCCGGACCTTTCATCGTAGTCCAACTGCTTTGGGTTACCTTTGATTTTCGTTCTGTTCAGGCCCAAAACTGCACGAGAGGACATCGGATTTTAATTTTAAAGACAACCCGTTTGTTCTCACCAGGCTTAATGTGATGCACTACTGACAGGGGGAGACGCATTGTGCAAAACGAGAACCAACTACTTCCAGAATAGATCTCTGCCCTGGATGGCCATCATTTCTAAAAATAATTAAGTATACTATTTTGTAATGCCATACACACAAAGACTAAATAAACCGTTTCTACTTTATTAGATGGAAGCTTTCTGGGAGCTTTCGACTAAAATCGTCGATTTAGGAATTAACATGTCGTTCAACTAGGTTAGTGAGCCAACGCGACACCCACTAAGTCGCCGTGGCCCCCATTGAAGATAAACCATTATGATACAAAGGAACAGATTGGAATTCAGTATGTTCAAGATACCCATACAAATGACCGTTTCAGCCAGAAGCGATGTACTGAAATATTCTTGTTTTCTCTATTCAGAAAGGCATTAAGCCTGGGTTCATCTAAACCATGGCCGGAAGTGATGGCCATATTGACTGGTCAAGCCAAAATGGACACCGGACCTCTTCAGGAGTATTTTACACCACTGACGGAATGGTTAAAAGAGCAAAATAAGGACGAGAAGAAAGGATGGGATGAAAGTTGTCCAGAAACTGATGAAGCTGCCGAAGACTTTCTCAGAGACTACAACACTAAAGCCCAAGCTGTACATTACCGTACTAGTGTTACAAGTTGGAAGTATTCTACTAATGTTACAGATACAAACGAAGCAAACAGGGTAATGTTATATATTCAGGTCGAGTATTTTGTGTGTCCCGTGTACCCTTGACAGTTGTATAGCCCTGTTGATGCAGACAAATTCCATCGCAATTCCAGTTCAATGTTGTTACCAAATTTGGTTGACACTACTGTGATTTCACGACTCTGGCCCCATCCGCACTCATTTCTCAACTATGGTCAGCAAGTTCACCGATAAGGAACTTTGTCGAAGCAGCACAGAACCAGTGAATAAGCACCTTAAAATTGATAGATTCCAAACAAATCTGATTTTTACGGAAGCCCATAAGGGTCAATCAAATGAAAAAAAAAATTCTGACTATCTTGTAATTACAAGATAGGCTATCTTGTTATTACAAGATAGCTATCTTGTTATTACAAGATAGCCTAAGATAACCTATCTTGTAATTACAAGATAGACTATCTTGTTATTACAAGATAGCTATCTTGTAATTACAAGATACCGAGATGCCAATTTAAAGGTCACCATACACCGATTTCATGCTCCCATAAATACCATTGCCTTCATACACCCACCAACTGCATATTTATATCATGACTCATCAATTTTAATACGCTCTTTGAAGCCACAGAACGCTATTTCTATTTTTCAAACTTCTTTAAATTTTGATTTTTG
The DNA here is from genome assembly GCA_963678685.1 of Patella ulyssiponensis. Classification (NCBI taxonomy): domain Eukaryota; kingdom Metazoa; phylum Mollusca; class Gastropoda; family Patellidae; genus Patella; species Patella ulyssiponensis. The sequence goes on from OY783230.1 coordinate 76,184,662, forward strand.
AAAAGTAAGTAAGGAAAGGGATATTCTGAAAAACGGACCCTCCATCAATGAAATGAGCTGACTGACATAGCGTTTAAAACACTATAAACCTCAGAATGCCTCGTTCGGCATTTCTGTCCAAACGAGGTAAACAAAATGCCTCGTTGTCTGCAGTTCCGAAACGAGGTTTTTTTAAATTGAAATTGCCCTTTTTTTGGAACGAGGTATTTTGTTCAGAACGAGGCTTGGTAAAATGCCTCGTTTACTAAACATGTTTTTTTTCAAGATATTTATTAGCGGTATATCGGCCAATTTGTAAAAATTAAAATTTATGTTATTTAATACGAAAATTAAACCAGTTCAAATAATATTATTATCAGAGAAATTGACAAGACAAGAATACACGCCATCGGTGGAGGTGTAAAACAATTGCAGACACACAGCTATACCTTGATTAATTGATTGCCCCCAATAAAATGTCACAACACCACAGTTGTTTCTTAACACCTATACCTGATTGGGGCAATAAATCAATCAAGGTAGCTATGTGTCTGCAATAGTTTTTCACCTCCAACGATGGGTGTATTCTTGTCTTGTCAATTTCTCTGATAATAATATAGTTTGAACTGGTTTTATTTTCGTATTAAATAACATAAATTTTAATTTTTACAAATTGGCCGATATACCGCTAATAACTACTGTATCTTGAAAAAAACACGTTTAGTAAACGAGGCATTTTACCAAGCCTCGTTCTGAACAAAATACCTCGTTCCAAAAAAAGGGCAATTTAAAAAACCTCGTTTTGGAACTGCAGACAACGAGGCATTATTTTTACCTCGTTTGGACAGAAATGCCGAACGAGGCATTCTGAGGTTTATAGTGAAAGCAGATTATTTATAGCTTGCGGTATCTCCTGATGTATACAATGTTTTGAGAGGGATTTGAAGCAAACGTTTGATAGATTAATTAGCTTGAATATATTTTTAGCCCAAATATATCATCAAATCACACAGTTTGTACGCGCGGAAGGTATCTTTAAGGAGAACATGAAATCAATGTATCATAAATGCTATTAATGAGGGAATGAAGTTAATGAGAGTATGAATAGTATTTAATGAGGGCACAACCTGGTGATGCCGATCCCGTGACATACAAAAGGGGGATTCGAAACCACGTCAGTTGACTCAATGACAGGCTTTTACGATAAAACACGCACGTGCTAACAAATCGACCTGCCAACCCTCCAGCTCAACGAAGTATTATTGTATGTTACGGGATCGGCATCATCAGGTTGTCAGTCCTCCGGGTTCCTCCAACTGCTAAACAGAGAGGGGTATATGGTTTAACGTCCACTCGACACAAACTAGGTCATTTCGAATCCCCATTTGTACGTGACAAGGAGTAGGATCGCCTGTCCATCCTCGCCTGTCCACCGGTTTCCTCCAACTGCTAAAGAGAGTGAGGGGAGGTGTAACGTCCACTCGACACAAACTAGGTCATTTCGCGACTAACATATAGTTTAATTTCAATAATCGCTTGCACGTATGGATCTTTAGCAGTGGGAGGAAAGCAGAGGACCCGGAGAAACCCCACGATGTTGAACAGGCGATACTACTCCTTGTCGCGTACAACGGGGGATTCGAAATCACGCCAGTTGACTCAATGACAGGCTTTACGATACAGTGCGCATGTGCTAACAAATCGACCTGCCAACCCTCCAGCTCAACGAAGTATTATTGTATGTTACGGGATCGGCATCATCAGGTTGTCAGTCCTCCGGTTTCCTCCAACTGCTAAACAGTGAGGGGGATGTGGTTTAACGTCCACTCGACACAAACTAGGTCATTTCGGGACTAACATATGGTTTAATTTTATTTCAATAATGCACTTGCGCGTAGGCGTCTTTAGCAGCGGGAGGAAAGAGGAGGACCCGGAGAAAACCCACGATGTTGGACAGGCGACCCTACTTCTTGTCACGTACAACAATTACAAGATAGTCAGAAGGCTTTGGCTATCTTGTAATAACAAGATAGGCTATCTTGTAATTACAAGATAGGCTATCTTGTAACTACAAGATAGCTATCTTGTAATTACAAGATAGTCAGAATATTTTTTTTCATTCGATTGACCCTTATGGGCTTCCGTAGATTTTCGTTCAATTTATACATTTAAATATTTGATTGGAAGGGAACAATGACTCCAATGATGTATTTATATTTTTTAAAGATACAAGCTGAATTAGAAGCTGCTGAGTTTACCAAGGCGGCGGCTAAAAATGCTTCTAACTTGGAATGGAAATATCTTGATAACTGGTCGTCTCGTCGCAAGTTTAAATTCATCACTAACATTGGAACCGATGCAATGACAAATAAAACAAAAATAGCCAGGGTAAGTCTTCGATTCTGTTCTGTGTTAATTTGAAATAACACGGTCTCTGCTCTTTTAGTAAAATATTTGTTAACGTTGTCATCTTTTAAAGCTGCCAGGGTGTAACTGCCCATATTTGGAAAATCCTGTACGCTGATATCATCCCTTTGAATTATATCATAAAATACATTCCTAGTTTCTTTTACAACTATTCTGTTCACATTTTAATATCAATTTTTATATTGTTTATTATTAGTTGAGTACAGTTGTATCCAAGATGGAGGGGATGTTCAGTAAAGGCAAAGTTTGTCTGGATAACAAAAGTAAAACACCATGTTTAAAACTAGAACCAGGGATATCCCGGATGTTCGCGGAATCGCGAGATTATGACGAGCTTAAAACCGTATGGAAAGAATGGCGAGATGCCACAGGTAAACTGATGAAACCATATTATCAGGAAATGGTGGAATTAAGTAATGAAGGGGTTAGAGAATTAGGTGAATATTATTTAATCTTACTTTTCGTTTACAGGCAATATTGTGTCTCCCTAAAATGGGAGTTGGATAGTCGAATGGTTAGCGTGTGCTCACTGTATCATAAGGTCATATAATTGAGTCAACTAGCGTGGTTTCGATTCCCCGCTTGTCCAACAAACAGTGTGGGGTTTCTTCCCACTACCAAATACCTAGTTTGTGTCGAGTGGACGTTAAACTCCATTTCTCTCCCTTCCTGTCTCAGGGGCGGATCCAGGGGGGTGACTAGGGTGACTAGTCACCCCCTACCCACCGCGGTGTATTGTAATCCCGGGTCCTAAAAGCTTTCACCGGGACATGCACACGCATGGTCTTATATATATTATATAGCACATGGTGCGCATCTTATCAGACACACAATCAGCATCTATGTTACTAGCGGCAGAAATAAGCTCCGTAAACCGCGGCTAGGGTTTTTTATTCTTCAAATTTTGAAAATCGTCAACGAAATGAAACATTGTCGACGAACTAAAATTATTGTTTGTTATGGCTCAGATGCGAGGAAATCGATGATAATTTTTCAAAATTTGCTGCGGGGAGACAACCCCCACCCACCCTCCGACATACTCCCCTCTACTGCTCGAGCCTACGGCATTCGGATGCGTGCTTGCTCCGCGTTCGGTGAGACAAAACATGGGGTTGTCACCCCCCGCAAAAAAATACTGGATCCGCCACTGTGTCTCTGTTTCCAATAGAAAGCAAACTGTTTCCCCTTGAAAACAAAATGTTTCCGTAGTGTTTAGGAGTTGAACAATTCGATAGAAGCCTGGTGGAAAGGTCGCTGATAGAAAGGGACAGTAACTGTATTCAATAAAATTTTGTTTATGTCTAGGACCAGTGCTTACCCCAGAGGTCACATACTCCCCAAATCTTTTTTAAAAATTTGAAGATAAGTATTTGTGCAGAGACAAGTTTCAAACGGGGTGCTGAACTGTACAGATTGCGTCAGTGAGTCGTAAAAGTCACATTCGATATAGAATAATATAACGATTTATTACAAATAGGGAGAGAGAGGGAGAGAGGGAGAGCGAGAACGAGAGAGGGAGAGCGAGAGCGAGAGAGAGCTAATCTAAGCAAAGTATCAAATTACTGTTTGTAAAATGCAGGTTATAAGGATACAGCTGAATATTGGAAAGACGTTTACGATACACCCACATTTGAGGAGGATCTCAAGAAATTATTGGTTCAACTTCAACCATTGTATCGTCAACTACACACTTACGTCAGGAAAGAGCTGAAGAAAGTATATGGTCCTGATAAATTCCCTAAAACAGGACATATACCCGCTCATTTATTAGGTAAGAACTATTTTAATCTAATTGAATCTGTGACCATTATAAACTTGTTAAAGTGGAGCTTACAAATAGCAGCTCATTTATAATGAAACCATTATATCACTATGAAGTGGGAAGAGATGAACAAAGTTTGATATAATCGCTTAAAAGTCTGACGGAGCTTAAACATGCATTATGCAAGAACAAAATCTGCCTATTATTGTTCTTTCTGTAGGACTGAAATGTTATAAAAACTACTAATTAGACATTGATTAATTTATCCAGACCATAATCAACTCTGGATGTCGAGGCTAGCATGAGATTTTTGTTGGATTGTAGTTCGATTCGCTGAAAAACTTCCTTTCGTGATTAATGATTAAATGGATAATCGAGAATATTCGTTTTGTCTTACCGACTTCAGTAATGACGATCGAGACTTTCATCCGCTTGGTTCTCGGTTCATGGTGGAATTTTCAGTAAATTGCCTTTACTTTATGTAGTTTTCAACTGTTATAGTGAGAACTGCCAACTCGTTATCTAATCTCCCATGGTGTATCTTTAACTGATAGATGTATTTTATTGGTAAATCTGTTTATAAAATAATGAAATACCAGATTTCCGAAGAAGGTAAAACGAGTATTGCTATTGAAACCGTTATAATATATCTTTGTTATGTTCAAACACGTTTTAAAATTCCATGTTATATAAGATATAAAAAAGATGGATCTTTTAGGTAACATCTGGTCCCAGGAATGGGAGGAACTTTTACCACTGGTGCAACCCTTTAAACATAAAGTCAGTGTTGATGTTACCCCGACTTTAAAAGCAAAGGTATTATTTTCTAAATATGGTTTTGTCCTGTATGTATATATTTGATTATTAGATGTCATTGATGACAATTATTCAATACCTGGGATTGACTCGACATAGCACGAAACCAAAAGTAGCGCAACCCCGAACCCTGAAGTGGTACAACATGTTTGTCCCCGGTCCGAGTCGCCCCTATGTTATGTTCAAAGATGTTTTAAAATTCCATGATATATAAGATTTAAAAAAAAAAAGAATCTTTCAGGTAATATCTGGTCCGAACCCTGAAGTGGTAGACAATACTTTAGATTGACAACGAATTGTAAAAATTGGAGCGGCTTTGAAATATTCAAATTTGTATAATTGTGTAAGCATTACAGCAAGTATTTTCTAAATTCTAGAATTTCAGTGTCGAACAAATGTTCCGTACTGCCGAAGATTTCTACAAGTCCATTGGTTTAGATCCGATGCCGGATACGTTCTGGCAGAATTCCATGTTATCCAGACCTCATGATGGACGAGAGGTTGTTTGTTACGCTTCAGCATGGGACATGGGAGATGCTAAGGATTTTAGGTACAGTACAGTGCCTTTTTTCATAAAAACTTAATAATACATTAAGGGAGATTAGATAACGAGATGGCAGTTTTCACTATAATAGTTAAAAAACTAGATGATGTAAAGACAATTTGCTGAAAATTTCAGTCAAAATGATCCATTATGAACCGAGAACTAAGCGAATGAAAGTTTCGCGTTGCCTCGATCATCATTACTAGACTAGTAGTCTCGATTATCCATTTAATCGTTAAATCACGAAGAAATATTCTGCAGCAAATCGAACTATAATCCAACAATTATCGCAGGATAGCCTTGACATCGAGAGTTGATTAGTTAATTAATGTCTAATTAATAGTTTTTATAACATTTGAGGCCTAAAGAAAGACCTAAAATAGGCCGATTTTGCTCTTGCATGATGCATGTTTAAGAAATAAAATATTATAAGAATATTGTTGATTCATGGGCACTAAAATCATAGCATATATTTTAGCTGTTGGCGAACCAAAAAACCGAATTCTTAAAATATTGAGGCCCATCCTATTGATCCTTGTCAAAATGATTAATGGACAACTTTCATAACTTAATAATAAAATAATATTTAACTCAAACTTCATGGTATATTTTCGGTATTATATGTATGCAGATATAACGACAACGGATCTAATAGCAACATAATATATCCTCGTCACGGCACCAAAATATTATTAGACAACGGATCTGATAACGGCACAAAAATATTAATAGACAACGTACATAATTTTTTTTTTTTTTTTAAATATTTATTAAAGAACCCCACTGTACAGTTATCTACACATTACGTTACTACGGTATAAACAGTATTACACACTATTGTACAACAAAATACACACATTACTGCAGTATAAACACTATTACCCAGTAAAAAAAATAAATAAATAGATATATCATGCACAGTAATTGCCATGCCCCACTAACACCCCCCCCCCCCACACACACACACACATCCCTCCCCCCACACACCCAACCTACCAGCTACAAAAAGAAAAACTTCGTCGTACCCCACAGGAAAAGTAAAGCCATGATGTTTTTTGTGTTGTCGATTTCTTCGAGTTATAATTCTTCTTTTGTTCCAGCACGCTTTTCAAAATATCTGTTTTCCTTATTATTAGTTTGGTTTCCTCTATACGAAAGGGGCGAAATTATAGAGACAATTACTCAAAACGTGCGGTTTAACCATTTCTGAGTTACAAGTTGTTGTCAACTATAGCTATTAAGCTATGGTGCGTAGATCAGACCACTTCGATGTGTGCACAGGTAGTGTATTATTATTCAAAGCTATTAAATGTTCAATAGATTCTCGGTATCTTAATTTTTGTTTTAAAAGTACATAAGTTTCTAATGATAAAATGCTATTTGATAGTTTCGTCCATGTATTTTTAGGATTAAGATGTGTACAGATATAACAATGACTGATCTGATAACCATACACCACGAGATGGGACATGTCGAATATTATCTACAGTATAAAGACCAACCCAGTATATTCAGGTCCGGCGCCAATCCAGGTATAGTAATTATTATGCTCCATACTGTAGAATAACCGATACAACCGAACTCATCACAGATTGATCAAGCTTAGTTTTCTGGGATTTGTCTAGATTTTAAAATCAACTCAGTATATTGGGATCCGGTATAGTAACACAATTCAGGTATAGTGACACAATAATATACTTGTCTGCGATATCACCCTAGGTGGAATCGGACGTTAAACCCCAGGAACGAACGAACGAACTCCACACTGTAGAACAACCAAATCTTCACAAAATGATGAAGCTCAGTTTTGGAGGACTTTTTTTCGATTTAAAGTTGCAAGTCTATTCTGAAAATTGAACTGATCGTGGGTTTTCTCCGGGTCCTCCGAGTTCCTCCCAATGCTAAAGACCCCTACGCGCAATCGCATTATTGAAATGAGATTAAACCATATGTTAGTCCCGAAATGACCTAGTTGGTGTCGAGTAGACGTTAAACCCCATCTCTCTCTCTCTCTCTCTCTCTCTCTCTCTCTCTCTCTCTCTCTCTCTCTCTCTCTCTCTCTCTCTCTCTCTCTCTCTCTCTCTCTCTCTCTCTCTTTTGGTATGCTGGAGAATTGCTTGGATGTTTTATGGTTGCATTATGATATTAAATTCTCCAAAGATTCGTTTTCGAGAAAGTATTTACAAAACATGAGTTCTTTAAAAGATTTGAACGTATTTGCTACTTCTTTATGAAGTTGGTACTTCATCTTTCGCTGCAGCTTTTTCTAAGACTTTTGAGGTTTTTTTTCATAGTTTGTAATTCGTTGTGGTGAGAAATTGAAAGGGCTCCGCCCGTGATTCAGAAGCATTTCTCAGAAAACGTCCAACTTGTTAAAGTAGTTGTTGCTTTTGCTAGTTCGACATATCTTGAATTTTATAATTTTCGTGTTTCTATAGAAACAGATTGACATAATATTGTTTCTTATTTTACTTCCTTGCAGGATTCCATGAAGCAATTGGAGACACCATGGCTCTCTCAGCAGCAACACCAAAACATTTAAGAAAGATTGGACTGCTCCCCGAAGGTCCCGAGGACTATGGTTAGTTGACGTTTGGTATAATCTCTATATATTTATTCTTCCGTATCATCATTATCCGTGATCTTTTGTTGTTCACAATACTCGATTGATATTGGGAAGTATAAACGTTTTAACTAGATGTATATAAATGATTTAAAATGTCGAGGAATTATCCCTCGTCAGTCACATATTTAAAGGTTTCAACACTTAGCCTCAATTGTCCGGAATATAGACCCCTATCCCCTCACATAACTCAAACCTGAAATATTGTATTTGCCACTGCATCTCCTATTATCTACTATGATTACCAGGAAGAAAGGGAACTAAAGAAAGAATGATAGCAGACCATTGTCTTAAAATGAACCCCTCGCTGTACCACATAAATGTCTCTTCGGAAAATGAGGATCCACGTTGGTTAAGCGAGTAAGACGCTGACTCGTTAGCCTCGAAGTCGCCTGTTCAATCACAGCATCAGTCTAGAAAAATCATCGGGATTTTTTCGGCGTGATTCGCCTGTATCAGGGCCTGACTGACAAGGTCAGTTGCCTCTGAGGTCCCGAATACACATTAGCGTGCACGTAAAAGATCCCGTGGTAGTTTGAATTCGATACAATAGTTGATCGTGGAGCCGTAAAAGATCCCGTGGTAGTTTGAATTCGATACAATAGTTGATCGTGGAGCCGCAATCCGGGCTCAGTTTCCCTTGATATCACACTGTACAACGTATGTCCTTCTTCAGTATCCCACTCAGGACGTTAAACTCCATTTCATTTCATTTCAGAAAATGACATCAATTATTTAATGAAAACTGCCCTAGGGAAGATCGCGTTTTTGCCATTCGGTTATTTAATCGACCAATGGAGGTGGAGTGTGTTTAGCGGAGAAACCAAACCCAACAATTACAATGAAAAATGGTGGAATTTAAGGTAAATTGTAATTGCCATGATCCTAATAGCCCTGGGGGTCGGTGGCCGAATGGTTAGCACGTGCGCGCTGTACCATAAAGTCTGTCATTTAATCAAGTAGCGTAGGTTCGATTCCCTGCATGTCCGTGCCAATGAGTAGGGTGATCAGAATGTTGTTCATTGACTGGATTACGTGTAGTCCAGTTGGAATCCGGTTGAATATGCTTGAATCTGACAGCACGGCGTATAAGTTCCCAGGAAGAGATATTTATAGGCATATTTATGCTCGTTTGTGTATCCTACATATTGTAGATTTAAAAAGTAATATTAGTGTAAACATTACAAATAGATATTTTTAAAACCAAATGATATAACATTAGTATCTTATTTAGAGGATGACAAGCTACTTTATTGATTTTTTAAGATGTAAACATCAAGGTATTAATCCACCAGTTGAGAGAACAGAAGATGACTTTGATCCTGGAGCTAAATATCATGTGGCTAGTAATGTACCATATATCAGGTAAATATCGCATGCTTAGTAAAGTACCATACATCACTTTTAGTAATATACCATACATCACGTGGCTAGTAATATACCATCAGGCCCAAATCCAGGATTTTGTCGAGGGAGCTAGGGGCCATACATTGGAGGAAAGGGTAATAATCAGGTTTGGTGTAGTCTCCAGAGGAGATAATGCGAAAATCATGTTTAAATCATCTATTAAAGGACAGATATTATGTGAACTACAACAGTAACAAAGCAAACGAAAACGAAAATCAACTATGTCACACTGGTGCTGACAGGGGGGGGGGGGCACGGCCCCCTGGGCCCCTCCTGGATCCTCGCCTGACTATATATCACGTGACTAGTAATGCACCATACATATCACATGGCTAGTAATATACCATATTTCACGTGGCTAGTAATGTACCATATAATACGTGGCCGGTAATGTACCATATATCACATGACTGTTAGAAATGTTACATATACCAGACCAGGTAAATGTAATGTTTATTGGCTGATGTCACATATGGACTGTTGTATCTTCATATTTATTTATTTATTTGTCCAATATTACGCCCAAAATGCATTTTGTTTCTTGTTTCAGGTATTTTGTGAGTTTTGTGATTCAGTTCCAGTTTCATCAAGCTTTGTGTAAAGCAGCCAATCAGACAGGACCTTTACATACATGTGATATATACCAATCTAAAGATGCTGGAACCAAACTCAGGTAGGACATCAGTAGTTAGGGGGCTTGTTGAGGGACGCACGTGCGCGCATGCGCGTGCGTGCATGTGCGTGCACGTGACCCTTGCACGTGCGTGACCCCTGGCACGTGCGTGACCCCTTGCACGTGCGTGACCCCTTGCATGACCCCTTGCACGTGCGTGACCCCTTGCACGTGCATGACGTACGAAGAGGGGCGCGCGGGAAAAGAGAGAGAGAGAGAGAGAGAGAGAGAGAGAGAGAGAGAGAGGAAGAAGAAGAAGAAGAAGAAGAAGGGGGAGGAGGGGAAACAACTCTTTTCCATTGATTAAGTTGGCCCTGAAAAGGGCCGTTGGTCCTCTCAATGAGAGGGTTAGCAGGAACATCTTGGATGCTCTGCCGAGTACCGTGGTACAGGTCGCTTCTCACACTTGACAGCATGCTTCGACCGCCTATGGTAGGTGTTGGACACATCTACCCCACACCAGAAGCAGACTAGGTAATCTGCTTCTGGCCGGTTCCCCTTAGACAAAGGGTAATACCCCCCACAAGTCGTACAAAACCTGAAATCTTTACGATCCATTTTGTTTGTGACTTCTTTTGGCTTCGACACTCCTATTTATGGCTCGAGACGGGACGAGTCTAAGGTGTTGGGACGATACCATTTTCCACCAATCAGAATAGCATGACGTCACATGACGTCACAAAAAACCAGACACGTGATATGTTGTCGACATTTTATTGAACTTGAACACATTTACAAAGCATATTATTCAACACAAAATTGAACACAAAATTGAACTTGAACACATTGAACACAAAAAACATATTTACAGAGCAAAAAAGCATCGACATCGTTGTCCCTTCTTCTGGTCTTTTTGCAAGTCGGGAAAATGATCCCTAGCCCATTGTTCGACGAGTATATCGTTCACACGATACACGTGCCCGAACACAGAAAGGGCGTGCGGGGAGGGAACGTGAAAACGATGACACAAATAATACAAACAATAATGGCCGCAGACGACACTCTCGAGTCCCTGAATCCATCGGGGTTGGTAGTGGAGTTGTAGATCTTGGACGAAACGTCGAAAGGCTTCTCCGTAGACATCAGGGGGACACCCGTAGGAATCGAAGAAGGTAATGTGATCTGGTCCTTCGCACACAAACACGGTCCAGTGTCTACCGGGTTGGTCTTCGTCGTCCGTGTTGATGACATAGGCTTTGGGGTACGAGGTCGGGCGCAGTATATCCAGATGATTACGAGCCCACACGCCCCCGAATACGTTAGCGGGGAGATGTTTTTCTAAAGCCCGTGTCAGTTGTCCATTGGAGAGAGCCTCACCAATCTGTGATGACTTGTCGGTTGGCGTCGATTTCCAAGACATTGTCGTATTCGGCAAACAGAACAAGACTGAGGTGATTGGTCGGGGCCGCACCGAACTTGAGTTCCAAAGACAGGTTACCCGCCGCTTTGGGATGAAAGTAGTTACCGTCGGCTCCGTGGTCGTTGGTCAAATCGAAACAATACAAAGTGTACCCATTGATATAGTCGTGGAAAGGGAGGTCCAGGTCTTCTCGGGTGTTTAAGACGGCCACCCGTTTCATCAAATCTAGGTAAGGTGCGATGGCTTGTCGCTGGGGAAAGTTGACGTCGTATTCGTCCACAATTTCCCCGTTCTTGGTCAATTTGATGTTTTCCAATTGATTGTGTTGGAATTCGAAGGGATTTCTGTTTTTTCTTCCATCGTAGGCCGTGTTACGTACCATACCCACGATTAATCTATTGGGCAGGCTTTCGTTGACAAACAGATTGTCTAGGACGTGACTGGTGCGATTGTCGGGAATGACCATGTCGCGGACCACCACGCGCTTCAGGGGATACTTGACGTTGGACGATTGAAGTTGCGCGGCTACCCGTGTGTAGGTACTGGGAGCCAGAGTGACGAACGGGATATCCAGGTAGGCTTTGGTGAACTCGACTTTGTAATCTTCTGCATCGTTGCCTTCGCCGTACATCAGAAAAAATTTCGGGGATTGCTTTTCCAATTTCAATCGCAGGTCCACACCGTCCAACAGATACCGATCTTGTAAACACATGTCCAAGTGTAGACGCGACTGCAATTCAAAGGTGCGACTTTCAGCGATGGTTTTCTGACGTTGTTCCAATCCTTTGTTATTCGGAGCCTGTCGTCCACCATCCCCGGCGGTGGCGACGGATTTCGTGGAATTGAACTGACTGGCGGTGTCTTTTTCCCACAAGACTTGTTTCGACAGGTGATCGTTCTTGGCTCCCTTACCGAAACTCAACAAATTCTCCAAGTAAGCCCGGTAGGGATAGGTGGGCAGAGAGGTGGTGACCAAGGTTTCGGCATCCTTTCCCAGGCGTAATTTGACGTCTTTAAACAACGAATGAAACAGGTTGTTAATGGGTGCGACTTGACTATCCGCATCCAGGTCATCCCCGTTGTTCTTGGTCACCTTTAGGGCCACGTGTAGTGTCATGTTGGCCAGATCGATGAAATCGGTGGTGGCATTGGAAATATAAAATTCGATGGGTCCGTCGTGGTTCAAGTCGGGCGTCAGTGGATACTTTCGGATTTTGGTCACCTTGTTTATGGCCGTCTGCGTGTCGGGTACACTGAACAAATCCTGCAATTCGTCTCGCGCGCAGGGACAGGAATCATTGCGCATTACCTGCGTAGCCATGGTCGAAGATATCTAGTTTACGTCGCTTGTGAGAAGTGACCTGTGTCTTCTTCTTCCTCTTCGGACGATGTGAAGTGGACGGGGTTCGTGAGGGGTCTTTTATAGGTTCCAGGTGGGCGACCACGTTCTTGAGTGTGTCGGACATCGTGTTTGACAATGCGGGGCGAAGCGTGTCCTGGGCGACTTTCTTCCAGTTCCATTTTTCACGACCACTGACGGCGTCGAGCACGCTTTGCCCCACTTTGGGTAACACTTGGGCCACATTCTTTTTCACGGCAGCTTTACCCGCCGACCACAAGGTCTTCCCAACCGATTTGACGGCATTCAATAACCCCGACCATCGACCGGCACCCTGTTGTCTCAGAATTCCCCCCTTGTACACCACCAGACCATTGCCAGCCCCTCGCTGTCTGAGCACTCCACCTTTGTACACTCGAATCATCATCGGCGGCGAAAATGAAGTTGGACCACCACCTTACCGTCGAGAAATGGCACGGCTTTCCCCATTCCGTTCCTTATATAGAGACCAATGGAGTTTAGTCGACTGTACTTCAGAGGTAAGTAGTGAATCCTGGCGGGACGGTGATACAATCGTCGACTGGGAATCACGTCCAGCAAAGTAGCCTTCACGTCGCCCACGATCTGGGGTTCGATAATGTCCGTGTAGATGTAAAACAGATCGTACTGGATTTGAAGATTTGGGGTGTGGTGGGCGTAGAAATACCGTAGACTTTGGCCATCTTCGCCGGTCATATCGATTGACTGCAGGGCAACCAAGAGTTCGTTTCCAGGCCATCCCAACATGGCCACGATGGGTCCACACAGACGAAGTTCGATTTTCGGCAACACGTCAAACCAGAAAAGCGCCTGCACGTTATTGATCTTCAGATACACTCTATCGTTGGTGTTGTCTCTCTTGAAAGACACGAAGGAACCTCTTTGTACGGCCCCTTGGCGCATCACCTCTCGAGTTTCGTACTCGTTCTGCTCTTTCTTCTCGTGGTCGGTCATTTCCTTGTTATTGGGATCCAAGCGAACGGGTTTATGGGCCAAATGATTGTAGATGGGAGACAGGTTCCACAAATCATCCAGTCTAGTGTTCAGGACATCCAGGATATGTCTCAGCGACTCGTAGTCGTCACTCTTGATGTGCGTTTCCATTTCGACCGATCCCTTGATCTCACCACCCTTTACACCTTTGAAACAATTCGACGGGTCGATCCTGTGGCGGTCCCGGCATATCTTGACTCCGGGTTCGTCGCTCGAGGGCGGCGACCAAGGATGAATGCGTAAGCCGAGCGTGTTGTCTCGTTGATCGATGTTTTGCCATTGGTCGGGTAACGTGATCATGGACAGACCCACTTCCCATTCCCGATGATCGACGAGAAGTGGCGGTTCCAGATGTGTATGATACGTGGAGACTTTGTTGTCGGGATACCACGACATGGAACTGTCACTAGGGAGCGTGAGGTAAAAGGGCCGGTCGTTGTTCATTATGTTTGGTTTTCAAAGTTGGAGAAGGTAACAGGTAACCCAAGCTACTGGAGAGCAAGGCCGTCCACAACGTGGTCTGCGATCCGTCGGGTTTGAAAGCCAGTTGGGACAAAGAAACTCCCGCCACGACGTACACTAAAATCACTTGACAGAAAAAGACAATTTCCGCTTGTGGCACACGTTTTCCCAAGAGCGACCAATTGTGGGCACTCGCGGACGTAGACGTGGTTTCGTCTTGCATGTTGACTGATGTTGGCGTCTCTCGCTCCTATTTATACGTTTTGGAGACTGGTCCTGTCGATCCACGAATTAAAACTCGCCGGATAGCCCAACCATTTCACCAATACTTTGTCTTTTTTTCTTTCGAGTACTCTTTCGATGGGAAAGATCTCATCGTCGTTGACTTGGACCGCTTGCAATTCTTCGGGATAGAAGGTGCCCTGTATGGGTTCACCTCTTTCGTCCAACAGTTTGTAACCGGGACCGACGTTGGGTGCGACGTTGAACGTTTCCAGAGTCCAGTTGGGCCAATAACCTTTGTCGAAGGCACCATGTTTCGGTAAAGCCAAACGTACGGTCGTACCAATGTTCATTGATTTTTTCTTTTTCGGGGAACGTGGAGGCGGTGTTGTCAACATCCATTCGTGTTCGGGGCGAACATCTTTGGGCGCCATGCCGATGGTCCGATGTCGTCTAGCATTGTAAGCCCGAACCAGGTCGTCTAGCACGTCGATGTACCGTTGTGTTTGTCGATGAGTAAAGTATCGCCACATGCGCTCTTTCAGTGTCCTTTGAAATCTTTCGACCACACTGGCTTTGGTTTCGACGTTGTGTGTCACGAAAAAATGTATTTTTTTCTTCTTCAGGTACGCTTGCATTTTTCGATTGAGGAATTCGGTACCTTTGTCCGTTTGAAGTCGCAGGGGTTGTCGACTTTGAAAGATTTGACGAAAGGCATCCACCAAACTGTCCCCCGTCTTGTTTTTGAGGGGCAACACCCAAGCATACTTGGAAAACACGTCGATGACGCACAGCAAATACCGGTATCCTTCATTCTGTTTGGCCAAGGCGGACATGTCGCTCAAGTCGGCTTGCCACTGATGATCTATGCCGGCCACCACCGTGGGAGACCGCGAGAATTTCTTTTTCAATGGTTTGTGCAAGGTGTACGCCCTTTGTTGTTTCAACCATGCCTTGACTTTGTCCAAGGACACACCGGTAGCTTTGTGAAGGCCCAGGACTCCACCGAAAGCGGCCGGGTGATTCGGGTCGTAATACACTTTCTTCAGCTTTCGTTCCATGTTTCAGCAGGTGTCCCTATGAACAGGCTATTTATAGTTTTTGCAAGGAGAGCCATCTTCTGGTAGATGTACTAGGGGTATCCGTGCTGGAGATTTTCTTCTTTCTCGGGCGTCGCGGCGGAGTCCGTGTCGGTGGTGTGGACAACACGTTCCATCGTTCTTGATTACCAATGGCTTCGCGCGGTACGTTCGTGGCCTTCAAACTTTGCATCACGCCAAACCATCCCACGGGAGCCTGGGTATTCTTTCGCCGACGAACCAAATCGTTCACAATGTCAATGGCATTGGTGTTGGGTACGCGTGAGCCATTCCGAACCAATTCCAAGTTCTCGTTCCACGACCAAGGTGTCTTTTCTTTCATGTGTTTCAACAAAAGGCGAGCTCGATGTTGATAGGGTCGGGGGACCGACTCCAGGATGGGTGCCTCCGAAATTTCTTCTTTTGGCTCGGGTATGTTTTCGTCCAACAAGGGAATGACCTGTTTTCTTTTCTTTTGCATCGTTTGATAACGATGTAACAACTGTCCGTAACGCTGCATTTTATTTTCGTCGGTTAGGGTGGGATCGTTTAACACGTGTTGCATGTCTTGGTGGACATTCTCGACGGCCTGCTGCAGTGGATCTCGATCGTACGCGGGTTCGACTTGCATGACTTCGACGGGTTTGACGTCGATGGGTCCGTCGAAGGGTACCAGTTTCATTTTCTTGGCGAATTTCATCTTTGGGAAAGGACCTAAACAATCGGGTGAAGAATCCCCCTTTCTGTTGCTTCAGAAGTCGCCGACGGGTCTTCCAAGGTGTTTTAGACGTGCCCAAACGTCGTAACAAGGGGGCGTCCTTTTTCAAGCGCTTGACTTCTTTGTCGGTCACAGGAACGTTGCCGCGAATCAGGTTTCCAATACACTCACACACACCGTCGACGATGGGTTGGGTCTCGAGTAAAAGAGGACGGTCTTTCGGTGCAGTGTTCAATAGATACCGCAGTGTCTCCATGACTGAGCTCGGGGCCGTTCTCCGGTTCCCTTTTTATACCTTTCTGTCCACAGGGTTATCCACCAAATAGTTTAGATAGCTCGGCAGCCATAGCGTTCGCTCTATCGCGCCTTCTAAGGAAGGGATGTTTACCACCCTTTTGTCCACCCAATAGATTAGATACCAAGGGGGCCAAAGCCGGGAGGGCCATGGCCAGCAATGCCCCGATGGCACCACCCTGTTGATCGACAAGTCGTCGTTTGACGTCGGGGGATGTTCGTGGATTACTCAGTTTGCGAAGCAACGCTCGATGCTGGTTCAATTCTTCGGTACTCAGACCCCTTCCGCGCTGAGCGGCCCGTCGAACGAATTGATTTCGTTTCTTGTTTCTTTCCTCTTGCAGTCTTTCCTTCCATCGCAGCAAGATACGAATCAACACACCCCCAAAAAACCCACGTCCCCCGGGTTTCATGATCAGGGAGAGTTTTTCGGTCGTCGGCATGTTTCTCTCCGTCAGTTGGGTCAACATTTGTCGATTTCGTTCCACCCATTTCTTGTGCTGGGCATGTAGTGGTTGAATGTTACCCTTCAGCAAATGGTTGGCCGCCAACTTGAACCACTGCAACAATCCAATACGTGCCCGGCCCGTATTCTTGACCAACTGTCCATAAGCCATATCGGGAGTCAGATGTTGTAATTTGCGAATGAAGGACTTGAGTCCTTTCATAGAATTCTTCTTTTCTCTTCGTGGTCTGCGAAAGATCGGAGAGGGAGACCGAGAAGCGGAGGGTGGTGACGTGGGACGTGGAGGTGTGACCGGTAAGGTGAGGCGTGGAGGTGTAACCGGTAAGGTACGGCGTGGTGGTGTGGCCGGTAAGGGAGACATGGGACTCGTGGGTGGTGTCAACGACGGGGGTAACCATTGTGTTCTGGGGGCCCTCATTCTCGGGCGAGTCTGACTTCGTACCGTGGGATCACGAAGGTCCGGTGCCAGGGTCGGGAACGTCGCCCTGGGAAGGGTGGGAGGTGGGTGTTTCCTCTGCGTATTCTTCGTGCGAGCCATCGTGACAAACAAGAGTCATTTCGAGGTACAGGTCCCCCTTTTATACTTTTTGGACGTAGACGATGGGTGGTTCCTCTTGGGGTAAAATGTTGGATCTCAGTCGCAATGTTTCGGGAGTGTCGGGCTTCAAATCAACGAGTAAGTAACTGCGAGGGGTACTCGTCGCATCTTCATAAGCTTCCTGCATATACTTGGAGCGGGAAGGGTACATCTGACGGGCCAACACACCAATTTGCGAGGCGTCTCGGGGATTTTTGAACAAGACCAGGTAATGGGCATTCAGACTGATGGTACGCTGTTGCTTGTCAAACAAGTTTTGCACAATGTAAATGACACTCGTGTCGTGGTGATGACTCTTTTTCGTGAACCACTTTTGCAATATCTCCGTGTCTTCTCCCATCAAATCATCCACGACCAAGACTTGTGGACCTTTGACTTGACCCATCACGTCGTCAATATCCGTCAAGCCTTTGACATAGGTGTAGGGAAAGCGATCGTAACTCTCTTGCCATTCGCCATAAGCCCACACGATACGTTGGGGAGGGACGTCGAACAGGGACGCTTGAAGAAATTTCTGCACAAAGACCGTCTTTCCAACACCCGTTGGACCACTGACTAACATGGTAAAGGGATGTTTGAACGTCACATCCATCTTGCACTGTTTCCCCCCATTCCCTTTTCCCCTGCCTTTTATACCTTCGCGACAGAACAACAGACATGGAATGAAATTAGAACACAATTTATTTTACAAAAAATACAAAAAAACCATTCAATACAACAATTCAAAAAACATATCATACAAAGGAAAAGAAAAAACTGTTAGTTATCGCGTTCTCTCTTCAGAATCTCTTGTCTCACCCAGGGTACATTTCTCAGGACGCGAGGAATCCAATACACGTGTCCCAAAAGCTTCTGCATCGTGTCGTGTGGGTGCCAGTCTTCCACTTCAGCAAACGTGACGACGACGGGTATCCATTCACTCATATCGAAACAAGGGGGATACGACAAGACTTCGGTCATATCTCTCGGACCCGCATATTGGATGAGTGCTCGGGAAAAACTTTCTGCTTCCTTCTCTGCCAACAAGAGGACAGCCGGCTTCGGGATTTCACCGTTCGAAGTTTCACCGTTTTCACTGGTAGTTGGGAGAATAGGAGATGGGATGGAAAGCTTCGTCGGCTGTTTTCTTTTTCTCTTTGTATCGTCTGTAGAGCTCGAACGCTTCTCCACACCAGTACCAGTATCGCTGACTGCGGGTGTTGTCTCTGGGCATGTCGATGTTGTTGTCGAACATGCGACCGGCAACGGCTTCAAAGTTGTTTTCTGTTTGGATTTCTTCTTGGCACTCGAGCAGGCCGTGTCCGAGCTGTCCACAGTTGAGGCACTTGTGATTTTCGTCGGTGGGTCTCTTGATTCCGTAACACTTTCTTTTGACAGTTTCTTTTCTTTCTTCATCACTCTTCGCTTTTTGGGCTTCGGTTCGTTTTCCACACTGGGGTGCCCAGTGTCCTGGTTCTCCACAGAGGTAACAATTTCCATAGGAACCATAGGCTGGTCTGTCTTGTCTTGGTTTTCGTTGCTGTTGTTGTTGGGAACGAGCAGGGCAGTCTCTATACCAGTGTCCGACATTGTTACAGGAGAAACAAGCTTGACTAGCCATCGAGAGCAGAATGAAATTGCAGTGTGACACTTCGCTTCTTATAGTCCTGGTCGTGACGTCACTCGCTTTTGATTGGTTCTTTCTTTTCCTTCGTTTTGATTGGTTCGTTGTTTAGTCTATGATTTCCAGGCTTTCCACGTACTTTTTCACTTCGTCCCAATCGACCAAGGCTTCACTCACGTGACAGGCTTCCAAAAACGTCATCAGGTCGGCTCGATTACCGTGTTTTTGTCGCCAATGGTTGAACACGGTGAAAATTTGCATGCGTGCGCTGTTAGGATGACTCATCTTGGCTTGACTGATTCGCGCTTCTCTGATCCCCAGTTGTCTGCCAATACATTCCCAGCCTTCTCCCAGTTTACCGGACATGACATTGATATCCATTTGATCCAGAGACCATCGTTTCTTTTTCTTCGGCAAGTCGTCCATCCACTGGCGTATGGGGTCTTCTTTCTGTTCGACGAACTCGTCTTTGCGTTTGATCAACGCGGTCTTAAAGCCCGGTACCACCGTCCAGAACTTTTTCAAGGCTTTCTCGACGTCTTCTCGCCATCGTTGTTCGTCCTCCCACGTCTTGACTTGATCCCGTGGATCGTCCATCATACTGCCTAGCACGCTATCGATGTCTTGCAGTTTCGGCTCGTCCACCCAGAGGTAGTGATTGTAATCGTCCACGGGGTGTGAGGGTTGACCCGTTATGGAAGAAACGCCTAGTCCCAGACACGAGTGGTATCTCTGACTGGGATGTTCGTACTTGCAGCCGATACACTCTTCGTGTTGCCTTTCTTCTATAATGGGTAGGAAACATTTCAACACTCGAAAGTTGAGCCATCGTCGTCTAAGTTTCTCGATCATCTCCGTATTTTCTGCCGGTTCGTCATCTTCTTTGTTTGATCGCCATCGTCCTGAGACCCGAAAGTCAGTATCCATAGGGGTAAGTGTTGCTCGGTTGGCCATCGTCATTGAATTGAACAAACCGCTTGTCATACACGATTTTATACCGTTTGTTCTCGGGGCGTGTCCAAAGACGGCGGTCACGTGATCTGGTAATCTTGAACGGATTGGCTATGACCAGAGGTTCGTTTTGATTGACGTGCCGTACATTCTCCTTCATGATGGCGTAATTCAGCTGTTGGGAGGCACGATAATTCAAGGTGAATCCCCGGACTTTGCATACAGTTTTACCATCGCTCTGACGGTACGCGTAATTCTTTGGTCCTCCGCTAACAAATTCTCGAATGGTGACATCTTCGGGCAACTCGTTCTTCCACTGGCCCAAACTCGAACCTTCCGGGGGATTCCATGACGTGGGGTGGTATTGGTAGATGACGCTATCGGTGTCAAAATAGCATACACGCTCTCCCAACTTTTCCAAGACGGAATAGAGTTTTAAACGGGCCTGGGCAGTGACAAAGGCGGCGATAACCACGTTGGTGATGGGACAGGGTGCCACGTGTTCTTCTTTCTTCAGCGTTTCCATCAAGACCATGTTGTCGTTGACTAACTGCACATCTCGGACGGTCTGGGTCACGTCCAACATTTTTTCAAAGTAGACGCTGGGCTCCGTGATGTACTCGGTCTTGGGAAAGTTGTCTCTCTGTCCGAATTTACCCCATGCTGTGTTGAGTTGTAACTTGCTAAACGCCCGCATTCCTTTGTTGGGTTTTATCGACGCGGGATCCAGACGAATACCTTCTGTGTCGTACACTTCGTTGACGAAGCGGGCCTTGTCTTCTTCGGTGTGGCAGGTGTCGGGATAACCGCTGCTTTCCATCTTCTTCTTGAGGTAGTGGTTAATGTACCCCGTAAACAGACCACCCGTTTTGGCCTCGGGATCGTAAGTGCTGAATTCTTTCCAGTGCCAGACTTCGTAGACTTTCAGTACTTTGTATCCTAGGGCCACCGCTTTCTTCAGTTCCAGGGTGACAAATGTACCCACCCAGGCTCGCTGTTCGTCAGTGTGCTCACACGGTTGGTATTCCGCAATCTCCCCTTGTTGCATGTGTTCGTCGACGCAGCTTCGACACAGGGCAAACACCAATTTCTGTTTGCGCCGAAACGGGAGCACCGGGTGGAACAGGCCACGGGGTGGCAAGACGGAACACTGGATCAATCCTTCGTACTGCTGCCACTGGTCTTGATCGGGCTGTGTGACGATCGTGGGTTCCTTGATGGGAAAGGTACCGTACTTGCAGATGTAGGGGTACAGGGACACCACGTCGATGTAGCGCATGTCTTCCACCGACTCGTTCACCAACAGTTGAATGGCATTGGTTCTTCCGCCGAAGAAAGCGTTGCGGGGCATCAGAGGTTCGGGAGCGGGCCATTGCTGATCTTCCAAGCCTTGTAAAAATTCGTTCATCTCGGGATCGTGGCGTCGTTCTTCCTCCAGCTCACACTCCCACATGACGCGGATGGTCTGCATACCGTACTGCTCCTGGAGTCGACGGTGACGTTCTTGGGTCTTCTGGTACAAGTCCCTCATACTGCGAGATGGATCGTAGGGATGTTTATGCTGAAGGTCTTGGACGGGACCCGGATAACATTTGGGACAACCGTGAAAGGCACACCCGTGAAACTCGTACACCGTACCCGTGGTCGTGTCCATGCCATCTAAACTGTAAGGGCCAACTCGGCATTCATTACCGTTGCGGCCGTGTCGAATGTTGGGTAGTGGCGTCTGGTTTCGGAATGCAGCCATGGTCTGTCGGTGTTGTTCCCATTCCAACCATCGAAGAGCTTTGTTGGACTGTTGTCGAGGCTGGAAGCGGTGCCAGTCCTTACCACGTTTCGGCTGTTGCATCAGGGCTCGAGGAATGACGACGAGGGTATCTTTCTGTAGGTAGTGCGTGCGTAACACGCGACTGCAGGCAGAGGCCAGGGTCAAACTTTTTTCAAAGGGATCGATTCCCGTGTCCATGAGAAATATCTCGCGAAACACACCACAGCATCGGCGGAGGACATCGACGTCACTTTTACAGTAGGCGAGAATTTCCTGACGAAAATCAAAGACGTCGTGACTGTGTTGTTGGTACCACTGGTGAAATTTTTCTCGTTCCGATACACTCATGCCATCCGGATCGTAATCGGTGTCGGGAGGATAGGTGCCCACGTATTCTTCGTTCTCCGGTCTGTTAAAGTGGTGAGGGAAGTAACCTTTCTTGAGTTCTTGCAGGCCAAAGGTCTTGGGCATGTCCCGTAAAGCCATCGGTAGAAAGTTGAGGGAATCGATGAATTTTACCGTACCGACAGTGATCGTCATCGCTTTACCACCATTCATAATCACTTCGGGTTGCGCCACGGAATGTTTGTGCAGCGTCTGTAAAATCAGCAGTCCGTCGTAACCTTTAAAGTTGTGAGCCACGGCAATCACGGGACTCGATTCGTGACTGTCATGTTTCAGACCATCTACCACCGTACCGTGAGCAGCGAGTTGTAGAAACCATTTTCCCACATCGTCCAGTGTGTCTGGGCCTTTAAACACAATTTCTCGTTGGTGATTCCAGTACATGTCGCAATGATCGCAGGGATCTTGGTTGTCGATACAAAAGTGACAGCAGGTTTGCAGGACACATAGGTTGGGAATGTGTTCACCGGTATCTTGCTGGCATTCAAAGTCAAAGAAGACGAAGCGGGTTAATGTTGTCTGCTGTAGTTTGTCGATTTGGGTCTTTCGGTCTTTGTTCATGTCGATGGGTGATTTCAGTGGTTGGATGTAGCAAAACTGTTTCTCGGCCGTGTGCCACTCTCGGCAGATGGAACACTCGTATTCTCCGCATCGGTGTTCTTCCAAATTACGCTTGGCCTTGATGACGTCCCACTCTTTTTGACATTTCTCACATTTCTTCCATCGATAACACACACTGCACTTGGCTCTGGAACGGGTGGCGAGATGATTGTCGAAACACTGGCGGCTCACAAACACGCGATGACATCGGTAACACGTCTTTGTGTTGGGTTCAGGTGGACAGGGTGGACCCATTGTCTTACATCCTTGACACATCACGTGACACGAGTGTTTCTCTGCAGCATTGTATCCCACCTGACAGGTCTCACAAAAATACGACCTCTCCACAAAAGCGGGCATGGAGGTAATGACGTCATAATGCCTGTCGTGTAAATACAGGTTCAGATGTTTTGGGGTCCCGGTGACGTGTTTTGTTCCCCGATAGATCGCCTTCCCAAAGATGACCCGAGAGAAAACGTTGAGCTGATAACCTTGCTCTCCCAAATACTTGGCGTACAATTCCCAGGTTTCCATCCCCGTACAGGCTTGCCTGGCTCCACCGACGGCATCGATAAGGGCTTCGGTTTTCTTCGTCTGCCACGAATGGGGTCCTGCCCTCCTCTGTAGTCTGTTCCGTTCTCTTTCCCATTCAGGCGTGTCTTTTTTGTTGGCATAATGACGAGCGACGACAATGGCTCGCTGAAAACATAAGTCGTCGGCATTCTTTATGGTGACCAAACATTTCTTTCTCTTCAAATATTCGTCAAAATTTGCGCAGTGTCTCTTCTTCATGTTTGTTCCACCGCTACCTCTACCATCGGGAGGGGACACGTGACAGATACTCATGGACATGCGTTGATCCAATCTAAATTCTTCGTTACTCTGTAACACGGCTGCCACTTTCTGCAAAACGTCTTCGGCTTTCAACAAACGATGTTCACGGAAGGGTAACCAGATCGGTGTTTTGAGTCCTGGGTGACTAATGGCAATTCTAACGTAGTCACTTTCTCTGGCGTCCAAGGTTCGGCGAATTTCCTCGATGATGGCCTCAAAAGTGTCGTGTAGTTGTTGTGGTACATCGTTGGCTGGAACGTGGGACCAATCTTCCAAAAAGTCTATCTCCACACACAGTGATTCGGTTCTAAATAATCGGCTGTATCGTCTATCCACGGGTCGTAATGTAAAACTCATCTTGATTTGCTCGCTGATCGCTTAAAAATGACCGAAGCTGTCGCTTCCAGGCCTTTTATTCCTGTCACCATGAATGGACTCGTCCATGACGTCATACCCTACAAATGGACTCGTCCGTGACGTCATATCCATGCTATTACACATGTGCAATACTTAACGTCAGGTTACATGCGGTTGTGTAATACTGGATTTTCCATACGTCTATTTTTAGCATCAAACGTACACACATGCGCTGTATAACGTTACATCGCGTCTATATTTAGCCTCCAACGTACGCATAACGTTGCATCACGTCTATATTTAGCCCACAACGTTCAACCTACGATGCATAACATTATGCTCAGTACTTTGACGTCACTCCATGAATGGACTCGTCCGTGACGTCATACCACTCAAATGGACTCGTCCTTACGGTTTTAAAACGACACAACATCTGTCTCTCTATCAGTATCAGAATGGATGCTCCGGTGTTACGCATCGAAGACAACCACAGCACGGATACTCTCGTGTATCTCAGGGGTCACACGCTTGCCGTGATTACCCCTGACGATATCTTTGTCTTACCTGACGAGGTATTAAAAACACCTCCCAGGAAAAGACCTCCTCCCGAATTAGTGGAGGCCATTAGACGCAACCGACATAAAGTGCGTCGTACCCTCACATTTGAGTGAGGACAACGGCCCTTTTCAGGGCCAACCAACGGCCCTTTTCAGGGCCAACTTAATCAATGGAAAAGAGTTGTTTCCCCTTCCCTCTTCTTCTTCTTCTTCTTCTTCTTTGTCTTCTTCTTCTCTCTCTCTCTCTCTCTCTCTCTCTCTCTCTCTCTTTTCCCGCGCGCCCCTCTTCGTACGTCATGCACGTGCAAGGGGTCACGCACGTGCAAGGGGTCATGCAAGGGGTCACGCACGTGCAAGGGGTCACGCACGTGCCAGGGGTCACGCACGTGCAAGGGTCACGTGCACGCACATGCACGCACGCGCATGCGCGCACGTGCGTCCCTCAACAAGCCCCCTAACTACTACATCACGTGATGATATAGGACTATAATCAGCTACCAGTGTTAGCTATATGAGAATTATAATACTGTTGCATCTGCGCCCTGTAACTTTCCAGATGACTTTGTCCGAAAAACATGTTTGCAGGAAAAAAATGTCCAAAGATTGCTTGGAAGACAGTATGTCCACACTTTCGTAAGAAATGCCCATCTTTCGTAAGAAATGCCACACTTTTCTAAGAAATGCCATACTTTCCTAAGAAATGCCACATTTTCCTAAGAAATGTCAGGGTTTCCTAAGAAATACCACGCTTTCCTAAGAAATGCCACACTTTCCTAAGAAATGCCACTTTTCCTAAGAAATGCCACACTTTCCTAAGAAATGTCACGCTTTCCTAAGAAATGCCACACTTTCCTAAGAAATGCCACACTTTCTAAGTATTGCCACACTTTCCTAAGAAATGCCACACTTTCCTAAGAAATGTCACGCTTTCCTAAGAAATGCCAAACTCTCCTAAGAAATGCCACGCTTTCCTAAGTATTGCCACACTTTCCTAAGAAATGCCAAACTTTCATAAGAAATGAAAAACTCTCCTAAGAAATGCCCCACTTTTCTAAGAAATGCCACGCTTTCTTACGGAATGCCACACTTTCCTAATAAAAGTATAATTGACGTAAAATCAAAATGGTTTGAATCGTATGGATCGAGATAATCTTCATTCCCAACTGTTTACCCTCACTACAAAGGCAAGTGTAGTTGCATTGTAAGAAACTACCAAAAACAGACGTATATTCTAATCCACGCGTGTACCAAATCATCAGTTGAAACACTCAGCCATGCAACACCATTGGGAACAATAGTTAAAATAACCCTAACAGTTTTATGGACGCAATAAACCACTTTCGTTTGCATTTCAGAAACATGCTAAAACTGGGAAATTCTTTAGAGTGGCAGGATGCTATGGAATTAATGACAGGACAGAGAAAGATGGATGCTGGTCCATTGATGGAATATTTTAAACCCTTGATGGATTGGTTAGAAGAAGCGAATAAAGATGAACCACAAGGCTGGACTGATCTTTGTCCTGATCCCGATACAGGTTCGTCTATAAATCGTAATGATCTGGATATATTCGTAAAGGTTATTCTACTTATATTGTCATTGATTACCACGTACTAACTTTTGACGTCTCGTCCACAGAGTCATTTTGTGGCTGAATAATACAAAACACATTAATTGCCACATGTATTAAATAGATGTATACTCTGAATATACCATTTGACGAACACCATCTGCACCGGGAACATATTGATCATTGCCTTTAACTATCTCATAGTAGTGACCGGACGAGATACTGTGACAGCATTCATTGACCCGCGACCATAGATCTTCTCAGGAGGTATGCACGGCACAATTGTACATTTACGTTATGATATAAGTCTATTATATCCGTCTTCCATTAGCCCAGGTTTGGTGCAGAAGAGTAGGACGTTAAACCCCATTTCATTTCATTTCTATTATACCTCAATTGTATCCTGTTTTCCTGTATATCAGGCGCGGATACAGAGGGGGTGCACCCGGCGCACGCCCTCTCTATTTTTTTGCGGTGGCGAACAATTTTTAGCTCCATATATTCTCGCGGGAAAGAAGAACAAAGACAGTTTAGGTTGGAAATCGTAATTTACAGTACTATTATGATATTAGTCCTTGTGGGAATTTTTGTCCACTCAAAAATCACGTGCCGGGCTTCGCACTCTCAACTTGGTGCAGCACCCCCCCCCCCCCTTTCTGAAAATCCTGGATCTGCCCCTGTATATAGAAGTTCCGGTAACACCCAGAAACATGGACTCTCAAAGCATGATGCTGTTGTTGTCTATGAGTGACGTTGATCTTCAGGGACTATCAGCGACACTGATTATCTTTTTATGTCTTCAGGGAATATTAGAGACATGAATTATTTTTATGTTTATCAGGCACTATCAGTGACATTAATCTAGCAGAACAGTTTTTAACAACGTATGGACATGGGGCTGAGAAGGTTTTATATAAATCAGCCGAGTTAGAGTGGATATATAATACTAATCTCACAGACTATAACTCTAAACAATCGGTAAGTTTATTTGACTCACTAGAACATTCGATAACACTTTCTATTAACGGTGTCAAAGCAGACTTTGAAATGCCCGAGTACTATTACTATTATGAATATCATTATTATTATTATTATCATTGTTTCCATTTTCTCCTTTTTTGTATATGGTTGATCTGTAATAACCAAAGCCACTGATAACAGGATCTCATATTGATTCGAGTGGCGTGGTTCCGATTACAGACCTCTACATGGCAAGGACAAGGGTCGCCTCTCTAACCTCGCCCCCACCTACGATGGCATAGATGCCCATGCGCATGCCCATATAGAAAGATATGTTGAGTAAAGTTTAAACACTATGTCTCTATCTGTCTTTTTAAAGGTGGTGGTTGGATCGCCTCATGGTTAACACGTGCGTGTTGGATTATAAAATTGAACCATACGTTAGTCCCTAAATGACATAGTTTATGTCGATTGGACGTTACATCCCATTTCTATCTCTTTTTCTTTAAAGGTTGAGTATAGCCTGAAGGTCTCTGAGTATTTCAGCGAAGCCTCTCGAAATGCTTCGATGTTTGATTGGGAAAATTTCCAGGATAATTCAACAGTTCGACAGTTTGATTCAGTAGCGGATCTCGGCACGTCAGCTTTAAAGGATAAAGATAAATTAAAACGGGTAAGTTTTAATGGTGATGGGTGCTGTGCACAAGACAGGCATGGTATCTGAGTACAAGGCATCAGCATTATTAACGATTGTCATGCACGATATAGAGCATGTTTGCTATTTCCAGAATACCCGATAACATTTATCATACCTACGCCTGCAATAGGAAGATTTAGATTTTACATAATGTATGTTTAAATTTACCCAGAATGATTATTTATCAATTAAGTAATATATAATTAATAATTTATATAACATTTAATGCCTACAGAAAGACCTGCAATAGGAAGCGTGGCAAGGAGTGGGGTTGCCTGTCCAACCTCGTGGGTTTTCTCCAGGTACTGCGGTTTCCTCTCACTGCTAAAGATCCCAACGCGCAAGCGAATTATTGAAATAAAATTAAACCAGATGTTAGTCCCGAAATGACCTAGTGTGTGTCGAGTGGACGTTAAACCCCATTTCTCTCTCTCTGTTTCTTGCAATAGGAAGATTTACCACTTGAATAATGTATGTTTAATATTTTAGTTGAGTGAAGTTACGAGTGAAATGGAGAGTATATACAGCAAGGGTCAAGTTTGTTTGAGTGGACAATCAGAATGTATGAATCTAGATCCAGGTAAAATGATACGTACTCATATTTTATTTTCCCCGTGCCAAACGGAGGGGATATTGAAATGCGCGGCGCCGTCCGCCCACCTATCCCTCCGATTAGGATCAAGTTATATTTATAGGACGGCTTTCATGAGTTAACAAGTTTAAATCTGTTAACCAATGAAGCGTGCTATAAATGACTTGTAATACTGACACTTGCTCAACTTGCTTGTTGTTATTGCACAGAAAACACACCCCACTTCTCTATATGATTTCTACTAAAATTAGCGTAAGCCAGCAAAAGTGTGCAATAACATTGAAAATATCTAGTTATTACATACTTACGCTCCAGTTAGTTTAGGAGAGATAAAACAATCTGCTTATTCAACGAAAAGAACAAAGAAAGACCTCCTGTCCGTGTTACAATGACTCTTAGCGTACCACTACATTATTATTATATTATGTTTTAGAATTGACCAGATTCTATATCTTTAAAGTACCACTACATTATTATATTATGTTTTGGGTTAGCTAGATTTACTATTACCAAGACTACCATTATATTAAAGTATTATATTTTAGGATTAACAAGATTATTGAGAAGTTCCAAAAACTTCACGGAGTTGACAGAAGTATGGAAAGGTTGGCGAGATCAAGTGGGGCCAAAAATTAAACCTTTATATGAAGAATTTGTAGAGTTGAGTAATGAAGCATACAGAGCGGCTGGTGAGTAGGATAGAATTATGAAACTAGCACATGAATATATAGCGACTAGTGAGTGGGATAGGACTATCTTTAAACAGCACACCGACAGGAATCACGCCGGAAAATCCAGATGAACGTTCTCGGCCAACGCCGGGATCGACCATTGGACGCCGAATGCAACAAAATCGTTTAAGTATTGAAATGGAGCGAATCTTGGACTGATATGAGATTTAACTTAAATCATAGTTTGCAATAGTTTCATTTAAAATGCCTCAAATAATGACGATCTACAGTATTGGGCACAGTCCTTAAAGTAGTAATGTATGTTAAATGATAACTTCAAGATGAAGTTGATGTCTATCTTCAAAAGAGATTTCTTTCAATTAGTTTGTGTGATTTGGAGGTATTGTATGTTGTACAGGCTTTACCATACCCAACATTACTAAGCAGTACCCCCCCTGCTCAGGCTTGAAAATTTGAAACTTATATCTATGCGATTTTATTGGCGATTTTTAGACCTGTAATTTTGGAATTTACCTTCTGGAAATACGTCAGAATGCACCAAATTGAATCTAATTTACCAAATTTTTCTGGGGGAGGGCCCCCCCCCCGTTAATTGGTTGAGCGCCTTGGGCCCTGGCGGCGGTGGGCGTAGTTAAGCAATTATCAAACCTAGACCCCCCCCCTGCAAAAAATCCTGGATCCGCGCCTGTATCCATTATGTATACTATATGTATGTAATTATATATGTATGTATATATATTATATGTAAATGTATCTAAATCGTGGAGAGAGGGGTTACACACAGGCATGGCCTGTTCCCCAATCCAAATCCAAATTTACTGAATGAAAATATTGTTTATAAAAAAAAACTTTAAACCACCAGGGCTTGTGTCTGGATTTCGGAAGTGTACGGAAATGTACGGGAATGACCGAGTGCCAAATATAATTTGTAACAATATCTGTATGTTGTATTTTCCAGGTTATAATAACACCGCTGAACGCTGGATAGAACAATACGAGACTAAAACATTGGAATCAGATTTACAGGAACTGTTGGAACAACTGAAACCTCTCTATCAACAACTTCATTCCTATGTTAGAAGAAAGCTAATAAAACAATATGGCGATGCTAACTTTCCAAAATCTGGTCATATCCCAGCTCATTTATTAGGTACATGTATACAAGCCTTGACTTATTGGGGGGTTGGATGGCTGAATGGTGAGCAGTGCGCGCTGTATCATAAAGCCTGTCTTTGAGTCAACTGACGTGGTTTCAAATCCCTGGTTGTGTGTTTGTCCAACAACAGCCTAGACTGTGTCGAGCGGACGTTAAAATCTACTTCTTAGACTTTGCCCCTCGGTTACGACAATTTCCGTTCGTTCCTGGGGGTTTACGTCCACTTCCACCAAGGGTGATATTGTAGACAATGTGAATTATATAAGACGTGGTGGTTTTTAATGTTTGTTTCAAGTAAATGTAGATTGTATTTTGGATTACAGATAATATATGGGGTCATTCCATGTCAAGTGGGTCAATTTTCAGAAATTTGGGAAATTGACCCCCTTGAAAAAATCTGGAAAAAATATATGTTATTGTACATCTAAACTCTAGAAACTGTGCAAAATATGTGGGTGTGTAGCATGAAAATTGACTGAGATACGGGCATTTAAGTTTCATGAGTTACCAATAAGTTTTCGAAACAAAATATATATCACTAATTTACTTGAGTTCCAGATATCTTGATTTTACCTTTCTAGTGAAGATATACCGCTCAAATTTGGTAGTCTTGAAGAACTTTTTGTGTAGATTATGAATCTGCAATCAGATTACCGGTGAGTTGTAGGGTTCGCATGCTACTTGGCCACGAAAATGACAAAAATTTGGTGCAGTTGTATATTGTCTGGATTTTGAAGTGCTCCAGGTGCTACAAAGTAATAGATATAGACCCAAATATTGGTATATCCAGAGATTGCCAGTAGTACTACATACGAAGCGAATGAAAACGCACCAGTCTTGAATAGATTCCCAGAAAATTGACCGCGAAAATGGTTTCAGACACAAATTTTCGAAAATTGTCTCATATTTTCGAGCCGATATAACCCGGTAGATGAGCACCTAAAAATCTGATTATAGTTTGTAAATATAGTTTGTGCTTATGTTTTCAACATATGTAAAAGCCATTCTTGTCCCGGGCCATTTTGATATTTTTTCAATTTTTTGAAAATCCGTGATTTGGGTCATTCCATGTCAATTATCACCCAACCAGGTAAACAGTACCTGATTCGATTTTGCCGAATTTTATTTTATATGTCTTTTAGGGCTGAAAAAGCTTATAATCCTAATTTTAACTTTGTCCGACTAACAGTTCCTAAGATACTGTCCACCAAATTTTGGAGATTTTCAGCTAAAATGGGTTTCATCGACATTATTCAAATGACCATAACCCAGTAACCAAAATGTTAAAATTGCTGGAATAAGTGTTTTTGGAATGGGAAAGATAATGACATGCTGTTTGAATCATAGATATCCATCTTTAGGAAAGTCTGCGGAAGGTTACTATGTATCCTCAGAGCTTATCCATGAAGACAATCCTGCTTTAAGTGTGAAGACACTGATTTTAAGTCTCACGTGTGAATATTTAACTTGATTTTACATGCTTATAAAAGATATTACACCTCCAGTTGTTTAACGGTGTGTAGAAAACATGTTGAGCTAAACTTTTCATGCAAGTTCATCCCAAGGTCACATGGTCTATAAGGTCAATTCAAATTCAAAAGGTCTTCACTCTTTTAAAACACACCCGGATGTCAAAAATAAGTGTAGATTTAGAATTCTTGTGGAATTCCCATCCCTGGAAGACATATTCCAGCAATTTTGACCGATCAGTTACTGGGTACGGTCATTTGAATAATGGCAGCCACGCCCACTTTTTCCGAAATTCCCCAAATTTGGTGGACCGTATCTCAGGAACTGTTGGTCGGATCAAGCTAAAATTGGGAATATTAGCTTTTTCAGCCAAAATAAATGTCTAAACCAAATTTCATTGGGTGATAATTGACAAGGAACGGCCCATAACACAGATTTTGAAAAAATCTTAAAAATATTGAGATGACATGGGACAAGAATGGTTTTAACATATGTTAGAGACATTAGTACAAACTATAATTCCACCAAGTTTCATATTTTTAGGTGCCCATCAAACAGGGTTCAATCTGCTCCAAAATACGATTGCTGA
This sequence comes from Patella ulyssiponensis, assembly GCA_963678685.1. NCBI lineage: Eukaryota > Metazoa > Mollusca > Gastropoda > Patellidae > Patella > Patella ulyssiponensis. The sequence goes on from OY783230.1 coordinate 76,217,264, forward strand.
CATAGATTAACACAAAACACAGATTTTCAAAAAATTGAAAAAATATCAAAATGGCCCGGGACAAGAATGGCCTTTACATATGTTGAAAACATAAGCACAAACTATATTTACAAACTATAATCAGATTTTTAGGTGCTCATCTACCGGGTTATATCGGCTTGAAAATATGAGACAATTTTCGAAAATTTGTGTCTGAAACCATATTCGCTATCAATTTTTGGGGAATCAATTCAAGACGGATGCGTTTCAATGCGTTTCTTATGTAGTACTACTAGCAATCTCTGGATATACCAATATTTGGGTCTATATCTATTACTTTGTAGCACCTGGAGCTCTACAAAATCCAGACAATATACAATTGCACCAAATTTTTGTCAGTTTTCATGGCTAAGTAGCATGCGAACCCTACAACTCACCGGTAATCTGATTGCAGATTCATAATCTACACACAAAGTTCTCTAAGACTACCAAATTTGAGCGGTATATCTTCACTGTAAAGGAAAAATCAAGATATCTGAAACTCGAGTAAATTAGTAATACATATTTTGTTTCGAAAACTTATTAGTCACTCATGAAACTTAAATGCCCGTATCTCAGTCAATTTTCATGCTACACACCACATATTTTGCACAGTTTCTAGAGTTTAGATGTACAATAACATATATTTTTTCCAGATTTTTTCGAGGGGGTCAATTTCCCGCCACTGACCCACTTGACATGGAATGACCCTATGGCACTTGTAATGTTATATAATAAATACTATATTGTTTTATTAAAGGTAACATGTGGGCTCAGACGTGGGGTAATATATATTCCATGTTAGAACCATATCCAGGAAAGATCAGTATAGATGTAACACCTGAGATGATTAAACAGGTAATACAACCATCAAACTATCATCAACTACATATATTATATACATATGTAACAATGACATTAGTTCTGACGAGGGAGGGTGGGTGGGTGGGTGGATGGCCGAATGGTTAACGCATGCGCGTTCTATCATAAGGTCTGTCATTGAGTCTACTGACGTGGTTTCGATTCCCTAGTTGTACGTGACAAGCAGTAGGGTCGCCTGTCCAACCTCGTGGGTTTTCTCCTGTTTCCCCCCACTGCTAAAGACCCTACCCACAAGGGAATTATTGAAATAAAATTGAACCAAATATTAGTCCCGAAATAACATAGTTTGTTTCGAGAGGAGACATTAAACCCTATATATCCATTTCTGACGAGCTCCCAAGATGAGCGAAAAGTACTTTATAAATGTTAAAATGTTAAAATGCTCAGTAATCTTTTCACCGTTTAGCGGTTTTTGTATATCCGAAAATAATGCACTACTTTGTATCTTTGTATCTTTGTACGTGTACAGATTGTATCAGATATAACACAGAAATAGTATCACAACTGTAACATTGCACTACTTCGTTTCACGGTAAACGATGAAAAGGTGTCACGAAGCAAACTTTCCCTTATATCACAGTGTATGCTCATCTTCATTATCCCACACGGCCCTGAAGAATAGGCCGATAAACCTTTTTTATTTCTTTACACTTCTGATACAGCGACGTCAACTGTACACATTTCAAATGTAACGTCTGTGAATGGTGACACGTTTCCTTACACAAATTAGTACCGCCCTGTACAAATTTAAGATTGTTAGATATGATATTGGAAAATATGTCTCATTTTTAGAACTATACAGTCTTGAAGATGTTTGAAACGGCGGAAGAGTTCTTCTTATCTCTGGGTTTAAAGAAGATGCCAGAAACGTTCTGGAAGAGATCAATGCTGGAGAAACCTACTGATGGCAGAGATGTCGTCTGTCATGCATCCGCATGGGATATTGGTAACCGCAAGGATTTCAGGTACTGCTATATGATAGAAGGAACAATATTACTGAAACCCAAAAATTGAATATAACGTTTCGTTTAAAACGTATGAATAAAAAGCAATTAGTGAAAACTAACAAGTACTACCCCTGTCCACTTATACGGAGTGTATAAACTCTTTGCGAATATCATTTGCCAGAATTATATCATGGGCTGATTATTATGCATTTTCAATCGTGCTGTAGGACAAAATGAGCATGACATTCTTCGTACACTACAATCTCCAATATTAATTTTAAGCCATTAGCAAGGGACAGCGTGAAGTCGTTCGAATTGGACGGAAAACACAGGTCCGGTGTACACATTCGCAGTTAGAATTCTATATAAGATTATAGCGCCGCTGTCCGGACAAAATTTCTCCCATAGCACACTGTATGTCGTATGCACGCCTTCGTTAGTTTAGTCCCGAAATGACCTAGTTTGTGTCGAGTGGAGGTTAAACCCCATTTCTCCCTCTCTCTCTCTCCTTCGTTAGCCCAGTCGGAGCAGAACAATAGGAAGTTAAACCACATTTCATTACATCCGCCATTAAGATTGAAAAGTACCGAGTTGACATAGTCTGATTATATTTTACAAAATCTCCGTCCATGTAATTAAACCATGATATAACAGCATAACAAGTTTATTGTTTATTAAAATACCGAGTACATGCATAGAGATAGACACAATTAAAGTACGTGGATTTCAAAATGACATATTTAGCGGGTAGAAGCAACAGTCGGTTGCGAGAGAAGGAGACACCCCCCCCCCCCCCCCCCTACGCCGACATTCAGTTACAGCAAGAATAACTCGTTCGCATTGCAAAGTAGGATCGATTGTTTTCAACAAAACAGTTTTAAACACGACGGCACCATCCACCTCTATTATAATAATGTAAGAATAAAGTGTAAACCCACACGCTGACACCTTTTGTATTATTAATTTGCTATTTCCATAATATTTAGGTGTAAGATAAAGTGTAAACCCACACGCCGGCGACACCTTTTGTATTCATATTGTTAATATGTTATTTGTAAAATTCACTTGTAGAATTAAATGTAAACCCACACGCTGGCGACATTTTTTTTTATATATTATTATATTTTTAATTGGTTATTTGAATAATTTACATGTAAATCTTATAGTTATTAATTTGTTAATTGTATAATTTACATATAGAATCAAGATGTGTACGGATATTACGATGGAAGATTTGATAACCATACACCACGAGATGGGACATATACAATATTATCTACAGTATAAAGATCAACCCATATCATTCACCAGTGGTGCTAATCCAGGTCAGTTTTACCATCAACATTTCAAATAAATATCATATACATCTCAAATAATCATACAGCTCAAATAAATTCCATATATCTCAAATCTATCACATATCCTAACCTCTTGGCCACATGGTTCCAAACAATATTACAACAGGAGAACCACAACGTATAAGGATATGTCTAACCAGGTCCATAAAAACGTACAAGACGATGTCTCACCAGGGCCTAGAGCCATCATAGCCAAAGAGACAATATAGCATCAGACGTAAGAGTAAAACAGAACTGGCTTAAATGTACAATTGATACAATTATTGTTTGATTAAAACGAAGGATTGATACAGGATTGAGTTTTAACACTACAATTATTGTTTGATTATTACAGGATTTCATGAAGCAGTTGGAGATGTTTTAGCTCTATCAGTATCTACACCAAGTCATCTACATACAATAGGTTTACTACCACAACTAGTAGAAGATGAGGGTTAGTATTTAACATATCTTTCGTTTTAGGACAATGTCACTTAAAGCCCCAATAACACTCTTGTTGTAACTTAATAATATGTCCCAATCTTCATTCTGGTCAACAAATTGTATTATTTTACAATATTCCAATTAATTGATGATATAAATTTCATCTTAACACACCTAATTTAAAAAATTGGAAAAATTCAACTAATTGAATTGAAAAGTCTAACGTAAACCTTTTCAAATGTGACTTTGATTTAAAATATTTTCGAACCCTCTGGACAAGTAAAATATGATGTAATGGATAATTTACACAACAGGTAGGACACTTAAACATCTAGTACTTAGAATAAGGCTATTATTTATTTTCTGGGACTGCCAAGCCAGCAAGAGTGTTATTGTCCCTTTAATTATGTGCATCTGAGCAATGCAATATGGTAATGATATGGACGATAATTTCACAATTCGCTCAGCACATTCCCTTATTCTACATCTGGCCTCGGCTGTATGACCTTAATTGATATATACCAACACCTATACATGTACTTATAAGGAAAAGTTGCCGCTTTTAGAAAGAAGTTCTCAAAATTGCGTCGTTCGAGCAATGTGTAGAATCGTCAGTGCAAAGTTGTCCCTGTTTAAAATAAATCGGATAAACTTGAAAGAAAACAGCTTCAGACTTTGAAAAATCTTTGTATGATAAAACATTCTTCAAAGGTGTCGTCATGAGCAACGAGTGTAGTATAGCTAACCGTCATAAATGTCAAATAACGGAAATTTATAGTTTAATGGTTAATATTCAATTATATTTTTGATCTTCTAGAAGTAGTTCTTTGACCCCAATTTGAAATTTTGTCCTTTCAGAGACTGACATCAACTTTTTAATGAACATGGCTTTAGATAAGATCGCCTTCTTACCGTTTGGCTATCTGATCGATCAGTGGCGCTGGAGTGTTTTTAGAGGTGAAACGCCAGCAGAAGACTATACCAGAGAATGGTGGAATTTAAGGTAAAACTCGGAATTGAAAAAAATAGCCCTGATCGATCCTTAGGCCCCGAGTTCACCCTTGTTCAATATCTACTCAACTTTCTTTTATCCAGAAGCACAAAAAACTGCACATGAGGTAAAACAAGCGACCCAACTCATTGTCATTACTTTCATGAAATTGAAATCATGCCTCACAGTCTAGTCCATCGAAAACCCACCCATATTCGTGTGTGGTCGTAACTTTTCGCTTTAATATCATGCAGCATTGACCTAATTAACGATGCAGCATTGACCTAATTAACGATGCAGCATTATCCTAATTACCGATGCAGCATTGACCCAATTACCGATGCAATACATACTTACCTAATTCACTATGCGACAGTTACCTAAGTACATACCATTGATGGGATTTTCAACGATCTAAACTGTTCGATATACCGATGTTATAGAAACAGTTTAAAGCGCCAATACCACTCTTGTTGTAATTGAATAATATGTCCCAATCTTTATTCTGGCCAACAAATTGTATTATTTTACAATATTCAAATTAATTGATGATACAAATTTCATCTTAACACACCTAATTTAAAGAATTGGAAAAATTCAACTACATGATTTGAAAAGGTTAACGTAAACCTTTTCAAATGTGACTTGGATTTTAAAATATTTCCGAACCCTCTGAACAAATAAAATATGATGTAATGGATAATTTACACAACAGACTAGGTAGGACACTTAAACATCTAGTACTTAGAATAAGGCTATTATTTATTTTCTAGAGCTGCCAAGCCAGCAAGAGTGTTATATTGTCCCTTTAATATGTTCTATATTCCAGATGTAAACATCAAGGTGTTGCACCACCAGTATCACGTGGTCAGGATGATTTTGATCCGGGTGCTAAATACCACGTGCCGGCTAATACACCATATATAAGGTAAAATAAACATTTAAGGCTAATTTATTCTTGTAGGCGTTTTGTTGTTTTAATCAGATTATAGCAGAGAGAGTGGGGGATGGGATTTAATGTCCACTCGATACAAACTATCGTTTGGTTCAACCTTATTTCAATAATTCGCTTGCGCGTAGCAGTCATTAACAGTGTGTGTGTGGGGGGGGGGCGTAATTGGATTATACTATCATATGCAAGATATTTTGGAATGTCTAAATTACCCGTATTATGTTTTGTCTTCCAGATATTTTGTAAGTTTTGTGATACAGTTTCAGTTCCACCAAGCATTATGTGATGCTGCTAATCATACAGGTCCTCTGTATAAATGTGATATATACAGATCTACAGCTGCAGGGGAGAAATTAGCGTGAGTAGTATTTCAGAGTATAACCCACAAGGTTGGATAGACGACCCTAGGAACCACGCCAGTTGACGCAATGGCAGACATTATGATATAATGCGCTAACCATTTGCCCCCCACCCTTGTGTATAAAGAACCCGTTATTAATCTTTTGAAATGAAATGGAGTTATGTGGCACGTCAGCTCCAATGGGGCTATATTACTCCAATTACACCCGAAAAAACCCCGGAATACTTATATACTTGAACAGCACTAATACATGTTATGAGTATTTAAACATTAAACAATTTTGTCAAACTTTAAAGCATATAAACACTTCCGAAATTAATAACAAACTGACAATCCTCACCAACCAGTATTGTGGATACACAGCTCACAAGATTGTGGATTGTGGCATGATAGTGAGGTCGAGTAGTTTGTATTTTCGGTTGTCGCTAGATAGAAATTAAACTATAAGACCTATAGTTTAATCACAGTCCCAATATTTCCCAGGATTTCCTTGAATTGTGGAGGCATTGTAGAAACATTTAACACATTTCATTCATTTGTGACATAATCGTGAGATTGTAAAGCTGGCTAAAATTAATTTTATAGTGTTATTTTTGATGAAATTATCATTTTGGGTATTCTTATAATCCCAATCTGACCATATTAATTATTATACAAAATCTTGCAGTGCCATGTTGAGATTGGGGTCATCCACACCGTGGCAGGACGCTATGGAAGCCATAACAGGACAAAGAAAGATGGATGTGAGACCTTTGGTAGAGTATTTTAAACCGTTGTTGGAATGGCTGGAGAAAGAGAATGCCGGTCAGTCATTTGGATGGTCAGAAGAATGTCCTCAAGGTTTAGATGGATCTATCAGAGATTTAAATGCTGCCAGGAAATGGTTACAGACATTTAATAATGAGTATGCTATGAAAGTCTATGAAGCCACTCTAGCTGAATATAATTATAATGTGAATATAACACAGGAAACAAAACAAATACGAGTAGGTATTTAATAGAGAATCTCCTACGAGTCTTTTTTGATATCAAAAAAGACGAGTTGGCGATTTTATTTATCACCCAACCCTTTCTTACATGCGCAAATAAATAAATATAATTCTTTGGTGTAGATTTCACTTTTACTGTATCTGACTACATTACTGCGTAGCGATACATCATTTTATAACATCAGCTTACCTATATATATTGACCCAATATTTCATTCAAGGTCAATTAAATAACCATGTAAAGCAATTTCATGTAAAGCAATATCTCCTAAGGAGATAAGCAGTAAATTATGTAATTTATCACACAAGCGATATCTATTGTCAAATGTGTTATTGGGCGATAAACTGCTATTTTAGACACAGACAAAATTCAACGATTATATGGAATATAGATATTCCAAAAATATACTTTTGTTTGGTGTTGGCTTGTGGGGTCAAAAAATGTTTAAAATGCTTATATTAATAAACTCAAATTATGCGAAATGAAATGAAATGAAATTGGGTTTGACATCCTACTGTTCTGCTCCCATACTGGGCTACTGAAGACGTGCATACGCTATACACTGTGGGAAATTTTGTCCGGACAGAGGCACTATGGCCTACTCTTATATCGAATTCCAACTACAAGATATCTTTTACATGCACGCTAATGTATACACGGGGCCTCAGTTTTTCGTCCTATCCGTTATCAGGCCCGTAGTCCTGCACTACTGACAAGGAGAAACCCAAGTCGGAAAATCCCAATACAGGGATCGAACACTTGACAAAATGATGCGGTTGAATATACAGACTTTTTAGAGTTAGATGCACCCGAATTGAAAGTAAATGGGGTTTAATGTCTCGTCCAAATAATTCTTCAGACATTGTAATATTATGCCTTTCATGATTTTAGATTCAGAGAAACCTTGAACTAGCCGAGTTTTCTAAAGAATATGCCGAGAAATCGACTGCTTATGATTGGAAGAACTATCCCGAGGGTTTGGTCAAACGTCAGTTCAGGAAATTAAATGATATTGGTACCAGTGTATTGAAAGATTCTTCTAAATTAGCACTGGTAAGTTAAGAAGCAGTTATGTGGCTGTGTTACTTTACTCTGTTAAGGAGTTGGTTGTCAAACTTTACATGGTAAGAGAGTGTAATACCATGTTTAACCCGGTACGTTTGTATCGTGGACGTTTGGCACTAACCACCAATTCACATTGACACTGAAAGTTGGTATTTTCTTATATTTAGTATCACAGAGTTTTAGATCGTAGCACAGAGTTCCATTCTCAATATCGCAGAGTTCCATTTACAAGAGTTTCATTACAAGTGTTTCATTTCATTTAACAGAGTATGACAAAGTTTTACTCTAAAGAATAGGTTTTTATTCAAAAGAGTTTCAAATATAGTAGCACATGAATAAGATAAACGTTGCTGAGAGTCATTCACACAGAATTAACAGTTTTATTAGCTAAATATATCTGGGACATGCCTTTAATAACATTGTGTGTGTTTTGTAGATGGAATCACTGCGTTCTGAAATGGAAGGAATTTATAGTGTGGGTAAAGTGACCATGTCAGATGGCAGAATTCTAGAATTGGAACCAGGTGAGTAAAAGTAATTAGTTCCGTTTGTATGCTGCCTTTGTGAAATTCACCCCTTATGGTTTAGGACCATTACAATGTATGCCTAATTTACAATAATGTGGGTGGATGGTAAAACGAATATAATCCTCTTCTTTAGTCCCTTTCATTCCCAATGGTGTGTAGAGACTTCCCAATAAATGTCCATGGATTACAGATGCTTCCTCCCGTTTACATTAGCACGGACGATGCGTGGGACGTTGAACTCCCCAATATTGATGCAGCTCATTTTTCCAGGACGTCACTGGTAGCTATATCTCACTGAACCAATTAACTTGACCATGGTATTAATTTTAAGTAGAAATGCAAAATAACAATAAAGTTATCCATTATTATTTTTATTTTTTTAAAAAAAGAACCCCATCAACTATGTAAAATAACACAGTAAAATAACAAATTGATAAATGTTGCCTTGATTTATCATTTAGTCATTAATCAGTCAATAATTACTATGTCTAATGCATAAAAGATTCCCGTGCAATCTCCGGTCTTATCTTCATTGGCCCACTCGGAACAGAACAGTAGGACGTTACCCCTCATTTCATTTATATTTATTCCATTGCTTTGATGTGAATACTATTGCTTTAAATTGAAGGATTAACTAAGTTAATGGCGGAATCTAGAGATGCTAATGAATTATTAGAGGCGTGGAAAGGATGGAGAGATGCTACAGGAAAGCACATGAAAGATCAATATGAAGAATTTGTTAGTTTGAGTAATGAAGGTGTGAGGGAACTTGGTAAGCTATGTACTGTATATTTAATGAGAGAGAGAGACAGACAGATAGGGATGTCAACGTCCACTGACTTATGGTTAACACCGGACCGCATGTGTTGATTTGTTCATTTAATTGATTCCAAACCTAGTTATTGCTGAAAATGAATATCCCGGTCATATGTCAAATGCAAGTTAATAAACTGTGCTTTCAGTCTTTTGGTAGACATAGTCAGCGGCCCTGTCCTATTATTAAGTCACCACTGTTCGACATGCCATTGTAATAAGTAAGACTTGTACATTTTTCAGTTTGTATGGAATTTATGGTAACACAGTTACCGACTGTATTCATTAAGTAATATTAATGTAAGCTGTTTTCATTCACGCCAAAGTATATTTTTATATTGTAGATTATAAAGACACGGGGGAATACTGGAGATCTTGGTATGAGAGTGAATCGTTTCAACAAGATTTACAGAATCTACTTACACAGATACAACCACTGTATAAACAATTACATGGATATATTAGAAAGCAACTGAAACAAGTTTATGGTGATAAAATATTCCCTTACAGTGGACATATACCAGCACATTTACTCGGTATGAAATATTTCCATATAATTATTTTGTCTTTGCAGTATGTATACTATATTTGCCTGCTAATCACATACCTATATTATTTGCTTTATAAAGAATAGAATATCCCCATCGAAGCGTCACGTAGTATTCATCAGATTGTACCTTGTGTTAATAATTATTTTGATATTTTAATGAAACACAGTTTTATTAAAATTTCGGGCATTTTTCTACATATACTATTCAAAAAAAGTAGGGGATATTTGATTTTGGGGGCATAATACTAAAATATGCAAATGACTACGAAAAAAGTCACTATAGAACATAACAGAAGAAGCATTTCCAGTTACATGTGACGCCCAAACGCACCAATAGCTACCGCATGGAATGCAGGTGATGCTTGGGATCATCATGGGGGTCCAACCCAAGATTTGCACGACTCTGACTTTGAATGTTACTGTCATTGTGGCATTGTATTCCAGGGTGGAAACATCAGTTTAATTGTTTTAGTGACCAGAAAAAGAATTTTGATATGCGTCGGCTTACCCAAAATGAAAGGTTACGTGCCCTTGGCATGCTACAGATCGGCACAACACAGGCGGTTGTGGCGCGGACGATGAATGTTTCTCAGTCTGTCATAAGCAGGCTATGGTCCAGATACCGTGATACACAATCTGTACAGGACAGACCACGCTCAGGTCGACCAAGGGCGACAACTCAAGCCCAGGATCGATTTATCCGTACCTTGGCCTTGAGAAATCGTGTCATCACAGCAAATCAGATCAGTGCTCGTCTTCAAACAGACACTGGTGTGAGAGTGAGTGGCCAGACGATTCGGAATCGATTGCATATGGGTCACCTTCGCGCCCGACGTCCTCGCGTGATCCCTTGTTTGAGAGATCATCACATTCAGGCAAGACGTCGTTGGTGTAGGGATCGTCAACACTGGGATAATCGACGCTGGAGCAATGTGATGTTTTCAGATGAGTCAAGGTTCACTGTTGATTTTTTGGACAGACGTAGGAGGGTGTGGCGTCGCCGAAACGAGCGCTTCCAAGACGTTAACGTCATCAGACATGATCGATTTGGGGGTGGTTCTGTTATGGTGTGGGGAGGCATCACTGTTGCTGGAAGAACGGCTTTACATGTTGTTGCAGGGCGTGTTACAGGCCAGTACTACCGGGACAACATCTTGGCAGTCCATGTTGTGCCGTTCGCACGACGTCATGGCCGCCATTTCATCTTCCAGGATGACAACGCAAGATGTCACAGGGCCAGGATCGTTACAGGTTACCTCCAACAACAGAACATCACCACATTACCTTGGCCAGCACTGAGTCCCGACCTCTCCCCCATCGAGCATGTCTGGGACATGCTTGGACAGAGGTTACGTCAACGTCAACAACGTCCTGCCAATGTCCAAGAACTTGCTGCTGCGTTGCAACAGGAATGGAACAATCTGGACCAAAATGACCTTAGACGTCTCATTAGGAGTATGCCACGTCGGATCAATGCTTGTTTGGCAAACAGAGGAGGATTTACCCGTTACGGACTTTGTTGTGATGCTGTGGTAACTTTGCTGTTTGACCCCGGGTATCATTTTACCATTATACTGGTCAGTCTGTGCCTTACTTAGTCTAACGATCATTTGGAATAAATCGATGAATGTGAACTTCATTTCATTTTGTCATTTGTTTCTTCGTCAGTTTCATTAGGTGACTTTAATAACACTTAAAAATCAAATATCCCCTACTTTTTTTGAATAGTATATTAACATTTACCGCGTATGATATATTTCCACAGAACATTTGATAGTGCTTTATTATGACCCAATGTTGTTAAGAAATATTAACAAATTTATATTTTGCGATTACAACCGAAAACATATGAAATGAATAATGTAATATATGATTGTAAAATGGAAAATCTCTTTCAAATATAATATTAACCCGGGGTGAAGTATTCTGGCAAAAGTCCTTACGTTCATATTAATATATTTATACTCACGAGTAAACTCCGCTTACTCCGATTTCTTAAGCGTCTTTGATTTTATCCACATTGTCCACAATGTATCACTCCAAAAAGCAAAACTATTTTCAAAATGCTAAGTTCCTTGTTTAATTTTTCTGTTTTACTGTTTAATGCATGCCAGGTAACATGTGGGGCCAACAGTGGAATAATATATACGATCTTGTAATACCGTTTAAAAATAAGACCAGTCTAAGCGTCACTGATGAGATGATTAAACAGGTATGTTATGTTATAAAAATAATTAAAATCATTTAATACTCTAGTTGATTAATGTTTCGTGTGTATTTCAAAGGAGCAAAACCACCTTGATATGAAAGGAATATGGAATGCGTTGTAAAACGTATTTCTACACTGGGTGCATCTACTGATATAGCGATATTAATAGGTGAAATGAAATGGGGTTTAACGCCTCACTGTTTTTCTCGGAGAAGGGATTGGAGAATTAACAACACGAGTTATCAAATGAACGCCATCATTTTCCGTCCGAAAATAGTGCCGCACGTTTAATAGACGTCGCGGATTTATGTAGCCATATATATTAGTTTAATGCTATTGGGTAATCAGTCACAAATCAGCTCTACCTTCATCTGGTTTAAATGCAGGTGCTAACTCAAGTTTGTAACATTGAGGTTAATTATTATTTTTAATCAATATTACAGCAATATACAATAGAGAAAATGTTTTGGACAGCTGAGGATTTCTTTAAGTCGTTAGGCTTGGAAGAAATGCCGATGCGATTCTGGAAATATTCTATGATACGTAAACCTAAAGACAGAGAAGTCGTATGTCATCCGTCAGCATGGCCATTCTTTAATAAGAAAGATTTTAGGTAAGATCATGCATAATCGGTTTATATTCCGTTAAACAAAATAGTCAGCATCTTCGGTACAGCTGTATTGTTCGTGCAGTTGTGGAGTTTGACGTCCACTTCCAACGGGAAGGCGGTGTAGCAAAGCTAGCACAGCCTTTAAAGCTGAGCCCCGATTATAAAACTACAAAAATAATTGATTATAAAAAATGTAACGCTCAAACCAACCGCCATACTTGTTTTCAAGTATGGCGGTGGTCAACAACCAATTACCTCCTGACTGATTGAAGCTTTTTGTATCAGCTCACAGAAAATACTATTGCTACACAGTTGTTATGTCTGATCAGGTACATATTAAGTGGTGCGTAAAACAGCTTTAAATTTATCGGTTGAAGTTATTAGTATAGGTGTTTAAACTGTTGGAGCAAAATGTGGCAAAGATTATTGCTACCATTTGTAAAACGGTTACCATGGTAACGGACAAAAGTAATTTTATTTGGGTGTACCTAGAAATGTTATCACTTAAAAAACAAAACTAATTAAGTTGTGGAAAATGATCTTTAGTGGCAAAAATCATATTTAAGATGTGGAACCAAGCCTTTTTAGCCATGATCATAACACAGTCAATTCGAAGAAATATAGATTTTAGGTAAATTTCAGCCCCCCCCCCAATAAAAAAATAAAAAAAAATAAAAAAAACAAAAACATGTTACGGTACTAAAAGAATATGTTGATAAAATTGTGTACCAATGTTGGTACACCACACATTATTATATTCACAAAATTTCATTTTGCTGTAAGCAATAGTTATATGTGTTGCTATCGGATTTATTTTGGCTGTTTTAAAATGAAAATTTCTCATTATTTTGTATTTAGCAGGACCGCGGTTATGGAAACTTCAGATCGCCATAACTCAGCCAAATTTTTTGTGATATACATATTTTATATATCAACAGGAAGCTGTTTCAGTCCCCTTTAAGACAAGCATTAAATCACAGTTTTTAAAAATTGAAACATGTGACTGGTTTTGTAGCGGAAGGTCACATATATAAATTTGAGGCGATGTAAGTGTCATATCTTTGCTGCGAATATGTAGTGGATAAAACACACCTTAACACTCTATGGGGGAAATTTACACAAGCTTAGCCTGTTTCTACATTAATTTGCATTGTATTTCGTAGAATAAAAATGTGTACAGAAGTAAACATGGAATATCTGATAACCATACACCATGAAATGGGACATATACAATATTATCTACAGTACAAAGATCAACCAGCTATTTTTAAAGATGGAGCGAATCACGGTTAGTGTGTGCATAAATAATAATAATAATAATTGAGTGTATTCTGTAGTGCTACATGGTACGCAAAGATTATTTCTTGGTGCTTCATACAAATTTTTATAGCGTTCTAGCAAAGATAGTTGATATACAGATGAGTTTTCAATGTGGCTTAAAATGTAAATGTTCTAGTGAATGTTCTACTATTACCAATGTGCTGTTTTGTACAATATATTGATTGTAAATGTTTCACATGGGGCTTATTATATTTATTATCTTTTGACTTTTGAAACTTTGTGGTAAATATTTTACAATTGTTTTTTAATTTGTAGGGTTCCATGAAGCAATAGGAGATACCATGGCTCTGTCAGCGTCTACATCAAATCATCTGAAAACAATAGGGTTACTACAAACAGTACCAAATGATCCTGGTAAATATAGAGTTGACAATACTGATCGTGTGTTTTTTTTTACATTTGCGTTACCATATTATTTAGATCGATACGTAATTGATTAATTTGATAGTATAGTGTGTTTTAAACTAGTGTGTCAAATCTAGACAACGAAGACACAATGGAGTAAATAGGGGAACACAAGCAGAGCTGGTACAGGGATTTTTCCGGCGAAATACACGATTTTGAATTTGTTTTGGGCGACAAGGAACGCAACCAACAAAACAAAATTAAAATAGCGCTTAATGACTTTTTTGTGACAGTTTTATGACTAATGTCCAAATCAGTATGATGACTATTTTCAAATTGTCTCAGAATCTAAATTCCGGGCGCATGGGGCACATTTCTCTCGCGTAGAGAACATTGTCAAAGGAAAAATGCATTTATCGTAAGCACAACATTGAATTTTTCTCCCGTCCTCTATTCCAGAAAGCGATATCAATTATCTGATGAAGATGGCCCTACAGAAAATCGCGTTCTTGCCATTTGGTTATTTAATAGACCAATGGAGGTGGAGTGTGTTTAGTGGAGAAACACCGAAAGATAAATATAATGAAAAATGGTGGGATCTTAGGTAAAAAATATTGATTACCTTCTATAGTTTCACCGACCCCCTTCCTATTAAAGGAATAAAATTCCCTCTGATTTAAGTCCAAGCTCAATACAATTAATGATATGTTTCTAAATAACGAGAAAGTCAGCGGGTTTATTAATGTAAGTGCCATTCCACTGTGACATCTTATGTTCCATGTTAGGGTTGGGGTAGAAACTAACCTGGCTGCAGCCAAGGGACCTTATATCCCCCCATATTAGTTATTAAACATTTATTAAGTTTGTGCCAAATAAATCTACTGACAAATTACGTTCTAGATGGCCAATGGCCACCATATGGCCACTTTTCACTGTAGATGCAAGGATACCCAAGTACATTTCAGCCCGGGGGCCCATGCAAACTTATTCCGACCCTTTCTGCAGAATGTTATTGGATACCCGCTGTTCTGTTACATTTTCAATTCAAATATCCCTGGTAAAATGTTTATATATTTTGGCAGATGTAAATATCAAGGAATAGCGCCACCTGTGAGTAGATCTGAAAGTGATTTTGACCCTGGTGCTAAATTTCATGTTCCAGCCAATACGCCTTATATCAGGTACGTATAGTTAAACTATAATATAATTTTT
Organism: Patella ulyssiponensis; assembly: GCA_963678685.1. Classification (NCBI taxonomy): domain Eukaryota; kingdom Metazoa; phylum Mollusca; class Gastropoda; family Patellidae; genus Patella; species Patella ulyssiponensis. Next base: position 76,232,858 of record OY783230.1, read on the forward strand.
ATTCGAAGGAACATTTACGTCTGGCCTTTATACAAGGCGACGTTTATATACAAACAGGAACAAAAAAGACTCAGCCACGGAACACGTGACATCTGAAAATATGATCACTAATAAAATGAAGAATCAGGAATAGAAACTTATGATTTCAATTGTTGTTCACATTAACATTAATCTAATCACGTTTTTAAATTTTGAAATCACGCCCATGCATCATAATCCTCTCCATATTTAGGTATTTGCTCTATATCCTATTGATGTGCGAGTAAACCATGCTTGGAGAACTAGGATATTTCGTGACTAACACAGTTCAAATTTCGTGTAGAGGTCTTTAACTGGGCGAGGATACCGGAATACCCGTAGAAAACCCACGAGGTTGGAAAGGCGACACTACTCCTTGTCACCAATAAGAGGACGCTTAAAAAAGACTCAAAATGCCCATGCAAGAGCAAAATATGCCTATCTTTCTTTAGGCCTGAAATGTTATATAAACTATTACTTAGGCATTGATTAACTTATCCAGACCAAAATCACTTCTCGATGTCAATGCTAGCGTTAGATATATATTGGATTAGGATCCAATTTGCTTCTTAATTTTCATTCATAATTTAATCTTGAAATCGATAATCGAGACTATGCTTTTTATCGTACCGACTCTAGTAATGATGATCGGGGCTTTACCGAAATTTAATCCCTAAATTCTCAGTTCAGAGTGAATCAATTTGATTGAATTTTCAGCAAATTCCCTTTAAATTATCTAGTTTTTAACTATTTTTGTGAGAGCTGCCAGCTTTTTATCTAATCACCCATAATGTATCTTTAATATTTAAAGATGTACAACACATGTTTATTCACTATATGAACTTTTCAAATGATAGGTGGTATCAAGTGTTCTGATACAGTGTTTTCAAAGAGGATTAAGTTACACGTTTTTGTATTTCAGATATTTTGTAAGTTTTATTCTACAATTTCAATTCCATAAAGGATTATGTCAGGCAGCCAATCATACTGGTCCATTGAGAACATGTGATATATATGGTTCCAAGGCAGCAGGAACTAAACTATCGTAAGTAAACCTAAGTGAACCTGAATATATATATTGACATGCTTGCATCAAAGTTGAAACATTGTGGGTATAAAACAATTATTCTTACATGTGTACAGATATCGGTACAAAAAATAAACGCGAGGAATTAATTAAATACTCTATCAGTCTGTCTGCTGAAGTCGAATTTAATACCTGTGTCAATGTTTGTAGGAATATGCTAAAACTTGGTTCATCTAAACCCTGGCCAGAAGCTCTTGAAATGGTGACTGGAACTAGAACCATGGATGCCGGTGCTTTAATGGAATATTTCCAGCCATTGACGGAATGGTTAGAAAAAGAAAATCAAGGTCAATATAATTAAATCCATGTAATAAATTGTAAACTTGTGTATTTTAATTGACGTCCAGCACATGCACACGTGGGGAATTTTTCCCAGACAGCGGCACTACGGACTACTACTGTCAGGGATCTTTTACAATGTATACACGGGAACTCGGTTTTCGCATCCAAATGATTAGACAGCTGTGCGTGTCAGGCCCTTCGTTCTGCACCACTGACAATTCCGACCTCTAGGCTAGCGAGCCAGCGTCTTACCCACCGTGGCTCCCCGCATCTTATGTAGCCCTTCACGTAATATCCTGTATATTTGGTCACTAATTTCGATTAGCCACTGTCCCAGCTGGGGACCTCTCAGATTCCTCGATAGAAAATATCGCGAATATCAAGTCTCGCGCTTTCCAGCTAAGATTTCTACATACAATAATTGCGTTACAAAGTTCAAGATAAACACAAGTCTGGATTTCTTAGGCCAATGATAAAAGTTTTCCTTGTTTTAGGTGAAGAGTTAGGATGGAGTGAGGAATGTCCTGAAGATGATTTACAACAAGCTAATCAGTGGTTAGCCAGATATGATAAGGAAGCAGAAAAGGCCACGTATAATATGTATGAAGGCGACTGGTCATATCAGACAAATATTACTGATAAAACATCTCAAATGTCCGTAAGTTCATTTAAAGCTTCATTTCCGTTTTACTGGTTGACGGGGATGGGTATTTTATATGTCTCGAACTCTTAGAATTTATATTGTCCTTTATTCTCGAGAAATTGTTTCCGAGGGGATGGGTGGCCGAATGGTTAGCACATGTGGGCTGTATCATAAGGTCTGCCATTGAGTCAACTGGCATGTTTTCGATTTCCCGGTTGTACGTGGCAAGGGGTAGGATCGCTTGTCCAACCACGTGTGTTTTCTTCGGGTACTCCAATTTCCTCCCACTGCTAAAGGCCCCTAGGTGCAAGCAAATTATTGAAATAAAATTGAACCGTATGTTAGTCCCAAAACGACACAGTTTGTGTCGAGTAGACGTTAAGCCTCTCTCTCTCTCTCTCTCTCTCTCTCTCTCTCTCTCTTTTACAATTACCATACAATTTGAATGAAATTGTAGGTTAATGGAAGATTAAAGTTAGATTATTTCAAGAAAGCGGCTGCAGCAGAGGCTAATACAAACTTCAAATGGGAGGATATTTCTGATGAAAGGCTAAGAAGATTATTCTGGAAAATAACCAATATTGGAACTAGCGCCATGAAAAATAACCAGTCACTAGCGAAGGTAAGAAAACACAACAAACCCTGCCCGTATTTGATATTGTGCATGTGTTTAAGGCCAGCGCACAGTCACACTCCTGGCTGTATATCGTTTCAGTTCATTTATTTCACTCTATGCTGCTGTACTAAGGTCCTCATTCTGGGTATGAAAGAAGTTTGTCGAACTGCTAGATCCAATGTTTAAGGCCAAAACATTGTCACTTTTCTGGATGTATTGCGTTTAATACGATTTACACCACTTTACACTGCTGTATGAAGTCAATATTTTTGTCTGTAACAACATGTAGTTGATCAAACTACTGGACGTAACCCACTAGTTAATCTGATAGATGACTTCATTTTAGTTGTTCACTTTTCTATCCGGAGTTGTTACGTGCCTTCGTTAGGCCTTCGTTACGCGTTAGTTGTTCAAACGTATAATAACTAAACGCAATTTAAAATAGAAAATGAATTTAGAAACAGGGTCGTCTACTATAATAAAGTCTTGTTTGAAGGATCGAGGTTGATATTAACCTGTATATTGTAATGTTAACCAGATGCAGCAGCTACAATCTCAGATGGAAGGTATTTATGGGGCTGCCACTGTTTGTGTGGAGGAAGGCAAGTGTGTGCCACTTGAACCAGGTAAATGTTATAAGCCTTTGTGTCTTACACCACGATTTAGTTACGATGCCCCTGAATGATCAAAGATACCCAATAATGTAAGTCCTTGAGGTTCGTTAAAAGCATCGGTTCAGACCTTTTATCACGGGATGCACGATGTCCCAGGGAGGGCGGGGGTTCGGGGTAACATCGACTCGACACAAGCTAGGTCATTCCCGGACTAACATACCGGAGGACCTGGGGAAAACCCACGAGCTGGGACAGGCGACCCAACTCTTTGTCACGTACGACCAGCATATCTAAACTGCTCCAGCCCTTATGATACAACGGGCACGCACTAACTATTTGGCCATCCCTCGCGCCTGAATCGGCAAGTCTGACATTTATCAAACCGTACCTTCATTTGGGCCAGGGCCTTTAATCGTTGCGATATGTGCAGGTATTGATTATGAGCATGGAAAATAAATAATTTTGAAAAGCAAATCGGTTGACATAGTTGATTTATTTATAACTATGTTGAATGTAACATCTTATATCTTCTGTTGCCTTGATACAGGTATTGGTGACATTGTCGGTTTATAGTTTATTTATAGCTGCAGTGAATTCAACAACTTGTGCTGCCTTGTGTATGACATTGTGATTGTATTTTTTTTAAAAAAGTGTGATGGCCATATTTATTTCTTGGTAGATATATCACCTGTAATGGCTTTTTAAATATTTCAATTAGATGTTACACGTATGATGGCTACAGAAAGAGATTATGATAAACTGCAGCGTATGTGGTTTGGTTGGAGAGAAAAGACCGGTCGATTGATGAAAGACTCATATGAACAGTTTGTTAATCTTAGCAATACAGGTGTACAAGCGTTAGGTGAGTACTTAAAATATCAGTTTTACCTTTGTTTACATAGAATGTCATGGACACTGGGAGTCTCCGTCTACACATTGGCATGAACCCAACAGAAACCTCGGCTGTTGGAATTCTAAGTTCAGTTGGCTAAAACAATTCTGTCAGAGCAAAATTATTCGTCTGCCATTGAGCATTCGCCAGAGATAGTACTCGGGCTGCTGATCAGTATAGTGGCGTCTCGTCTGGTGAAAAGTCCAGGTTCACCCACGTACAAGTTGACGTACGCCTACAGAATCCATGAATGTTTGAATTCGATGTAGAGTAGATCGAGATGTCGTTATACCGGGCGAAATTAGCCTCCACAGCATTGTACATGTGACCCTAAATGGCACACCCCTTTTCATGAATTCGTATAGTTGCTTAATAACACTTATGTAGCTAATAATATATATGTAATTAAATGCTAGTAGGTTTGCAAGTAGATTCGATATTGTGTGAGGCAATTTCTGCGCGGCAAGTATGTCTATTGCTTAGGCTGGTGCACATAAAGTATCCCTTGATGTCCCATTACCTAGATACAAAGCCTGTATTAAAACAAGTCGACTTTCCAATGAATCTGTGACAATGTTCAAACAACAATCCTCTATTAAATTTGTTTACTGCAGGTTATCACGATACCGGAGAATACTGGAGATCAGCATATGAATCATCTACATTCGAAAAGGATCTGAAGGGTTTATTAAAACAGTTACATCCCCTGTACGAACAGTTACATACATATGTTAGATCCAAACTAAAGACCATCTATCCCGTTGATAAATTCCCTACAACCGGTCATATACCAGCTCATATCCTAGGTACGTTACCATAGCAACCAATCTGATTAAAACACAGATCATATTTCGTTTCGCTTTTTATAATTCAAAATTTTGTTTTACTTGGCTTTACTACACTAGGATCTGTAGGATTTGGCGTAAGGTGCAAGAAACTGTGGGTATTCCACTTGAAACATAAACGCTGATTGGTTAATCAATTGTGTGGTTGTACGACCCCTTACGTCACCTTCCATTAGACTGTTCAGGTGAGTGTAGCCCATCGCACGTATCAAAAAACGAAACGAAATATATATTTGTATTTTAATCCGATTGCATAGCAACAACCCTGTTCATTTACCTTACCTTATTTATTTTGTCTCAAAGGGGAATTATGTAATATTTACATCAAGAGCTATCCGTGCTCGTTATAATATTTCGAAAATAGATCATGTAAAATATATATATTGAAAATTTCATTCAGATTACTTTGTTTTGGACGAAATATTTTAGCGAAAACGGATAACTATTTATCTAAAGATAACTGTACGTTAGTCCCCCACTAGATTTTAAACCCCATTCAATTATCAATTCGAGTTTTTTCCTGCCGTTATTGGTCTGTATGGTTCAACCTTATATTCCAGTATTCTGCAAAATTTGGCACCGCTTTCGATTCATGGAAATATTTCATGTGGCCAGCTTCTTGAGATTGGTCGACCGTCCACGTGGTCACCATTTATTGTAATTATGACGTATTTTTATAGGAAACATGTGGGCTCAACAGTGGAATAATATTTATGATTTACTTCAACCATATAAAAATAGAAGTAGCGTTGACGTCACACCAGCTATGAAAAAACAGGTAAGTGACCAAAACCAGGTATAGTTGCTATATATATTTTCCTAAAATACACCATTTTCTACTATTAAAACACGCACTATGGACCTGATATGTTATATCTTTCTTTAATTAGACATTTCTTTGATTTAATCTTTTCTGTGCGTTTCCATGGAAACAAATTCGATTATTGTATACAAGGCGCGGGATGTTGATGACTGTCTTATTGGTTGTGCACTATTCTCATTCCAAGGCCAGAAGAATTCGATCTTTTTTAAAGGCCACTCCATGGTCCTTGTTTTTAGATTTATATCTTTATTTAATTTAATATCCTTAATATTACAGAATTATACAGTATTACGAATGTTCCACACAGCAGAACATTTCTTTACAAGTTTAGGTCTCAGAAAGATGCCAGCCTCATTCTGGACTGACTCCATGTTAGAAAAACCTAAAGATGGACGTAATGTCGTCTGCCATGCTTCCGCCTGGGATTTCTATAATGCTAAAGATTTCAGGTAATCACGCTAATCAACGACTCTAGATTTGAAAAGGGTCTGAATCGAGTCTGCCAGGATATTGATTGTTATCTATTAGCTGATCAAAATATAGTGAAAAAAGTATTTATGACTAGGGATTGACGCGGTCTAGCACGACTAGAGTCGGAAGTGGTCGGTCATCGCCACAAGGTCTGTGCCAATGCCCGGTCCGTACTATCCTTATACACCGAATTGCAGCCTCGGAACAACCCTAGTGCAGCCACTAACCCTGAACAGACAAACCAACCGACAAACCGACTAACAAACGACAGTCACAAATATAGATGGGACTTTGTGAAAGATACAGACAATAACGCACGGAAATATCAAAAGTATGACAGTGCTCATAATAAATCACAAACGACAAAATAAATTTGTTGTTTCTTGGAACTTGAAACGTAATGAATATCGTGTATGTATTTGCAGGATAAAGATGTGCACGGATATTAATATGGAAGATTTGATAACGATTCATCATGAGATGGGACATATACAATATTTCTTACAGTATGATAAACAACCACAACCATTTAGAGACGGTGCTAATCCAGGTTTGTGGATATAATCAAAGTTTCGCAGCTCTAACCAGTCCAACTTTTTTTGATTTTCCAAGGTCTTGTAATCTGTTGTGGAGGATGTTCTCCACCTCGAACAAGTCCAACTTTTAATATTCCCTGTGGTCTTGTAATCTGTTGTCGAGGATGTTCTCCAGCTCTAACTAGTCCAACTGTTGGAATTCCGTGGTCTTGTAATCTGTTGTGGGGGATGTTCTCCAGCTCTAAGCAGTCCAACTTTTAATATTCCCTGTGGTCTTGTAATCTGTTGTCGAGGATGTTCTCCATCTCTAACTAGTCCAACTGTTGGAATTCCGTGGTCTTGTATAATCTGTTGTGGGGGATGTTCTCCAGCTCTAAGCAGTCCAACTTTTAATATTCCCTGTGGTCTTGTAATCTGTTGTGGAGGATGTTCTCCAGCTCTAACCAGTCCAACTTTTAATATTCCCTGTGGTCTTGTAATCTGTTGTGGGTGATGTTCTCCGGCTCTAACCAGTCCAACTTTTAATATTCCCTGTGTTCTTGTAATCTGTTGTGGAGGCCGTTCTCCACCTTGTGATCTGTTGTGGAGGATGTTATTCAGCTATAACCAGTCAAACTTTCGACTTGGCTTTATCATATTTCGTGATCTCATAATCTGTTTTAGGTCGTTCGGTAGCTCTTATCATTCCGACTTAAGCTTGGCTTCAAAAAGATTATATTCCGTAGTCTTATAATCGGTTGCGGAAGGCGGTCTCCAGACTTCGCTTGGCTCTTTGCCACTGCAAAATACACGCGTTATTTTATAACTGTTCTATTAGCGTTCAAGATGTTTAATGAAAAACTATAATTTATTAATTACTGATAATAAAAATAACGCATCAGAACTCTGTTTTTACCTACCCCCAATCAGTTAAATACCTCTAAAATATTATTACCCCGAATCAGTTAAGTACCATTTAATCACCCAATAAATTAAATATATATTGTTTACAGGATTTCACGAGGCTGTAGGTGATACTCTAGCCCTATCTGTATCTACACCCAAACATCTGAGAAAGATTGGTCTCATGAAGGATGATTCAGACAACGAACGTAAGTATTCTCTTTTTGGGACACCTTTATTAATTTTTGTTTGTCAAATTAGATGGCACGGTTGTTGTACATACTTTTCTGTATGGGACGAACAAACCGAGATCCCGCATATGTAAAAGATCCCTTAACAGTTCAAATTTGATATAAGAGTAGGCCGTACCGTCGTTATCCTGCATACTTTCCTCTCATAGCACACTGTATGGTGTATGTCTGTCTTCATTAGCCCAGTCGGAGCAGCACAGTCGGACTTTAAACCCCATTTCATTTCATTATTGAAACTCAGTTTTGCTCAGTAACGGAACGTGGCCAGAACATCGCCTTAGACAAATAAAGTAAATTAGTTCTACTGTCTTTTCATACAGGCCAGTCCATCCTTTAATAAGGAATATTCTTTTGTGTCTGGGATGTGGTCAGCTGCATTATAACACCATTTGTACATGCCATGTTTTGCTTTAAAATAACATTTGTGTAATCTATATTTTTAGTTGATGCTATCAATTTCCTGATGAAGATGGCTCTAGAAAAGATCGCGTTCCTGCCATTTGGTTATTTAATTGACCAATGGAGGTGGGGTGTGTTTAGTGGAGAAACACCGAAAGATAAATATAATGAAAAATGGTGGGATCTTAGGTAACTAACAAAAATACTGAACGTATTTTTACTCTCGCGTTCCATTTCAGTGTTCGTCTTTGGGCAACCGCTATGATGCCAGCTCAGGATACGGTCGTATTGATGTGCTGCTATATATCACATCGATACCAAATTCCCATTAATTACACTGTTGAAATAGAGAATCTCCCACGAGTGTTTTTTGATATCAATCCTAAGGAGATATCGCAGTAGATTATGTAATTTATCACACAAGCGATATCTACTGTCAAATGTGTGATTGGGTGATAAAGAATAATCCAAACTGAAGATAGTGATTAACCATGTCGTGTGTAAAAGTTAAAGACAGCTATTGATCGTACAGTTGACATCCGTGTATAGGGCTACTATTAAACTACATAGGTAAATGTGAAATTCTTGTATTTGTTGCTCGAATGTATCCAAACTTGCGGTCATATAAATGAAATGAAATGGGGTTTAACGTTCTACTGTTCTGCTCCGAACTGGGCTAATGAAGTCGGGGCGGTAATAGTAACAAGTTTACAAACGATGTAGCATGTTATTGGGTGGTACCTCCATCAAGTATAGCTTTTGTCGGTTGAAACTGGACCATTTCAGTCAATTCCAATTATTAGAAATGGCGCTTAACCAGATTAAATAAACAAGTAATCGAGACTCTGTATCTTTTCAGATGTAAATACCAGGGTATATTTCCACCTGCTACTAGATCGGAGATAGATTTTGATCCTGGTGCTAAATACCATATACCTGATAACACACCATATATAAGGTACGATCAGCGATAGCACTTTATATATTAGTAATAGCACACCATATGTATAAGCAATAGCACACCTTATATGAGTAATAGCACACGGTGTTTATACGCATTAACACACAATAACACATTAAAGCACAGAATATATCAGTAACAGCACACCATGTAAAAGGTAAATCATAGGACAACATATACAAGGTAGCAACACACCATATATAAATGATACCACACCATATGTAAGTCTCGAAATGGACTAAATATCGTTTGTGTTATCGAGCTGCTAAATCGCACGTCACTGCATTCCAAGAATCCAATGTGGTGGACAGGACATCCATGCCAGAGTCAACATAAACTCCAGGAAGTTAAAATGGTGTATAAACCAAGCTAATTCATGGTGACAAAGTCCGATTTCTAGCTAAAATTTCCACCATAACATTCCACGGCTTTTTATACGCAAGTTAATGTTGCGCTTATTGTTTTCTTTTTTTTTCTCAGATATTTTGTGAGTTTTGTGATTCAGTTCCAGTTTCATCAAGCTTTGTGTAAAGCAGCCAATCAGACGGGACCTTTACATACATGTGATATATACCAATCTAAAGATGCTGGCAAGTTACTCGGGTAAGATTAACTAGAGATATAATAGAAGATGTAAAGGGAATTTACGGAAAGTTTCAGTCAAATTGTTCCATTCTGAACCCAGATTTTAGCGATATCATTTTCGGCTTAGTCTCGATCATCATTACTAAAGTCGGTGCACGTAAAAGAACCATTAGCAGTTGGGAATCGAAATATGAGGGAGGCCATAGCGACGCTGCACGGGCAAAGTGTCCCCCATAGCACACTGTATGGTGTATGGCAGTCTCCATTAGCCCAGTCGTTGCCTAAAAGTAGGACGTTAAAACCTTATTTCATATCGATTCTGTCATCTTTACATAAGTTTCATTTAAGCATGCATTGAAGTATCACAATCCTTTTTTTTTTAAATATTGAAAAACTGAGGCCCCGTGTATACATTACTAGTTGGAATTTGATATAAGAGTAGGCCTAGTGTCGCTGCCCGGGCATTATTGCCCTCATAGCACACTGCATGGCGTAAGACTGTCCTCATTAGCCCAGTCGGAGCAGAACAGTAAGACGTTAAATCCCATTTTATTTCATTTAACAATATTGTGACTTATTTCAGTGATATGCTAAGACTTGGAGCCTCGAAACCGTGGCCGGAGGCCATCGAAAAAATAACAGGGCAGAGGAAAATGGATGTTGGTCCTTTGGTTGAGTATTTTCAACCACTAATGAAATGGCTGGAAAAGGAAAATAAACACGAAAGACCCGGATGGAGTGAAGCTTGTCCCGATACATCAGATTTTCCAGTTTTAGATAACACGAAGCCTCTTCTTACACCCACCTCAGCAGCTGCCTTGGTTAAATCATTACATATTATAACAGTAATCAGTTTAATCGTATTAATTATGATAAAACGTTAATGAAGTTTTATTCATTAATTCATTCATAATTTTGTAAATTGTTTTTAATATATCAAATTTTATTTCGTATATATATATATTGTTGATGGAAAATAATAATTTTTTACTGATATTGATAATATAAAGAGGTATTTTTATAAATGGGTTTATCTTTTACAATTTTCTTAACCTTTCCTTCTCTTTCAGTGCGACTGGCAAGGAGTAGTGTCGCCTGTACAGCCTCGTGGGTTTTCTCCGAGTACTCCGGTTTCCTCACACTGCTAAAGACCCCTACGCGCGCAAGCGAATTATTGAAATAAAATTAAACCATACGTTAGTCCCGAAATGACCTAGTTTGTGTCGAGTGGACGTTAAACCCCCTTTCTCTCTCTCTCTTTCAGTGCAAATGACCTCATTTGTTAGTAGTCCAAAATGACCAGTCTCTGTCTGTCTGGAGGCAGACCACCATTAATGTCCCCATTGAATTCAATGTTAATTCTCGACTCTTTGCCCAACTCCAACTTTTCCCAACATGTTCGTTGGGCTGTATGCTTTTCACTACAGACAAAGTACTGGTCTCCAAACACTTGCTGCTCTTGTTCTCGATTACGACCCGAAGCTTGGCATGATTTACGGACTTCTGTGTCAATTCCAAGACGGCGATGATGACGTCATGCTCGGTTGCTGGCACAAGCACTTGGTGTATAACACTGAATGGTTGTGATAATGATTTAGTATCTGTGAAATAACCGACAAGGCTGTTCTAATCGTAGAACACCCCGACACTTTTATAGGGAAACTTTTGAGAAGTATTGCAATTCTTTATTCTGTACACGCTGCACTCTAATTTGAAATCCCAAAAGGGCAAGACATGTGTATATTACACAAAATAAATAGCTTTCTTTGAAATTTGATAAGTCCACGACATATGTAAATTGTGTTTCATTTTGGCAACGTGAAGTTGGCACGTTATTCGGGATTCGGGATTCAAATAACGAATAACGAGCCAGTTCGTTATTCGGGATTCGCGAATCCCGAATACCGTGCTGGCTCGTTATTCGGGATTCGCCAATAACGAATAACGAGCCAGCACGTTTTTCGGGATTCGGGACTCGACATTAAAAAGAGCGGTCTACCGTCCATGCGACCATATCCTCGATACCTCCGAACCTAAGGGTAAGTGAACGTCGGGTGGCCGACTAGCACGGAGACAGCAGTATCCCCAGCGAGTACGGTGCCGACTGGTTTGTTGGAGTGCACGGGGCAGTAAGTGAACGTTGGGTAACCGACTAGCAAGGAGACGACCGTTTTTTTGCGAACAGGGCACGTTATTCGGGATTCGGGATTCGCCACAAATAACTGAACGTTCTATCTTAAGAGCCAGCAAGTTATTCGGGATTCGCAACTAAAACAGACCGACTTACTGGGCATCCGATCATTTCCTCGCTTCCCCGACCGTAGTTGGGTGACCGACTAACAACTAGACGACCATTTGTCCAGCGAATACCGTGTTGACTGGTTTGTCGGCGTGTACTGGGCAGTCCTGTCCTGCTCTCACCTGTTTTATTGTCGAATCCCGAATCCCGAATAACGTTATTCGGGATTCGGGATTCGACAATAAAACAGGTGAGAGCAGGACAGGACTGCCCAGTGCACTCGAAATAACCAATCAGCGCCCTATTCGCTTGACAAATAGTCGTCTCCGTGCTGGTCGGTCACCCAACGAGGAAATGGTCGGGTGCAAGATAGATGGTTCTGTTTTGATGTCGAATCCCGAATAACGAGCCAGCACGCTATTCGTGATTCGGGATTCGACAATAAAACAGGTGAGAGCAGGACAGGACTGTCCAGTGCACTCCAACAAACCAGTCAACACGCTATTCGCTGGACAAATGGTCGTATATTTGTTAGTCGGTCACCCAACTACGGTCGGGGTAGCGAGGAAATGATCGGATGCCCCGTAAGTCGGTCTGTTTTAGTGGCGAATCCCGAATAACTTGCTGGCTCTTAAGATAGAACGTTCAGTTATTAGTGGCGAATCCCGAATCCCGAATAAAGTGCCCTGTTCTCATAAAAAAGTGGTCGTCTCCTTGCTAGTCGGTCACCCAACGTTCATTTACTGCCCCGTGCACTCCAACAAACCAGTCGGCACCGTACTCGCTGGAGATACTGCTGTCTCCGTGCTAGTCGGCCACCCGACGTTCACTTACCCTTAGTTTCGGAGGTATCGAGGATATGGTCGCATGGACGGTAGACCGCTCTTTTTAGTGTCGAATCCCGAATGCTGGCTCGTTATTCGTTATTGGCGAATCCTGAATAACGAGCCACCACGGTATTCGTGATTCGCGAATCCCGAATAACGAGCTGGCTCGTTATTCGTTATTTGAATCCCGAATCCCGAATAACGTGCCAACTTCACGTTGCCTTAATTTTGAGGTTTTCGGTCTCTACTATCTAAATATTTGATGATATTCTTTTGCCCAATAGTAAATATTAAAGTGCGTTCATTATCAGAAACTACTTAGACTATACGATTTGCGATCTGTCCCCTGTGCATTAATGCACGAATTATAATATTTTAAAACTGTACATGCAAATATGATATAATATTATAGAAAGAAACCATAAACTCGAGAAATTATAAATTAAAATTTAATTATTAAAATATAAACATTTAAAAATAATCACAATTTATCTGTGTGAATTCAACTTTAATAAATAAAGCCCATACTGTATAAACAAATAATATTGGAAAACGTAAACCAGCATAGTATTAAATTTTTATTAAATTCAAACTCATAAAAAAAACCATACGATTGATACATTAAACATTTAGAATGAATTTACTTATGATAACCTTACAGAATTATATATCATTAAAGATACATTATGTAATATTTAGATAGAGAGCTGGCAGTTCTCGCTAATACAATTTTAAAAATAGATAATGTAAAAAGAATTTTCTGAAAATGTCAGTCAAATTGATCCACTCTTATCATCATTACTAAAGCGAGTACGATATAAACATAGTGTCGATTATCCATTTCATGAATAAATCATGCATGAAAGTTGAGCAGCAGGCCAGGTTCTAATCCAGTAAATATCGCAAGCTATCGTTGATATGTAGAGTTTATTATGATCTACAAGATAATTAATGTGTAATTAAAGAAAGACCTACTGTGTGTATGCCAAACTCATGCTCGGTATCCCTAGTGGTTATGTTCCGTTCCGATCTCTATGAAAGTTATTCTTTATCAAAAGTGAAATCATTAAACCCTCGACAATAAATTAATAAAGATGTAAAACATTATAAAAATATTACACCTTCTCAAAATTCTGGTATATTCAAATTTTAAACTTCATTTTCAAATGTTCATGGACGATAACGTGTACGCAGACGAGGACAGAATGTATATTTTAGTTTCGTATTTTAAGTAAGGAATACAACACAGCGGCCATGAATAAAGGCAGAGATATGACATTCATATTGGAACTTGATGGCTCTTTGGTATCCGGTTTCGGACAAGCATCCTCCCAACCAATATCATCGCCATTTTGTTCTTGAAGCCACTCTGTTAAAGGCTGGAAATACTCCATTAACGCAGTACCATTCATTTTATCTTCGCCCGACACCATCATCATAGCTTCCGGCCATGGTTCTGATGAACCTAGCTTCAACATATTGCTGAAAACCAAAAATATATTTTCAAAAGTGTTTGGAAGAGATTAGAACTCCATATTATTATCAAATGTTATTTTTTAGCAGAAAGGGTAAAAAGCTGGTTAGCTCCCTTCAATTTCTGGAATGCTTTAAGCAATCAGGTTGACATCAGCGCGCTTCCATAAGATATTGACTGTCTATGTTCACATAGGATCTCGACTGCTTAGATTTAACATGGTATTGACCTCTGTATGGTTTACATATAGCCCCATGACTATATCGTCATTATTGTTGAGCAGTTTGCAGAAAATGTTTTATTTCTTAAATGCTGATTTCAAATATCCGTAATACCCCGAACAGCAAAAGGTAAAATTACAGAAGTCCAACTAAATTAACCGTTTGAATATAAAAGTAAAGGTATATAAGATCGAATACCTAAGGTAGTCTTGACTTAACGCAGCTTCCAGATAAGCTGATATTGCAAACAAAACCACTGGGTGTAGTGTAATAAGATTCAAATAGACTTCTTGATTTATGGTCCATGTCGGATATTTTGGGTTTAAATAGGGTGTCGATCTTTCATGAGATTCCAAATGTTATATGAAGTCCTACGTTGTGTGTGATATCAACTGTTTCTGTTTAATCTACGTGAATCTGATTGACCGAGAAAGTTAATTCCGATTTTCCGGCGTGCCCCCCCCCCCCCCCCTTGTCAGTGATGCAGGACGGAGGGCCTGACAAGGACAGCTGTCTAATCGTTCGGATGAGGCCAAAAATCGAAGTCCCGTGATCACAATGGCGTGCACGTAAAAGATCTCTTGACAATTTTAATTCGATATAAGAGTAGGCCATTGTGTCGCTGTCTGAGTAAAATCTCCCTAATAGCACACTGTATGGCGTATGGCCGTCTTCATTAGCCCAGTTTGGGAGCAGAACAGTAGGACGTTAAACTCCATTTTATTTCATTTTACTTCAAGTGAATTTGAACTGATTGTAAAGAAATAAAACCAGTTTTGTACCTGAGTAATTGTCCAGCTTGTTGATTCTGATATATATCACAATGATGTAATGGACCAGATTGTCCAGCAGCGTTACACAGGGCCCTATGGAACTGAAACTGTATCACAAAACTTACAAAATATCTGAAATTAAGAAAAATAAACATTGAAGTCTGTATTGACCACAACTAATCCCCTTATTTAGTTTGTCACGGATGTCGGTACCTCTATTTATAATCTTTCGCACTATTTCCTCCTTTTTCATGACCATTTTTTAAAATAGAATCGAAGAAGATGGGTTCAATTGAACTATTATTCTGCCAGGCTTGTGGGAGGGGCACTTTATAAGGCAGACGGATATCAGTGCTACGAGGTAGGGTACATTATGACATAAAATGGTTATTGCAAGTCATTGTCAACTTATCCACTGTCAAGTTTACCTTATTAAGTATGCTGTTAGGGATGTGTCAAGTTTATCCTATTAAGTATGTTGTCAAGTTAATCTGATAAATAGTGTTTTTAGAAACGTGTTAATTTACCTGATATAAGGTGTGTTGTTAGGGATGTGAAATTTAGCTGCAGGATCAAAATCTTCTTCTGTTCTGGTAACTGGTGGTGATACACCCTGGTATTTACATCTAATTAAATAAAAAGAAGTTATATGAAAATTAAATACGGAACAAGTATCAGAGGAGTATTATGTAATTTAAGCATTTTAAATATTTACTAAATGGCTAATGATCAATCAAGGCAATTGCAACGTATCGAATGTTTATTTACAAAAGTAAGGTAATCGATATCAATAGATGTTAAAAGTAAAGTGGCTGCGGAATATTATGTACTTGACTCGGGAGTAATTATACATTAGATGCTAGAGTAATTCTATAATTGACTCTAGAGTAATTATATAGCAAGAATTTATTTGTTTCTAGAGTAATTATATACTTGACTCCAGAATAATCATATACAACAGTCTAGAGTAACTATACACTTGACTCCAAAGTATTTATATACTCTAGAGTGATTATACTTGACCCTAGGGTCTTTATATACTTGTCTCTAGAGTATTTATATACTTGACTCTTGAGTATTTATATAATTGACTTTAGAGTAGGGATTTGCGACAACCGAGGAATCCGATAGGCTCACAAACTGGGCTTGTACCCAATCGAAATTAGTGGCGAAAAATGCTGGGTATAACGTGAAGTCTGTGATAAGATGTGCGTAGTTAAAGCGAGATGAAGCCTTTTATTTAAGATGCCATGGTCCCAACATTTACTGCGAAAATTTGATTATTCTTACCTAAGATCCCACCATTTTTCATTATATTTATCTTTTGGTGTTTCTCCACTAAACACACTCCACCTCCATTGGTCAATTAGATAACCAAATGGTAAGAAGGCGATCTTTTGTAGAGCCATACGCATTAAAAAGTTAATATCCGCCTCTACAATAGAGAAAAAAACATCAATTTAAATTTAAATATTACGACTATAGAATAGCTAAAGGAATTAGGGGTGGGGCAGTGATGTGGAAGCGGGTAGGAATGAGAGAGAGAGAGAGAGAGAGAGAGAGAGAGAGAGAGAGAGAGAGAGAGAGAGAGAGAGAGAGAGAGAGAGAGAAATGGGGTTTCAAAGCCCACTCGACACAAACTAGGTCATTTCCCGACAAACACAGTGGTTCAAATTTATTTCGATAATTCGCTTGCGCGTAGGGGTCTTTAGCAGTGGAGGAAAATGGGAGGATCAGGAGAAATCTCACGAGGTTGAACCAACGACCCAACTCCTTGTCACGTACAACCGAGGAATCGAAACCACGCGAGAATATACATGTTTTTCCATGCACCACATCCACCATTGGCTAAATACATGTCTTACCATTATCGTTTGTAACATTTTGAATTAAACCAATCTTCTCTAGATGTTCAGGTGTCTGTACAGATAGAGATATGACGTCACCAACTGCTTCATGGAATCCTGAAAAACAAATCACACAATCAAAGAGCCAAATTCACCACCAGCTTATTCTAGGTTCCAACTGGCGTTTGATGATAGGATTATCCGTATCGAGTCCACGATCCGATAGTGGGAACCTAACACCACACGATTCGCGCTACGATTAAAATCGTGGTTTTTAATCTTGAAATCGTCCTGATCCTATCAGGTCTTATCAAACATTGCGGACAGTCGTAGCAATCATGTTGTTCGTATTGAAACATGTCTCAAAGTATCTGCACGTGGATCGTGGACTGTCAAGTATCACATGACAGTGGGAAACTAGCAATACGGTTAGCCTCCGCATCCATCAACTTATGCTGATATTTGCTTTTGTTGTTTGAGTTATCGGTATGTATTGTGTCCTGTTCGTAGGAAATTGGGTCAGCTAGGGCACACACAATCCAACCGTGCATCTAGTGGTTATAATGGGACAGACAACGAAGGTTCCGTGCACGTTAAAGATTCCTTGACAGCTTGGAATCGACAAAGAGTTGGCCTAAAATAACAACGTGTTAGTCTCCAAATGACCATATGCGTTGATGAGACGTTGAACCGCATCCCATTCATTTAATCTAAGATTCTCAGAAAAAATTGGTACTGAAACCTAAATTTGTGCATTTTTCCCACATTTTTAAATGTAAGGGAATTGATGGAATTGAGGACTAAATACTTTACCAGGATTAGCTCCTCCTCTGTAAACGACTGGTTGATCTTTATATTGTAGGAAATATTCAATATGGCCCATTTCGTGATGCACTGTTATCAAGTCTTCCATCGTAATCTCTGTACATTGCTTCACTCTTTTCAGAAAAAATACAGTTAAAAGAATAAATTTAAACATCAAAACTATTTGACTAACAACAGCAGAACTACATACCTTTTGTTTGATATTTTGTATTCATATCTAGGGAAGGGTGGGGTGTCAGAGCAGTGCCAGATTTGACAGGTTAAAGCCCATGCCATCGGGATTTGGGGATCCTCCGGCCGAGTTATATTCTTTTTTTGACCTTGTCATAATCTGTTCTTACATGCACAGCAGTGTTAAACATCAGTAACCATCTTCGGCTGTGTTTAAACACACTTTCATTTTCCTCTTGTCGTGAGGGTGGGAGGGACCCCATAAATGCAATAGCCACGAGATTATCTTCATCTAAATCCGACACTGCACAGGAATATAACACCTGTGGAAAGGTGTACTTCAAAATAAATAGATCCAGATGGTTTATTATCAGTTTATTCCGGGAACATCAAATGGAAGAGAAAGGGAGGGGAATGGAGTTTAACGTCCACTCGACACAAACAAGGTCATTTCGGAACTAACATATGGTTCAGTTTTATTTCAATAATTCGGTTGTCTATGGGTCTTTAACAGTGACAGTAAAGGCGAGGACCCACGCGGTTGCACAGGCGATCCTACTTCTTGCCCACAACATCAAATTCCTACCTAAAATCTTGTCTATTGTAGAAATCCCAGGCTGAGGCATGGCAGACGACATCCCGATCATCCGGTTTACTTAACATAGAATAATTCCAGAAGCTGTCAGGCATTTTAATCATTCCAAGAGATTCAAAGAACTCATCAGAAACTTCAAACATTTTTATAGCTGTAAAATTCTAAAAACAAAACAAAAATAAATAAATAAAGAAAACTTTATATCAATTGTGGGAATTGTATAATTTGGAGGATGATTGCGATTGCTTGTGGGGTAAATTCATAATGGCTTATATACGTAAAATAAACCATGTGGTATCACATAACCTTGTAATATCCGCCTACATACGTAAAATAAACTTTGAAGTATCATACTAGCTCATAATAACGACCTACACACGAACTAGAGCCCGGACGGTCAAATCTGCTGTCTCATACTGTCGTGTGTCTAATAATATATTCTATAACATCGAAACAGCTATTGTTCTTCGCCCAACCGTCTCCCGGGAACAACGCGCTGGTCTAATTTATATTAAAAGGTGAGGGGCTTCAACTATCAGGGCGGATACTTGACTATATTTGGGCAAGTGCTGCATTAGAGCACGCCGATACGTCAACCCAAATTGTACGAAGTTGGACTAATTTGTACTGTACCAATGGTGTGGAGACCTTTGACCTGATGTCTGATCGTTAACGTAATAGGATATCATTTTAACTAACCGTGACACAACAACAGTCCTCTTCCAGAAATAACTAATAGCAGGAACCGTGAGTCAGTCTACGAAAGCGGAAGGAATCCGGCAAGCGTAGCCTGCATAGTGCCACAACATTACCTGGTAATGACCTACACACATACAATAAATCTGGCACAGTACCTGTCGTATCATTTCCGGTGTTACGTCGATACTATCTTTATTTTTATAGGGTTCTAAAACATCATAAAGATTATTCCATTGCTGTGCCCACATATTACCTATAACAAATAAAACATATAAATCAATATCACTTTTCCTTTATATATAAGTCTGGTGGCAACCTTTTTCCAGGATTGTCATTAGAAATACAACCTGAAAAGCAGTTGCTATTGGATATCAAATGTGGAAAGCGGTCACTATTGGATGTCAAACTTGTAAAGCCGTTGCTATTTGATTTAAAACCTGAAAAAACGGTTGTAATTGTATCTAAAGTCTGGAAAATGGTTGTTATTGGTAAATACCAGAAAAAACGGTTGTTATTGGATATAAAGCCTGAACTGGCTGAAGACGGTTGCTATTGGATTAAATCCTGACAATGGTTGCTATTGGTTATAAAACCCGAAAACGGTTGATATTGGATATGAAACCTGAAAAACTGTTGCTATATACTACATATCGTACCCAGTAAACCTTACCTAGTAGATGCGCGGGTATTTGACCAGTAGAAGGGAATTTATCTGCGCCATAAAGTTCTCTAAGTTTTTTTCTCGTATATGCATGTAGATTAACATATAATGGTTTCAACGTTTCAAATAAATCCACAAGATCTTCTTCGAAAGTGGGCGTGTCATACCAAGAACGCCAGTAAGCTCCTGTATCTTCATATCCTAAAATGGAAAACGGTCAATGTATCAATACATTTTATTTCATTGTTGTTAAAAAATTTAAAACCTGAAAAACTGTTTTTATCGGTTATTAAACCTGAAAAACGGGTTTTATCGGTTATAAAACCTGAAAAACTGTTGTTATTGGATATAGAACCTAACAAACGGTTGTTATTAGATATAAACACCGGAAAGCGATTTTTATTGGATTACAGTCCCGTGTACACATTGGCGTGCAAGTAAAATATCCCTTGACAGTTGGAATTCGATATAAGAGTATGCCGTAGCGCCGCTGCCCGGGCAAAATTGCCATCATAGTACAATGTATGGCGTATGCCTGTCTTCATTAGCCAGGTTTAGGAGCAAAATAGTAGAACGCTAAACCCCATTTCATTTCATTTGCAAAACATTTCTTGTTACTTGAATGTTAACTCACCGTTAGCCAGAATGGCCTCGTTACTAAGGGCAACAAATTCTTCATATAGATCCTTCATCTTCTTACCACTGACATCTCGCCATCCCTGCCATGCTGCAAGTAGTCGATCATAATCCCTCGACTCAGCAAATAGTCGAGTTAGATCGGGATCTAGGGGCAGACATTCTGATTCTGATAAACAGACTTCACCAGTACTATAAATAGTCCTCATCTCAGATTGGATCTGATTTAACTATAAATATAAAACACAATACAAATAATCTTTAAGTAGCATTTAGTGATTGGCAAACGCATTAACAGAACACAATTTTTATGGAAAGCTATCACTGGTTTTATGCTAAAGGCACGACGTTTCGGTTTATGTGTTGTGTTAAAATACAAATAATATCAAAAATGACTATTAAAGTGATCATAATACGCTTTCAGTTGCTTATCAGCTTCTTTATGATACGCTTAAA
Source organism: Patella ulyssiponensis (assembly GCA_963678685.1). Lineage (NCBI taxonomy): Eukaryota > Metazoa > Mollusca > Gastropoda > Patellidae > Patella > Patella ulyssiponensis. The sequence goes on from OY783230.1 coordinate 76,254,187, forward strand.
ACAGCATTTCATGATAAATTGTCAATATAGAGTTAAAGACGTACAGGAAACTATTATAGCTACAATCTGATTATAATACAGAGCTTTATTTCGTTTCTTTTTTTTATACTTCCGATGGCCTACACTACATGAAGATCTGATAAGTTATAGTGAAAGTTCACGTCAGGTGTCAAACGAAAGGCTTTTGACCTTATGACGTTAGACATTGATTAATCAATAAGCGTTCGCGTTTAAGTGGTTAACCCACCCAAGAAGTCGCCGTAATAGATGGTTTCTTTGGTTAATCCCTCACGCCATCCCTCACGCCTGTTATATAACAACTCTTCCAGATCCTAGTGTAGTAAAGACAAGTAAAATGAAATTTTGAACTATGAAAACGAAACGAAATAGGATCTGTTTTTGAATATCATTTTTCTATGTTCGTTTGCTTTTGATTGATCAACTGCCAAGGTGTAAATCATGGCTTGGTGAAAAAAAATGTGGTCGGTAGGCTGCGGACATTTTTTATGGGTACCGTAATGTCAGATTAAATATTCCAACTACCGTTTCATATGCGAATATTTATATCAGTAGTTTGATGTAATTCAATAGTAACCTTTTTGTGGTATTATAACAAAAAGGCTATTTTACCCTTTCTAATTTTTCTATATCTGGCATGGCTGCTGTGCCGATATCCACCAGTCTGGAGAATATTCGTTTCAGGTCGGTATCGTTAAAATTCGTCCAGGAAAATGCAGATGCATTATAAGCTACTTCCTGATCGAACTCCGCTAACCTTAAACTTTCTGCTACCTGAAAAATATGCAATGAACCATAATTTGATTTTGGATTCATAGTAAATTGTAAAATTCGTCCAGAAAAATGCAAATGCATTATAAGCCACTTCCTGATCGACCACTGCTAACCTTAATTATAGGATTTGATGTTCTCAAAATTCGGATCCAACCGTACTAGCTTTTTGTGTAATGGTGGGCGTATCAAATATTGAATGCGCGGTCGTTAACAACGGTTAAACGACAACATACTTCAGCATTGAAAGCGACGTAAGACAATGCGATCACCAGCCTTAAACATACATTATGCTAGAGTCAAATCATACATGATACTAGAGTCAAATCATACATTATACTAGAGTCAAATCATACATTATGCTAGAGTCAAATCATACATTATGCAAAAGTAAAATCATACATTATGCTAGAGCAAAAGCTGTCTATTGTAGGTATTTCTTTAGGCCTGAAATGTTACAAAAACAATTAATTAGACATTAATTAACTTATCCAGACCATACTCAGCTCTCGATATTTATTGGATTATAGTCCGATTTGAAACAAAACTTTCCTTCGTGATTAACGATTAAATGTATAATCGGCACTATTTGTTTTGTCTTACCGACTTCAGTAATAATGATCGAGGCTAAGCGGAACTTTCATTCGCTTAATTCTCGGTTCATAGTGGATCAATGTGACTGAAATTTTCAGCAAATTCCCTTTACATTATCAAGTTTTTAACTATCATAGTGAGAACTGCCAACTCTTTATCTAATCTCCCATAATGCATCTTTAAACTAGGTCAATCCAATCTAAAACAAACTGCCTTAGCTGATAACGTCGCATGCCTATTTATAGACTTTAAGTCTGCTAGGCATCTCATTGAATTCTCGGAAGAATTTAATGTAATGCCGGGTTTATCTATTAATTTGACTAAAACAAAAGTTGTGAGTTCTAACACAAAGAAATTGTTTATATATCAACCCTTTTTATATTAAACACTACAGCTATCAAGATCATTTTTCTTTTTTGGCAGACTAAAATATTCAAAATAGTATTACTTTTGACACAATATTAGACGAAATACGTACAGCATTTGGAAATGTGGGGGGGGGGGGGGGTGGATGGCCGAGTGGTTAGCACGTGCGTGCTGTATCATAAAGCCTGTCATTGAGTCAACTGGCGTGGTTTCGAATCCCCGGTTGTACGTGACAAGGAATCGACTGCAATGATTATATACTCCCGATTCTATAATTGTTAAATTAAATAAAATAAAAAGGCTGACATTATGTAAGGATTATAACTCAGGTGCTATAATTGTCTACGATATCACCCTTGGTGGAAGTGGACATAAAACCTCAGAAACGGTGGTCTAAACATTCGTGCGCAAATCATTATATTAGATATAGAATACTATAAAGTGAAATAATCAACCTTTGGGGATCCCGGTGATCTAAAGAGTAGACCCTTATAGTCCGTTAATCGTAATATCTGCAAATTACTATTCGAAACAGATTAGAACATCAATATGCTAATATTTGCAAATTGGCATAAAATTTATAACGCAAGATATGATAAATTAGAAATAATCGAGCGGGTCTTATATATACAACAAAATCTGAATATTGCAAAATATAAAACAATGGAATTATTTTACCTAACATGTTACTTAAAACTGATATATTCAATGAACTATTGATATAAAATTGTAATAAAATTGTACGATGGTTATGTGGTTTAATGGTGGAGATCGTAACATTAAGCAATATATTGATATGGCACGGGGGCGTCTGCATGAGTATTATTTCAACATATTCCTCAATGTCTTAAGTTCGAGAACATGAAACGACTTAAAATACAGACACTATCTGATGTGCTCTATCGGTAAATAAAATATTGATCAAATCAGTCAAAAATAAATAAATATCTATAAAACCAGCAAATATCTTTCAAACGAGCAAATATCTATAAAACAAGTAAATGTCAATAAAACAAGTAAATATCTATATAAAACGAGTAAATATCTGTAAAACGAGTAAATATCTATAAAACCCGTAAATATCTGTAAAACCCGTAAATATCTATAAAACGAGTAAATATCTATAAAACCTGTCAATATCTGTAAAACCCGTAAATATCTATAAAACGAGTAAATATCTATAAAAACGGGTAAATGTCTATAAAAAGGTTAAATATCTATGACACGAGTAAATATCTATAAAACCCGTAAATATCTGTAAAACCCGTAAATATCTTTAAAACGAGTAAATATCTATAAAACGAGTAAATGTCTATAAAAGGAGTAAATATCTATAAAACGAGTAAATGTCTATAAAACGAGTAAATATCTATAAAACGAGTAAATATCTATAAAACGAGTAAATATCTATAACACCAGTACAATATCTATAAAACTAGTTAAAAATAGATATGTATAAATCCGGGAAAATATAAAACGAGTAAAATATAAATATCTATAAAACCAGTAAAATATAAATATCTATAAAACGAGTAAAATATAAATATCTATAAAACGAGTAAAATATAAATACTTATAAAATCAGTAAAATATCTGTAAATCAGTAAAATATAAATAAAACGAATAAACTGAAATAGGTCAGGTAAAATATAAATATCTATAAAACCAGTAAAATATATATACTTATAAAATCAGTAAAATATCTGTAAATCAGTAAAATATAAATAAAACCAGTAAACTGAACGAAATATTGGCAATAAATCCGGAATATACAGTAACATTACCTCTCCTGTTATCCTTTCGGATACCATAAACAATAAATTGCTCGAAGACATTAATTTCAAAAACCAAAGCTGAATTTCCCTCTGTCAACCATGCAACAATATTACCCAAATAATATATATGTAGAGAGAAATGGGGTTTAACGTCCACTCGACACAAACTAGGTCATATGGTTTAATTTTATTTCAATAATTCGCTTGTGCGTAGGGGTTTTTAGCAGTGGAAGGAAACCGGAAGACCAACGAGGTTGGACAGGCACCCAAATAATAAAGACAAACAAGCAAAATTAATCCACTTATGCAAAAATAGACTCACGAGTAAATAAGGATAAGTTTTAATGATGGCAATTCCTTTTGATCGAGTCACCGCCCTGCTCTACCCCCACCCGGCCCCGCTACATTGAATTTTCAAGATTGTAAATGTATAAAGATAGTGAACAGACTGTTATGTGGAACGTGACTATATTAATTGCTATCTTTATTATTTATTTGTATATTAATTTATCATATTATAAATTTCAACCAATAAACTGACCTAATAAAGAGATATGAGAAAATATCTCCTTTTCAGTTGTCCTAAACAAACCCTAGATAGTAAGTGTTGTAAAATTAAAGTTATCGTATCCTGTATTTATTATAATGTATTCAATTCTCTAAATTTAGATGAATAAAATATTCTTTAAATCAAATCACATGAACATTAAGGGGAAGCTCGATTATCAGTCCAGGACGTCCCGAATTGACGGAATTGTAATTGAGAGAATTCAATTCCGGAACGTCCAATCGAGTACGCCCATTATTATTTCCTTTATGGTAGTATAACATTCACCTGGGTAAACTCTCCTTAAAGCATCCAAAGATACCAAATAAAAACACAGAAATTATACGTGTCTAGGGATAAAACAGGCGTTAGTAGCAACTTCGCATGATGAGGATTGAAAATGGCTGGTTTTCTTCTCAAAGAGTATTCAATATGGCTGGACCTCTTTAATTTGGGTCAATAATAAAATTGTCAATTGTAATGTATTTTATGCTGTTTTGTCTGCAGGGATGACAATTTGCTTTTTTATCAAAAGGTATGTAATATGCTTCAAAAATAGAATTGTCTCTTTTTAAGGTATTTTAGGAGATGTGTGGTTTTATTTCGAGTGACAATTCGAAGACAATTTTACATCCAACTACAGATAATACCAACAATTAAATTGACTATCTTAATATTTTACGCGTTGATTTCGTCTGTGGGGTGAAATTCGTCGAAAACTTTATATCTAAGCCAATATTTAGACAATTGATTTTGTGTTTCATTGTCGACAAACAAAGCCAAAGATAGAAAAAAATCTCAAATACTTAATAAGTCGACATTTTTGTTTCATACGCATGGGAATTCACATAGGGTAGATGTAATTAAAAATATAATTTACCATTGCTTCTTGATTTTCCTGTGTAATGTTTGTATTGTAAGTCCAAGCTGCCGAAACATACCGGAAGTTAACTTGTTCTGCTTTGATGTTGACATCATCAGCAAATTGTCTCGCTGCATCTTCATCAGTAATTAACTCACATATTATTGATGTCGTCGTTAACAACAAGAACACCAGCACGCACTTCATCTCCATCGTGTTTGGTTACTGTTGAACCTGTGAACAGACGGCTGAACAAGATACAAGTTTTATCCAGAAGGAGTTATAAATTCGGTAATAGATTGGGGGATGTCGTTTTTACGATATGGGCGGATAGCACACGGCCAATTGATCCTAGTTTATGACGACACTCCTTATTACTAATAAACAATGAGTAATAAACGGGGATATAAATTACCTTAGTTCGGTCACCATTTCGTAATTTCTTGATCAACTTTGTACTTATCTATTTGCTATGTGTACAATTCAGAACCCGATTAAGCTTGCATGGGGAGCTTTATCTAGCCATTGTCCGTCAAAACTTAGGCCCTTTTTCGTTATCCGAGGATGTTAAGCCCTATTTCATTTCCAAGCGGAGGGTCAATTACATATTGCTTGGAAATAAAATGGGGTTAAGCTTATTACTTAGCTATAATGCACTGTACAGCACATATAGATATGTATTGTCACGATTATCGTTATCTGCGTGTACAAACCGGTACAAGAAAATTTGCCCATAAATCCAAGTTGACTCATTTCTAATTTAGGATAGTTATGCACAGCCATGGTCTTGTGATGTAAAATAAACAAAACTGGTAAGAATTAAGTGGTAATAGATAAAGACGTGAGAGGGGGGGGGGGAAATTGGGTTTAACGTCCACTCGACACAAACTAGGTCATTTTGGGACTAAGATACGGTTTAATTTCATTTTAATAATTCGCTTGTGCGTATTGGTTTTTAGGAAAGGGAGGAAAGCGGAGGACCCGGAGAAAACCCACGAAGTTGGACAGGCGCCCCTACTTCGAAACCACGTCAGTTGACTCAATGACAGACTGTATGATACAGCGCGCACGTGCTAGCCATTCAGCCATCCCATCCCCAGATAACGACGTAGATCAGCTATACAGCGAAAGCGAACGGTCATCTTGCACAAAGTGAAAACAGATTGTTTTCGGAGATGTCGGATTTTTATTTACTTATTTACGTAATTTCAGTAATTTGTCGCCTAATTTTTAACACGACAAAATGTACCGAAAAATTACAAACTCATCCTCACAGCTTTCCAAGCCAGATCACAGAACCTTGGTGTTTACTTTGAACATGTTCACAACAAACGCCAAGACTCAGCGATCATTTCCACCACGCCTATGACAATCTTAACACGCCCTGGGACCATTTTCCGTCGCTGTAACAGTGGTGTAAAAACGACACGCAGGTCTGGGGGGGGGTATAAAAATGTAGTTCATTCCGGATGATTTGTGAACATTTAAACATATATAGCTCATCGACTACATCATCCGCTCTTTGAGCGAGAGAGAGAGAGAGAGAGAGAGAGAGAGAGAGAGAGAGAGAGAGAGACGAGGTTTAGTGTCCATTCGACTCGAACAAGGTTATTTCGTGACAAACATATGATTCAATTTTATTATATGTTTTATTGTACATAACACATCTATAAATGCAGGTCTATATAACGTAAGTCACAATACATCTTTAAATGTACAATACTTATGTCATAGGCATCTTAAATGAATAGAACTGAATAATTCTTAAAAATAATTTATAAATCAATATGCATAATTGTTGAAGACTTAAGGACGGCATACAAATCTGACTTGTATAAATTCATTTCCTCAAATTGAACTTTTGTCATTTGTCATTAAAATACAGTTCTCTTCAGAAAACATGTTAAGCAGAAATGGAGTTTAACACCCACTCGACACAAACTATGTCATTTCGGGACTAACACATGGTTTAATTTTATGACAATAATTTGCTTGCGCGTAGGGGTCTTTAGCAGTGGGAAGAAACCGGAGTACCCGGGGAGAAATCCACGAGGTTGGACAGGGGACGCTACTCCTTGTCACGTACAACCGTGGAATCGACACAATACCGGCTGATTTAATGACAGAACTAATGATACAACGCACACGCGCTAGCCATTCAGCCATTCACCCCCACCCCAATACATGTTAGGACCTGAAAATATATTTTATAGAAGTATTTTACCATGGCAGCAGACAGATGATGTTAGAAGGATGATCAGCTATTTCCATAATATGTACACACAGTAAAATGGCTGTGTATTAATCGCAATTATTAATAGAAATCGTAACACACACTCATCCTCGCCAGGCTATTTGATACATCACAATTAAATACCCAGGGCTTGACTATAAGAGTTGAAGAATCCTGGTCTTGGGAGGATGATGTATAATTAATAAAGCATTGTATGGGAAACGGAAAATACATTTGAGTAAGCAACGCTAATAACGGTGTAAAAAGCCGGTGTCAGATTTATAGTGACGTACTTAAGTAGACTCGAGTGATCATAACCCAGCCATTTAAGCTCTCGATCGTTTGGTTTATTTATATCACAACAAATCATGATGTACATTGAATATAATATTTACACGGGGTTCGTTTAGTAGTGTATTTATAAGGAGAGAAACTCCTTGACACGAAATTGAGTATAACGTTCTACTGTTTTGCTCCTATACTAAGCTAATGAAGACAGGCATCTGTCATACAGTGTGCTGTGAGGGAATTTTGCCCGGGCATTGGCGCTACAGCCTTCTCTTATATCGAATTCTAACTGTCAATGGATCTTTTACGTGCACGCCAATGTATATTCGGGAACGCAGTTTTTTGTCCCACCCATACGACCTTTTTCAGGCCATCCTGAGAGAGAGAGAGACAGATAGAGAGAGGGAGAGAGAGAGGGAGTAAATCATTTTGGGACTAACATAATTTTTGTCAATTTAATTTCAATAATTCGCATGCGCGTATGGGTCCTGAAGATGGGCGACCAGGAGGTTGGATAGGCGACGCTTCTCCTTATCACATACGAGCGGGGATTTAACGCGCACCCCCACCACACCCTTGATCAATCAATCAAAGCTTTTAGTTATTGCCACATATAATAATTAATGGCAATTATTGGTTTTTATGACTACTTTTCTTTTACAACTTTCCTTTGTTTTATTTTTTTTTTTAGAATAATAACCTTAGTTTGTTCCCAGTACTTTTTATCGTCTTCATTTTAAACCATTAACATTCCTTCGTTTCGTTAAAATATCCAGCGAATAAATTTATATGAGCGGTGCGATATGTTTTGATAATCGAGACTGAACAGGATGAAAAAAGCCCGAGGAATGTCAACAAAATTTTAAGGTAGAGTATTTTGTTGAATTTCCAGATTAAAAATCTGTATTAAAACTAAAGGTACATTTGAGGTTCAAACCTGACGTTAGGGGAAGAAGGGGTTTTATTTTATATTCTCGAATAGACCGCAGGTATTAACAATAAATCTAATATGACGCACTTTTTTTGAATTTTGATTTGCCGAATGCCTTTCTAACCGTTGGTGCTATAGTAAGGTTTTTATTTAAACCATGACATTGCATGCTGAAAATACGTTTGTGTTTTATTCAATGGAATAATTGATGACAACCTCTTCAGTCGATAATCGAGTGTACAACGCTTGTGAAAAATTACTTAGACTAGTTTCACTGGTTGATCGAGGCTATATATAAGCTTTACCGAGGACATAAATTTGGGTTCAGAAAAATGCTGGAAAACGAATAACTGATGCGCGTAATATTTTTTTTATTGCAGGACACTAAGTGTATGTTTTAAATTTGGTGTAAATTAGATGGATATTTCTTTGTTTTAATTTTAGTTGTAAAATGGATACAGAAGATAATATTGTGGATGAAGGTAAGTGATTTCTTTATCTTTTTCTTTCTTACCGTGGAAATCACGGTGGCTAAGTGGGCAAGACGCTGGCTCGCTAGCCGGGAGGTCGGGTGTTCGATCCCTGCATTGGCCGAGAAAGTTCATCTCGATTTTCCGGCGTGGTTTCCTTTTGTCAGTGATGCAGAAGGAGGACCTGACAAGGACAGCTGCCTAGTCGTTCGGATGGGACCTAAAACCGAGGACCCGTGTATACATTGGCGTGAACGTGAAAGATCCCTTGGCAGTTGGAATTCGATATAAGAGTAGGCCGTAGCGCCGCTGCCCGGGCAAAATTTCCCTCATTGCACACTGTATGGCGTATGCCCGTCTTCCATTAGCCCAGGTCAAGTGCAGAAGCGTAGGACGTTAAACCCCATTTCATTTTATTTCTTTCTTACCGTCTTCATTTGCCCAGTTCGGAGCAGAACAGTAGAACGTCAAACCCCATTTCATTTCATTTCACTTCATGTCTTTCTTTCATACTAGATACGTATAAATCAATGTGTTTTTTCCGGGTCCCCCGGTTTCCTCCTACCACCAAAACCCCCAATGAGCAAGTGAAATATTGAAATAAAATCGAGACATATTTTAGATCCGAAAAAACTTAGTTAGTGTCGAGTGACCGTTAAGCCCAATCTCTCTCTCTCTCTCTCTCTCCTCTCTCTCTCTCTCTCTCTCTGTGCAGACACACTCTTGGTGACTTTGAAAACTGTTTTGGACGTCAAATCGTGTATTATATCACCCGATCGCGACAACGTTTATAGGCTGAACGGACGAATTAGCTGCTGTAACAAGACAGGAATCTCATTAAAATACATGTAATGTCATATTTGATTTAAACGATATTTTATTTCCAAATATTGTACAATGTAAAGGCATAAAGAATAAGAGTAGAGTTGCCTGTCCAACCTCGTGAGTTTTCCCCGGTTCCTCGATCTGGTTCCACCCCACCCCACCCCACTGCAAGACTCCTGCGGTATGCGTTTGAATATAATAAGATTGAACCATATGTTAGTCCCGAAATGACCTGGTTTATGTCGAGTGGACGTTCCATATTTCCAACTATGGAGGAAATTTTGATCAGTTAATTTCCTGTTTCAGGCGACCCTGACCCGGAGACTAGAAGAAAGTTAATAGAATTATATAAAGTTATAGTTAATCAACCAGATAATCAACTAGAGATTTTACATAAACATAGAGATATACTTGATATACCTATAACAGTTGGTAAGTCCAGTTATATAGATATACTTCCTATAACAGTTGGTAAGTCCAGTTATAGAGACATACTTGATATACCTAGAACAGTTGGTAAGTCCAGTCATAGAGATATACTTGATATACCTGTAACTGTTGGTAAGTCCAGTTATAGAGATATACTTGACATACCTATAACAGTTGGTAAGACCAATCGAATATCGACATCTCGAATGTAACTTTTCCCTCATGTCGTCAGCTGAGTAACAGTTTCGGAGTAACTGGGAGATATCTCAAAGACAACGTTTCCCGCAAATCGGCTTAAAACGTCGGTTTGATTATATCTACATTGAATACATGGGAGTGGGAGGGGCCGTATCTATCTATTATCACTTGAATACATTGGAGTGGGAGGGGCCGTATCTATCTATTATCACTTGAATACATTGGAGTGGGAGGGGCCGTATCTATCTATTATAACTTGAATACATGGGAGTGGGAGGGGCCATAGCATAGGATTATTTTAATGATAAGTCGGTTTGAATACAGGTGTTCCGTGTAATTGGACTGATGAATCATTCGTTACCGTAATATACGTCATTTCCGGAAAGAGGCAATTATTAGAGACTGATAGATAAATTCTCAGAGTTTGCTTTAAAGGGTGTTCATTCCCAAATGCAACCGTGTACACCGACTAGTAATAGGCACATAGAGTGATTCAAACTGAATAAAGAAAAACACAGCTATGTACTTACCAGTAGACATGCGCACCAGTGAATACTCGATTGGGATCACATGTTTTTTCACATTATTTTATGTGTCGTTCAAAATTTCACAGCACGCTTAGGAAGATCTCGTGGCACATCTGTGTGTAGCTGAACACTGGTTGAGAATCAATGGCTTAGACTGAACCTTCAGGGTTAGTTGAACAGTACCTTTAAGTTTATGTATTTTTTATATGTATTTTATAACAGAATGTAGATGGCGCTGTATGTGTATAACCCTATTTGAAATGCATCCGGGTCACAACGTTGATATGGACACAGACCGCTACAAAATAGTTTATTCTTGGATGGAAACAGGTCTCTGTAGATGTCATTCTAATGGTCAACATTTCGAAAAGAAGAAATGCCAGAAAAAATTAATCCATGTCGCTGCAGTGGTAGGAAACATCCCAGTTGTAGAATATTGGGTGCGTTGTGGTCTATCTTTAGACGAAGAAACCACGGTGTCCTGTTTCACGCCGTTATTTTTAACTGTGGTGATTAACGGTATGGAACTTCTAAAATATATGATACAAAATGGCGCTGATATCAACGTTACCTCGCGGTATGAACGAAACACGCCATTGATGGAAGCCATGGTGACGAGAAAAAAAGAAATCGTCCAGATATTGTTGGATAATCCCAAACTTGACGTCAATGTTACCAACTTTCGAAATGAAACGGCCCTAACCAATGCTGTCAGGCTGAGACAAAGAGAATTACTTCCCTTGTTGATAGCACGAGGAGCTGACCCAAATCACGTGGACTGTACAGGATTCACCCCACTGATTCACGCTGTACTGGAAGAAGATGAGGAATTGTTAAGACAGTTGCTAGAGCTTGGTGCTGATGTTAATAAAACTGACAATAGACCTAGAGGTAAATCACCGCTACATATTGCTGTACACAATGGTAAGTTCACGATAACATTGCTTTATGTTTTATTGTCATAATCTTCTTCCCCAGTATCCCCAAATTCCTGAAGCAATAGTCCGAGAAATCCCTCTCTGTCCATTGCTGCATTGGCTTCTGACACTTGAGCTATTGAGGGAGTGTGTGTATTCGTTCCGTTCAATCAAATCTATCCCATGCACAGGAACATAACAACCCTTCGTTTACTATGGGGTGTTCCCGAAAACTTTGGACTGTGATTTAAGGTATTAAAAACGGTGAAAGTATTGTTCGTCTTCATACAGTATTGTTTAAATTGTATCGGCGTTGATAGCCTCGTTTGTCACACAATTAGTCTTTCTGTAATATTCTGCTATGCACTGGTTAATTGGGCATAATAAAATCGTGAGCCAAGACGTAATGTCATGTAAACATATTTGGTCCAGTTTGGAACTTTGTTGCAAATTTAACGATTTTGTTAGCAGTAAGTCATAGGTTGTTAATGGGACTATTGACCAATAATAATTTAGAACAAGAATTTTTTCTATTTACAACAGTGAGTAGTGGGAACGGAACACTGCGAGTAGTATGCAGTATCCCCGGGGCATCGCTCTTTTCTACTCCACGAACCCCTCGATACACTCACGTGTGTTTGTTGAGGGGGGGGGTGCACCGCCAAATTATCCACCCTTGATAACTGTGCTATTTTTATCGACCAATCAAAAATTCTATAACTGGATTGTAATTCCCATTTTGTTGCGATTAAGATCTTCGAATAGTTGTAAAATTTGTCTAAATATCTTTTTTGTTGGTTGAGCTTCTTGGATATTCAATTCCTTGCAAATTCCATGTGGTGACTCTAAGATTGTTATTTATACTGTTTTGATGGGTTCTTAGAAACAAACTACGCGAGCAACGGAATCGTCAAGGGCAGATAATTTGAATTGGTGAATATCCCAGTAATAGACCCAAGGGTTGGTGGAGTAGAACGTAACGATGCAACTGGGGCAATCTAATTAAAATATAGATCTATATTTCGTTTCGTTTTTTATACTTTCGATGGCCTACACTCATGTAGATCTAACTAGTTATAGTGAACGCTCACGTTCTATGACGTCAGGTATCAAGCACGGGACATTTGACCCGATAACGTCAGTCATTCGATTAACCAATTAGCGATCGCCATGCTTTTCAAAATCCACTTGTGTTTTGTTATGATTTCTATCCGCTGGTGTTAGTATAGACGTCGTTGGCTGGTAATATCTACCCACAGTTCCACGCATGAAAAGGTCAAAGGGTCGATTCGACAGACCATTTGATTGGCTGACCCCTCATTTCAGGTAGAACACCAGTTAAATAACAAGTCCTCCAGATCCAAGAGTAGTGAAGACAAGTAAAAACGAAATTTTGAACTATAAAAAACGAAACGAAATTGGATCTGTGTTTTAATCAGATTGCAACTGGGGATACCGAGGCTTGATCTTGGTCTGGATCTTGGTCAACCTAAATAGTTTAAAATATTATGTACCGGTTACTGATCAATGAAAGTCTATCTGTATTACTCTCTCTCTATCCCTCTATCCCTCTCTCTGACCAGAACTTTAATTGGCAAACAATACGTTAAATGACAATGTTGTTGTCCACATATTTTACTGGTTAAACACATTCCATGCGGTTAATCCATAACAAGGATTTGAAGAAGTAGACAGCGATAACAGATAAAGGGAAGGTTTTCAGTAAACTGAAAATGATTATGAAGACCAGGAGTAGGTATATGAAACTGTGAGAGGATATCTGTACAAAACGAACCATACCTTAAAAGAATTAACTGCCTTGAGATCAGGGGAGGCGAGAAAATAGAAAATGGTCATGTATTACTTCGGTTTTATATGGACCATTCGCATCGGCTTGTAAACGAACATACGTTTTTGTTTTCGTATCCTCTAACACGCGGTTTCGCAATCCAACGTACGATAATAGCTAGATGGCGTTAATTTCCACTCCATGAACTTCTCTGTCCAGATAAGCGCTTTCCGTTTTTGCGTTACTTCTACGTGATCAGGGGCGGATCTAGGAATTTTGAAAAAGGGGGGGGGGGGGGCGCAAAATGAGGGCACTTACTGCAGAGACGGGGCATCTGTAGACATTCCAAGAGCTATATGATATTTTCGTCTAAGTAAACGTTCCGAGATGACATATTTGGGTCTGAAAAAAGGCACTTTCATCAGTAAAAAAGGCACTTTCAGCAGTAAAAAAAGGGCACTGTCGAAAATTAGGGGGGGGGGGGCGAGGGGCGCCCCCCACTGGATCCGCCTCTGGTGACGATTCGTCAAATCTTTGTTACATGTCAACCTTAGCAAATACCTCTGTTCAAATGATGCTTAGGGTGTGTTTAACCAGGTCTATCTTCCTATTATTGGTGCACACCAACATTTCCCTTTCAAGTCGAATCCGTATTCAGTTTCGATCGGCTTCACTTAAATCAAAGAAAACAAACTTTTACTTACTGTCCACAAATGCGTATACTTGCATGATCATGATTTAGGGGACACTGTGCTCATTATTTATTTTTTATTTGCAGAATTGTCTTGTATTGTGAAAGTGTTGCTGGAAAACGGTGCTGACCCTAATGCGGTCGCTGACGATAGTTTTATACTTACTCCGTTACTAATAGCAACAGAAAGTGGATCAGATGACATGCTGAATGTATTAAAACTGTTGCTGGACAATGGTGCGGATGTCAACATTACTGATCAACACGGTTATGCACCCATACATAAGGCTGCATGGAATGGACTCCTACCATCCCTAAACTTACTGTTAGATCATGGATCCCCTCACGACGGGCTTACTTTAGACAAAAACACGCCCCTGGCTCTTGCAGCTCATGGAAAACATCCTGACGTCATCGATCGTCTGCTGCCATTGAACTGTGACCTAAATAATAAGGATAAAGATTTGGACACGGCTCTCCATTACGCCGCCTTGAATGACGACTGTAGCACTGTAAGGCGTTTATTACGTCACGGTGCTGACCCGGATGTGCAGAATCGCGTGTGTACTACGCCATTGTGGAACGCTGTTCATGCGGAGTCAGTTGAAATCGTGAAAATTCTCTTGAAACGTAATGTTACTTTAGAAGTTGCTTCTGTTGGACTTCATCCGTATGATGATACTCAGGTATTGTATTCAGAACCAAAAACTCCCATGTATGTGATCGGTGAGAAATGTTTGATTGAGTTGGGCCGGATGTTGATTGAGTCGGGATACAATATGTCGAAAGAAAGTTGGCTGTTAGATTTAAAGGATATACCAATGTTACTGGCATTTAACGAGGCCTTCCGACAGTATCTGATTGAAGCCTACACTACACCTCAATCTTTGTTGATTCAATGTAGAAATTTCTTCAGAAAAATGTTCGGTAAAAATGTGACCGTACAAACTGAAGCCCTAAATATTCCTGTTCCTATTAAATCCTATATAACACTGAAACATTTGTGACCCCGTGACATGGGAATTGTTCTTTTTATGGATGTGGTCGTATATTCTAGGGTGCCTTCTAAAAAGTTGTACTAGACACGTTGAATGTGCACGCGTCGGTGGTTTAACTTTAACTAATTTCTGAACAGTCTGGCACTCTCGTTGAGTCTATAAATAGCCATAGCACGTAACATTCTCAACACACAGCCGTAAAAAATGTATTGTGGACGATTCTGAATAGCAGTAATATTTAGCTTTGTGGTTATTACAGCAGCTTTAGAAATTACGCTCATATTTTTTAAATTGCTTTATCATTAACAAAGCCGTTAGGAGCGGCATCTTTTGGTTTAGTACAAATAATATCTCTGAATAACTCGGGTTGAACAGGAACATGATACCAGTAGTAGTTTCATTTTACTTTTACAAGGTTCGTAACAAAAATGTTGAGTCGCCCACCGTGCGTTATTTCTAAATTCAATTTCTTGTTCGAGCTTTCGGTCATGTTTCGTAAAAAAGTAGTCTTGATCATCCCGGCCTATCACTCAGACGGAGAATGGTCGGTAGACAGGTTAAGTGAGTCTAATTTCCAAACAAGGGCACGTGACCTATTTTTTGCTCCAAAGTGTCTGGATGTTATGGACGATACCTCGAACCATTTTTCAGTGTATTATTTATAGGTCATAGCTTATTAAGTACAAGATGACCGTGTATTTAGTGACTTTAAATGTGTGAAACAGATTTAAGGATTGGTATATAAATATTGTTGAGCTATCTGGAGATATTCATTTATGGTGGGGCACTCTATTTGAAGAATCCTATTTAATTTCAATGCAAATGTAGTTTCAGTTAATTTCGTCTGGAGTTATGGCCCTTGTTTGACTTTGGTACTCATTGTGAGTGGATGCTCTAACAATACAAGTTCTGAATGGATCTGTATGGAATCTATATGCATCATTTGAATTTGTGACACGAAGAAACCCATTGAAGTTCAGCAATTTCTGTTAATGGCATCTAGAGTTATGGCCCTTGTTTCTCTTTGTTGACCAAAGTTATCATCCGATCTGTATGAAATTGATAGACATACATGTAATGTAAATTAATGACACAAAGAATCCCTTTGAATTTCAGTAATTTCCGTCAATTTCTTCTAGGGTTAATGGCCCTGGTTTCGAACACCAAAATGTATCACCCAATCTGTATGAAATTTATTTCTACATCAATTAAATTAGTGAAACAACGACAACAAATTAATTTCATCAATTAACGCCAATTACTTCTAAAGTTATGGCCACCGTTTCGCTTTGTTGAACCTTGCAAACGCTCGAATAACACGTTATCTCTATGAAATGTATATGCATCATTTAAATTAGTGAAAAGCAGAATCCTATTGAATTTCAGCGATTTCTGTCAATTACAACGAAAGTTGTGGTGCTTGTTTTATTATATTGAATCTTGTAAACGCTTGAACGACAAAAGGTATCGCCCGATCTGTATGAAATTCTTATGCATTTAAATTTGTGGAACCAAGAATGCTGTTGAATTTGAGTAATTTCCGTTAATGACTCTTGTTCAAATTTATTAAATTTCTGTAAATTACCCTCAGAGTTAATGCCCTTGTTTCAGTTTGTAAAACCTTTTTAATCCTCAAAGGACGAAAATTACAAATTAAATTGTCTTTTAAATGCCCCTAATTACCTACAAAAGAATAAATATGCAACAACACTTTCGACTGCTCGGACGATTTTCCTGCTGTGGGCGTATGTTTCGTTTCCTGTCAAATTATCTTTAAGTATTATGATGGAGACTGGTTATAAAATGATGATGGTTCTTGTGTCCAGTGAACAAATACCATTGTTTGTAATTGAAGGCTTTTCGCGTGGGTGAAAATACTTTATTTACCGACCGCTTCCAACCAATCTTTATTACCCATTGTAACATGCTAACACGTCTTGGATCCTAATCGTCTCAGGACATAGGACATCTCTATTGGACAATAACTTTTGGAGCAAAATCATTTTCATATCTGGCAGCATCATATTGGAATAATCTGCCTACCCATTTGAAACAGTGCCCAACCCTTTCAACTTTCAAATCATCGTTGAAGACTTATTTGTACCGGCGCTCAGGGACGTATGTAGGAATTTAAAAGTGGGAGTGCAGTGGAGTGGTGGGGCACCATAGCCTCCACGTAAGTGATATAAGAAAGTTTGCATCAGGGCGCCCATAAAACCGACCGACTAATCAGTACCAGGAGAGCATTACTGCGTGGTCATAATCAAATCTTTTACTTTATAATTGAAAGATCGTCAAAATATTATTATTTTTGGTGGATGGGGTGGGGCGCCATTTCTCGGGGCGCCTTATTTTTCTGGGGGTGCAATGTACCCCCTGCATCCCCGCTAGATACGGCCCTGCCGACGCTGTGTTTAGAATTGTGATTTAATTGTTGCTGGAATTGTAGAAAACTGAACTCTTTGCATGCGCTACGAGCATACAGTCAGTGTGGAATAGCGCTATACAAATGTTCACGTTATTATTATTATTATAATAACCCCCTCTAAATGCAAAACAGGAAGTGTTTATCTCCGGAATAGTCCAAACGATTGTTCTCGACATTTCTTTGGATATACATTTTTTTTTCGTTTTAAAAGACGTTTTGCTCTATTTTTTGGAGACGAAATAGGTCTAAAAGCACATATTAATGTATTATGCATATATGTAAAGTGGTTTATATTCCATTTTTTAAAAAAAAAGCAAAAAAAAAAAAAAAAAAAAAAAATTAAAAAGAGAAAAAATATTGTAATTTGTAGTCAATTATTTTCAGTAAAATTGAATGACAGTAGTTTACGCCTGCGTAGTCAATTCTACACGTGTAATTATTATTGTTTCGTCGTCTATGAATCAGCAATTACCCATTCTTATTCTTAACATATATCACATTGAATGACCAAATGGTGTGGTTTCGATACATCCAAATTCTTTAAGCTGGAAATAAGCTGTACGCAAGACAGGTGTTCTTGGGTTAATGGCCTACTGTTCTGCTTCGACTGGGCTAATGAAGATGGGCGTACACCATACAGTGTGGGGGAACTTTTAACCGAACAGCTGTGCTGTTGACTATTCTTTTATAGAAGGGATATTTTACATAGTTTTCGTCTCATCTGAACGACTAGACAGCTGGCTTGTCAGGGCCTCTGTCCTGCATCACCGACAAGGGAAAACCACACAGGAAAATCGAAATGAACTCCAGGATCCAGCGTCTTAACATTTCTCCCAAAATGATCGAATTACAGATGTCAGATATTCGGTGAGCAACTTAAAATAGCACAATATGCTCGGATTGGTCAGAAGAATCATTATGAGAAACCATGAATACACTGGACATTATTCTTCAGATTGCCAGGGATAAATGTTGATAGAGATAAAACAAATATCTGGATAGGCTGATATTCAGGTTGCAAAACAAAAAAATGTAATAAATTTAAATTTAATTGACATGAAAATATGTTTAAAACCCAGAGTGTCAGTTTTAGAACAAATTTAGAATAAGAGAGAGAGGAAGAGAGAGAGAAATGGGATTTAACGCCCACTCGACACAAACTAGGTCATTTCGGACCTAACACATGGTTCAATTTTATTTCAACAATTCGCTTGTACCCGGAGAAAACCCACGGGGTTGGAGAGGCGACCCTTCTCTTTACCACGTACAATCGGAGAATCGGAACCACGTCAGTTGACTCAATGAAAGACGTAATGTTCCAGCACGCACATACTAAAAAAAAAACCCCAAAAACTTGAACAAATTATGGATTTAAACTCGAATGCAAAATTAGATGATCTCGAGAAACTAGCCTATATTTGGACCAAAGAGAAACTGAGTCTAATAGGGAGAGTCACTGAAGAGATTAATCCTACCGAAAATAAATCATTTATTCGCTGCATTACCCAACCTATAGGATGTTCAGGTCTCGTAAAGCCTGGAACAAAAGTGATTTTAAATTTATATGGAATCATGGGAACGACCCCAAGAGTTACAAAATCAACTGAAATGAAATGAAATTTAACGTCCTACTGTTTTACTCCTAAACTGGGCTAATGAAAACGGGCATGCGCTATACAGTGTGCGACCGGAGACACTTTGCCCGGGCAGCGACACTACGACATACTCTCGTGTCGAATTCCACCAAGGGATCTTTTACGTGCACGCCAATGTGTACACGGGACCTTGATTTTCAGTACCATCCGAACGACTAGAAAGCTGTCCTTGTCAGGCCCTCCGTTCTGTATCACCGACAAGGGGAAACCACGCTGGAAAATTCCTCGGTCAATGCAGGGATCGAACGCCCGACCTCCAACTAGCGAGCCAACGTCTTACCCACTTAGCCACCGTGACTCCCGCTTGATAAACAGGAAACACACCTGTATCAAATATTACCTTTTCCGCAGTCGTATAACAGGCAACTCCCAAATTCCAAGTTTCACTGCAGTTTATTCATTTGAATAATAGAATTGAAAAATACAGATCTAGGAAAAGTGGAAAAATACATATAAATAGAAGTTAATTAATAAGCTGTTTGATAAATGTGAAAAATACAATAATTTGTAAATTTCATCATGTATCTTGGAGTGAATAAATTCAAACACGATTTCTTTTTAATTACAAGCAGTAATTAAGTATAAATCATGTTTTCAAATTATCCAAAAAATGTCAAAATAGCCATGATTTTATTCCCCATCAAATGAATGAATACCACAACCCTACACTCGTACAAATTTAATACTATAAAAGATATGAATAAAAATATTTGATGTACAATAAGAACAAACTAAAAAAGACCCCCCCACCCCCCATGAAATAAAATAAAGTAAAAAAGTCCTGAGAGAACGGGTGGTATTGATGCGCGACGACGTCAAGTTATAATACTTTCCTTGTAGGATCGAAGTAGCGTTTAATTCCGTACATATATATAACAGCAAATCCCTTCATAGTACGTCCATATCTTTTTTTTAGAACGTTGCCCCTCCGACTAATTGAAGGGCGTGGTAAATTTTGAACAGGCTCCGCCCACACACAGTTTCAGCCCATTTGGCAACACTTTCCGGAACGTGGTGAGAACTAGGGCGATGCCCGATTCACAGTTCCGGAATTGAATTCCAAAACTGGTGTCAATCGAGTAAAGAGGAGAATTTCGGAGTACAACGCATGAGTTGACTGTATAATAAATACATCATGTATCTCAACCAATCATGACAGCCGAAACATATTTTTTACCTAGGAATACGTCACGATTCTACTCACTCCACCTCAGCTGTTGGGACTGGCAGAACTGTGACAGGACTGAATTCCGCGTCACTCGATTGTAATTCTGTCGATTCGGGACGTTCTGGACTGTGAATCGAGTATCCCCGAAGTTTGATTAAAAAGGGATACTACCGCTGTAAATTGCAGGTGTCAGATTTATAGTCACGCGTGCTCAAGTGGTCATAACTCATTTGGTTAACTTGTATTTAAGTCCAAACTACGCAAACTGGGCCATTTCGGGACTAACACATGGTTCAGTTTTATTTCAATAATTCGCTTGCGCGTAGGGGTTTTTAGCAGTGGGGGGGGGGGGAACCGGAGGATCTGGAGAAAACCAACGAAGTTGGACAGGCGACCTTATTCCTTGCCACGTATAAACAGTGAATCGACACCGCGCCAGTTGACTCGGTGACAGACCTTGTGATGCAACGCGCACCCGATAACCATTCGACTAGAACTCCCCGCCGTCCCCCCTCCCCCTTGATTGATTTAAGCTCTTTGTTATTTATTTTTTTGTTATTTCTTTTTTTTTTTAGAATATTTTACCCCAGTTACTTCCCTGTACGTTTTTATCATCTTCATTTTAAACCATTGACATTCTTTCGTTTCGTTAAAATATCCAACGACTAAATTTTTACACGCGGTGTGTTGTGTTTTGATAATCGAGACTAAACAGGAAACCCCCTTGGTGGGTGTAAACAAGTTTTTGGGGTAAACAAGTATTTTGCTGTATTTCCAGATTTAAAATCTGTATTTAAACTCAACGAAGATTTGAAGTTCAAGCCTGTTGTTAGTGGAAGAAGTAGTTGTATTTCATATTCTCGATTAGAGTCCAGACACTAAACAGAAGACGACGCATTTTTCATATTTTCATTCGACTCAGAAATTTCTTCACTGTGGTGAAATAATCGGTGAATATGCAACAACGAAGGGTTTTTTTTTTTATTTTAACCATGACATTGACTACTGAAATAAGTTTATTTTTTATGCAGTGAAATAATTAGTGTGTGTCGATTTAAATGCTGAACCTTTGCAGTCGATAATCGAGTGTTACAACTCATGTGAAATATTACGAAGACGATGACACGCTGGTTGATCGAGGCTATAATAACCTTTAGCGAAGTCAAATTTAGGTTCAGAAATATGACGGAAAACGAATAACTGATGTGCTTAATAATTTTAATTGCAGGACACCAAGTGTATGTTTTAAATTTAGTCTAAACTAGATATAGATAAGTATTTGTTTTAATTTTAGGTGTAAAATGGATACTGAAGACATTATAATGGATGATGGTAAGCACTTTCTCTTTCTTTCTTTCTTATTGCATTATTAATTACATCAATAACTTTACCAAGCATTCGATGGTGAGAATTTTCGGCTTCGGAAATTAGCGACATGTAATTTGATGGATGTAAAATGCTTAAACTTGATGTAGATGTTCATAATGTTAATTTTTTGACGCAGTTCAATGATTAAAAATTTGCTTTGGTTCAATAACTTTGAGTCTATTCGTTGGAGAATGAAGAAACTTTGTGCATAGTTTCCTAACGAGATACTTCAAACCCTTCACTGAGTTTTATTATGAAAATGTTATGCTTAGATTTAGCATAGATAATCAATTTGATTACTTGAGAGTTTTGAAAAAACAATGACTGTACAATTAATTTATAGGTGTCATCTTTTTATTTTGGAATTTCGCCGGCGGACTGGTGTGGTGTTATTGTAAATTTGAATTATCAATATTACAACTCTGGTTATACATTGCCATAACCCATGTCTGTCGCGTTTTTGTCTTGTGTTTGGTATTCATGAGAGGGGGATCCCATTCAATTTCAATCAACGATTTCTAATATTTACCTGCAGATATAATACACTTGGGTGGGGGGGGGCGAATCGTTAGCACACGCGTGCTGTATCATAAAGCCTGCCAATCTTCGTTGAGTCAGCTGGCGTGGTTTCAAATCCTCGTGGGTTTTCTTCGGATCCTCCGGTTTTCTCCCACTGCTAAAGACCCCACGCGCAAGCGAATTTTTCAAATAAAATTAAAAACCATAATAAGGTTAGTCCCGAAATGACCTCTCTCTCTCTCTCTCTCTCTCTCCCATTTCGTTTCGTTTTTATAGTTCAAAATTTCGTTTTACTCGTCTTGACCACACTAGGATCTAGAAGAGTTGTTATATAACCGTGTGTGATGTGAGGGATTAGCCAATGATATGGTCTGTTGCAGCGAGTTCTTTGTGTGTGATGCATCGATCTGTGTGTATCCTACTAGAAAAATCAACATTCTGACGTCATAGGTCAAAAGCAGCTCCCGTGACACCTGACGCGACCTCCCACTACAACTGTCAATATCTTCATGTGGTACAGGTCATCGAAGTATAAAAAACGAAACGAAATATAAATCTGTATTTTAAATCAGATTTGCATATGTTAATTTGCTTCCATATTTCCAACTATGGAGGAAATTTTGACCAGTACAGTGACCAGTTCGCGTAGTTGACATGGCTTACAGCGTTATTATTGTAAACCCTAATTTCCTGTTTCAGGCGACCCTGACCCGGATACTAGAAGAAAGTTAATAGAAATATATAAAGCTATAGTTAATCAACCGGATAATCAACTGGAGATATTACATACACACAGAGATATACTTGATATACCTATAACAGTTGGTAAGTCCAGTTATAGAGATATACTTGATATACCTAGAACAGTTGGTAAGTCCAGTTATAGAGATATACTTCCTATAACAGTTGGTGAGTACTTTCAGAAAGATACAGGTGCGCGTTTAGGTCATAAGATCTGTCATGGAGTCAAGTAGCGTGGTTTTAATTCACCACTTGTACTGACAAGGAGTTCGGTCGCCTGTCAAACCTGGTGGATAAGTACAATGGTTAACGCATGCGCGTTGGATCATAAAGATTGTCATTGAGTCAAGTGGCGTGGTTTTGATTCCCCGGTTGTACGTTGGTCGCCTGTCCCACCTCATGACTATTCGCGTGTCTTCCGGTTTCCTCCAACTGCTAAAGACCCTTTGGATTGAAGGGTATCTCATTGTAATGATCAGTCGGAACACGCCATTCAGTGCGCGATTTGAATACACAAGGTGTTCCATGTAACTGGACTGATGAATCTGCCGTGTAATATACGTCATTTCCGGAAAGGGACAGTTATTAGATACCGAAGGGTCAATAAATTAATTCTCAGAGTTTTCTTTGAACGGTTTGCATTCCCAAATGTTTCAAAAACAAAATCTTAAGCTGATCCTTTATATTGCTTGAACAGTACCTTTAGATTTATTTATTTTTTTATTTATTTTATAACAGAATGTAGATGGCGCTGTATGTGTATAACCCTATTTGAAATGCATCCGGGTCACAACTTTGATATGGAGACAGACCGCTACAAAATAGTTTATTCTTGGATGGAAACAGGTCTCTGTAGATGTCATTCTAATGGTCAACATTTCGAAAAGAAGAAATGCCAGAAAAAATTATTTCATGTCGCTGCAGTGGTGGGAAACATTCCAGTTGTAGAGTATTTGGTCCGTTGTGGTCTATCTTTAGATGAAGAAACCACGGTGTCCTGTTTCACGCCGTTATTTTTAACTGTGGTGATTAATGGTATAGAACTTCTAAAATATATGATACAAAATGGCGCCGATATTAACGTTACCTCACGGTATGAACGAAACACGCCATTGATGGAAGCTATGGTAACGAGAAAGAAAGAAATCGTCCAGATATTATTGGATAATCCTAAACTTGACGTCAATGCTATCAATTTTCGAAAAGAAACGGCCCTAACCATTGCTGTCAGGGTGAGACGAAGAGAATTACTTCCCTTGTTAATAGCACGAGGAGCTGACCCAAATCACGTGGACTGTACAGGATTCACCCCACTGATTCACGCTGTACTGGAAGAAGATGATAAACTATTAAGGCTGTTGCTAGAACTGGGTGCTGATATAAATAAAACGGACAATAGAGGTGAAACACCACTACATTTTGCTGTACACAATGGTAAGTAGCCCCATCTTGACCTTTCTCCAGGTCGACTTGCTGCCATTTGTAATTTTGGATATCTTATATGACAACATGTCTTTATCTACCATTGTCGTCGGTTGAGGCCTTGCTGGAGTCCATGACAACATGTCTGTGCCTGCCATTGTCGTCGGTTGAGGTCTTACTAGAGTCCATGACAAGATGGCTTTATCTACCATTGGTAACGGTAGAGCTCTTCCTAAGCGTCCATGACAACATGTCTTTGACTCTTTGTCTCCAATTGGTGACGGTAGAGGTCTTAACAGATGCCATGGTAACATGTCTTTGTGTACCATTGGTAACGGCCTTACTAAGAGTCCATTACAACATGTCTCTGTCTACAATTAGTGACGGTAGAGGTCTTTATCTACCATTGGTAATTGTAGGAGTCAAATTCCAGTCTTTTTCAGCCAGGTCGGAACAGACCAGTAGGACGTTATATCCCTTCAACCAGGTCGGAATAGACCAGTAGGACGTTATATCCCTTCAACCAGGTCGGAATAGACCAGTAAGACGTTATATCCCTTCAACCAGGTCGGAATAGACCAGTAGGACGTTATATCCCTTCAACCAGGTCGGAACAGACCAGTAGGACGTTATATCCCATTGCATTTTGTTTCATTGTTACATATGTATTAATATTCTGTTGTTTATTTTACTAATTGCAGAAGTGTCCCACATTGTGTCAATTTTGCTTGAAAACGGTGCAAACCCTAATGTAGTCGCCGGAGATAGTTATACCCCGTTACTAATAGCAACATACAGCGAATCAGATGACATGCACGATGTATTGGAGCTGTTGCTAGAGAACGGTGCTGACGTCAATCTTACTAATGAACAGGGTTATGCAGCCATACATATCGCTGCATGGAATGGATACCTACAATCTGTCAATTTATTGTTGGAACATGGCTCCCCTCACGACCTGCGTACGATAGACAAGAACACGCCCCTGACCCTGGCAGCTCATGGAACACATCCTGACATCATCGATCGTCTGCTGCCATTGAACTGTGACCTGAATAATAAGGATAAAGATTTGGACACGGCTCTCCATTATGCCGCCCTGAATGACGACTGTAGCACTGTAAGACGTTTATTACGTCACGGTGCTGACCCGGATGTGCAGAATCGCGTGTGTACTACGCCATTGTGGAACGCTGTTCACGCGGGGTCGGTTGAAATAGTAAAAATTCTCTTGAAACGTAACGTTACTTTAGAAGTTGCCTCTGTTGGAATCGATCAGCATGCCCAAGCTGACGAAGTCGTGTTCTTGTATTCAGAGCCGAAAACTCCCATGCATGTCATCGGTGAGAAAAATTTGATTGAGTTGGGCCGGATGTTGATTGAGTCGGGATACAATATGTCGAAGGAAAGTTGGCTATTGGATTCAGAGGATATACCAATAGGACTGACAATTAACGAGGCCTTCCGACAGTATCTGATTGAAGCCTACACTACACCACAGTCATTGTTAATCCAGAGTAGAAATTTCTTCAGAAAATTGTTCGGTAAAAACTTGACGGTAAAAACTGAAGCCCTAAATATTCCTGTTCCTATTAAGTCCTATATAACACTGAAATACTTGTGAACATGTGACTTCTCAATTTTGCTTTTTAGATGAGGGATGCTTTTGTCTATTATGATCGATATCATGAGATGATGAGAAAGATTGGTTATTAAAAATGATGATGACTCTTATGTCCAGTGAACAAAGAGTAGACTTTGTTGAGATCGGCCCTTCGCTTGTGACAATCGCCCTTCTTCTTCACCTTCAATTCCCCGCAATACGAGATAAATTTAAAAGAGGCAAATGTTTTCCATATCTCTATGTTTGTGAGTTTTACTGCATGTACAAGGCCTTCATTCCTAGTTTATAGGACATTGTTTATAACTGAATACTAATCGTGTGGGTGAAAAAGCTTTATTTAACGTCCGCTTCCATCCAAGTGATATCGCCGAATAGAATAACAGACTGCTCCCGAAATTTGGTTGGTTATAGATACTCGTGTGTGCACCCTCAGGATCAAACTTATTTAAAAATAAAATTGGTTGGTTTTTCGTCTGAAAAGCCTTTTTTATGTTTTGAAATATGAAACAAAACATTATTCAGAAGACTTGAGCATTTATTTATTTCTTAAGAACTCTAAAAGACTAAAAATTTAGTTGTTTTTCCTTAAGCCTTTTCAGGGGGCAGCTATGTTCAAATTTGCATAAACTCTCTATCTTCCCTCTCTCTTCCCTCTCTCTTCCCTCTCTCTCTCTCTCTCTCTCTCTCTCTCTCTCTCTTGTCAAGGACTAAGCTGGGGATTTCCTGTACGTGACGTCCGTCAATGATGATACGTTGTTGACAAGAAATCGGTCTTTCAGCAATATATATTGTTAATAACCCATAGTTTTTGTTAGATGTTCAAATATATTTATTATAATATAGATGTTAAATTGTTCAAAATATATTTATATATACAAAGTATTAACTCTGTCTTCGTTTGCTGTGAAACATTTTTATAAAATGTTTAAATGAATTAATACGATTTACTTTTGAAGTGTTATAATTACTGCTGTAAGTAGGGTCGCCTGTCTAACCTCGTGGGTTTTCTTTGGGTACTCCGGTTTCCTCCCACTGCTAAAGAACCCAACGCGCAAGCGAATTATTGAAATAAAATCAAACCATATTTTATTCCCGAAATGACCTAGTTTGTCTCCCTGTCTCTCTGTCTCTGTGTCTCTCTCTCTGTGTCTCTGTGTCTGTCTCTCTCTCTCTCTGTCTCTCTCTATCTCTCACTCTCCGTCTCTCTCTCTCTCTCTGTGTCTCTCCCTCTCTCTCTCTCTCTCTTTTTTGTAAATATTAATGCCCTTTGGTATATAAGTTATATTGCAAAGTCTCTTTTGGATATATTCTCTTTAACTAATTGTGTCGCATGCTACTTTAATTTCTACTCAAGCCACCGAAATACATTGAAAAGATCTTTTATTGTATCTGAATATTGTCCATAATAGATTATATTGGTGGCGTATATTATAAGTTATATATATGTGATATATATACACATCTGTGATAATATGTTTCTTAATATAATATATTGGATTATGATGTATCAGTTTGTATATATTATATATTGGATTATGATGTATCAGTTTGTATATATAATATATTGGATTATGATGCATCAGTTTGTATATATTATATATTGGACTATGGTGTATCAGTTTCTATATACTATATATTGGATTATGATATATCAGTTTGTTTATATTATATATTGGACTTTTGTGTATCATATCACGACCCACACTAAAATAAAACAATGTTTGGGAAAGTTTCCCATTTTTCTTGAATTGCTTCCCCAATCGTTAGTTGTTATCATTTTGAGTGACGTCTGTATCACTACATATCCGGGACTGTACAGTGCAGTGGACGCTTACGGATAGCCCCCGGAGCCCCTGGATTAGCTCACTTGATGTGATATATACGTGTCGGGTCCGTCGATTTGTCTTGTGTAAGTGTATGTGTGTGATACCGCCCCTGCTCTTCCTGATGTGTGACGGGGGGTTGGGATGGCCTAGTGGTCTAGAGTGCCGCGCTTCGACCTCTAGCTGGCCGGTCACCTCTGGCTTGCGGCTGTGGTTTCGAGCCCTGGTGTGAGCGTATGTGGCATGGAGATAGGGGCGCCTTCTCAACCTCGTGGGTTTCCTCCGGGCACTCCGGTTTCCTCCCACTGCTAAAGACCCCTACGCGCAAGCGAATTATTGAAATAAAATTAAAAACCATATGTTAGTCCCGAAATGACCTAGTTGTGTCGAGTGGACGTTAAACCCCATTTCTCTCTCTCTCTGATGTGTGACTAATGAAGACGGGCATACGCCATGCTACTATTCAAAAAAAGTAGGGGATATTTGATTTTTAAGTGTTATTAAAGTCCTTGTAAGACATATAGAAATAGAAATTACAAATAAAACACTTATATGGATATACTACTTCTGAATTTATTAACAAGCTACGTTTCGATACTCATACAGGTATCGTTCTCAAGCAAATAATGACTAATAACAAAAATGTGGTACAATATATAGTTAACAAAATAAACAAATGATATGAAACCTTACTATGATTAAGAAACCAAAATAAACAAATGATATGAAACCTTACTATGATTAAGAAACCATTTATGATGATCATAGGAAATTATTGTCTGATTAGAGTAATTAGTGTTCACTGATTGTCTAGTAAATCCACCCAAAGATTTGGGAGATAATGACCTGTGTCTCTGTTCAATTTTTAACAAAATAGTTAACAAACTAAACAATGATATGAAACCTTACTATGATTAAGAAACCATTTATGATGATCATAGGAAATTATTGATTGTCTAGTAAATCCACCCAAAGATTTGGGAGATAATGACCTGTGTCTCTGTTCAATTTTGGTTGATGTTTTTGGATTTCTAGGGCTTCTCTGAGGACTCGGCTTTTCCGTTCAGGAATGTTTCTAGCTAGGATTTTTGTGTTGTCCCATTCTATTTTGTGCCGTGGGTTTTCCGAAATATGTTCTGCTATTGCTGATTTGTTAATTTCTTGTTTTCTTACTGCAGTTGCGTGCTCCTTTATCCTTACTGAAATCGGCCGTGATGTTTCTCCAACATATTCCTTATTGCAGTCACAATTTATTTTGTAGATAACGCCCTTTGGGTCTTCTTTTGGTTGTTGTATTCTCCCATTTGCTTTTAAGACTGTTTTCAGTGTGGTTCCGCTACTAAAAACTATATCTGCCCCTAACTGTTCTTTTAAAATACGTTTAATTTGGTAACTGGCTGGTCCTATGTACGGGATGGAAATAAATATGGGGTAGTTCTGTTTTATAGCTGAAGGTGGTTTACAGGTATGCGTTAAGGTCTTCTTCATCGTAGATTCAACTATGCTGCTAGGGTAATCATTATATTCTGTTAGGACGTGGTTGATATGTTGT
Organism: Patella ulyssiponensis; assembly: GCA_963678685.1. Lineage (NCBI taxonomy): Eukaryota > Metazoa > Mollusca > Gastropoda > Patellidae > Patella > Patella ulyssiponensis. Next base: position 76,283,716 of record OY783230.1, read on the forward strand.
AGTTCTTCTTCAAGGAGTTCATCGTCACATATTAATTTTGCGCGTCTTGTCAGTGTGCCTATTATGCCGGTTTTCACTTTAGTGGGGTGGTTTGAACTGTTGTGGACGTATTGGTCTGTGTGGGTGGGTTTTCGGTAAACAGTAGTTGTTAGGTTCTGCGCTGAATTGTTTACTAATACATCAAGGAAGGGTAATCTGTTGTCGTTTTCTAATTCTACAGTAAATTTCATTCGGGGGTGGACACTGTTAAGATGATCTAGAAGGTTCTGTGGATTCTGGTTTGGTTCCATTATAACAAAGGTATCGTCCACTTTTCGCATCCATGTTAATGGCTCAAACGGTGCGGTTAAGAGGGCGGTTTCTTCGAAGTAGGTCATGTACACTTCTGTTATTAGAGGACTTATTGGAGAACCCATAGGTAACCCATGTATCTGTTCGTAAATATCGGCCTGCCATGAGAAATATGTTGAGTTAATACATCCTTCTACAAGTTTGATAATGCTGTCAATAGTTAGGTTAGTGGATAATTCCTGGTAAATAGATACTATTCTTTTTCTTAATATCTGCACGGCTTCTTCCCTTGGTATATTAGTGAATAAATCTACGACGTCATAACTTACTAACTGGCCATTCTTATTATTTCGTTTGAGTTTTTCACAGAATTCTGCCGAATCTTTAATATAGGAATTAGCACTAGTTGCAAGAGGTGATAACAATTTGGTCCAGATTGTCCCATTCCTGTTGCAACGCAGCAGCAAGTTCTTGGACATTGGCAGGACGTTGTTGACGTTGACGTAACCTCTGTCCAAGCATGTCCCGACATGTCCCAGACATGCTCGATGGGGGAGAGGTCGGGACTCGGTGCTGGCCAAGGTAATGTGGTGATGTTCTGTTGTTGGAGGTAACCTGTAACGATCCTGGCCCTGTGACATCTTGCGTTGTCATCCTGGAAGATGAAACGGCAGCCATGACGTCGTGCGAACGGCACAACATGGACTGCCAAGATGTTGTCCCGGTAGTACTGGCCTGTAACACGCCCTGCAACAACATGTAAAGCCGTTCTTCCAGCAACAGTGATGCCTCCCCACACCATAACAGAACCACCCCCAAATCGATCATGTCTGGTGACGTCTTGGAAGCGCTCGTTTCGACGACGCCACACCCTCCTACGTCTGTCCAAAAAATCAATAGTGAACCTTGACTCATCTGAAAACATCACATTGCTCCAGCGTCGATTATCCCAGTGTTGACGATCCCTACACCAACGACGTCTTGCCTGAATGTGATGATCTCTCAAACAAGGGCGCGAAGGTGACCCCTATGCAGTCGATTCCGAATCGTCTGGCCACTCACTCTCACACCAGTGTCTGAAGACGAGCGCTGATCTGATTTGCTGTGATGACACGATTTCTCAAGGCCAAGGTACGGATAAATCGATCCTGGGCTTGAGTTGTCGCCCTTGGTCGACCTGAGCGTGGTCTGTCCTGTACAGATTGTGTATCACGGTATCTGGACCATAGCCTGCTTATGACAGACTGAGAAACATTCATCGTCCGCGCCACAACCGCCTGTGTTGTGCCGATCTGTAGCATGCCAAGGGCACGTAACCTTTCATTTTGGGTAAGCCGACGCATATCAAAATTTGTTTTCTGGTCACTAAAACAATTAAACTGATGTTTCCACCCTGGAATTCAATGCCACAATGACTGTAACATTCAAAGTCAGAGTCGTGCAAATCTTGGGTTGGACCCCCATGATGATCCCAAGCATCACCTGCATTCCATGCGGTAGCTATTGGTGCGTTTGGGCGTCACATGTAACTGGAAATGTTTCTTCTGTTAGGTTCTATAGTGACTTTTTTCGTAGTCATTTGCATATTTTAGTATTATGCCCCCCAAATCAAATATCCCCTACTTTTTTTGAATAGTATATACTTATAATACTTGAGCAAAGAAAAAGGTTGTGGTCTGTATCCAAATAAATTAACGTGGTTCTCTCCCCTTATTCACTAATGACAGATTTCTGCTGTGATCTTACCTTGAAAAGATGAGCTTCTGATATCCAATATTGAAGACAGAATAAACCTTGTAACATCGGTACACGAATCGTGTACAATAATGCGTTCAGTGCCGTTTGTAACAATGGAACTCGAAGAACGAGGCTAGACATATTCTACAAGTCAAATCAAACGGTGACCTCATATTCTTCGTACGTAACTAAAAACGTACGAAAATTAAATGGTAGCTGGCTTTTTTTTCGCACGTATACAATGAATGGCCATTTTGCTCAGTAATCCCAGCCAGAATTTGGCTATTTTTTAAAAATTGCGTTAAAGTTTGAAATTTTTGTTTAGAACTGAAATAAATTAACTATTAGTCAATGATATAAAACATGAAGTAAAAACATATAATATCATATAAAAACATGTAATATCATATAGAAACATACGGTATGACACTAAAACAAAGCAAAAATAAAAGCAATAGTAGTGTTAAAAAATCATTCAATGTAGTGCTCTCGGAAAAGATTTAAGAGTGTTTCTATATTCGGTCTCTCGATAGTATTGTTAATCGTGACTTTATAAAACGGAATAGAAAAAATTAGAGAGAGAGAGGGAGAGAGAGAGAGAGAGAAACATATTTTTGGTCAATTTAACTTCAATGATTCGCATGCGACTATGAGTCTTTAGCAGCAGGAGGAACTGTAGAACCCGGGGAAAATTCACTAGACTGGAAAGGCGACCCTAAGCTGTGGTCTGTATCCAAACAATTAATGTAGTTATCCCCCCTTATTCACAATTATTGGAGTGGGAAAATATTTGTCCCGTTCGGAGAGATCCAGTATTGTGCGTATCAATCATAATGCCGTTTAAGGCGTGAACAATACTGCTCTCTTTTTTTTCAAATTTGTATATCACGTGTTAACTGCTCAGCTGTTTTCTATTCTTTGCTGCTTTGTCTTTTGTTAATCGTTGCGAAATTTCCAAGGCACCAGTATGCCAAGTTTCATGTCGATCCTTTACTTTAAAATTGAAAGATATTGGCATTAGGTGACTAATCTCAGTTTGGTTGGGTCGGGTTTGGTTGGGTCAGGTTGGGGGTGGGGCTGAGGCTATTTGCACGAAAGCTTCCCTTCACTACCCGAATTTTCAGAATGGATCATTAACTAAAACTAATTTTCGACAAAGCTTTGATGGTTGTTTATTTTTAATTAATTACACAACAATATAAATGCAATGTTCCCCATTCTTTGATGTCTGTGCTCGACAAATGGACGGTTCACCTATGCCTATACGAAAATGGGCATCAGTGAACAGAGAAGAGCGTGTTTGATATGCCCATCTTCATTCACGATGTAGCAATGCGTAGCGCGCTGAAAGCCATAAATGTTGGGTTATTATTTTTATTGAACAAGTTTTAATTGATGTGAATCAAGATGAAGATACGGGACTATCTCACAAGTTTTAGAAGCGTCGCACCCGGAAACCCCCACTTTGTGGTTTATTTATTTGTTGCTCTAACATTCTCCTTTTCAACATCGCGTCTTCTTGTCGCCTTGGTGTCATCATTGACCAAATATTTTGTTAATGCCATTAAGAATGCGAAGATTAGGATAATCTATAACAACATTATCAATAATTCTAAAGAGGTTATTGATATCAAAATGTCTACCCATCAACCTGCCATTTTCTACACAAAATCCAGATTATTATTTAAGCCGCCCCTCCTTTTCATCATTTAAATCGAATTTACAATGATCGGAAACAAACCCGAGGGATTTCCTTTACAAGGTAACAGATTATTTTATTGAATTCAAAATTATAAATACCGAACTCAGAAAGAAAAACAAAATAAAGTTCACAAACATAAAAGGTCCTTGTCTATAGAAGGAATATGAAGACTATTATAAAACGATGAAAGGATAACGAATATGATCTCAGTACTTTATCTTTTTCACAAGAGACCAGATTATATCAATTGAATTAAATAAAAACAATTGTTATACATCTATAAAAAATATTGAAAACAGAAAAGATTTGAAAAGAAATATCCTTTAAGAAATGTATTTACAAAAAAACTGTGACCGCATTTGACAGAAATTTTTGAAAGAGGTGACTAAACTAATGCGGATCATTCATACCTATTCAATTAGGTTTTCTATTCAATGGGTATTAGAGCCCGACAGTAAGAAAGGAATTAGATTTAGTTTTTTTGTCGGAAAACGAAAAAAGGGTCAATAAGACATCCCAATCTATTTAGTGACCCTTAATATATATATAAAAAAATAGATTATATACATACCTCTGGTAAGATGTTTGCCGTTTTGGTGGCGATGGAATTTTATTTTTTTCAATGCTTTGAAAGGATATGAATAATGGATAAGATACTGTTTACATTGACTGTAATTCGGATTTTGTTTTTTCCATTAAAGAAATATACTGACGTTATTTAATGAAAAAAATCTAATTATATAACAGCTGCAATACTAAAGGGCGAGTGGGGGTTAGCACGTGCGCGTTGTATGATAAGGTCTGTCATTGATTCCCCGGTTGTACGTGACAAGGAGTAGGGTCGCGTATCCAACCTCGTGGGTTTTTTCCCGGTTTCTTCCCACTGTTAAAGACCCATACGCACAGCCGCATTATTACAATAAAAATTCAACCTCGAGTTACGGTAGTCTGAAATCACCTAGCTTGTGTGCGCTATATCTTGGGAGTAGTCCCCAAATGACCTAGTTTCTGTCAAATGGACGTTCCCCCCCCCTCTCTCTCTCTCTCTCTCTCTCTCATACACAGAAAAGGGCGACCCAAGGACTTCAGGGTTATTTACAGCTCAGAAAACAGTACGCTATCAACATGGTTTATTTATGTACACTGATTTATTTTTAGTAACTATACAACATATATAATCAAACAGGGCATCCACGTGTCTCAAAGTTTCTAAAATATATTCTGCTGTTAGTCAGTGTTTGTTTGGTATAATTTGTGAATTAAATTATACATTAAAAGGTTCGAACATATCTTCTATATATGTAATTTAATATATTTGTTTGGTAAAATTTGTGAATCAAAATACATATAAATATATTAACGTGTTAAGTTTAAAGTAAAGAATAGAAATTTGGTTAGCGTTCATCAAAAAATTCACATCTATCTGGCTTCGTTAATCAAAGTATACATAAATTATGTCAACACGTTAATTTAAAAAAAAAAGAATAAAGATATGGTTAGCTATCATCAAAAAAAAAATGTATATATAATAAAAAAAAAGTAGCCTTCTGACTCCAAGGTTCTAATGTAAGTAAACGTATCTATTTTTTAGAAAAAAAAGTGAAAAGAAATATAGTTAGCTTTCATAAAATAAATATACGTTTATATATTATTTCGTTTAAAAAAAACCCCAAAAAACCCAAACCAACCCTAACAACACAGCATAAGAAAAAAACCATGTTGATGCCAAATATAGGAGCTCCCCAAATATAACATATTTCTTCTTCAAAATTGTCTTACTAACCACAATCGTTTTATAGAAGTTGTGTACAACCAAATTAGGGCAGTAAAAATTAAAAATGGCGGACTTTATTATTTCATGTTGTTTTACCGGTACTGTTAGCTAAATGTGTTGATTTATTGAAATGGAATAAATATGGTTACAGTTCATTTAATAAATACAAAAAAAAAACCCCTCAAAACAAAAAAAAATAAACAAAACCCCCCAAAAAAACAACAAAAAACAAATAAACAAACAAATAAATTTTTAATAAACCCCAGCAAAACAACATGGCGCTAAAAATAGCTTATTATTTTTCAAAATTTTTTTACTAATCAGAGGCATTTTATAAAAGTCATGTCCCGCTACCATTTGATGTGTGTAAGTGGTATAACCAAATTAGAGCAGTTAAAATGAAAAATGGCGGAGTTTATAATGTCATGTTTTAGAATTTATATTTGTTTAAATAGATTTTAATATTTTGTGTCGTGGGAATCGGTGAAGTGTAAAGGAAAAATTGAAGTGTTATTGAAAACGATCAGAACTTGTTACTCTACCATCAATCTCCATATCACAATGGTCTGGCTCGTTCACACTCTTGTCCTCGCTAACATCAAAACAAATAAAGACGATAGTTTAGGGACTAAATCCATTATGTCGACACTCTCAAGGGTTATTTGCATCTCCTTTAGCTTAGGTGTTGGTGAATATTTTGACTGATAATTGTCCAAAAGAAACTATATTTTATAAAAATGACAATGCGTTTCCAATTATCCCTGACTTCTTTAGCTTAGTCTTTACAAGAGGTACTTGTGCTACTGAATTCGGGGTGCTGCAGGGATCGCATCTAGCACCTGTCCCATTTCACATGTCAGTAAATGACCTGGCGGAAAACTAATGCTGGGACTTTGAAACATGTGCATGTGTCGTTGTTTTGTAATTAATTTATGTGATGTCGACATTACTTTCTGACTACCCCTCATTCCCTAACCCACCCCTCTCCCACGCCCCACACCCCGGCCTCTATCTCTATCTCTGTCTCGCTCTCGATCTCCTTTTCTCTTTCGCTCAATATCGCCCCCACCTCTCTGGCTCCCTATCTATCTACCCTCTCTACCCCCCTCTATCTCGCTCTCCCTTCCTCCTTATCTCTCTCTTACTCCCCCCATTCTTTCACGCTCTCCTTGTGTCTCCTCCTATATATGGCTCCCCCATCTCTTTCGCTCTCTCTATCTATCTATCTATATCATACGACTATAGCCCCCTCCCCTATCTCGCTATCCTTCCTTCCTGTTCTCTCTCTCTTTCTCCCTCAATTATTCTCGCTCTCTCCTCTATCTCGCTCTCCCCCTCTCTCTCCCTCCTTGATCCCCCCACCTCTCTGTCACTCTCTCCCTCTCTATCTCTCCTCTTTAGCCTCACTCCTTCTCCATCTCGCTCCCTCCTTTTCTGACTCTTACTCTCTACCCCTCAATCCCTCTCGCTCTCTCCCTCTCTGTCTATCTTTTCCCACTTCCTCGCTCTTATTTCTCTCTCTGACACGCGGTAAACTAAGTTTACATAATCGACTTATTATATACACATATCAAAAAAAGGGTCCAAAGTTTATTTATAACACGATTTAACTGTTTTCAATCCGTGTTAATATATTCTATCTGGGTAGGTGATAGTTGACGGACATTCGAACTAATATCGCTAATATTCCTAATCATATACAAATGATTAACTCTTAACACTTGCACAGATATATTAAGCATTGTCCACCGAGGGTTAAATCGAAAGTAGATTCATGGACAGCTCTCCTTTGTGTAGGTTATCAGTATAAGAACTATCAAAAATAATAATCTATCCGACAGCATTATGCAAATTAAGTGTGATAGGGGTTATATTTATCTATTATCATGATTATACAAACGATCGTTGCGATAGAAACAACACGGTCAAACGTGAAACTGTGGAAGTGATTACATCCTCGTACAATTATCTCGGGCAGCAAATGCAAATCCACAAAAGAGATAAATGTACTTATTTATTATCATACAAAACGATCGTTGTTATCGAAAAACAAAACCAACAAAAAACACACGGTAAAACATGTAAATTTGTGAAAATGATTAAATAAACGCAAAATTATCTTTGCTATCATGTATATTACCTGAAATATTAAATTATTGGTTGAATTCTGATAGGCCCAGATATTTTATCGTTGATTTATTAAATATATTTTATATCTTCACTTCCAACTGGTGTGATTATTGTTGTATAATTAAACAAAATATGCAAATTTACTTAATCTGTAATAGACTACAATTTTATTATTTATGATCTATGCAAATTTGCTTAATCTGTAGGCGATTAAACAGAATATATGCAAATTTACTTAATCTGTAGTACACTGAAGTTTTACTATTGATGATATATTTTGTATCTATATATTAACACATATATAATACGTTTCACCTTTTCTGCTATTTTATTTATTTATTTATTTCATCTTTTCTGCTTCCGGTATTTGTCTCCTTTGTGTGAAATAAATTAAAATATATTAGTGTAAAACCCTTCCTTTACATTTTAAATGGAAAAAATATTATTTTATTTTATTTTATTTCATTTTATATAAGAAACATATCCAATCAATAAGAATAAAATTCAGAAAAGGATTACATCATATGTCACGAATAACCTTCTGTTTAAGAATAACCCATGGAAAAAAGCAATATACTGGATTATTTACAATTATAATCAGCCAACCAAAATAGTGACTCGATTCAACAAAGACTTTGAAATTACTTGTTTAAGATGATGAACCGAAGGCAGTCTCCGAAAACTTTTGTTTAAACCTAACAAACAAAACGCTAGAATGTAATATACGTCGAAGTTTGGCTTTTAAGTGAAAAGTTTATTTTATTGAACTAAAAGAATTAAATGTTTTATGTAGCCGTGTCTCATAGGTCAATTATGGCCGGAAATCATTCTAATGTTACTTGGTTATCTTTTTAACAATAAACTTACATGTTTCAGCTGTATAGAATGATTTGTGACACCTTAATAAAAACAAAAATATTATGTTGGTGGCCGAATGGTTCACGCGTGCGTGTTGGATCACACGGTCTGCAGTTGAGTCAAACGGCGTGGTTTCGAATCCCCGCTTGATCATGACAAGAAATTGTTTTCCATCCGCGTGTGGTTTCTTCGGATCCCCCGGTTTCCTTCCACTGCTAAAGGCCTCTACTAGTAAGTGCAGGGGGACTGCACCACACACAATTCTACACAAAAACAAATATATGGACAAGACATCATACTACGAGGTAGCGAATTATTGAAAGAAAATTAAACCATGTGTTAGTCCCGTAATCACATAGTTTGTGTCGAGTGGGCGTTACACTCGATTTCTCTCTCGCGATAAACAAAATATACGTTTTACTCTGGATTCTTTTTACAATTTATTTTTTTCTTTAAAACACTTTATGGTTCTATTTTTTGGAATCTTTAAATATGCACAATAATTTGGTTCTAAAAGCACATATTGATATAATATTTTTTAATATTATAATTTCTGATCAATTATGTTCCGTGAAATACGTGCATTCTGCACGTTTTATAAATTATTATTTTGTGGTTTGTAAATCTGCCTTTTACTTCCACATTGTATTGTAGGATATGTTTTTATTTGTTCATTACAAAACAGCACCCGAAACCATAGGGTACACGATTCGTGTACTGATTATAAAATGTTAATTATGTCTTAAATATTAGATAATATGATCTGATATTTTCACGAAGAGATAATAACATCAATATTGATTGAAATGAATCAATATTAAATTCTAATTCGTGTTTTTAATTTCTAATATTATTGAAAATATTGAGTTAGAGACTTAGCTTCTTTAAGACTTTATTTTTAGAATACCTTCATCCATAATACTCCAATTTCTCCCAAGTAGAAATCTGGCATATCTTCTAGATTTTCAGAAAATGTTGACACCGTTTATGAGACATTAATGATATAAATTTGATGTCAGATACTAAGAGTAATGGGTTTTGGGTTTAAGTCACCATTAACCAATTGGTCGGGATAGTAGTCAAGTGATTAAACGTGAACGCATTCATTCTCAATACAGCACCAAGAACACGCGGTATATCACTCCAACATCCGTCTGTCAACAAATTATCTAACCTTTGACCTCAATTAAATGACGTAAAGGGTAAAGGTCAAATCCACATCATGAGGGTATGCTAACAAAGACTTGTGGGTAATTAGGGTCCACAGTTAATCAGTTTAAAACCAGAGGGCGCCTTCAACAATTATAGAATTAATGTTTTCAATCAGTGTTCATATATTCTATACTGTTATTAGCTTAAATGAAATGAAATGGGGTTTAACGTCCTACTCTTCTACTCCAAACTGGGCTAATGAAGACGGGCATACGCCATACAGTGTGCTATTACAGGGTTTTACCCGGACAGCGGCACTACGACCTACTCTTATATCGAATTCGAACTGTCAAGGGATCTTTTACGCGCAAGCTAATGTTTACACTGGTTGTCGGTTTTTCGTCCCAACCGAACGACTCGACAACTATCCTTGTCAGCCTCTCCTTCCTGCATCACTGGCATGGGGAAACCGCGCCGGAAAATCTGGATGAATTTTCTCGGCCAATGCAGAGATCGGACACCCGACTGCGAGACTAGCGAGCCAGTGTCTTTCCCACTTGGCCACATTGTTAGATTACTATGTAGGTAGTAATTAACAGACATTCGAACAAATCTCACTTATAGGCTATTCATAATCATAGACAAATCATTTTTTGCTTGGGTCATAAACGGCTTTATGCCCAAGTTTAAAGATACACTATGGGAGATTAGATAACGAGTTGGCAGTTCCCACTACAATAGTTAAAAACTAGCTAATATAAAGGTAACTTGCTGAAAATTTCAGTCAAATTGATCAACTATTAACTAAGCGAATGAAAATTCCGCTTAGCCTCGGCCATCATTACTTAAGTCGGTAAGACAAAACTAGTAGTCTCAATCATCCATTTAATTGGTAAATCACGACGAAAAATACTGTAGAAAGAGAGAGATGGTGTTTAACGTCCACTCGATACAAACTAGGTCATTTTGGGACTAACATATGGTTCAATTTTATTTCAATAATTCGCTTGCGCGTAGGGGTCTTTAGCAGTGGGAGGAAACCGGAGTGCCCGGAGGAAACCCACGAGGTTGAGAAGGCACCCCTATCTCCATGCCACGTACGCTCACACAAATACTGTAGAAAATCGAAGTTCTATACAACAAAAATCGCATGCTAGCCTCGACATCGAGAGTTGATTATGGTCTGAATAAGTTAATTAATGTCTAATTAATAGTTTTTATAACATTTCAGGCCTTAAGAAAGACATTCAATAGACAGATTTTGCTCTTGTATAATGTATGTTTATGTTTTGTAGCTTTCTCCCTAAATTACAAAGACCCTAACGTGTGACGAAGGAGAGATATTGGTACTGGATTATGGTCGGGGGTTAGCAATATTTAAGTGGCATTTAGCGATTCAGAAATACATTAGAAAGAAAGTTTTTTTTATGGGAAACAAACATTAGTTTTATTATAAAAGTACGACGTTTTGACGAGTATACTCTTACCGTTATCAAGTACGAAACGTTAACAGGAATAAGCCTTAAAGTAACTTGCATTCAATATGGTATTGCAACTGTAAAGGTATAAGCAGTCTCTGTAATGCGCAGTAAACAAAATTAAAGATGCATTGTCTAAGAGCTAAATCTGATATTTAAGGTTTATATTTTGGCTTTAAATGTTATATAGATTATTATTTAAATATTTATACACATGTCAAGCCAATAATCAACCCTCTAGACCAATGGATAGCGCACATATAAACAGGTTGAAATACGGTCGTCATTTCATGATTTAATTAAAACATACATACACACACACATACAGACAGGGGCGACGACATAATACGTCCACATAATGAATGTGGATGTACAAAAATGGAGATGCAAGGTTGAGTTTCGATCCCTCACTTAAACGTGATCGGGTGAAGGGTCGTCTGACCAATATCCTGTTATTTAGGGATCCTTCGTTTTTCCCGCCACTGCTAAAGTTCCGTAAGCGCAAGCGAATTATTGAAATAAAATTGAACCATACGTTAGTCCCAAAATTACCTAGTTTGTGTCGAGTGCACGTTACCCCCCCCCCCCCCCCCTCTCTCTCTTTTCCAGCAGGTTAAATTGAAGGTCTGAAATATTTAAAATCTAAGAGCAACCCGACACACTAGTCGTATCGAAACGTGTGAATTTGTTCCTTTAAATGAATAAACAGCGCATATCTCTTTTTCTATTCAAATTAAGAAAAATCCAATTACTTCAAAGTAGAATCTCGAGTTGAGCTCCTTGACTTCTGTGTAGTTATTCTATCCCCTTTTTTATACGGGCCCATGAATGGTTGGGTGGTTCTTTGTGAGCAGGAATTACTGAATTGAATAACAACACCACGAACAAGGGGCCGAACTGATGACTTTAATGTGTACAAACTTTGAAAAATATCCGCTATTGTGTTCACTAACTATCGTTTCTTGTTCTCGACTTTTGCTAGCGAGCCAGGTTTCGCATCCTTATAAAAGTTAAGCATCTGTCACAAGAGGATTCCATTTAGAGACTTTAAATGAAAAGCTACACAAACAGGGTTGGATTTGAATGGAAGAAAATAAAGTTTTAACAGTGGTTGTGATGATGACAGCAGGTAGTCGCAAGTCATTACCAACCCACCGAGCTTGTTTCCTGTATCGCTATAACACAGCATTTTCTCAAACAACAATTTTTCATCTACAACCAAGAAGTCGTTTTATTACAGATTTAAATGGGTTAAATCTACCAATGTCCACTTTCAAGTACTTTACACTTTCATTACAGCTTGATTGGTTGTTTTTTGGAGGGATCTGAAATATCTCGCCCCGTTCCCCAACCTTGATCGAATTATAGGTCCGTCATTTATGACGATGTGGTTTGGAAATTTTAATTTTGAATGAGTTAACTCGAAAATCACTGTCAAGTAATTTAATCTTTAATTCTTCTTCTGTTAGTGTTTTAGGTCCGCGTCCACCAAAGATGATATCGCAGACAAATAATTGTGTTATTTTACTATGCTCAGCTCACGCACAGGGCTCCTTCATGGATGAACCACGACCCCCATGCTAGAAGGCGGTCGGTCAGTTAGAGCTCAAAGCGCGACACCCTAGACCACTAGGCCATCCCAAAACACCTAATATATGGCTTGGTTACTTTTGTTTGGGGACAGGCTGAAATATTCCCCTTGTCCACTCTCCATGATATATGACGATGTGGTCTCACGATCCCGAGTTTTTTTTAATGTGTTCAATCAAAGCCATATTTAAACTTTCCTTATGATTTGATTTCTATTCTTTTTTGGTGAGGTGGTAGTGGAGGGGGGGGGGGCTACTAGTAAACATTTTGAAGTAACCAACCATTTAGTCTTGTTTTTCTGTCACCACAAAACCCCTGAACAAACATGGTCGTGCTAAGAGGACAAAGGAGGAAAGGGTGAGAAATGTATGAAATGATATCAAGTTTAATTTAAGTCCTACTGGGCTAATGAAGACGGGCATACGCCATAAAATGTGCTATGGGGAAATTGTGCCCGGACAGCGACATTATGGCCTATTCTTATATTAAATTCCAATTGTCAAGGGATCTTTTACGTGCATGCAAATGAATACACGGGACCTCGATTTTTGCGCCACCCCACGAACGACTAGACAGCTGTTCTTGCAGGCCTACTGTCCTAACACGTGAACTAGAATCGAGACAAGTTTAGAAATTGATGGTAACCTTTGCATATTTCCGGGTGTGACCCAATTATCATAGAAATAAACCCACTAATTTGTGTATCCTTCAGGTACATTGAGCAGGTGAGTTATTGATACTGTTGATATTAATACACGTGAAAAAAGCCGGAATATTTCAATTAGCAGGATTTAATTCTAGTGATAAATAAATACTGGTTTAATTAACGAATCGCAAGGGTACCGGTACAGTAATACATGAGTCTATCCGACCCATGCCCAATACGCTGCAGTGTTTCCAGCCACGTGGGCTCCCAAGATGAGATAGGTACCGAGAATCTACCCTTTTTACTGTCAAACATATCGCGTCCCATTTCAATTAAAGATGCATTAATTATGATAGTTACAAAATCCATAATGTAAAGGGAATTTGCTGAAAATTTACGTCAAATTTATCCAGTTTGAACCGAGATTTTAGCAATTGAATTTTTGGCCTAGCCTCTATCATAACATTTCAGGCGCACAGAAAGACCTTCAATAGACTGATTTAGCTCTTGCATAATATATTTTTAATAGTGACCACGTGTGTCGTTTACGGAGCATTGTGGTCTTATTCCTTTAGACCACCCGATACTGTTCAAGGTAGGAGCCAAGGCGGTTAAGTGAGTAAGTCCGGGATTTTCTGGTGTGGTTTCGCCTTATTGGTGCCGGACGGAGGGCCTGACAAGGACATCTGCGTAGTTGTTCGGGTGGGACGGAAAACTAAGGTCCAGTGTACATATTAACAAAAGATCCCTTGGTAGTTGGAATCCGATATAAAAATGAGGCTGTAGTGCCACTTTCCTGACCCTTTATTCTCCAGCTGGGACTCAGTGAGCCCAGTTAACCAGACGTTAACTGAAAAAGTTCCCCGTGATGCTCAAACGTGGTTTCCTCTTGTCGTTTGGATTGAACAGAAAAACGAGGATCGTATACAGGAAAAAAAGCGGTCGACAGTTGGAATTGGGCCGTTGTGCCGCTGCCCTGACAAAATTACCCTCCTAGCGCGCTGTAGGATATACGTTCGTCTTCATTAGGGCAATCGGTTTAGAAAAGTAGGACGTTAAACCCCCTTTCATTAAATTTACTCTCCAGCCATCATCACCAGTGACACGCCTCACTGAACCTCTTTATTGTATCTTCCGTTCCCTTCTCCTTCAACTTGATGTCCCCCTCGACTTCTCCACAAAAGCTGACATTGTAAGTGCTTTTGACGTGAGATGTCACTAGATCTGTTATTAATATGTTTACATGTTTCAACTGGCGCGACAAGTTGTAAAGACCCACAAAACCCCGACAAATAGCCGCTAAAAATACTAGATGGGATTTCACGATAAATAACAACACAACAACGGGAGTTCCCTTTCAATGCTTTACAATGGATCATCATTTCTTCTAACTCCCTTTCAATTTAGTTTCCCGCTACAATCGTTTTTAAAGTGTTTTACATTATGTTCGTGACTTGTGATATAAGATTTACCACACGGAAATAAATAGCTGTTTATTTATTTAAATCAACGAGGCTTGAATTTTAATTTCAAATTTGGTCACATGTCATGTAAAGGAATTCTGTGACCAGATACTGAATGGATGGAGAGAGTGGTATAGGATATTGTAGCCGCGAATTGTTAGAGCGAGAGAAAGAGACAGAGAGAGAGAGAGAGTACCCTGAGAAAAACCACGAAGTTGGACAGGCGAGACCTTATGATACAGCGCACGCACGCTAACCAAGATTTAGCGGATTGGAATACAGTTTTTTTGAAAAATAATTATAAAAAAATACGTTATTTTAATGTATCAAATATACGCCAATAAGAAACTATGTGCACGTTTTTGTGTTTCTGGAAGAAAGATATTTCGCATAAACAGTGATTGAAAGTTGTGTAAATTCTGAAACCAAGTCCGAGAATGCTTTTTGAGCTCGGGGTCACGTGTCGAAACGAAAAACCGATGTAAAATATCCCATGGCAGTTAAAATTCGATATAAGAGTTGACCAGAATCACTGACTGGGCAAAATTTCCCTCCCTCATAGCATACTGTATGACGTATGCCCGTCTTCATTAGTCCAGTAGGATGTTAATCTTCATTCCATTTCATTTCATTCCGAAGCACAAAATCAGGAACCGTGAAAGGCAACGTAATTCGTTTCAGTATTGCATTTCTGTAAACATTACATCTGAAAAATGTCTACGGCATTATACATATTAGGTGTATTTTCCTCTCATCTTATAATTTTTTAAGAAAACGGTTCTCTGACTCTTGATGATTTTGAAGCCATCTGTCAGGGGAGGGTATGAGAACATGAGTAGTGCTCGTTTTGATACGTTTATTGTTAAGCTATTGGTTCGTTTCCGCTTTTATTGTTTCTTAAAATGGCCATCGGCTACACATTGTGATAAAGGGCTACTGCACGGCAAGTATGTCACCTGCTATAAACACCCCTTTAATTTTGTGGGATGGGAAGTACCGAAGAAAATCTTTAACGTGGTTATTGTAATCTAATGATCATTTTGATTTAGCCACTGCCGAGAATTTTTTAACAGTAGGAGAGTACACAATGATTAAAAGACAAATTATTGTTGTGTATTCCGTGTAAATTCTATCTTGATTTTTCTCTAGAAGCAAATTTTTAAAATTATTAGCGAGTGGGCCCTACACAATGTTTTAAAACCATACATGTATTTATTTACGCGTGTAAAATACAGATGTGACGCCAAGCGACAATATTTATATTAGTTGTAAAATTGGACTCGCGTGACGTATTTTAATGAAATACACGTGCTGGATAGTGTCTGAATTTTAAGTTTAATGGTCTCGTGCACAACATTGCGTAATATATCGATATAGCCCTCGTGCTATCACATTCGCACAATATCAATATATTACTTAAACTTGCATTATGCAAGTGCAAAATCTGCCTATTACGTGTCTTTCTTTAGGCCTGAAATGTTATCTAAATTATTAATTAGACATTAATTAACTTATCCAGACCATAATAAAGTCTCGATGTCAAGGCTAGTCTTCGATGTAACCTGGATTAGATTCAAATATGCCGCTGAACGGCCATTGTAATTAAATCACAACATTGGATAATCGAGACTACTCTGTTTATTTTAATGATTTTAGTAATGACGACCGAGGCTATTCACAAATTTCACGCACGCCGTTCTTGGCCTATAGTTGATCAATTTGACTGAAATTTTCAGCAAATTACATTTACAATATATAGTTGTTAACTATTATAGTGAGAACTACCAACTCTTTATCTTATCTCCCATAATGTATCTTTAATGTCTCGCACTCGACCATTAAACTAGATTTAGTGTATTCCATACAGGGACCTGTGACTTGTATCTAAGTAGGGCTGTATAATAATCCGAACATTTTTGACAAAGTTTCCAAACATTTTTATATCTAAAACAGAGACTAATTTTGTAATTATTATATTATGTATATTAAGTCTATTTTTTATCTGGTAATTAAGATGTAAAACAAATTAGTTAAGGACATTTTTATTCTTTTGGCGAGAAAGATATATGGTGAACAAATAATAGGAATTGCTGGGGAATAATGGAACCAAGTGTGCAAGGACTATCCATGAAATTTAAATATATTGAACGAATGATTAAAAAGATTAGATAAATTCGAAAATAATTATTGATTTTAAAATGTGTACAGGCAAAAAACTGCAATTATAATAGAAAATTGTATGCTATGTAACATTAAATTTTCAACCTGTTGCCATGGCATTAGCAATCTGAAAATGTCCCGCACTTCAGCCAGCATCTGGTGTAGATTAATCTAGAGATATATTTATTAAATTATTAGTAAATTGATCTGATGTAGTATCTACCCATAATACTTGTGTAAGTATAGGTAGTTTAATAGTAGAGTGAGAGACATTACGGAATATATTGTACGAGTGCGATAGCACGAGGGCAATAGCGATATATGACGCAATGTCTTGCACGGGATCATTAAACGACTTAAAATACAGACACTATTCAGCGCGTGCATAACAATGAAATACGTCACTCGGGTACAATATTACAACTATTATGAATAACTTACGCTTGGCGCATTGCTCGGAGCATCATTTGAAATAACGGTACGTCAACATCAAAGGATGACGTCACATCTGTATTTTAGTATATATTGACCCATGGCTGTCGAGAGAACTATTCTATGTCGGGTCACACCCTTCCCATACTAGTACGAGGACATTTAAAGAGAGAGAGAAAGAGAGAGGGGGGTGGGGTGGGGGTGGTTAACGCCCACTCGACACAAACTAGGTCTTTTGGGGACTAAAATATGATTTAATTTTATTTCAATAATTCGCTAGCGATTAGGGTTATTTAACAGTGGGAGGAAACCGGACCAGGAGAAAATCAACGTAGTAGAACAGACGACCCTACTCCTTGCCAGGGACATCCGGGGAATCGAAACCACGCCAGTTGACTCAATGATAGACCTTATGATACAACGCGCACGCGTTAACCATTCAGACAATCAGATACACTACAGTACAAATATGTTCAACTATCATTATTTCTTAAAAACTGAAATATTTTTTAACTGGCACTTATTTTCTTCCGGTTCATCTTCTGTGGCACCAATACCGGCGATGTTACGCCCCAGTGCGATGTAGCGACTACAAACCCGCTCTCCCACGGCCTGTTCTGAGCCCTTCCACCTGTTTAGTTAGTGATAAATGCCACAAACCGTATCCCCACGGGTTATTATGGCTGTCCAATCTGATCAAAATACAGATCTATATTTCGTTTCGTTTTTTTTTATACTTTTGATGGTCTACATTACTGAAGATCTGCCCGGGTCTTGTGGAAGGTCACGTGAGGGATCATACCAGTGGCTTTTGTCCCTATGACGTCAGATATTAATTAATCAATTGGCGTTGACGTTTCTAGTGGTTTACCCACAGTTCCGTGCATCGCACGCAAAGAGCACACCTTAACAGACCGTTTCAGAGATGGTTCAACTTACTTCCATTAAACACAAACTAGGTCATTTCGGGACTAACAAATGATTTAATTTCATTTCAATAATTCGCTAGCGCTTAGGAATCAAACCTCGCCACGACACTTACGCTAAATCATTCGGCCTTCAGGACGACGGTCACGCAAATAAACATTACCGTATCCATTGCAATTAAACGTGAATTAATAATAACGTTGACTTTACACCTTTTCCCATGCGAAAAAGGTATATTTTCATTTATAATGGTGCCATAAATATGTGATCACGAAATTCCCATAATATATTTTTAATGTCGAGTTGTTATGACTCTGTATGTTGGTATTATCTAAGCGGGGTTCCAACTCATTTGTATCTGTTAATTAAAGGCAGTGATTAATGTTTGCCTATTATTGATATAGAGATATAAACCTCACATTTGCATAATGTTGTGAGAACGTCGTTCTTTTGCTGTTCCCTGACCGTTATAATGGCGTCTATTACAGAATGACTAACAGCATAGTTGACAATAATTACAGCGGTTAATTCGTAAAACTAGGGGTTTATTTACAAACTGATTAATAACCCTTATTAACCGTACTGGTATTAGCATTAATTACCCTTAGATCGTATACGTTGATTGTGTGGAATCTATCATATAATTAGGCCTTGACTGTGTGATACATTTTGTACTTATTAACTTGTCAGGAAATGAAATTGGGTTTAACGTCCGACTATTCTGCTCTTATTCTGGGCTAATGAAGACGGACTTACGTCATACAATGTGTTTTGCCCGGGCAGCGGCAGTATGGCCTACTCTGTCGAATTTCAACTGCCTGCGGATCTTTTACATGCACGACTTGACAGGAATCATCTGCAATCTCCTGGTGGATGAAGTATAAAAGGCCCAAAGTAAGAGACTTGAAACCATAGGCTCGGTAATAGGGCCCCATTCTATATTTACTATAAATCGACAGAAACCCATGAAATGTGAAATAATTAGCTTCTGGTTGAAATATAAAACATCCCAGAGGCGGACTGGCACCAGGTGACACTGACAATGGGCACCCATGGGTTTTAGAGCTGGGGTATAAACTTGACAAGATTCATCTACAATCTAATGATGGTTGAAGAATGAAATATCCCAGTTTTTCGACCCGGATGCCGTGTAAGGAACCCCTAAATTTAGCGTGTGGCTCTTTTACCAATTCAACAAAACCGACGTAAATTGTGGACTAAATACGGCCCTAAAATAATAAGAAAGGGAGAAAAGAGGGCCCTAAACTACAAAAAGGATCCAAACTAAAAAAAAGGGCCCGAACTATATGAGAAAATTAACTTCTTCCCAATCTGTCTGCGATATCGCTTCTGTGGAAGCGGTCGTTAAAACACCAGGTAGTAGTAGTAGTTACAAATTAACTTTTTAGTGGTCCTGAGTCTACCACCCCTGAGATAGCCTTTTAATACTGGACAGGTCGTGCTTCATTGAAACCGGAAATAGCCTACCAATAGATGAAATCTAAAATATAAATGGGGTTTAACATCCTACTGTTCTGATCCGACTGGGCTAATGAAGACGGGATTACGTCATACAGTGTGCTATGAGACCAATGCAGGGATCGAACATACAACCGCCAGACTAGCGAGCCACAGTGGCTCCTCATCTGAAATAGACTACACATAGTTGGAATTTAACGAAAGTTGAAATCTAAAATTGTATACCATCAGTTAAAATGTGAAATACTCTGCGGATAGTTGATTGATATTTTAAATTCTCTGATGATATCGACTCTTTCCGTGGACAATTTTGCATATAGCGATATTTCTAACCTCCATTAAACCTGCTATCGTCGGGAAGCGTTGTTATATAACAGGCGTTCTAGTTGATGTGAGAAATTAGCCAATGAAACGGACTGTTACAGCGAGTTCTTAGCGCGATCTACACAGAACTGTGGGTAAACCCCTAGTCAAGTCAACGGTGGTTGATTTATCAGTGCCTGACGTCATACGGTCAAAACCCGTTCGTTTGACCCCTCGACTCGACCTCCCAGTACAACTTGCCATATCTTCATGTAGTGTAAGCCATTGAAACTATAAAAAAAAACGAAACGAAATATGGATGTGTATTTCAATCAGATTACTGTTAATAGAGGAAAAAACCAGGCCATGGATTCTAAAATCTAACAGTTTATACTCGCTTGAATCATTACATGAGAAAACGTCGAACAAAACCAGTCAGAGGATGTAGCAGATGTTCGGGCCAACAAAAATGAAGACCTTTAATTTTTAACCACCAATTGATAATAATTTTTTTTACATAAGTATTTGTTTTATAATGGGACTGTGTGTGTAGATTGGGGCTATGTAATAGTCTATTAGCATATCACACAGTCTACGTTTGAAAAGGACGGATATCAAATTATAAAAAATGTCAGTTCTTTTTTTATCAAGGCCAAAACACAATTTTAATGCATCTCCAAAATGGCGAAGTTGTCATTAAATGGTGGTGTTTAAAGCCAATAACAGGATGTTGGTCCCAGACGAACGGAAAACGACAATTTATCCCCACGATTCGATGGAATATTTACATAAATATATGATATATATTACCGCTTGATCAAGTTGTAAATAGCCCAAATTATCCCCCTGACATTTACGTTAATGAGAACAATAGCAAACATCATTACACCGTCACAATATATACTACAAATAACTTAGTCATCAACCGGCAATCGTTTTATTGTCTCTTCCTACGCACTAATCGGGATTATCTAATGTCAAATAAACGTTTAATGAAATTGAACAAGGTTCTAAATATTTTAAATCCCAACCTTCTATAATTTAAAAATCGAAGCTTTCAAAATTATTAAATCCAAACGTCTTAAAACCAGACTTCTAAAATTCATAAAAGCAAACTTCTAAAGTTATTAAATCAAATGATTTAGAAATCATAAAACCAAATTTCTAAAATTCATAAAACCAAATTCCTAAAATTCACATCGGCAAAATTCCTAAAATTCACAACATCAAAACTTCTAAGATTATTACATCAAAACATCTAAAATTATTATATCCAAATTTCTAAAGTTCATAAAAACAAACTTTTAGCAATATTAAATCAAAACTTCTAAAATTCATAAACTTAAAAATTATTAAATCAAAATTTCTAACATTCATGAAAGCAAAATTCTAAAACCAATCTTCTTAAATTTAAACCAAAATTCTAAATGTTATTAGGTCGTCAAATTTGGAAGGGATAAATATTTGCTTTTGCCAAGAATGTTATTAATAAATACATAGTGAATTTTCAAAATAATGTGTTATATACCCCCCCCCCCTTCCCTGAATCCCAGAATTTTATTAAATATATATTGAATTTTTTTCATAAAAGTGTGTTATATATAGCATCTATTATATCTGTTGTACCACTCGCTTTTCAATCTGGAATAATAATAGATATCGAAATTTAAAAAATCTCCCATAATATGTGTTATTTCGTATATATTTGGCCAATCACCATCTCATGCTCTGCTGTCTCTCTGGTCTAAATGTCAGTCATGATTTCACATACTTTAAAACATTTTGTGTGAATTTAATGATTGCCTCGAAAGAAAGATGACCTTTAAATTCACGGCGTGAAATATATTTGGGGGAAAACGATCAATAAATAGAGAGCAACACAACTGCATGATATGTAACGAAATGGATGCGAGTTTAAAGCGGCTATGCCACCCATATGGCCGAGGGAATTCTTTTCTCCCCGGACTAGGGGTGTTCAACTTTCAGTAGAATCGTTTTCTTTTTGCAGCGTTTTTATTTAGCTATAATATATATATTACCCGTGAATTCTCGTATTTTAGCCCTGGGCTTAATTTCGAATTTGACAATGTCAGTGATAAAAACATTTCTTCTGAAATTAAGCCCAGGGCTAAAATTCGAAAAGAGGAAAAAAAGACAAACATTTGGGTTCTTTTTATAATTGTCACATTTAGTGTCTAAGATGTCGCCTGCAATCGGAGTCCAATGAGTTTTAAAGATGTGAAACGCTCTCATGGCACTAACAGTATAATGTACACCAATTCAATGAGACTCCATCAATGTCAACACATGTGGTTTGAAAATTTAATAGGGAGACCACTCAAAAATAAATTTTAAATTTAAGCCCACGGGCTTAATTTCAAAATTTGAACTCGTTATTGAACCCATGGTCTTAATAACGAGAGAGCTTAAATACGAGGGTTCCTGGTAGATAGCAAACGAATTCTGAAAAGTTGCAGAATGAAGAGCAGCCTGACGAAAATAAACCCCGAAAAACAAACCGCGAAACGAAATAGGATCTGTGTTTTAATCCGATTGGTTTAGGAATGCCCTGAGGTGTAACACTGTGGCCAAACTGGAAACACGAAGCATCAGTCATCAGTATCCTGTATTTTCCAACGTGATTTCCCCCCTTGTCAGTGGTGAAGAACAGAGTGCGGAGCAACATTTACCTCATATTACACGGCGGATGTCCGTCTTCATTGAACCAGACGAAACAGAACAGTAGGACGGTAAACCCCATTTCATCTCGTTTGAATATACCCTGCACCTGTATAACAAAACCTAAAGAGACTGGTGTCTCTTTAAGGATAGTTGTGTGGTACAATAGTGTTCAATTATATTCAGGTTTATGATTTATTATAGCTAGTTATGGACGGGGGCTAAGCTTACAACCATGCGAGTCGGGTGACAGAATGTGAACGTCAGAAAAGGTCAGAATGGTTAAAGATTGCAACAGTTCTGACAATAAAAGTTACGATTTATA
This sequence comes from Patella ulyssiponensis, assembly GCA_963678685.1. Taxonomy (NCBI): domain Eukaryota; kingdom Metazoa; phylum Mollusca; class Gastropoda; family Patellidae; genus Patella; species Patella ulyssiponensis. Next base: position 76,306,842 of record OY783230.1, read on the forward strand.
ACATACTATTAGTTGACACGTTAATTTGTTGGGAACGGAAACAGTTCTCTGTTTATACATACTCTCGTTATTGATCAAATAAGTAGAGAATTATAAACTTGTTTCAATGCCAACTGTCTGTACCTTTCATGCACAACATTATACTATCATACCTTTAAAGTTACAATTTCATATTGTTAAGTATTAAAATAAAGCCTTAAAATAGATGGTATTTATAAACAGTCCTACCTTGTTAAAGAATAATCCTATTAATCCAATAATTCACTATTGCCAGTTGAGAAATTGGCAAAAATATCATTTTCAACTTCAACGTCAAACATTTGAAGACCGCTATTCTATTATAGAAAAACAAGAGAGGTAATTGTGTTATTATTTCCGGTGTAAATGAATTTAAATTGTGGGGAATAATGCCTATGATCTTATAATAGTGAGTTGAGCAAAAGACGTACAAATATTTATGTTTTTACTTTCTTAGAAAACATGAAATTCTCGCTTTAATGTACGACATTAGATTGCACTGTTCAAACGTTTTCTAATGCCAAGTACCATACATTTAATAGAGACATTCGATTGTTCTAATGTCAAGTACCATACCTTTGACAAAGTTTAATGTCATTAGATATCATTATACAATCTTGTTCTAATATACCAAGTACAATAGAGATTAATAGAGGACATTACATTGTATTAGTTTGTGTCTTGTGGCGTGTAGACGTTAAATCCTTCTCTCTCTCCCTTTCTCTCTCTCTCTCCCTTTCTCTTCCTCTCTCCCCCTCTCTCTCTCGTGATAGAAATCCGGGTCGTACGAGTGTTCACATTGGCATGTTAGAAGCAGAACGGGGATCACGGTGGCTAAGTGGATAAGGCGCTGGTTCGCTAGCCTGGAGGTCGGGTGTTCGATACCTGCATTGGCCGAGAAAGTTCATCTCGATTTTCCGGCGTGATTTCCCCTTGTCAGTGATGCAGAAGCAGGACCTGACAAGGACAGCTGCCTAGTCGTTCGGATGGGACGAAAAACCGAGGTCCCGTGTACACCTTGGAGTGCACGTAAAAGATCCCTTGGTAGTTGGAATTCGATATAAGAGTAGGCCGTAGCGCCGCTGCCCGGGCAAAATGTCCCTCATAGCACACTGTATGGCGTATGAGCATCTTCCATTAGCCCAGGTTAGGCGCAAAAGAGTAGGACGTTAAACCCCATTTCATTTCATTTAGAAGCAGAACAGTAGAACGTTAAACCCTATTCATTTCATTTATAAACAATATACACCTTCCGATTACGGTTCAAATATAGAGAGTAATGTCATTTTTTTGGTAAAATAGGACTTCATCAAGCCCAAGGTAACATTATTATTGTTATACGCGATGATTCCACGGAATGTTATGTATATTAATAATAACCGGCTTTATTCTCTGATTCATCAACAAATTATCTATTGACTACTTTAATATTAAAATATCAACGATGATTTCATTGTGTAAATGTCAAGATCAAAGCGCCATGACTGTCCAACATAATTATACATGTAATAATAATGATAATGTATATTTATGATTGCGCTCACTCCGTCCATATTGCATGCTCTTAAAGTACATGGAAGATAATAGCTAACTAAGCTAATCCTGATAATATGTAATAAAGAAATGAGTTTTGAGTCTGTCTGGATTTGATTACAGCTAATGTTTTAAGAACTCCGTATCTCCAATGAAACGTTATTCCACTGCAGCCGCAGTCCGCAAACGTTAAAGGCTTTATCCCCACTGGATTTCAGTTTAGCTTCAAGCCAAGCCAATGAGGGTTTATTTTTGTGAGCGAAGTGGTCGATTTGGTTGATATGATTGAATGAGATCCGCGAGGTAAGATGGGGAAAGATCCTATTCACACATATAAACCGATGTTAGAATCTTGACGGTTATCCGTGCACGCCAATCTATACACATGGCCTTGTGTTTTCGTCCCATCCAAATGACTAGATAGCTATCCTTTTTTACCCCCCCCCCTTCCTACAGGGATCAAACACGCGCGCGACCTCCATACTAGTGAGACAGCATCTTACCCAATTAGTCACAGTGTCTCTCCTGCACTAATCAAGCCTTGAGAACGCCAAGGAACGCACAACTAGCTTATATATGAGCCGTCACTGTTTGGAAATAATATAATGAGTGAGTGAGCTAACGGAGACATAGGTTTAACGTTTACGCGACGTAAACTATAAATTCCCTTGCACACAAGGGGCGAAATCGGACAGGCGACCTTACTACTTGTCACGTTCAAGTTTGAATCGTGCTTGTCCGAGACCAAATAGGGTTGGGTCGACGTTTTAACCACTTACCAAGAATCCGGAAGACCCGGCGAAAATCATTAGGTTGGACAGGCGACCCTAATCCTTGTCACGTACAGCCAGGGAAACGAAACCACACCGGTTGACTCAATGACAGACTTTATGATGCAGAGCGCACACACTAACCATTTAGCCATCCACCCCCACCTAACGAAGAGAGATATATACACATGGAACCTTGAGTCATGGGGTCCATACAATCATGGAGTTGGACCTGATACGTGAGTCATGGGGTCCATACAATCAAGGTGTTAGACCTGATACTTGAATCAAGGGACCATAGACAATCAAAGAGTTGGTCCTTAAAATATTTAAGTCGTGGGAGACATATAATCAAGGAGTTGGCCATAAGTCGTAGGGATAATACAATCAAGGAGTTTTCCCTAAATATCAAACCCTAACCAATTTACGCCTATGCGGGTCATATCAATAATAATAATGATATATTGCATAACTAAGGCATATAAAATTAACGATATCCTAATTAGTTGATAAGACATCAGCGATTATATATGACTAGCTAGATAAATATGTTCCCACATTACCCCAAATGGTAATTAGTATTATATATTGTTGTATCATTTAAATAATTCTTAATACCTCCATGATATCATCTCCATGTTGTGACCGAACTAAATGTTGTTGAGAACGTCCTGATAAAGCCATGAGTCGTCTGTACTGCTATTGTCAGTAGCACTAATGTACATTATAATAATCTGTTGAGTTGACGTTAAACCCCATCTCTCTCTCTCTCTCCCTCTCTCTCTCTCTCTCTGTCTCTCTCTCCGAGTCTCTCTCTCTCTCCGAGTCTCTCTCTCTCTCACACACACACACACATTATAGTAATCCTGAAAAATAGACAAAAACAAAACACGATTTAGTGGCGAGTAACATGCACTAGGAACGTGTGCTTATATTTTGGACCAGGAACATGTCCCCAACCAATACCCATCGTACTATTCTTCTTGTTCGTCCTTGGGGTGGGTGGAGGAATTTCGTCAACAATGAAAAAGGCTCCACCAATTCTAGTGCGATCGAGGTGAAACTTGGCATGCTCTTCCGTTGCACAATTCTCAGATAGCGGCGTTGACTTCATGCTCGACCCCATGTCCATATAGTACTACCGTATAGATCTGTTGTGATTCCAGGATTGCGGCAAAGACGTCATGCTTGGTCCAAGGTCTGTAGCACTGTTCCTTGTCACAGTTCGTGATTCACACACCGGATGGACTGATCACTCACCTTTCCTTGAGAGAACGTATCTTTATCATCTTATATATTTGTTTAAATGTCTTTGAATTTTATATTATGTACATGGCGAACAGTCCATAATAATATGCTGATCACACTATTTTGCCTATAACGTTTTTTGCGGAATTCGAATTTGGTGTAATGGTTTGGATTGTTCGTACTTGGTTTTATTTTATTTTATAAGAAAATATAGGCTTTTCTAGAACACTAGCTAGTTAACCTGGTGTTGCTTGGTAAGCTCGCCGCAACACGTCCTTTGCATAAGGTTGATAAAACCAGAAGTGCTAGCCACTTCCGGTACTTCCGGCATGTTCCTTCGTTTGTTCGCGGGGATTGCGAGGGTGATACCGCAGACAAGTTTTTTTTTCAGGAATAACTGTATATTCCCGAACCTGTAGAAGACAACAACTGTAACATGTCATCTTGCAGACTTTTAAACTTCGTAACCCATGGAGTTTGCCATTTTTAAATTAACAAGTAAATTGCCTGTTAATTTGCTTCATTAACAAATCGACTGTAAAACCACGAGGTTGCCACGTGTTCTCCCCCCCCCCTCTCCACCTCTCGCTCTGCACAGGGTGTAAATAAGGGAAAAAAAGAACGAAATGGGGTTTAATGTCAACTCGACACAAACTAATTATGTCAGGACTATCAAACGGTTCAAGTTTATTATAATAATTTTCGCTTGCGCGTGGGGGTCTTTAGCAGTGAAGGGAAACTGGAAAACCGGAGAAAACCAACGAGGCTGGACAGGTGTAGGGGTCTTTAGCAGTGGAATGAAACTGGAGGACCCGGAGAAAATCAACGAGACTGGACAGGCGACCCCAGTCCTTGTCACGTACATATGGGAAATCGAAACCACACCAGTTGAATCAACGATAGACCTTATGATACCACTCGCCTCCCCCGCTCCCGCCCGGAATGTTAATATGGAAATTAGCATATGACTACATGAACAAAGCTAAACATTTAGATCTATTGAAATTTATAATTCAAAATTATAATTTGTCTCATTTAGCACAATTAATGTTGATCATTCACCTTCTTAATTATAGGTATGAAATTTAATGACTCGCTTTATAGTTCTGACGCAGGAGCCCATTAAGGCCGAGAAATTTTAATTATAATTTTGTTTCAGTTACGTTTGTCATTTAAATATTATAATTAAATTGGCAATATGTCTGAAAATATAACGAGTTCCTGTTGACTAAATATAGTTTGATACATAAATCTAGATTAAAAATCTATTGTTTATAACGGTTGGAGACCTTGCTTGACTTCCGCCCACAGTTTGGCCACAGTTTGGATAGTCTAAGTTAGCGGACTTAATTCAATTAAACCCGATAATTAATGTCAGCCGAATAAAAAAACACGTGTATTTGCACATGACGTGCGAAAAAAGAAACACTTTTCCCAAAAGGGAAAGTTCATTTTGGGTTACTTACAATTTGGAAAAGTAAAAGCTGTAAAAGTGCTGGATACCATTTACAGGAACTGGGATATCGAATTGGTCATATCAATAATAGAAAGTACGTCGGATGGTCTGGCAACATATAGTCGTTCAGATGGACAAAAAACCTAAGTCCCGTATACACATTGGCGTGCTCGTAAAACAACCATTGACAGTTGGAATTCGAAATAGGTGTAGGTCATATTGTCGCTGCCCGGGAAAAATTCCCCTCATACCACACTGTATAGCGTAGGTCTATCTTCATTAGCGCAGTCGAAGAGAGAGAGAAATGGGGTTTAACGTCCACTCGACACAAACTAAGTCATTTCGGGACTAACATATGGTTTAATTTTATTTCAATAATTCGCTTGCGCGTAGGGGTCATTAGCAGTGGGAGGAAACCGGAGTACCCGGAAAAAACCCACGAGGTTGGACAGGCGACCCTTAGCGCAGTCGGAGCAAAACAGTAGGAAGTTAAACCCCATTTTATTTCATTTTGTTTACAAGAAAAGTTGAATTTCAAAGTAAAGATGCACCACTTGAATTTGTCGGTAGAATATCAAATTTCTCACGGTTTAATGTCAGTACCCAGATTGATTATTTAAAGGGCCAGTCCCAATATTATTTTAAAGAATAAAACTACCTTTGGAAAAGACGACCGGTGCCCTAAGCTGTATTATGTGGTATCTGGATAAAAACAGACTTTTATTTTATAAAAATAATGTGTATGTGAAATAATGTTATGAAGTACAGCTCATTTAGGTATTCATTGCATAGACGTTTAAAGGAACGGGAGTCGATTATCAGGTCACCCAAGGAAAAAATTGACCAGAAACCATAAGTGTTACGTGTTACGTTGAAATTTTGAGACATGCTAAATACACCATTCCTCTATATTTTGAGCGCTTAAATTTCATACGTACTCCGACGTTTATTTTTGAGACTGTTAAAATCGGGATAATCCCTTAAAAGTAGCTAAATCATCCAAAGTCTTATTCATTGAAAATACGAATTATTTGTGAATTTAAATCAACTTTGATTTTGTGATCTTACCGGGAAAAGATGGGCTTCTGATATCCAATATTTAGAAAAAAAACATTTTCCAATTGGTACACACGAATCACGTACCACAATGCGTTACAGTGCCATTTGTAACAATGGACTCGTAGAACGAGGCTAGCGGGTATGTTCAAACAGTGACGTCATATTCTTATCTAGAGAGCATACGCAATAAATACTATTGGTTTAGATTGGATAACCAGACGCTAGAGATTGCCATTCGATTGAGACTTTTGGCGTATTTCGACGAACATAACTGATTTGAAATTAGAGTAAAAACAGAAACGATTGAATATAGATCAGTTAATATTCATTCATATTATATTATTATATTCATGACGACCCATTTGTGTAAATGTTTGAGTACCAAGTATTTCGGAATTATGACAGTGAATAGATAATTCAATTCAAATTTAATAAATAGAAATTTTTATTCACTTTAATACAATGTAAGTGAGGTTATCAATGTTTGAAGTTTTGACATAGATTGCATATTATGTGGGAATCAACGTTGCACACCCTTCAATATCAACAATTATGTCAAACTTGCATCGACTGAAATACAGCCGATATTTATCGTTCAGTTTTACATACAGATCTATATTTCGTTTCGGTTTTTTCATACTTTCGATGGCCTACGTTACATGCAGATGTGACCGTTAGTAGAGGGAGGTCATGCTAGAGGTCATGCGTGCTGCTTTAGACCCTATGACGTTAGACATTGATTAATCAACCAGCGTTGACCTTTTTAAAGGTTTACCCACCGTTCGGTGCAGAGCTCGTCAAGAACGTGCCGTAACAGGCTGTTTCATTGGCTAATTCTCCACATCAACTAGAACGCCTGTTATATAACAACTCTTCCAGATTATAGTGGAGTAAAGTGAAACTAAATTAATTTTGAACTATAAAAAACGAAATGAAATTGGATGTGTGGTTGGATATTTTCAACCCGAGAAAAGCCTATAAAGTTTTATAAAGAAACCTTGAGATATGTTCCCGAATCAAATATGTGGAGGATGCGAGGGGCATTTTAATAAGCAAATATCGATGTATCACCTATATCATAAGTCACGCATTTTAATTGGCACTAATTTCGGACAGCGTAAGGAAATAGGTTCCAACAAACGTCACGTATTTTAATTGGCACTGATTTCGGACAGCGTAAAGAAATAGGTTACAACAAACATTAATGAATTAATAAAAGTGACAAAAGATCACAATACAACTGAAATCAAACATCTTCGTATTACCCTACAATACATTCGTTTAACCTCTGACCCGAACATGCAGCCAGACAAGGTTAAGGTCACGTAACTGCGGGACTGACATGTAGCGTGCCACCATCTTGGATTATTTCCTATCATTCCCCCATTGTCAAATTCAGCCAATTAATAGGTCATAATGAGGTGCGCGTGTGGTGTCACGTGTCAATAAACATACCTGCCTATTGGCTCGTTAAACTTGTGTCCAAAACTAATGAGATGAACACAAATTAAATTTGTATAAAATAAAGGTGATGTCAATTAAGATGCAACATAAACGGTTTCTATACCTCGCCTGTGTTCATTGACTGTTGACATGCCCAGCCTGCGGGTTGTACCATTGTTATATGATTATGTTATTAAATTATGAAGTGCACTCGAATAACTAATGGTTCATAATTTCTTTATTTGTTCGCCAGAACAACTGGTAGGCCGAATGAATGTAAACATGGCTGCACATTGGTACTTGGAACATTATTAGGCACATGTTCACATGTGTCAAAAATCAGAAAATATAATATTATAAAATCCAACAAAGTGATTTTGACAATAGGAATTTCTGTAAAATAGTTTGTATTCATCAGGTTTTTAATGGGTGATAGTAGGGGGTACAATCTGTGTAATATTGTTTTGAGCATAAGGATGTTAAAAACATCTGATGCCCTTTATCGTTAATTGCGATGAAATAAAATTAAATGAAATGAGGTTTAACGTCCTACTAGCTCCAAGTGGATTGGTGAAAACGGGCATATGCCGTACAGTGTGTTATGAGGGAAGTAGCACCACTATTGCTTACCCTTATATCAATAACAGAACACAATTTTTATGGGAAACAATCACTGGTTTTATTCTCAAAGCACGACGTTTCGACAAGTATCCTCTTATCGTTATCAAGCACAATGACATTTAGTATACTTGGGTTTAATATATAAGAGTTCGTGATGAAGCCATTTATTACACACTGTTATATATTTGTCTTCATCGATCATTAAATGCGACAATCACTTATGTCAAGATTATACCCTTATATCGAATTCCAAATATCAATGGATCTTTTACGTAGCAACAATGTATACACTGGTCTGCGGTTGTTTGTCCCCTCCGAACGAATAGACAGCTGTCCTTGTCTGGCCCTCCGTGCCGGTGGGGGGGGGGACACTTCGGGAAATCCCGATGAACTTTCTGGGCCAATACAGGGATAGAAAACCCGACCTTACCCATCCTGGCTCCCTCTAATTGCGATAGTCCGTTGATCGGGGATTAACTTGTCCTCGCTGCAATATGTCGGTCATCGTAAGACTAACATACGACAACGACCCAATATCTTCTTTGATTGGCATTTAGTAATTGAACATATTAACACAAGGTACAATTTTATGGATACACAATTACTGAGTTTTATACTAAGCGACGTTTCGACGAGGATACTCTCGTCTTTATCAAGCAAATGTGAATAGTAGGCAAATATATACAGAATATGCAACAATGATAAGAATACATACAATTAAAGTTTAACACCTTTGATTAGGGGGCCATTAATGTCGGCCATTAAGGACCCAATAGTTTGTTCTGTTTTAAGACTGGTTCAAGCGATTTGTTCCCCACACCCGATCTTATCCAGAACAATTCTAAATCTGTTGTTATCTTTTTTCAAAAAATGGGCCAAGGTTTTATGAACAACATGTATGTGACGTGACGGTCTCGCACAAACTGACAATAGATAACTGTTTTGTTTTATTTTTAAATATTTTCATATTTCGCAGTTCAAGAGTTTACGAGGCGATGTATCCCACATTAGTTTCCATGAAACCAAAATAGCTAATTCGTCAACACACGTCGCTACAACAAGCGTGTCTAAATATCGGGAACAAACTGCTTTTTCGGCGAGCAAATAAACACGTTTGGTTCTTAAATTAGTTTTTTTTATGAAGAAATTGAAGGTATCATTTTTCATTTTTAATATGAATTCAAACTAGGCGGCCATAAACGCTAACACTACACCACGTTCCAACGTGGATACTGCTAGATACTTACACTTTGCCACACCAAAAAGTGGATACCCCTAGGTGCTTACACTTAAACATGCCACAACGTGGATAGCCCTAGGTGCTTAGACTTAACCACACTCCAACGTGGAGACCTCTAGGTGCTTACACTTTACCACGCAAAAACCTGGATACCCCTAGGTGCTTACACTTGAGCACGCTAAAACGTGGATACACCTAGGTGTTTACACTTTACCACGCTAAAACGTGGATACCCCTAGATACTTACACTTTACCATGCCAAAATATGGATACCCCTAGCTGCTTACACTTTACCACGCCAAAATATGGATACCCCTAGGTGCTTACACTTTACTTCGCTAAAACATGGATACCCCTAGGTGCTTACACTTTACCACACTTCAACGGGGATACCCCTAGGAGCTTACACTTTCAACAAAATTCGCGAAGCGTATTTCGTGTTTTCGACGAAAATCGAAGTTTTAGGTCTTCAAATGTCGGTCAACTAGCTTAGTGTCTGTTATGAAGCTGAGCTAACTGTTAAGCTCCGAACTGGGCTATCAAGGGATCTTGTACGTGTCTGACAATGTATAAACGACGGGGCCTCGTTTTTGTCCCATTCAAACGACTACACTTCTCTCCTCGCCAGGCCCTCCGTCCTACATCACTGACAAGGGGGAACCACACCAGAAATCCTGTAAGGAATAACAGAATGTAACAAATGACAATGTGTTGATATATTAGTATAAGACACCATTTAAATAAAAGTGCTAATTGTACAGTAAAGTATATATCACAGTTATCCACACAAAGTCGGTGTTTTGACAACATTCAGCCAGATATGGTAAGTAGTGTTAATTGTTAATTGTTATAAGTAATAATTACTGAGAGCAGCCTGTTGAGATATGATTGTACGGAAGAATCGGTACGAGGTTGGACAGGCGATCCTACTCCTTGTCGTGTACAACCGGGGAATCGAACCCCATTCAGTTGACTCAATGATAGACCTATGATACCACGTGCACGCGCTACACATTTGACCATCGCAATGAACCTCCCATCCCACCCCCTACCCCAAGCTACACTCTCGTCAACAATCACGTGGCCTAACCTTATTTACATCTCAGCGACCTTGACGAAAATTGAGCTGGCCTTAACAAATAGATTAAGTCATTGTTCTAAACTGTGTTAGTTTTAAATTTAACTAATCCCGGAGATTGAATCTGCTGGGAGCACCGTTACAACTACAGAAGTATAACGAAATGAAATTTAGCGTCCTGCACTGGGCTAATGAAGACGGGCATCATTGGAACCGGGACTTCGTTTTTCCGTGATGCACCCCTGACTTCCCCGACCCGTTTGAAAAACAATCTCTGATGCAGTAAACCACAAGTGAAGGCCCAACAAGTTGCCACCACCTCCACTCGGGTACACTGTTGGTTAAAGTGATACTTTCATATTTTCTAAGAAAGTCAAAACATATTTATTTATGTCTTTTGTTCAAAAGGTTGTCAACTCACTATTATACGATCATGGGCAATATTTCAGGGGGATTAAAATCGCTTACACAGAAAATAATAACACAATTACCTCCCTTGTTTTCCCATTCCCCTCCATGCAATGGCGATCTTCAAACGTTTGAATTTGAAGTTGAAAATGATATTGTTGCCAATTTCTCAACTGGCAACAGTGAATTATAGGATTAATAGGATTATTCTTTAACAAGGTAGACCTGTTTATAGATACCAGCTATTTTAAGGCTTTATTTTAATATATTTTAAAGATATAACTAAAAAATATGAAATTGACGCTTTAACATGCGCACCTTTTTACTGATATATTTTAATATTTGAATTTTGTATAATTTCATTGGCTGAAGAAAAAATTCAATATTGATAGAAGTGAGAAAACAGTTAATATTGGTAGCTAATTGACTAACCCCGATATCATTATTACCAGTGATAGTAGCGGCCTAGCGAATTTGCCCGGTTTGAAAGGACAAGTCAAAAATATTAATCTGTGTGAAAATAATAAAAAAAAGTTAAATCCCCCTTAAGCCAATGTCTCTTTCTACCGCAACAAAAACTTGATATTTAAAACTGAATGAAAATATGAATAAAATAGCGAAAATCATATAAAAACAGTTCCTACAACGCAAATCTTCTGATAGAACACAATCATTTCAAATAGACTGACAACAAAACATTGAAATTAAATCGCTCAATATATTGTATCAATCCTACTCAATCAAAATCGTCTATACAAATATTTGTCTAACACTTCTGGATCAATTACAGAACATTTCATTGGTCGTCGACAGCTGCTCATTAAGAATCGCGTGGAAAGTGGGTGGAGCTTGCGCAAATTGACAGCTTTGTTATTGAGAGAGTGCTACGAAGCGTGGCAGTTGGCTACAGGAACAAACAATGTGATCGTGAAACGATGCTACTGTTATAAAAGACCTGGGAATACATTCTTTTAGTATTAGAGGAACAAGCAGACGACAACATACAGCCATGTTGAGTCAACAAAAGTCGCCGAATCCTTTCAGCATCAGCAGGGTTTTGGGTGACGATTTCTCTTCTAAGAAGTTTCAGGAAGAACATCGCAATGCTAATCGTTTGTATCAAGAATTTTATGTGAAAAATTCAAAATGTCTAACTCTAAGTAGCATGCATCCTAATAGTGTAGCGAATACTAGAAACACAGATGTCGTGAATGTCACAAAAGATGTCAGTGAAAAATTAAATTGTGAATATAACGAGGATTCGAATATCGATGTGGAACATTTGGATTCAAAAGAAGATTTGGAATTGAATGACAGTGATAGCAACAGCCATGAAGATCTCGATAGTTCAATTGATGTTGTTGACGATGACTTGAACAATGATAACGTCATATCCCAGAGTGACGTCAGTGGTGTTAAATCCGATGGTGATGTTTCACCTTCTGCCGACTCGGAGAAGGAAAATGAAAGTAGCAAAAAAAATGACAAACCTCCTTTCAGCTACAATGCCTTGATTATGATGGCGATACGAAGCAGTCATGAGAAACGGATGACGCTGAGTCAAATCTATGAATTTATCATGAAAAACTTTCCGTATTATAAGGACAATAAACAGGGGTGGCAGAATTCCATCCGTCATAATCTTAGTTTAAACAAATGTTTCCTCAAAGTTCCTCGACATTACGACGATCCGGGGAAAGGTAACTATTGGATGCTGGATCCTTCATGTGATGATGTATTTATTGGTGGAACCACGGGAAAGCTGCGGCGACGATCGTGTAGCACCGCCAGGAGCCGATTAGCGGCAATGAGAAAAATTGGCATGCCTTATCCAGGACTGGGCGGGTATGTACCTCAACAGGACCGCTTCGGCTCCCTCGGCTGGCCTATGGGTGTTCCGTATACAATGGCTGGACCTCCTATGGCACATTTAGCGTCCATAGCATCACAATTTCCAAGTCCTTACTTCAACATGCCGTCAGCATCAACAGCAAATGGAATATTAAACTTTTCAGTTGATAAACTTTTATCCTCGGAGCATTCACCCAAACGGCCTATTACAATGAACAGACCTGACTTATTAAATGCATCTCCATCTCAAGCAACAAGTGCTTTCGGTTGCCATTCAGGACATTTTCTGTTGCCACCTATGGCTCATTCCAATAATTCATCACCAGCCGAGCTCTTTAATCGTATCCGTGCTATGTCCTCGGTGAACAATTTCCCCTTCGTTGTGGGAACAGACAGTAACTCAGCGATGCACCTCAATAGATTATCCTCAGGAAGTTTGATAACTTCCCCAAATTCATCATTCACTCCAGTGTCGTCATCTTCGAGGACGTCGTGATTTTTGTTTTGGATGTCAAGTGATGCATTGCATTCTGTGATATTTATTCTTTGTTTAAACATAAATATTGAACTCGGTATTAATTTATGTGTGTTTAAACAGAAACAGTGAACTCAGTATTAATTTATCGTTGTCTAAATAGAAATATTGAACTCGGTATTAATTCATCTTTGTTTGAATATAATTCTTTAATTCGGTATTAATCTTTGTTTGAATATAAATAGTTCACGTGGTATTAACGTTGTTTAAATATAAATGTTGAACTCGATATTAATTTATGCTTGGTATTAAAGACGTATATTTGATTAAGTTGTATTAATATTTTTCTTCTTTGAGCGACAATTAACACACGTACTTCCAAACTCTATAACATTATGGAACATAATTATTATTTTAATTAAAGCGACCTTTCATTGGGGATTCTCTCAACGTTATCAAGCAAATAATGATGAAATAACTTTATTTAACGTCCGCTTCTACCGTGGTAATATCGCAGACAAATGGTTAATAAAATAAACAAGGGTTTTTAAATCATTTGCATGATAAAGTTGACAGAACCCTCATTTTCTTTTAATTAAACTAGTTTCATAATATGTTTTTGTCTTCTTGATTTGCATTTAGTAATAGAACATATTAACTCAAGGTACAATTTTATGGATAAACAATTACTGAGTTTAATACTAAGCGACGTTGCAACGAGGATACTCTCGTCTTTATCAAACAAACTCAGTAATTGTGTATACATAAAATAGCAGTCGTGTTCCATAAAATGTTTTTGTGTGTATAGTATTAACATACATGCTTTAATTTATGCATAATTAATCATATTTAATTAATATCCTATTTGCTAACACTACTTCTGATTTATGTTACTTGATATAAATTCCCCAAATGTTAAATTTATAAATATTAATGAAGTTGACGATAGGGCATGAGCAGAATAAACCTATAATTGGTTTCTAGATAGCAATATGATTTTAGAATTCGTTATAAAATTATAATTAATTGTAAATGGTATTTTATTGTTTCATTTATTTAAAGTGTGTCATCATTAAAAATAATTAAAAGGATTTCTAAAAAGCAATACGATTTAAGAGAATTTGTTATAAAATAATAATTAATTGAAAATGACAAGTTATTGTTTTATATATTAAAGGTACATTGTCATTAATGATTATTATGTGATTGTTCCAGCCTCCGGTTTCCCCCCACTGCTACAGACCTCTACGCGTGGACGTTAAACCCATTCTCTCTGTTATGTTTGCATGCCACTTTCAGTATTGCTATTGTAGGTTTCCACTTGTTAGTGATACACGATTGGGGTGGGGGGCTGACAATGGCAAAGAAGGACAGCTGTCAAGTCGTTCGGGTAGTAGGAAATCCGAGATCCCATGTACACATTGGCGTGCACGTAAAAGATCCCTTGGAAGTTGGAATTCGATATAAAAGTAGGCTGTAGCAAAATTGCCCTCATATCACACCGTATGGAATATACCCGTCTTCATTAGCCCAATTTAGTCCAGCAGAAAAGTAGGACGTTAAACCCCATTTTATTTCATTTCATTTCTGCTAAAGTAGGATACGATGGAAGTCCTAAAATATTGCACGTCCAGTTAATAAAAATCAGCAACTTTATTTCTTATAGGGCGTCGTCAGATAATATTAAATATATGTATATATTTACTATGAACTTTAGAATATTCATGATATATATAATAGCAATATATCCATTTATATCACGCCAAATTCACTAAGCATATGATATATAACATGCTTGACGTTTGGATTCACTTATGCCCTAATGATATTTCAAAATAGCACGGTCGGGTGGGACAAAAAACGAGGTTCCGCGTACACATTGGCGTGTACGTAATACAATCCGTGACAGAATTTGAAATAAGAGTAGGCTGTAGCGTCGCTGTCTATGCCAAATTCCGCCCCCCCCCTTAGCTTACTGTATGACGTATGTCCGTCTTCATTATCCCAGTCGTTGCAGAGAAATATGACATTGAACTCCATTTCGGTAACACTGTAAACAATAAGTATTGGTTTGTGTTAGATATTGATGAATAATTAACATAATATTTAAAGTTGTGTTATAAACATGGTAATCTGTTATTTATTAGCGGATGTGTGTTATTGTTATTCACAGGTGGTTGCAAACAATGTAGTCTGTTAGTTACAGCGCCATTTGTTACTCATAGATTGCCATTTGTTATTCACAGGTTTTACGGTATACATTAACAGGCTATCTATAGGCCTATATTATGTCTATTTATAATATGTTCCTTGTGTCCCTCCACCCAATGACGTTATACAAGTAATATTCCACAGTTTTAATTTCACACATATATAACTTCTATAAGCCGCGTTTTCACCCCCCCCCCCCAGGATGGGTGGGTGTGGTGGGTGGTGCTGGTTTCACGCGAGCAAGATCTGTCATTGATTCAACTAGCGTGGTTCCGATTCCCCACTTGAACGTGGTATTAAATATGATTTTATATTCTTTATCACAATATCCAATAAATGTTTGGGAAATTAGTTTGCTGCCGTCAAAAGGTCGGGAAATTTTCACTTTAAATTAATTGATCTTGAGTGGATTATGACCCGATTTACTGCATAACTTCCCTTTGACTGACATTTTCAGCAAATTGTCTTTACATTATCTAGTTAACTATTATAGTGGGAACTGCCAACTCGTTATCTAATCTCCCATAATGTATCTTTAATAAATAAAACGCATCCTGTATGGCGTTGTGAAAAAAAGCTGTATATATTAAAATAAGCATCCATGTATATTAAAATGTCACATTACATAAAATAAAGTTAATATTAGTCATCGCCTATATGGAGTCGTAAATATCAATTTGTATTTATCATTATTATATTTGTGTTGTTAATAAATAAATTATATAATTGAGATATTATATGGTTGATGGTTCTTTTAAAGCGACCGTACGGTTGGTGGACATATTTGAGGTATTTTTTTTTTAAAGCAGCCGTCTGATTAGTGAGAGAGAGAGAGAGAGAGAGACAGAGAGAGAGGGGGTTTAAAGTCCATGCGACACAAACTAAGTCATTTCTGGAATAACAAACATACAGTTCAGTTTTATTTCAGTAATTCGTCATTAGCAGTGGGAGGAAACGGGGGACCCGGAGAAAACTCTCGAGGTTGAACAGGCCATCCTATTCCTGGTCACGTACAACCGGGGAATCGACACCACACCACTTGACTCAATAACAGACCATATGATGCAGCGCGCACGCGTTAACCATTAGCCCGGTTGGTGGAAATGTGCGTGCTATTTTATAGCATATTAAAGCAACCGCATGTCAGTGGTGGGTGTGAGGGTGTGTGTCGGGTTTAACCTCCACTTCCATTCAGGATGATATCGCAGACAAATATTTCCTGGGTTTGGACTGGTTACGGGCGTCAGTAGTAGGAATATGTGGGTTCTAGTCAAGCAACTGTCTGATTTTTGGGTATGTGTGGGTACTTTAAACCTTTTGTCAGTGGTGGCCATGGATTATGTCAAAGAACGCGTCTGATAGGAATGTGTTTAACGTCCAGTCAATATAGATCCAACAGAAATAGTCCAACAGTCAAAACAACATTCTCATCATTTTGAGACTATATTATGGCAATTTGTCATGGCAACGGTTACGTGAGCAATGCGAAGGGTGCATTTTGTCAGGATAGTGGCGTTTTCACCAACTGCCAAGGTTTCTTTTACGTGCACTCTTGCAATTACTACTGTCCTCTTAAAAATGGAAAGTTTTTCGGAATCAAAGTGGTTTCGCACAGGTGTCTAAATGGATCTTTTAGCGCCCCTCCCCCTCACACAATTTGTTACTATGTTAAAAAAAAAAAAAATAAATTCTATATCTTTTTGTCAGCGTAGGGTTGCTATTGATTCCCCCTCCTTTATAATGTGACACGCGTGTACAACTAATCAAAATACTTATTATAGTCGCCGGACAAAAAAATATTATTTGTCACAAATTCTACACTGTGTCGTCCACTCAATCTCACGTCTAATAACCGCAGATCATTTATCAAATACCGTTTCTTTGTCAAATAACAAACTGCGGGTCTATAATCACCTTACTTCCGGTATTGTTCGTGCGCGCGTGCGTTTGAGAATCCCGACCTTCGAACTAATACGAAACTAAGCAAACAAAACGTGTGGAATTTAGTAAAAGATACGATGAAACTACACCTGTATATATTTGATATTATTAGAAGTATACACGATGTATTTTATTGTATATATGTTAAGAAGATTTGAACTATTACAAGGAACGCTACACGATGTGTACATTGGCGGCTGTTATTTTAAACACATACTTGAAATAACAATCATCACCCCTTATAGAATAATAATCAAAATACGAAACTTCGGAATATAATATTTATATATCTAAAACAGATGAATGGAGACAGTTTATAAACCAGGGTACGTGTGCAAAGTATTTGCAAGACAGGGCAATGTAGGCTCCAAAAACAAGAAAAAAAAATTTCGACAGAAAACATTATGATATTGCAGACAGTTATAGACCAACGTTCGTGTGCTAAAGATGGCCAACGCCCAGCCCACAAGTATTTTCAAGAAAGGGCAATAACTATGTACAAAAATCAAACTGTATATTCGAGATAGGATATATTCAGTAGGCCTACTGACACCCAAAAAGGGCAATAGCTATGTAGGTGTCAAGAAAAAGAACAAGCGGAAGTTTTACAGTTTGAAAATATTATTATATATTCGAAACAAATGAATAGATTCAACTGGCAAATCATTTCTATCGTCTGACTATTTAGCTTCGCTGTAAAGTGGTAAACGACATTATAAAATGACTTTTGGTTTAAACACTAGCTTTACCGTCGACTTGAAACAATCCCGGTCATTTCGGGACTAACATATGGTACAATTTTACTAGAATAATTGACAGTAGGTTTATTTTACCAGTGATGCAGAAGGAGGGCCTGACAAGGACAGCTGCCTAGTCGTTCGGATGGGACGAAAAAACGAGGTCCCGTGTACACATTGGAGTGTACGTAAAAGATCCCTTGGCAGTTGGAATTCGATATAAGAGTAGGCCGTAGCGCCGCTGCCCGGGCAAAATTTCCCTCATAACACACTGTATGCATATGCCCGTCTTCCATTAGCCCAGGTTAGGTGCAAAAGAGTAGGACGTTAAACCCCATTTCATTTCATTTCCAATGCGAGGCAGGTTGAACAGGCGACACTTTCCCTTGTCACGTGTTTAAACAATATTTATTCTAAAAGCACGACGTTTCGACAAATAACCTCTTATCGTTATCAAGCACGAAACGTCGCCAAAAAATAATAGAGAGAGGCGTCCACTCAACACAAATGGGTCATTTCGGGAGAGAGAGATGAGGTTTAACATCCACTCAACACAAACTAGGTCATTTCGGGACTAACTATTTCGAAGATATTGTACATATTAAAGGTATTAAGAAAAGGATACAAAATCAGGCCTTGGGGGCTCCTGTTAATAATTTTCCTATTACTTTCATGTTGATGAATGTTGTATTTAACCTGCAAGACGTGAAGCCGCCATGTTTACATGTTATGGACATATTTTTTATATTCATTTAAAATTAATAGCAGGGGACCCGTGGTCCTTTATTTGTAATATTTATCATGTATTTTATTTAAGACTAGTCTATATTCATCGCTTCATTACATGTAAATATATAACTACATCACTGTTTAGTGACAAATTGACAAATTACATTTAAAATACGTCATACAATGGCTGTCGTCGGTCTCGTGCTGGGGTATTTACAGCGAAGCAAAAACTTGAATAAAAAGTCATCAAAACTGTAAACAAACACTCTTTTCATGGCCGACCCTCCATTCACTCATTCTAACTTTGATTTGTCAGGTTTTTTAATTTCCTTCCCTTGTGATATCTGATAAGGTGTCGCCTTTTGAAGAATCAAAGCGAGGCTATCGTGCATTATGGTCTATACACCCCAGTTGTCTACAAGAGAAAAGGAAGAAAAACACTCAACTTTACAGCATGTTGATCGTTAAAAAGTTAATCTTGTTCCCAATGGGGGATATTTATACAAGAAGGGGGGATTTCAACTCTATAAACAGTTTCTATTGTAAACCTCCTCAATGGTTAAATAGTAAAATAATTTCAGTAAGTTTTAAATATAAACAAACCTGGAAGAATGGTGCTGTAGCGGGCTCAAACTTCAAACATACTCCTCATCCCGACCCGGCGACCACGCCATCAGTCTTAAATATTTTAATAAAATGCTTTATGTTCGAACATAAACTTTAGAAGGGCAATTTAGATGGAAAAGCCTGCTTCTCCCTTGTTAGTGATGCAGGACGGAGGGCCTGACAAGGACGAAAAACCGAGTACACATAACCCCCCTCCACTTCCATTTTTCTTAAATTACTTCTGTGTACACAAAAGCTCAAAATTAACATCTGAGTTAAAAAATTTAAGTAAAATGTTTTCGTTGTAGAAGTTTTTCTCTGGATTTGAATCGGATTTGCTGCTCAACGCTCATTGTTTTTATCGTACCAACTTTAGTAATGATGATCGAGGCTAGACCTGAAATTCAAACGCTAATATCAGAGTGGAGCAACTCGACTGAAATTATTAGCATTTTCCCTTTAGATTATCTAGTTTTTAATTATTATGGTAAGAACTGCCAGGTATTTACCTGATCTTTATAAAATGGTAATTTTCTAAATAAAAATTCATATATTATACTTTCAGCATATTCCCTTTACATTGTCTATGATTTAGCTATTATAGTACCAACTGCCATTTCTTTATCTGATCTCCCATTATGTAATAATAATAATAGTGTGTATTTATAATGCACAAATTTCCATACAGGTATGCATGCTCAAAGCGCCAAACACTATGTATCATTCACTATTTACACAACAGTATATTCGGTCAAATACAACTGTATTCACAATTAAACAGATGAGTCTTTAATCTGGATTTAAATGATTCCAATGAAGGGGCACATTTTACAGTTGGTGGTAATGAATTCCATAAGTTTGGAGCTGTGAACCGGAAAGATTTGTATCCGAAAGTCTGAAGGTTAAATTTGGGAACTTCAAGTTGATGTTGGTCTTGGGATCGTAAATTACGTTGAGGAGTATACACATGAATTAGGTCAGACAGATATGTTGGACTAGTTCCAATCAGACATCTATATACATGTCAGAGGATTTTGTAATGTATTCTTAAATGGACAGGCAGCCAGTGAAGATCTTTTAATAGCGGTTTGGTGTGAATGCGTTTCGAAGTGCGACTGACTATCCTTGCAGCTGTATTTTGAATAGTTTGTAGTTTTACAATTAAGTTGCGATTTAGACCACTGAGAATGCTGTTGCAGTAATCCAGTCTAAAAAAGACTAATGATCTAACAAGTGAGTGAGCCGAGTCTTTTGTTAGGAGATGTCGGATATTGCCAATAGCTCTCAAATGAAAGTAACATATCTTGCACAGATGATTAACATGTTTTTCCATTGTTAGATTGGAATCGAGGAATACACCAAGGTTTTTTACATTATCTTGTGAATGAATATCGGCGTCTGCGATGGTCATTGTAGGTGTGTCAATTTTCTGTAGGTTGTTCTTCGTTCCGACAAGCATGATAAAATTTTAACATGCTAGACGTCATCCAAGACTTAATTTCCTGTGTACATGATGATGTCACCTTGAATGCGTTAGTGTGTTGATTTGGCATGAAGGCATCGATAATCTGGGTATCATCGGCATATGAGTGGTGAGAGAGTTGGTGATGTGCAATAATGGACGCAACTTGGCTGGTGTATAAGACAAATAGCACAGGACCTAACACAGAGCCTTGAGGTACACCACAAACTAATGGGGTTGTTTCTGATAACTCATTACCAATAAGTACAGACTGTTTGCGACCATGTAGGTATGATTTGAACCATTCTAAGGGCGCTCCTCCGATGCCACATCTTGTAGACAAGTTATCAAAGAGTCTGTGGAGGTCAATGGTATCAAAGGCTGCCGAGAGATCGAGCATCACAACTGAGGCAACATTACCGCTGTCAAAAGCACACCGCAAGTCATTAACAACTCACAGTAAGGCAGTCTCTGTGCTGTGATTGTGACGATATGCTGACTGGTAAGTGTCCAGCAAGGAATTTGCAGATAGATGTTCTTTCAGTCTAGTATTAACTGCCTTTTCTAGCACCTTTGATAAGAAGGGGAGGTTAGAGACCGGGCGATAATTTTTCAGATGATTTTGGTCCAAGTTGTCTTTCTTGAGAAGTGGAAGAACCACAGCTGATTTGAATTGGTTCGGGAAAACACCACTAGCTAAACTGTTATTAATCAAATGAGTGAAAAACGGGATGAGTTGGTCCAGAAGTTTGAAAATCAGGGCAGTTGGGATTGGATCTGACAAGCATGTTGTGTGTTTTGATGTTTTGATTAAATCCTGTACCTCCTTTTCACTGAAAGGTGTGAAATTTGTTAATTGCTGACCCTGAAATGTGTTAATTGGCACGCTATAACTTGCCGGATTGTTTGAAATTAGCCCATTTCGAATCGTCTCGATCTTCTCAACGAAAAAATTATTGAATTCATTGGCAAGAGTGGATTGGCTGTCAGTGTTTGGCAGCTAAGGTTCAGATTTTGAGCCAAGAAGGGCTTTCAAAAATCTATGAGTTTTTCGTGGATCATTAGTGCAGTCCTGTATATATGTGTGACAGTGTAATCGCTTAGCATCACGAATTACTTTGGACGTCTTGCTTTTGGCCTGGCAGTAAATTTGGCGATGAATTTCTGAACCCATTTTACGCCATTTCCTTTCTGCACGCCGACGTTGTCGTTTGGCTTGATGGACTTCCTTATTATACCATGGGGCACTGCTCCGTAGAATTACAGTTTTTGTAACTGAAGGAGCATGTCTATCAAGGAGCTCAGTGAGGGTCTTGTTGTACAAATCAACTTAACGATTGACATTGGAGATCGAATCAAGTACCAGGTTTGTATTTGACAAATCTGTTCTAAAGGCATCCCAATCAATGTGTTTGATATTTCTACAGACTATTTTTTTTCCGAGCATTTTTGGGTCTGGAAAGATTAAGAGTTATTGTAATATAGTAGTGGTCAGATACTTGTCGGTCATCTACATGTATTTCCTGGATCAAAGAAGAGTCTGACGGTGTCAAAACCCAGTCGAGAATGTTTCCAGATTTATGGGTGGATTGGTTTACATATTGGTGAAAGCTCTTATTATCTAGAAGTGATACAAATCGTTTGACCTCTGGATTATCCACTTTGTTAAAATGAATATTAAAGTCACCCAAAATCAGTGTGTTGGTTTTAGAGTGTAATGACAGAAGTAAAGAGGGTTCATGATGGAGAAAGTTTATTTCTAGATGATGGTGGAGGTCTATAGATGCAGACGATGGTAAAACACTTAATGTTCAAATGTCTTTACGGCAATTTTATCTTTAAGCTTCTCAACATTGATAGATCGCTTATAGATTACGGCTATTCCTCCTCCAGCGCTATGAGATCTAGCGAGGTGGAGAAACGAATGTGATGGAGGTGTCATGGCTGCAATATGATGTTCATCGCCACTGGGTTTGAGCCACGACTCTGTGATCACAAGAATATCCAGATCATCTTCGATGACTAGATCGAAAATTTCTGTAGTTTTATTTCGACAAGATTGTGTGTTCCAGAGTCCTACTATGAAAGATTTAGATTGCCGGGGCAGCTTGTGCTGACTGGCATCACTATTGGTTGTTATTTGAAAGATTTTTATGCCTATTCTTTTTGTTTTGTTTTTTTATTCCAGATGCACATCCACGTCGAGTGGGCTTATGGATTTTAATTATATGATCAGTAAAATATTTAAGGAATGTTTTATGTTCAGGGAACAATAAATCACAATTTGACTTAGAAACTATCTTTAATGCTGAACTCCGATTACAAAACTACAGGGACATATACTGGACGTGGGTGTGACCTGTCTGTGTTTTTGTTACCCTAAGCGATCGCTATGTTGGGGGTTGGATGGCCAAATGGTTAGCGTGCGCGCGCTGTATCATACGGCCTGCCATTGAGTCAACGTGCGTAGTTTCAAATCCCCGGTTGTGCGTGGCAAGGAGCAGGTTCGCCTGTCCAACCTCGTGGGTTTTCTCCAGGTACTCCGGGTTTCTCCCACTGCTAAAGACCCCTACGCACAAGCGAATTCTTGAAATAAAATTAAACCATATGTTAGTCCCAAAATGACCTAGTTTGTGTCGAGTTGACTTTAAACCCCATTTCTCACTCTCTCGATCGCCATGTTTCTTCTATAAATTGACAACAAGTATGGCGGTCGTTTAGAGCGTTAACTTTTTTTATTTAATTATTTTTGTAGTTTTGTAAGCGGAGTTCAGCTTTAAGAAGTAGCAATAGCTAACAATATTTCTTGTTTTATAGGCATCACCCATAACGGTATTTGCTATATTGGAATCGCTACAAAGTTTGAAGGGGGTGGGTGGCCGAATGGCGCTGTACACATAAGGTCTGTCATTGAGTCAACTGGTGTGGTTTCGATTCCTCGATTGTACGTGACAGGGATCGAGTGCATAAACGTCATACAGACGGAGCCACCGTCGTTCCCATAAAAAAAACTGAAGTCAAGGGTCTTCGCTATCTATATTTACTAGTGTTGATAATGAGAAGCATCCTGGTAAAGTTTAATGATTAACGTTAATATGACAGCGTGAAAAGTCGACTTAAGTATAGGCTAGTGATAGTTGATGGCAATTTCTGTTCAGTTGATCAATGCAGGACGACAACAAGGTTGAATTAATGAGGGATAATCACCACTTTGACCCGCGAAAAAAGTCAATATTTCCTCAACAAGTTACTAAACTTCATCCTCACTTCCCTGACTTCTATCCTCAACACCTTATTATGTTTGAAACAAATCAAAGACAACATGAAGAAAACTGTCAACTATCGGCTGTTTCTCCGCGCCACTTCGAGACTAATTATTGCTAATCATTGACGTCAGTTGGGGACCGTGTAATCTACAGTCACACTAAATAAAACAATCGTCGATACACCAGCCACAACAAACCTATTATTAAACAGATTTCAAACCTTATAGAGAGAGACAGATAATAGGGGGGAGGGGATGGTGTAACGTCCGCTTGACTTAAACTAGGTCATTTTGGGACTAACATATGGTTAGTATGGCGACCCTACTCCTTGTCACGTACAACCGTGGATTCGAAACCTCGCCAGTTGACTCAATGACAGGCTTAATGATACACCACGCGCGTGCTAACCACTCGGCCATCTACCCCCCTCCTCCCCCCCCCCCCGTTATTTCTGGACTACATGGTTCAACTTTATTTCAATAATTCGGCTGCGCGTGCGGGTCTTTATCAGCTCTTTATCTAATCTCCAATAATTTCCCTTTATTAAAAGACACGCGGATACGTGTTGAAACGTTGTGTTTTTAGTATTAAGCCAGTTATTGTTACCGATACAAACTAGGTTCTGTTCAAGGTCGGTACATGTGAAATACAACAATGTTTTTAATATAAACATCAAATGTCATTGTACATTATATTATATTAGCAGTTTATCGGAATAAAAGTTCGTTTTTCACTTAGATTTTGCACAGTAACCACAAATTCTGATATAACCAATAAGTTTATCACAATATGAGTACTACGTTTATTATTAAACATATTTGTTGGTCTCTGACGTCGTTGACGCCATTTGACTTAAGATATTATTAATTTAGTGTCTATCTGACAAATAACTCTAATATATTTGACCTTATCAAAAATTTAAAATGAAAATTGTTTATTCTATTTTGTGTTTTCGAAAAAAGGGTTTTTTTTTTGGTTTTTTTTATAAACAATATTTTATTCGGGTTGTCTGAATGGGATTGGGGAACAGGCTTAGCCTATGTAAAACCCCTCTCCCTAAGTAATTTGCATACATATTATTAATGAAAAATGGGTGTATATACATAGTTAAAATGGCAAACACATACATATCATATAAAACAAAATGGGTGAGAATGTACAGTAATTAATAATTATACATATGCAAGTAGAATGAGGATTATTTAATAATAAGCAACATTAGATAGACTAACCAAAATTATACATGAAAATATTACTTTGATAAAGTTTTAAAAAAAGATATTATGTGTTTGTCTGAATTGAGGAGTAAGGCATTATAAAAAAACCCCATCATTTTATTATTTGATAATAATAATTTTATTCACTAAGGGGAAGGGGTAGCCGAATGGTGTAACGCTTTTGCTTTAGATTATAGGGTCTGTCATTGGGTCGAGTGGCGTGGGTTCGATTCCTGTCATATGGGGGGGGGGGCACTAAATGCAGGTGACCAGAACTTAGGCAGTATTATACCACACACCGAATGTAACTACATCAAACCTAATTTGATGTTAGTCAGTGATAAATAAGATGAGAGCTTCTATCATATTCTCGAAGGTCGTAATTTTACGACATAGTAACCGACCTAAGTAATGACGAACGTTTGTGTCGAATGGACGTTAACTCCCCGTCTCTTCCCCTACTCTCTCTATTTCTCTCTCTAAAAATATTTCGTTTCGTTTTACTTGTCTTTACTACACTAGGATCTGGAAGAGTTGTTATATAACTCATGTTCTAGATGATGTGGGGTTTGTTACGGCGAGTGTTTGACGTGAGGTGCACGGAACTGTTGGTAACCCGCTAGAATCACCAACGCTGATTGGTTAATCACGTCTGACGTCATCGGTCCAAAAGTCGCTCGTATGACCTCTGACGCGACCATCTGTATTTTAATCAGACGGGAATTAGAGTTACTGGGTTTATCCAGATTACCGGAGTGGTATAGCGGATGATTGTGAAACGACAACAATGTCTGGGCATTTCGATGAAAATTGTGAATTGAGGAGAAAACAAAAGCCAGTGATTGATCTATCCAGTTTTTGTGTGTAGCCTATTAAACTACGATCACCCCTGTCAATAATTAAACTGTTTTAATGGTGAAGATCATTTTGATATGGAATATGCAATAACTCGTAAAACACTGGATGCAAGAGACGACTCGTTGGGCGACCCAGCAGTAAAATGGCAGTCAGTAATTTGTGGCCGACATTAAGGACATTAATCAACCATAACGAAACCATGGCAAGGGACATAACGGACGGAATTCAATTAACAACCACATTAAAAACATACTAATATTTCCCTCTCAATACGTTTCCAATTTCTACACAAATAATGAAGTTAGGAAAATAGGCAATCAATCGCTGGACCATTAATCAAAAGAAGACGAACACAATCTTAAAATATGACAGGAGTTATGGGCAAACACGTGCCAATTCCGGCCTTTAGCGCAACCCGGGATGGCAAACAGATAATTCATTTGTATCACACGCCATTCAATGTATCAACGGTGATTACCCGTCGGCAACATCAAAGGATCTAACTCCGAGAATAATAAGCACGTGATTGTTTCTGTAATTAGAAAAAGTCGCTTGGTTTCATTGTTTATAAATATATATATAGTTATTACCATATTGAATCTCATCAAAACATGAGTGTGTAATCATTGAAATGTACACTTTGTAATAGTTTTATTATTAATAATAAATAACAATGATAAAACATAAATAATGGTAGGAAAATAATAATTGTATATGGTTATAAATCTACATAATAATTTCTGATAAAAAATATAATTCTAGCCATACGGGAGGGTGGGTAGGGGTGGGTCTGTGTAACTGAGTACTAACGCGTCGATAATTTTATATAGTTATCAATTTTGATAACAATTTCAAATATATAATAATTCTAGTCATAGGGGAGGGGTGGGGCAAGCCTAACGCGTACATAATTTTATTTGGTTATCAATTGACATAATGATTTCAAATATATAATAATTCTAGCTATTGGGGATGGGGTGGGTGCGTGACTGAGTGATATAATGCGAACATATTTACGAACTACTTATTAATTTTTTTAAAATTTCCATTATAAAATATTATCTTTAATATCATTTTTTTATCTGAATGATGAATTTCCAATTTTTATTCAGAATTTGTGTGTTTACTTACAATGTTTTAATGTCCTTTTTTTCTGATTTGAATGATGAATTCCCATTTTCATCCAGAATGTGTGCGGTAACTTGCAACTTTGAAAAAAAATAATTTTAAAAATTAATTTGCACTTTTATCAATTTAAATATTATTTATAATTTTAACGTTCGGTAAGAAATAGTTCACGTTTGAGCTCCTGTAGAATACTAGATATTATATTTTCTATGGTGCTTCTTTTTTCATTTCGCGAAATAATATTTTTAAAAACATACATAATGTAAGAGCAAAATCTGCTTATTACAGATCTTTCTTTAGGCCTGAAATGTTATCTTAATAATCAATTAGACATTAATTAACAAAGCAATGCCATTATCAACTGTCGATAGAATTGGATACTCGAGATTTTAACTAGATTAGAACGGTTCGCCATTTAGAAATTGAATTTAAAAATGGGAAAGCGAGGCTAACCCTGGTTACCACTATGTACACATCTTGTCAAAACTACAAACGGTGATAACTTGGCTCAGAATGAAATAATTTGAATGAAATTTTCAATATTTTCATTTTACATTATCATTTTTTGAGATTTTATAGCAAGAATGTCAGCTCTTTATCTAAATATTACATAATTTATCTTTAATACCCGCAAAATAGTTGTAGCAAAAGTGAGGGCTGGGTTATCGAGTAGTCTTACGGATAGGCTTTAGATCATAAGGTCTGGTGTAAATTAAAATGACGTGGTTTCGATCCCAAGCTTGTACGTGGAGTAAGGTCGCCAGCCCAACCCCGAGGGTTTTCTCCAGGTTCTTCCCTATGCAAAAGTGAAGTATTGAAATAAAATTGTTGAACATATTAGGGGCCTAGTTTGTGTCGAGTGGATGTAAACTCACTCTCTCTTTTCTTGTTAGGGAGGGGGTGGGGCAGATCTACAACTTGTGACGATGTTTGTCAGGCGTTAAAATGGATTCTAATTAGGTGAGAGTGACGTAGTTTCATTTATTATATAGTTTAATTACATCAATAACTCGATTAAGTTCGATAATGAATATTTATTTTCGTATTGGGGTGAGCGACATCCGTAGGCGTGCGGGCTCGATGACAGACGGGGGTAGGACGGGGGCAGAATCAGGGAGAGAGGAAGAGTGGTGTTTACCGTGTAGGCACCCCCAAGAAATTTAGGAAATTTGACGGCCGCAAACGCGTTTTTCTGCCATTTCAGCCCCTGAATACAGCAACTTTAAAGTGGTCTAATATAGCCCAATAAAGATGGCTGACTTGAATTTCAATCAACAAATCAATTGTTCAGTCCACGGAGGCTAGAAAAAAATATTGAACTGCTGCAAACGCGTTTTCCTTCTTTTTCAGTCTTTGAATCGACAACTTCAATATGGTCCAAAATAGCCCAGCTTTGGTGGCAGATCTGAACCCCCTACAACCAATCAATGGTCTCGGCATATGGGGCCTCGCTATCCTAGATAACATTTTGAAAATTTAACTACCGCAAATGCGTTTTCTGCTTCTCAAGCTCGTGAGTTAAGGAACTCTTAAAGTTCTCTAATGGTTTTGTAACTGAATTCCAATCATCCAATCACACTGTTGCAGCTGTATCCACAAATGATAATCAATGCCCAGACAAAATGTTTTAATCCATAGTCAATTCAGTACAAATTCGCTGTATTCAATTAAAAGAAAAGTAAAATTAGTGTTTCATTAGATTTCGGGAACTTTATTTTGCCAACTAGATGAAATAATAATTTTCTTTTTCCCTTTACCCGTTTACCCGAGTAGTCAGATTGCCGGAAAGTCAGGGGGCAGTTTCCCCCATCCCCCGCCGCCATCTGGTTCGTTCGCCTATGCGGACATCAACCACCTCAGCCGCAGTGTTAGAAAGATACTTGTTGAATGTCTGTACATATAGTTAATATAGAGCCACGTTGACACCCCTGGTGGACCTACAGTAGGGTGGACCTGCAGCTAGGTTATCGTCTATCAAGTAGTTTCTATCCTAGTAGCAACTGTAGCTAGGTTAGCGTCTCGAGTAGCTTATCTCCTAGTAGCAACTTTAGCTAGGTTACCGTCTATCGAGTGGCTTCTCCCTTCGTAGCAATTACACCAAGGCTACCGTCTATTTCTTCTTTCCACTGCAGAAACGATTAGGCGACAGGGTCGCTGTTCTGGCAAAACAGTACACTGCACGGCGCATGCCCGTCTGCATTATCTCGGTCGGTGTAGAACCCTATTTTATTTCATTTGCTTTTCCTGGATTTCAACCCGAGGAAGCTGTCTATAAACGAGAACACGTGTTCTGTATATGACCATATGTATATTTATAGTGTATATATACATAAACAACGCGGTCAGGTTAAGTGTATGTTTCCTAACTTGAAAACAAATTTAAATATGGCTTTATTATATATTTGTATATTATATATGTTTGCCATCTGTTAAACCGGATAGAACAACACTGTCTTATCTTCCTACATCGTCTTGTCAAATAACGGAAATTACCGCTCATTACGATAAAACACGAGAGTTTTGTTTCTTTAAGCCAATCGGCTTGTAACGATATCACATGTTATGGCTATTTAATTTGTCTATTGACCGTTCTTTATGTGACATACGAGACTATAGCTGAGGTTAGCAAGGGAAATAAACAAACATATCCTGTGTACGAACACTTACTGACACACACGTGATTTTAATCTTCATATCGCCACGGGACAAATTGGTTCCACAAGTTTTTAAATATGTTTTATAAAATTTTTGATAAGTACAATCAGATAAATAAAACATTCCATTCTCTGATTTTACTTTCAAATGAATCATAGATATATGGAAGCCATTTTAGAATCTATCCCACCAATGTCTTACAGTTACAGACTTGTAAACGTTTGAAAAAGTAGGACCACATTATTTTTAGATTCCTCGGTTGTACGTCGCCTGTCCAACCTCTTGATTTTTTCTGGGTCCTTTAGTTTCTTCCCACTGCTAAAAACCCCACAAGCAAGGGAATTGATGATATGATACTGAACTATGTATTAGTTCCGAAATGAACTAGTTTGTGTCGAGTGAACGTTGAACCCCATCTTTCTATCTCTCTCCCTCTCTCTCCCTCTCACATCACTTTCAAATAAATCGTTGCCATTTCCGGTTCCGTCCATTAATATCGTTCAGTTATAGATATACCCCAATTCTAACCCTGGTAACGTGAGCGGAACAACCTATATTTGTTCGGAAGGTACGAAAACAGAGGTCTCGTGTACACATTGCCGCAAACGCCAAAGAACCCTTGTCAATTGGAATTCCATATAAGACTTGTAGTTGTGACAACCTCCGGAAAATATTTCAGATATTTTCAGTTTCTGATCGCTGACCATTCTCAAATTTTACCGGAGAAACAGTTTTGATTTTTATAGAGGTGAATCAATTATTGAATACGAAACTTTATCAAGAAAATTGCAATCATAATAATATATCGCCCCCTCCCTTTTCAAGGAAGGGATATGAGACCTGGACAAACAAAAACCCAGCAACATTGCATATAGAGTAATACCCGTCCCCCCAATCTGTCCGATCTAAAAATATACGGGGGTGACGGGAACGCACAGAAACCTTAAATAATGCTTGTGCAGTGAAGTAAAACATTAAATTTCGCTCCGTTTCGTTCAGTATATTACCAATATCATATTTTCTAACACGAACAAACTACACCGAAAATTCACTAATCCCAAATTTGTATTCCGAACAAAGAGCACCATTCATTTAATACCTCGCAGCTGTACTTATCCAAAACTAACAAATTATTACATTGAAATAAAATCGTTGAGAAAAACTATATACCAATTCTTATGACAACTGAATAAAATCATTTATTTACACAAAAAGAAAAAATATCCTACGCTACACCATAATAGAATAATCAATGTTTGATCATTTCAATTTCTGCTTTCAGAAAACGAAAAGCAGTGAAGCAGATTTGATTAGGTTTGGTAACAATGGTTCTGGAAATTGACAAAACAGACAAATGTCGACAGCTATCTGGTGAATACTATACTAATAAATATGGGACAACACAACTAGGGATATGTAACTGTGTGGGACAATAAGTCCACGATATGAGTTACAGAGTTATAATAGAGTGACCGTCACGTTTCGGTGCAGGTCTATTGGCATGATATGAGAAAGGGCGCTGATGTAATTCGGAGTACATAATATATAAATTATTAATAGTATTAGTGTATTGATTATATCGAATTGTTGAAATTTCTTTTCCAAGGAAATAAATTATTTGTGTTTTTTTTTTAACATTTTATACACTGGTAAATTCAGATAAACTCATATATAATTTAGAAAGATATGTACCAGTTTGACAAAGAAGAAACTTCGCCTTGTGAAAATGTATATAAAATTGCATCGTTGTACAAGAAGCGCAAAGAGAAAAAAATTGAATAGGTTTAACGTCTAATCTTACGGCACCTATTCGGTCAATGAAGACGGGCGCGGGCGAAAATTTGCCCGGACAACGACGCAACGGCGAGTCGACACTGTCCCTGTCAGGCTCTCCATCCTGTATCACTGTCGAGGGATAAACCACGACGCAAAATCCAGACGATTGTCCTCGGCTAACAGCGGAGGACGACATCCTGACTAGCGAGTCAGTGTCTTACTAACTGAGCCGCCGTGGATCTAAGAAAAAGGTGTTGAACATCCTACTTTTCCGCACCAGCCGTGCTAATGTGAGAGAGGGAGGAGAGAGAGAGGGGAGAGAGCGAGCGAAGGGGGAGGGAGAGAGAGGGGGAGAGAGAGTATAACGGCCACTCGCCACAAACTAGACTATTTCGGAACTAACATATGGTTTAATATCATTTCAATAATTCGCGCCCGTATGCCTTGCCACGTACAATCGTTGAATCGAAACCACGCTAGTTGACTCAATGACAGGCCGTATGATACAGCACGCACGCTCTAACCAGGCTCTAACATTCGCCCCCCCCCCCCACCTCCGGACTAATGAAGACAGGGAAGTAAACCGTAGGACATGAATATACAAAATATCGTATAGACAACAGACTTATATTTTATGTGTATGTGAAATCAAATGAAATGGAGTATAGCGTCCTACTGTTCTGCTTCGACTGGGCTAATGAAGACGGGGTATACAGCATACAGTGTGCTATGAGGGAAATTTTGTGTGGGTAGCGGCACTCTGGCCTACTCTTATATCAAATTCCAACTGCCAATGTAACTGGATTCGTGTTTTGTCGTCCCATCTGCACAACTTGGAAGTTGTCCCTGTCAGGCCCTACGACCTGCACCACTGACATGGAGAAACCACGTCGGAAAATCCCGATGAGATTTCTCGACCAATACAGCCGTTATGGCATACTATTATTTCGAATTCAAACTGTTATGGTTCTGTTTTACGCGCATGCCACTGTCCCTCCGTTTTATTTTATTCTATGCGAATTACTAAATGTCAGTCACGGAATTAATAGATATTTTACATCTAGAATATGTAGATTGTTTATAATACCTCCAGGTATTAGGATACTATACGTCTAAAACAGACGTCATATTGGCACAAACTGTGAAAATACCCGGATTATTTATAACAATTGTTGATGCGGAAATCTTAAAATACGCCGATTCTTTGTATCAAATTGTTTCAATGGCATTTAGAACTAGAACTAAAATATACAGTTCACACTTGTTTGCAATACTGTAATTACTGTTTATTGCCAAGCGACCGGCGTGGTTCCCCCTTTTCAGTGATGCAGTCTAGTCCTGCGGATTGGACGAAAAACTGAGGTCCCGTGTATACATTGGCGTGCAGGTAAAAGACCCCTGGACAGTTGGAATTCGATATAAGCGTAGGCCGGAACTACGACCTACCCTTATACAGAATTCCGACTAGGTTTATTATACGTGTACGCCAATGTGTACACGGGATCTCGTTTATTTTTTGTCCCATCCGAACGATGATCGAACTAGAAAATAATGAGCAGTTGCCCAATAATTGTTATTCAACAAAGATACAACAACAAATATATTTAATTGGGTATTGTCACACGTTCCTTTCCGTGTCATTCCATCTAAAGCAAACCGATAAAACATGATCGAAATTAATATCGTTACTTAAAACTAATCGAAATACGCTGTAGAAATTTTAGTTATGGTGAAAGTTGTATTATTTAAAGGGGGCGGTGGATGGCCGAATGGTTAGCACGCGCGCGTTGTATCATACGGTCTGTCATTGAGTAAACTGGTGGGGTTTTCGATTCCCCGGTTGTACGTGACAAGGAGTAGGGTTGCCTATGCTACCTCGTGGGTTTTCTCTCGGTCCTCATGTTTCTTCCCACTGCTAAATACCCCTGCGCGCAAGTGAATTATTGGAATAAAATTGAACCATGTGTTAGTCCCGAAATGAGTAGACGCTAAACTCTCTCTCTCTCTCTCTCTCTCTCTCTCTCTCTCTCTCTCTCTCTCTCTCTCTGTATTATTTAATTATAGTTTGACACCATTGAAAACATGTCAGGCATTAAGTAGTTTCAATCATATCAGGAGTGCAACAGTTAGATTTATGCTATCCCCTCATTCAAAGATGAGACCAAAGATCACTAATCATTGCCCCATTGATTGTAATGTTAATTTTAGTATCATAGGTCGGCCCTAAATTTTCCACAAATTTTCGTGGAGTTGAACGCGTTCTACCATAGATGGAGGAACATGTGGCAACCCCTAGCTCTCAAGCATGTATGAGGTCCACCATGGAAATCTTGAGATACATAAACTGGAAGTAAAGACCAATAAACGCAGAACTGTCCGCCCTACATTTTAATCGAACCAACCTCTTAACCCTCGTATTTTCTGCCTCAAAATCATCCATGTTCACTGAATCATGGCCGGAAATGACGTATATTCAAACACTTTTCTTCGATTCTACACCAAACGTCAACAATATTTGGTGAGTAGTGTCCATGTCAACGTAAAAGATCCCTTGCCGTAGTACCGCTGTCCGGGCAAAATGTCCCTCATAACACACATGGCGTATGTTCTTCTTCATTAGCCCAGTCGGGGCAGAACAGTGGAACGTTGTTGTTGTTTATTAAACATATGATATTATGGACAGGTTGATTTAATTAAATTATTTACACTTTATGGGTTGAATGTTGGTAAAAAACATACAATTCAGATGGCCGTGTATGTCTAGAGTCTCCTTAAAATTGGTTAACACACAACATAAAAAGTCCTTGTATATTAAAAAGTCAATTATATCACACTTATAAAACCGTTGTCGTGAGAAGAGAGAGCGGGTCATTTTCTACCTTTTTTATAATAAAAAAAACATGTTAAAACAGTATGTCCAGCTGAGAGATGTAGTGTAACGTTAAACTCAATTTCATTTCTATTTGCCCAAAATGGTCGAAGTGTCGTGACTTCGTGATATTTCTGTATTGATTAGTCTAATTAAATCTGAGTTGTTTTCTAACATCTTCGGTCTATATATGGATTTCCTTATCATTTTATTAAATCCAGAGAAATCATGCTACTCAATCAACTGGAACAATGGCTTCACGCGCGGAATGGCGGCATGGATGAGTGGTTGAAATTAACAGGGTGAAATATACCGATTATACTTGACAGTAATTAGTGAATTCTTTGTTTTCTTAATTAGGGATCGTCGCTTGAAGACTGTGTAACGCAGGAACGCAGGTGGGGTTATCCAGTGATCGAATTTTAATAACTATCATTACCGGATATGATGTCAAACAGCACGAGACAAGGGGTGGATCACTCTGGGATAAGACCATCAATAAAGTCAGTCATATTTTACACCCATTAACCACTTTCTTCAACAAAAAACCAAAAAAATAATAACTCGTTGATTGATTCACGTATATTGACTCTTACTAATGATGATAATCAATTCATCCATTACAATCAAACTCGCCAGAGGAGGTTTTTCCCTTAAAATTATATATAATTGACTAAGCATTTTTTCTTCATTTATTATTTTTTTTTTACTGTAATCAATGTTGCTTGTGTTTATTTTCAAACACTATAACTTGACAATATTAACTTCGATATTCGATATTAACACATGAGCAATATATGTAAACATTTTGGTTGCACTTCTTTGATTGGCATTTACTAATAGAATATATTAACACAAGGTACAATTTTATGGATACACAATTACTGAGTTTAATACTAATCGACGTTTGGATAGGGATAAACTCGCCTTTATCAAGCAAATGATACAAATACGTGAATAGTAGGCAAATAAATACAGAATATACACATATACGTATGTGTCTGTGTTTTGGCATACCAACCTTAGACTGTTTGTCTACTGTTACCTCCGCTTGAGACCAGGCACTAATGACGATTTTAGTCGAAAACACCAAGTATACTTCGAGAATTTTATTAAGTATTCATTCTGCTTCCATGTAATAAAATTAAAAAAGTCTATTTAGTTTGTGTGCGTTTGACAGGTGTGAACTGGAGTTGAACCGCATCACATAACAGTATACTAATTTTTGGATATGGCGGTCATTTAGCACAGAGATCTATTCTCAAAGAATGAAGTAGATGATCGCTGTGTGCTGAATGGTGGTTTTCGTCATTGATATTGGGTGAAGAATTCCGACACTGGTGCCTAATGGTGAGGGTGAGGGGAGGGGAGGGAGTTATCAGAATTGAGAGTGACTGACTGGATTAAAAATTTACATTACATTATGGTCGCTCGTAAAGTTAATTTAGACTTACGTGGGAAATATTTAAAAATGCACATACGAAACTAACTTGAATTATGAGAGAGATACAATTAAAGATAGTGATTATGAAGCTTTATCTAATCTTCACCCATCAATGCGGGGTGGGGGGTTGAATAGATTACAAAATAAACCTCTGTAGAATACGAGAATAATAATATTATCGATACCAGTATTATCATATCACGTTACCTTATATAGTTAGTTATTATATTATTCTTTAACAAATAAATCAGTCAAATATCTCATTTACATAATATCAATTATTGATAATTGAATTCCGGATAGAGCGCGCTGTGACGTCGTTGTGCACGTGCGATGTTGTGTCAAATGGAACTAAACAGGAAATGTTTTGTTTATTTCTGATGAATTATGGGATATCATGTTGCCGTCTGCTGCAATTTGTCTACATGTGTAATATTTCCAAATATTTCAGGTCTCGTGCCTTATCGCGTTGATTGACAGTTCGCGAGCGTTCTGTTATGTTTTCTGCGAACCTTGTGTCACCTTATTAATAAGATAAGTGTCACTTCCTGTCTGTGTGGCGTTCTTCAATTACATTTATACAATTCTTTCAAATTTAATCAAAGCCAGATTTATTTTCATAAAAATAAAATTAAGGTTGGTTTCATGAATGCGTCTGCTCTGACGGTTCAACTGAATTTGTACTTTTAGGTTGGTATTTTGTCTACGATATTTGGCGCCATATTCGGCCTCAAGGATGAATTCCTTCAATTCGAAGATAGGGAAGGGACATGAGACAAAATACCCATTCCTCTCCATCACATTGCTCACTGTATTAAAAAAAACCCCTCTAACTTTCAATGAATTGAAATATTTCCAATGATGGTGAATAAAAATGTAGAAATATTATAAGGCGTAGGAGGTTTTATATACTTATACAGGATATATATGCCATTGTGTTTCG
This sequence comes from Patella ulyssiponensis, assembly GCA_963678685.1. Classification (NCBI taxonomy): domain Eukaryota; kingdom Metazoa; phylum Mollusca; class Gastropoda; family Patellidae; genus Patella; species Patella ulyssiponensis. The sequence goes on from OY783230.1 coordinate 76,343,884, forward strand.
GTGGGATGGGCGGTGTTGTGTAATGTGTGTTGCTGTGATGTGCTGCGTTGTGTTGTTAGGGGTTTTGGGGGTGGGGTGGGGTGTATTGTATTGTGTCGTGGTTTGTTTGTTCATACGCAATGAAGATTCTTCTTTCTTCTGTTATCATAGAAAATAGAAATTAACTTCTGGTACGGACCAGAAGCAAACCCAAAGTCTCATAAAATATCTCTTGGCAGTTGAGATTCTCTCATCATAACACTGTGTATCGCGTATGTCCCGTTTTGTACAGAAATAAAACAAAACGGGAAATGGAATAGAGTTTAACGTCCGTCTATTCTGCTCCGACTGGGCTAATGAAGACGGACATACGCCATACAGTTTGCTATGAAGGACATTTTGTCTGGGTAGCGGCACTATGGCCTACTCTTATATCTGATTCCAACTGCTGAGGGATCTTTAACGTGCATCCCAATGTATACACTGGATTCGTTTTTTCCTCCCATCTGCACGACTAGGGAGTTGTCCGTGTCGGGTCCTCCGACTTGCACCACTGACGAGGAGAAACCACGTCGGAAAATCCCGATGGGTTTTCCCGACCAATACAGGGGTCGAACACGCGACCTCCAGGCTAGCGAGCCAGCGTCTTACTAACCAAGCCGAGGCTCCAAACAAAAACATGAAAATAGAAACGGAGAAAAGTTCCCCCCCCCCCAAATGAACCTTGGCAGATGGAACTCCCTCAATTCACACTGTACACAGCGTATACTAATCTTTATAATCCTTGATGGTGTAAATGTCATGATTCATCTCCAACCGCGCCAGAAATAAAAGTAAAAATTGAGAAAGAAAAAGGTAAGAAATCTTCTAATTATTGAGATAAAAACACTTCGTGTGTTTGTTTACTGTTTACAAGTTTAAATATTTTTTATCGAGTTTGGTTTGTTTATATGTCACTTTACTTTATGTACGTCATCAACTGTTTGTACGTCATCAAGTTATTTCCCCTCTCTGTGTTTTTTTTTTATAGAACGACTGGCATATGCCATGCATTACGCTTTTTAAGAAAAGGGGGGTTGGCGTGTGCGCGATGCATTAAAAGGTCTGCTATTGTGTCAATTGGCGTGGTTTCGATTTCACAGTTGTACGTTACAAGGATTCAGGTCGCCTTTTGATTATGATCCGATTTGCTGCATATCTTTCCTTCACGATTTAATGATTAAATGGATAATCGAGACTATGATTTTTGTCGTACCGACTTTAGTGATGATGATCGAGGCAAAGCGGAACTTTCATTAGCTTTATTCTCGAATCATAGTGGATAAATTTGTCTGAAATTTTTTAACAAAATGCCTTTACATTGTCTAGATTTTTAACTATTATAGTGCGAACTGCCAACTCGTTATCAAATTTCCGATAAGGTATCTTTAAAATTGGTTTCATATATATATATATATATATATATATCAATTTTATATGGTCATTTTAGGTGCTCTTTAAGTAATTGTAAATGGGCCGCCGCATAAGATGTTTAGAACATCGTTAGCATATCTCGCCTCGTGTACCTACATCTAAAAATACACAGCTCCCTCAAGAGTACAGAAAAGTGTAAAATATCTAGATAATATCCTTGTCTAAAGACAGCTAGGTTGATCAAGTCCACTATTTGAATTTCTAATTCTTTACTAATGATATGCTGCACATTGTTTTACTGGTTGACCGAGCCCACTGCTTGAATTTCCAATGGTTTATTAATTACCTATATGCTGCACATTGGGATACTGTCAATTCATGGCATGTCTCCTTTAAGCGGCTGTCAAATTAACCGACTGTATATCTGTTCAGAAAGACAAATAAATGTTTTCCCTTTCTTTTCTAACTTAAGTAAATATTTAGCCGAATTTGATTTCGCGAATTCGAGTGTTTGCTTATTAGTGAAACAGCGCGGGAAATAATCTCATAACATTTAGATTACTTGATTGACAGTTACCCCAGCAACGAGATGTAAAACAGATCGCCATTTAATTATCGTCCGCCATTTGTCTAATTGGCTTATCTCCCCTGTCTATCTGTATTTAGCAAGATAAATAATCAAACACCATGTTCGACAAGACCCATTACCCTACCTTTGAACATCGCTTCTGTAATATGGAACGCTACTTTCTTAAGTGCTATCCTAAACTTCGACAAAATGGAATCTGAGACTAGGCCAATCCTATGATTCCGCGTCCCAGTTTTTCTTTGGCATGAAGAAAGTGTTATTATTAATAAAATTAACCATACGTAGTTTTGAATTGTTATCCTAAACTTCGACAACATGGAACTGGGGGTGAGATCAGTTACGGTCTTCATATTTTTCCTTGGCTTGAAAAAACTGTGCGTTATTAATGAAATTAACCATACATATAACACCACTTTATTAAGTGCTATCCTAAACTTCTGCAAGATGGAATCTGAGATAAGGCCAATTACGATCATGTCGTCTTCATTTTTGTTTTCACGTTGCTATGGTTTGAACAAATTGTTGTTATTAATTGAATTAATCATACAAATTTATTAAAATATAAACAAAATTTAAAGTGTGCGGGTCGTGTAGAGCCTAAAGATTGTTCACATTAGGTAGTTTATATTGGTGTAGTCACATCGAGGATGACAAGCTTATAAAAACAATGACGATCGTAATTGATCTGACATAAGGCCCCCGTCAGACCGGGGTGGTGTCCTTACTGCGCTGCTGCGACAGTACGGCGACCAGAAAAGGCATAAAAGGTCGCCAGCAAATGTGGACACAACGCGAGAAAATGCCCAAAAATTACAAACTTTAAAAAGTCGAGTTCTCACCGTTTCCAGGTCACTGTCAGATCGCAGAACCTTGGCGTTTGTTTTGAAAATGCCAAATACAAACGCTGTGAAGCTGCTATCATTGGCATCCACAGAGACCCCAGCACGATAACTAGCGTTTCCGCCACGCTTTTACCACGCTTATGGCGATCTTAATGCGCTCTGAGACCATTTTCCGTCGCCGTAGCAGCTCAGTTAGGACGCCATCCCGGTCTGACGAGGGTATTACGTTCGATTTTGGAGAAGTTTAGGATAACAATTTAGAAAGTGGCCTCCATATTCAAATACACGTATGGTTAATTTCACTGTGTTGCCTACATTAAACTTTGACTGTCTACTCCACATAGAAACGGACTCTGAGGTAGTTTACAGACATTTTAAATCCTCGAAAACAACAAGAATACTAAGTATTTATTGTTTCCATTTAATAAAATTTAAAATGTTTATTTACTTTCTGCGGGTATGCCAGGCATGAACCGCATTACCAAACCATAAACCAACTTTGTATAAGACGGTCATAAAGGGCAGAGATCCATTCTCGAAATATGGAGTACATGGTTTTCTGTGTACCCAATGGGTGTTGCCTAGTCGTTCGGCTGTTACAAAACGTTCGAGATCCATGCATGCATCTAAACAAAACACCTCGAAGGATGAAGAGAGATGGAGAGAGAGAGAGAGAGATCATATGGAAGGAAACTGGAGGACTCGAAGAAATTCCACGAGGTTAGACAGGCGACCCTATTCCTTGCCACGTACAATGGCAGACCTTATGATACAGTGCGCATGTGTCAATCATTCAAATCCCTTCCCCTCAGACGGCTGAAGAGTAGGCGCAAACAACGCCATTCTGAAAATGGATACATTTTATTGGTGAGAACCGCAACTACATGTAGATCCCGTTCCTTTGTTAATTAGCTCGTGCGTAGTAGCCTATATAGGTAGCTTATTAATGTAGCTTTCCTTTATTAGCTCCATAATTGGTATTGATGATATTTCTGTGAATCCAGCCTGTTATCGGACTTTAAAATAAAACAATATTGATTTGGCGATTCCCTTGCGAAAATTAGAATGAAATCATTAGTGAGGCATATATCTTTCATCTACGTCTCAATAAAGTAAAGATACATGATGGGAGATAAGAAAAAGAGCTGACAGTTCTCACTATAATAGTTAAAAACTAGATAATGTAATGGCAATTTGCTGAAAATTTCAGTCAAATTGATCCACTCTGAACCAAGATTTTAGGGATTGAATTTTCGGTCTAGTCTCGATCATCATTACTAAAGTCGGTACGACAGAAGCATAGTCTCGATTATCCAATTCACGATTAGATGATGAATGAAACTTGAGCAGCCAATGGGATCCTAATCCAGTAAATATCCTAGCATAGCCTCGACATCGAGAGTTTATTATGGTCTGGATATGTAAATTAATGTCTAAATGTTTATATAACATTTTAGGCCCAATCGAAGACCTGCAATAGGCAGATTTAGCTCTTGCGTAATGTCTGTTTCAGAAAAACGGTGTTTAGCGTCCTGTTGTACAGTCACACACTGGTCAATGCAGTCGGACATACGTCATATATAAAAGGTCCTCATATATGAGGACTTTTTACATCCTGCCTTTCGTAGAATTCTATTTGCCAGGGGTTGTTTTACATATACATATACACAACCGTGGGCTTCCCCCACCTCGCCCCAATCCCACAAACAACTAGGGCCCTCCACCCCATCCCCAATAACAACTAGCTCCCTCCACCCCATCCCCACTAACAAATAGGCGCCCTCAACCCTGTTCCAATGACACATTAACACGAAATAAAAGTAGAGCATAAGTCTTCCCTAAAAACACACGACTCGTTCGTCTTCATCATTCCTGTTGGTGTGTGAGCCATACTGGCTCGGTGAGTAAGACGTCGGTACGCTAACCTTGGGTCCCGTGGTCGATACCTGGCATGGCCGAGAAAAGTTCACTGGGATTTTACAGTGTGCCACCCCACCTCCTTGTCAGTGCTACATAGTCTTCGGATGGGACAAAAACCGAGGTTCTGTACACATTGGCATGTACGTAAACGATTCCTTGGCAGTTGGAATTCAGTGAAAGAGTCAGTCGTAGCGCCGCTGTCCGGGCAAAATTACCTTCGCATTATCCAGTGTATGGCGTATGCCGTCTTCAATAGCCCAGTCAGTGCAGAATAGTTGGACGCTAAACCCCATTTCATTTCATTCCCCGGTTGAAGTAGAAAAGTAGCACATTAAACCCCACTTCTTGTCACTTCTGTTATGTAAGGATTTTTATTGGGAGTGATAAATTCGATATTTATAATGACGTTGATCTTAACCCCAAACCCTTAACCCTTACTAGGATCTGTCATTTAGTCAACTGGCGTGGTTCGATTCCCTGCAGTTGTACGTCACAAGCCAACCTTGTGGGTTTTGCTCCGGGTAGTCCAGTTTCGTCCCACTGCTACAGCCCCCTACGCCCAAGCGAATTATTGAATTAAAATTCAACCATGTGCTAGTTTGTGTTTGTGTCGAATGGACGTCAAACCCCATCTCTCCCTCCTCTGTCTCTCATCTAAGATGTCTACGACTCGCGGAAATATTTAGAGCAAAATGTACTTAAAGAATTTTTTTCTATTCTGATGAAAAGTTTAGACATCTTCCATATTTACTCACAAAACAATAAATGAAAACGTGACTGTTGATTTGGGTGAGTTGGACAAAATATTGTCTAAACAGACGGTCGCTTTATCATTTCTCATCTTTCTTCTGCTTTTAGCAAGACAAACAGTTCGGGTATCTGTTAAAGACAGCGGGAAATTTATTCCACATGGTCTAAGTAAATAAACAGCCCATTATCTAACCCGTGTTCAAATGATGCAGGAAAGAAACTTGTTTATTTGTTAATATTGTCGCTACATAGAAATTCTTTCATATTTTTATTTTAATTGGGTTTGTCGGTTCGCGGCTAGAATAATTTTATGAAATAATTACTTTGATCAACACGTTGATAGGAAATAAGGAAAGGCCATCAAAGTAACGGAAATCGTTGGGGGAAGTTTGGTTGTTATCCGGTATTAAGGAAAAAAGGGGCGACATTAAAATGAAATAGGGTTTACTGTCCATATAGTTTTTCGGCACCCAGTAGCCTTATGGTATCAAATGGAGTTAAGCATCCAACTGTTACTCTAACGGAGTCCATAAATAAAGGAAATTTTGCGCCGACAGCGACGCTACAGCCCACTCATAATTCAAATTACAAATGAATGGTTCTTTCATGTGTCGGTTGTCGGTTATGTGTTGGAATAATTTGAATGAAATTTTCAATATATTCATTATGTAACGGGTATGAAATTTTCAATATATTAATCATTTTTCATTACCTATTTTTACACTATTATAGCGATTATGTGTATCCTTAAAACCGATTACACGGAACAGACATAACAAGGTAAAACACACGAAAACAATGTTCTTGTTTGTAAAAATGTTACTCCAAAATAAGGCGTTAGTTTTTGCGGATCACATCCTTAATTCGCCGTTAACACGTTTTTTCGTGGAAATAAAATATTTAGAGAATTGTTATACTCAGTCGATCCCACATTGACCTCTCTCTCTCTCTCTCTCTCTCTCTCTCTCTCTCTCTGTTTTGTATGTTGTTTGTCTTGCGTTATTTTTGAGTTTGGTGGGTGTGGGGGGGTATTATTCATATATGTACATAGCCTTGTAAGGTTGTTTATACGAAAAAAGTTACTTTTTCTACACATAAGCAAGACCGGCTGTCCTAGATCGTAGCCTACCAGCGATGCCACTACTACGGAAGAGGACGCCTAACAATCAACTAACTAAGATTATAATAAAAAAGGAAACAATCTGTTAATTTGAAAAATCTGCTTGTAAAATCCACATTTCTACTAATGACAAGTTTGAAATAACATAAGATGGAGATAAAGCTAATAGAGTCAACCTCTTGTAAACTACACCCCTTTATAACAGTTAATTATACCCGACAAGCATCTGCTCCCGACCTCATCCCGCGTACACAAATTACTATGACGTAATACGCACACCAGCTGTTGAAAGATGTGTGATTGACGTAGTGAAAGCGACAACCACTTATTTAGCAATGATCAAAATAATGATTTCAAAACAGATAAACAAGAGAATAATTTGTAACACTATGGCATGCGCATTGACAAGTTATACTTATGTCGTCACATTTGACGGATTAACCAATCAGGTCACTGATTACGTCAAACTGATTCAGAGGAAATCTATTTCAGACGTAGAATGACTAACAGCATGCTGACAATCGGTTTAATCGAACTAATTGTGAAATTTCGTCGTTGCTTGATTGTCTGCGATGTCAATACTTTGGACGTAAACGCTAAACAACTAGTTACTACTACTACTATTATACGGTTCACGTTACAGCTATATAGTTTGACATACATGTAGGTGAAATGTTCTGCTCCGACTGGGGGAAATTTTTCCCGGGCAGCATCTATGGCTTACTCTTATATCGAATTTGAACTGCCAAGGAATCTTTAACGTGCACGCCAATGTATATACGGGACCTTGGGTTATCGTTTCATAGAACGACTAGACAGGCCTCACTGACACGGTATACCACGCCGGACAGACAATTCCGATGTTTTGTATCTTTGTCCTTGATGTTACTACCTTGCTAGAATTGTGGTGTTATTTGATTTGTCCATGGAAGTATCTTAAATTCGTACAATACTATCAAACTGACATATAAATAAACCAATGTCGTTTCAGTCCCATGATGGAATATCATTAGTTTACATTAATAAACTATGTTTCCATTTGGTGCTGTCTAGGCAACATGTTGATAAGATGTTAACCCCATAGATATGACCTAAAAAGAGCAAATGGGGGTTTAACGTCCTACTTTTCTGTGCCGACCGGGCTAACGAAGCCGTGTATAAGCGTTGCTGTAGAAAACATACTATAGCGTAATAAACTATAATGATATTCCATAAAAGGGGAGGCAGGGTGGATATATTAGTGGGTAAGACACTGGCTCGCTAGCCTGAAAGTCAATCCCTGCATTGGCCGAGCAAGTTCATACAGATTTTCCGGCGTGGTTCTCCCTTGTCAGTGATGCATGGCGAGGGGGGGTCCAACAAGAACAACTGTCTAGTCGTTCGGATGGGACAAAAAACCGAGGTCCCATAATCCCTCGACTTTTGGAATTCGATACAAGAGTAGGCCGTAGCCGCACTGTCCGGTCAAAATTACCCCCATAGCACACTGTATGGCGTATACCCGTCTTCATTAGCCCAGTTCAGAGTAGGACGTTAAACCCCATTTCATTTCATTAATTCCATAAAATTGTGTCACGCAGTTGCATTCCATATATAGCCCAGTTCAGAGTAGGACGTTAAACCCCATTTCATTTCATTAATTCCATAAAATTGTGTCACGCAGTTGCATTCCATATATAGATGTGATCCACGTATTTCCAGATTACTCACTAATAGTATGACGTTCTTTAGATATGATAATATTGGTTTTTACCATTATATTGCATTCTTGTTATAATACAATGTAATTAAAACACATATCCTATTTCGTTTCGTTTTTTATAGTTTAAAATTTCGTTTTGCTTGTCTTCACAACACTAGGAACTGGAAGAGTTGTTATAACAGGCGTTGTGGGGAGTTAGCCATGCAATAAAATGGTATGTTACGGCGAGTTCATGGCGAGATCTCCTAGAAGGGTCAACGCTGATTGATTAATCCATGTCTGACGCCAGAAGGTCAAAAGCCGCTCGTATGACCTCGGACGCGAGCACCCAGCACAACTGATCAGATGTTCATGTGATGAAGGACAACGAAAGTGTATAGAAAACGAAACTAAATATAGATCTGTGTTTTAATCAGAGTGGTTATAATATTACGGTCAGTTCTCTATATAATGTTACATAATGTATATTTAAGATCAGGCCGTAGAGCCGCTGCCCGGGCAAAATTTTCCCCGTGCTGTATAGCGTATGCCCTTATTCATTAGCCCCAAATCGTAATAGAACAGTAGGACGTTCAACCCCGTTTCATTTTATTTCTGTTTTTAAATTCTTGAAGATTTATTGATCTAAAGACAAAGGGACGTAACTCCGTCACAATTGTATCTATATTTCTCAAGGAAACATCCCTGTGTGTTAACCGTTATGCAACTTTTAACCCTGTTTCTTGTATTATATTTAATCGTTTTTCTTTTACTTGTTCGTGATATAATTTCCGCAAGTATAAAAAACATTAAAGGGACAATAACACTCTTGCTGGCATGGCAGCTCTAGAAAATAAATAATTTGTCCTACCTATTGTGTAAATTATCCATTACATCATATTTTACTTGTTCAGAGGGTTCGAAAATATTTTAAAATCCAAGTCACATTTGAAAAGGTTTACGTTAACCTTTTCAAATCATGTAGTTGAATTTTTCCAATTCTTTAAATTAGGTGTGTTAAGATGAAATTTGTATCATCAATTAATTTGAATATTGTAAAACAATACAATTTGTTGGCCAGAATAAAGATTGGGACATATTATTCAATTACAACAAGAGTGTTATTGGGGCTTTAAGCAAATGAGCCTAGTAGTATGTGGTTATGAAATGAAATTTAATGGGGTTTAACGTCCTACTGTTCGCTCCAAACTGGGCAATTGAAGACGGACATACGCCATACAAAGTGCTATGAGGGAAATTGTGCCTGGAGAGCGGAACTACATCCTTTTCTTTCATCGAATCGCAACTGCCAAAGGATATTTTACGTGCACGCCAATGTGTAAAGGGAACTCAGTTTTTCGTCCCATCCGAACGACTAGACAGCTGTCCTTGTTAGGCCCTCCATCCTGCATCACCAGATGAACTTTCTCGGCCAGTGCGGGGATCGAACACTGGACATCCAGTCTAGTGAGCCAGCGTCTTACCGATTTAGCCACCGTGATCCCCACGTGTATTTCACGTGTTTCGTGCTCTACTTTAAACGTGATCTGCGCGTGTAAAAAACATGGTTATTAATAACAGAAAAGTAGTAATTTAACACTTATAAAAGGACCATCATTAAGTTATTTTGGATATGTTTCCAAAATGGATTTCTCGGTGTTATCTATTTATACATTAGTAATTGTTTTATCATAATTTATTGCTCTGAGTTACTAAATGTATCTCAAGCATTGTCCATATAAAACTTTTGTTTTGTTGCGAATCCTACTTCTAGATTGCATTTAATGAATAATAACACAATAAATACCAAAAAAACTAATATGGAACACATTTACTATTTTAATTAAAGCAACATTTCGTTGAGGATTCTCTCAACATTTTCAAGCAAATGTACACGCCTGCACTTATAGAGAGAGTTTGGGCAGGCGAAACTACTCCTTGTCGCGTACAAGCCTGCATTTAAAGAGAGGTGTTGGTCAAGCGAACCCACGCCTTGTCACGTGCAAGCCTTGCATTTAAAGAGAGGGGTTGGAGAGGCGAACATACTCCTTGTTACAGACAACCCTGCACTTAAACAACATTCACCCTATTCGATAATCAATATGTATATAAAATAAAATTCCGACAACACGTGTCTGAAATTAATGGCAGCGCTAATTTGTTTATTACAGTTAAATCATTTTTAAATTAAAATGATTTGGCAACTTTTTTTTTATAATTATTGTTAAATATAAATAGAAGATGAAAGACCTCTGCTTCAATCTCTAACAATAATTTGTAGTCTATTGAAGGCCAATCTGATTAAAATACAGATCTACATTTCGTTTCGTTTTTATATACTTTTGATAGCATACACTACATGAAGATCTGACTGGTTGTACTAGAAGCTCGCGGCAGGCGTCGCCCGAGCGGCTTTTGGTCCTATGACGTCAGACATTGATTAATTAATCAGGGTTGACGTTTCAAGTGGTTTACCCACAGTTTCGTGCATCAAACGCCAAGAAGTCGCCGTAACAGAACACGTCATTGGCTAATCCCTCACTTCAACCAGAACGCCTGTTATATAACAACTCTTCCACATCCTAGTGTAGTAAAGACAAGTTAAACGAAATTTTGAACTATAAAAAAGAAACGAAATAGGAACTGTGCTTTAATCAGATTGATTCGAGTCAGTTTTGTGAAAACATATTATTTCTCTGTCTCGATCGATGGATATCGGCTCTACGATCTACTCTGATTTCTATTTCAAACTGTCAAGGGCTCTTTTACCCACACTGCCATAAAGTGTAGGCATACTCTGCCCCGTACATGACATTCGATTGCAATTATTAATCGGGGCTTAGAGTATGTACCAACTTTGCTAATGACGACAGACACACTCCATACAGTGTGGTATGGCGGGGGGGGTGCACGGACGACGGCGTTTCCGGTCATTCTCCAAGGATTATGTTACGTGCACGACCAAAATAACTTCTTTCTTATCAGGCCCTCCGTCCTTTTGTTGATACCATAACCCGAAATGCAGTATGAAAGCAGGAGAGAGCGAGAAAGGGAGAGAAAAAAGAGAGGGAGAAAGTGCTAGAAAGAGAGAGAGAGAGAGAGAGAGAGAGAGAGAGAGAGAGAGAGAGAATAAGTCATTTCGGGACTAACACACAGATCAATCTTAGTTCAATAATACGTCTTGTCGTATACAACCACTCCAGTTGACCAAATAACGGATCTTATCATACAACGCTCCTCCTCAGAATAAAAGCAACTGTTGGTTAAATTAAAGCGATCTCTAATCACTCGTGTGATATATTAGATACACCATGGCACTGAAAGAATGTTTAAACTGTAATATAACCACATACATGCCTATCAGGCTACATGGGAACACGTGTTCAGTAAAGGGGTGTGTATGTTGACCCCCGGGGTCACGGGAGCCGTTACTAATCCGTTAGGTGTAATGTTAATCTACAACGGAATCGTTTCAACACGTTTAAACGATCTGGTACCCCAGTTCTCCTTCGTTCATTGACAAATACCTCACATTGCTTCATGTACGTCTTATCATCAATGCTCAGTCCGTGGATTAAATATAGAACAGACGATCGGTGGTTTATTAAACAACGCTTTTCATTCTTCAGATTCAGTGAATGAAACCGATGCCAGGCATATCTCATATGTAGGTGTGGTCTAGCGGAGCGGCCGAGCTCTAAATTCGTATTAATCGACATTCAGGGGAGAGAGAGAGAGGAGGGGGGGGGCGTCCACTACAGAGAGAGGTGGGGTAACGTCCAATGGACTGAAGCTAGGTCATTTCAATGGTTTAATTTTATTCCAATAATTCGCTTGCGCGTGTAGGGGTCTTTAGTAGTGGGAGGATATCGGGGGACCCGGGGAAAACCCACGAGGTTGGACAGGCGACCCTACCCCTTGTCACGTACAACCGTGTAATCGAAACCACGCCAGTTAACTCAATGACGGACCTTATGGACATTAAGGGGACTGAGGAAATGTCTGACATTCTGCATTCACGTAATACGGGAGGGGTTAGTTTTTTCATTATTTAAAATTTAAGGAATGAAAACGATGCTCATATAGGTGTGGTCAAACGGAGCGGCAGAGCTCTAAATTAGTATTAACGGAGGATTAATCCAATGGCTTACAGTGGACTTTAGCCACGCTTGGCATTTTTCATTCACATAATTTAAGATTTAATGAATGAAAACGATGCCATGCATATTTTACATAAAGGTGTGGTCCATCGGAGCGGCCTAGCTCCAACATTGTATTAATCTAAAGAGCTTAGATAACCAGGTCTAAAGTCTACATTCAGCGGATTAAAGCAATGCTTGATATTCTTCATTCAAATACATGTAGTAGGGTTTAGGGATATTTTGGAGAGACCAGTTGTGGAATTTTTACGGACCTACTTTCTGAATAACTTCATCTGTTACAAATCGTGGCCATTATTCAAGGATAACGTTCAATGATCGAATGACAAAAACCTAATCGATCTGTACGACTAGCATGGAAAATGCGTTGTATTTTTAGCTATGTTGTACATAGACTGTGCCTTAGAACCACGCCGCAAGGAAGGGTAGGGTGGAGTGTGGTGGTGGTATGTGTAGAGTTTAACACGTGTGCGTTAAATCACAAGGTCGGCCATTAACTCAAGTGGCGGGATTTCGACCCCCTTCTTGTACGTGAAAAGGGCTAGGGCAGCCTGTCCAATCCTGTGATTTTTCACCGGATCCTCCTGTTTGTTCTCGGTGCTAAAGACCGCTACGCGCAAGCGAATTATTGAAATGAAAGTGAACCATGTGTTAGTCCGGAAATGACCTTGGTTGTTTAGATTGGACACTAAATCCCATTTATCTCTCTCTCAGAACCACGTCGCACATGAACAAACAGAAGCAATGAACACAAGTCACATAACACTGCACGGAATTTGCATTAAAAAATAATAAACGTGCTATAAAATCGAGTAAATAGATTCTGGTGGGGTGGGTAGGGAGGGAAGGGGCAAAAGCCTCCACTACGATGTACACGTATTTCAATAATATTGTTGATGTTATCAATGACGTTATGATGACTAATGATCTTCTTATATGTAACGAATAATGATTTATTGTAAGATCGCCTAGAAACAATGACACACCACTGATGACACCACGATGATCATGTCACGGTACATCTCGAACTGCAGGGTTTCCACCAAATCTTAAACATACTAATGATCCCATTAATCAGCTTAATTAAGATGTTTATTTAAAGTTTATACAAAACGTGTCGTGTCTCATCTGACATCTCAATCCAAATCATTACTAATGCAAAAACAATGGCCGACGTCCTGCAGGGAAACGTCTACGAAACTTCGGCTTCCGATGCTAGCTTCGCGGGGTTTACTGTGGGTAATGACGTCGAGTATCACGGATAACTCTGCTGGAATCTTCCGTGTTTATGTGATTGGCATATAGGAACAAAAACAATTTAAATCATATATTGTTTTGTTGACAAATACGTCTACAATAGTTCTTGTTTTTCGCACCTTTGATTATGTTGTTTCATCTTCTACGTGGGAGATCTACAAACAAACAAACACACTAACAAGATCATAATAATACCAGCTTAAACAATAACTTTAATTTTCATTAAATATTTAAGGGGATTCCGATGACACCTTTCAAGAGAGAGAGGGAGAGAGGGAGAGAGAGAAAAAAAAAGAGGGAGAGAGAGAGGGGTAAGGCCACCTCGACAGACAAGAACTATGTCATTTGTGAATAATACATGGTGTTATTTTATTTCAATAATACGCTTGCGCGTAGGGGTAAGAAACCGGAGAAAACCCACGAGTTGGGCAATCGACCCTACTCCTTGTCACGTACAACCCGGGATCGAAACCAAGCCAGTTGACTAAATGACAGACCTTATGATACAGCGCGCACGTGTTAACCATTCGGCCCAATAAAACTGTTTGAATTACAGAAGGAATCTAAAAATAAACCCCTGCATGGTTAAATAAGGAGAAAGTCGATTTTGAGATGAAGGCGTGCGGTAAATCCATTTGTTAAAGATTGCCATCTATAAAACTGTTCGTATTACAAAACGACTAGAACAATAATTCCACTCGTGAGATAAAATTAGAAGAGGGCCAATATCGAGACGAAGGCGTGCGGTAAATTCCATTTTGTCAATAAAAGATAAAGTCGTCTATCTTTATAATAAAAATAAAAATGTCTCAACAATAGTGCAAATAGAATATAATATAAGGAACAAATCAATCATTATAGCATCCATGCTTACATCTATACCAGATAAATAAAGACACCCGAGTCCATTCTGTCATCTTATAACAAAATTACCCAAGTTAGGTTCCCCATTCTGTCAATATCCGGATTAAAAATGCCTTGGTTGCGTGTAAAACGAGGAGCTGTCAGAAGTTCGGCAGTATTTTCCATGTAAATAAAGTTAAGATATAAATACAAGGCGATATATTTTAATATGGATGTTTTCAACAAACGTATCGTTATTATAGAAACTTATATAAACAACTCGGTTTTATATTAGCAGTTTTATAACACGATATGTGGCAAACACATTTAAAACTTAAAGGGGTATTCAACATATTTTTTAAAAGTTTAAAAACTTTTGTCGATTTCACTGGATCTTTGATTTTATCTTTCATTTTTTTTTTTGGGGGGGGGGGTTAAACTGATTACGTTGAATATTATCCCAAGAAATAAATCCAGGGGTGCGATATAACGCAATTGTCTTCTAATACCGACGGGGGTTGTGGTGAGGTTCTCACGCCCTACAACAAAACGATGTGTCTTGTACACCTTAGCGGGCACGATTCAATTGCTGCCCGGGTACAGTTTCTGTCATAGCAAACTGCATGGCGTTTATGTCTGTCTTCATTAGCCCCAAATAAGTAAAAAGGTCGGCATCCACTTAGAGGTGGGGGAAACCCGGAGGACCTAGAAAAAATCTGCAAGCGGGAAATCAAATCGAAGCAAGGCCTCTTGACCAAATGACAGGCCTTCTGGTCCAACACGCACGATTTAACCATTCGGTCATAAAGCGAACCTCGGGGACCTTGCTCATTGCCGGGATCAAACCAACGACTTCTTAGTTAGTGACCCAGCACTTTACTCATCGGACCACCTTGGTTACCAGTGTTAATAAGCACTGACTCCCCTTTAATTGATGTAGATGAAACAACGAATCCATTGTTAAAGGGGGGAGGGGTGTATGTATGTAATTATGTATACTAAGATAGCAGTAAGTATTTTGGTTTTTATTTCATCAAATACTTCCAGATGGCGACCTCTGGCTGCGGGGCATCGAAATCAGATCCACAAATAAACTAAATAAACTCGCTCATCATATACAACAAGTTTAAAATGGCCGCAAGCAGTAGTGTCATAGCCAAAAAGAAAATAAACTCTTCTCAGTGAGTTGATTTGAAGAATATCCGATGAGCAATTGGCCTGTTAACAACCAAGAGATACGAGTCTTACAACCGATTCATTCAGCGACTTGATAATGATGTCAATTTACAAGGAACAACCTGTAATTAATTTCTCGATTGTCCAGTACACCTATAAACCACGTGGACAATGGCGCTGCGTGTTGAAAACCCAATTAACTGCGAATGACTGGATAATTATTTACGGGTGTTTATCAGAGCGCGTGATTTGAAGGTGTATATTAATTCGCTTGTTCGCTTCTCTATTGTTATTGATGTTGTCTGTATGTTTTAGACATTGTTCCGATGACGAGGATGATGGCGGGGCGTCTTAGGCAGACTTGAAGCGATTCTTTATCTGATTATAGCCGGTAAAAACCAATAAACCGGTACAATATCGTTCCGTATTTCACCTCTCTAATGATCGCTTCAGACAAATGATAAAAACGTTGAAGTAATTGATAGATTGTCCGTAACATTTATATTTAGGACTGCGTTTCGTTTCATTTCCCGAATTATAAAATTCCGATGATATCTCCGAGTTATAATACGAAACGAATTAAGACACTGTTTTAATCTATCAGATTGGATGACTGAATTTTATAATACAACATTTACGACAATGTCATTTGGTTGCGTTTGGTTTCTGACTGATATCTCAGAATTATGAAATGCAATGAATTAATGCATCGGTACTTAACTCACACATATCAATCAATAGCATTATATCAATATCATTTGATTGCGTTTCGTTTCATTTTACAAATTGTAAATTCGGATGATACGAATTAATGCATAGGTATTTTAATTACGTTTAAATAGATAAATGAAAACCCAGTTCACATTCCGTCGCACGTGTTCGTGAGGCATGGGTGTATCCGCCACCGTAGAAGATGGAAGACTAACCATAGAGACCTTTGATCCGGCACATACAAAATTTTCACCCGGTTTCGACTCGTTTACTTGCAACCAAACGTTACGACCGTTGCATGTCAAAAAAAAAAACGTACGACAAAGTGAGCTGGGATTCAGAGACAAATTTTTATTATATTATGAATAACGTTGTTTGAAATCCTTTTAATTTCTTTTATGCCTCAATTTCTTTAATAATAATATAAAAGTCTTTTTCCCATTTATTTTATATTTAGCAAATTAAAATTAAGTTTCATATTTTCCACTGAATTGTAAATGAATTCGATTCGTTTTTATAGTTCCTTCCTACATTAAAATAAGTCATTTATAATTCTAAGATTTATTGTATATTTAGCAAATTAGAATTAAGTTTCATATTTTCCATTGAATTCAATCCGTTTTTGTAGTCCCTTCCTACATTAAAATAAATCATTTATAATTTTAAGATTTATTCGACAATCGCATGTTATTATCGTTTCAAATAAACACTCTAGATTGTGCGTAAAGTTGAAATTGTCATTTTTGTGACAAATTAGGATAGCGATCGCTTTATAATTTTAAAGTAAATTCGCCTATCATTTGTTGTCATGGAAATAAATAAATACGATGTCAGCACCTGTATGTGGATGTATACATCATAAACTGGTGTTTATATACCGCTGATAATTCTTATCATATATTTATACTAACATCTTTCGCCGGTTTCTTCATTCTTAATTTCCGGTAAGATGTTGACTCGCTAGCCTGGAGGTCGCGTGTTCGATCCCTGCATTGGCTGAGAAAGTTCATCCAGATTTTCCGGCGTGGTTTCCCTTGTCAGTGATGTAAAACGGAGGGTCTGGCAAGGACAGCTGTCTAGTCGTTCGGATGGTACAAAACACGTAAAAGATGCTTTGGCAGTTGGAATTCGATATATCTGAATATACAATTAAAGACATTTTCCTTATCGTAAGTTGTGATCTTGTTCCTTTAAATAAACACAATGCGAAGCGACAATAACACATTGTCATTTAAACTGTATTTATATAAACAGCATTTACTGTTATATAGGTGAAAGAGAAACGTCCTTAAACCCGTTTTCATTTCACTGATTCAAGATGTTATATTTTGATAATTAGTGAAATAAACGTTATATTTGAATATAAAATTAAAACAACATTTTTCTTGGTGAAATTGTTGAGAATTCCCCCTGTTATCAAACTCTATTTTATTTCGTTTATTCACGATGCTATTTATTTGATAATTAGAAAAATTAACGTATATTTGAATATGAAAGTTTTTTAAAAAAAGAAAAAACAATTTTTTGTGAAATTTGTGGGAATACCCCTTTAAGTAAAACCGCCATGACGGGAACAGCCGCAGCATGTTGACATTAAAGCTGTAATCTGTTTTTCTATAAACAAATTCTTATCCTATCGATTCCTATTGTTATTAGTTGTAAACTAATTAACGCCTCACCCCCAACAACACAACAAAACGGCTTAAAAAATCAAAACTTTCCCTTAAAATCCTACAACAAAATCGAACTCAATTTTCTGGGTATTTTGTAAGTGGATTATAAACGTCTTAATCTAAACAGATGTAGAGACACCCTGTTTTATTTACATGCTTTCATAAAGTCTTGTGAAATCTACACGACACATGTTTCAACCATGAATCAGGCCGATTTTTAGATCATTCAAATATTTTTTTTCTTTGGAATATGCTTTTTCAAGATCGTTTTAATGACGCATGAAGAATATTAATATTATTTGCTTGATAACGATACCTGTATGTGTATTGAAACGTAGCATGTCAATAAAATTCAGAAGTAGTATATCCATACAAGTGTGTTTATTTTTAGTGAGATCTATTTCTATATGTCTTATAAGAATTAAGAATATTCGGGTCTATCGAGAAAAGAATTATGAATTGAATATCGATTCTGAAATTAAATTCTTATAATATATAAACTCCAGTTTGTTTTTGTTTTTAGATTCCACAATTATATAGTGTAGTTTTATAATATGCAAATATTTATTGAAGAAATACTTCTAGAAAAACAAATTAACACAACTTTATGGATTTATTACTTCTTGGTTTTGAACAAATGAAAAATGTTTACTAATCAACAATCCCCGAATCGATTCTGTTTGATACATGGCGTAATTTTCATTTCCCGGTTGTGACAAGGAGTATGGTCGCATGTCCAATCTCGTGGGTTTTCTCCAGATCTTCGCCCCAAACACACACACTGCTAAAGACCCCTACGCGCAAGCAAATTATTGAAATATAATTGAACCATGTGTTCGTATCGAAATGACCTAGTTTGTGCCTGTTGACGTTTAACCCATCTCTCTCTCACACACATACACACACACACTCTCTCTCTCTCTCTCTCTCTCTCTCTCCAATCAATTCTGTTTGAAAAAACACCGACAGTACTATAATCACTACAGCAATCGATCAGACCTAACCATTCTAATAAGTTATTCGAGATGTTGATATGTAACTACTATATTTGACTCGTCTACTGATGAGCTTATTCTTTAAATTATTCTTGAAATATTAGCCAATTTATAAAACATCTATTTAAACTAAAACTAGCTTCCTCTTTAGATGTGAGTATTTCTTTTTTAGGAACTCGGGATATAATGATTGGATCTATAATGAAATAATGGAAGTCTACGACAAACTTGTACCCAATCTCACTATTTCGTTTCGTTTTTAATCTATAGAATCTATAGAATCTATATAAAACGAAACACAATCTAGAAAAAAAAAACGAAACGAAACAACCTCTATATGGGTTATAATAGCATGCTAATGTTTTTGTTTTGATGTTTCACGCCTTATTTATAATGTGAATTCTGCGCTTAATATTTTATTTCGTTTCGCTTTAAGCCTATAAAATAGAATACGGAATTAAAAACGAAACGTAATTTAATAAAAAGAATGGAATCAACGACTGATTGGTTTATAAGATAATATCCGACTGGAATTAGTGTTATTTTTTTTATCTATGTTTTGTGTTTCACGCGTGTACATGTATTTTATAGTTTGTATGTTTTGGTATATTTTGTCAATTTTCTGTTTGTCACAATTTGTTTATAAATATTTATAATATTGTCATAAACAAATATATTTATTAGCGAATCTTTGACTTTGACGTCATGTGTTTTTTTACTTCGATTCTCGATTCGTACGTGGCAAGGAGTAAGGTCGCCTGACCAACCGCGTGGGTTTTCTCCCGGTCCTCCGGTTTCCTCCCACTGCTAAAGACCCCCATGCACAAGCGAATTATTGAAATAAAACTGAATCATATGTCAGTCCCAAAATGAACAAGTATGTGTCGAGTGGACATTAAACCCAATTTCTCACTCTCTCTCTCTCTCGTGTACACATTTTACCTTCCCTTTGGATTGGGGTCCACCCTTTAGTATTTAAAGCATACATTATTTATACCGTATCTACAGAGATTACACGAGTTATCTACATCGGGATATTCTATTTGCCCCACGAGTTGCATTCTTACCTACTTGTTGTCGAGAAGTCAAGTGATTTCCAAATGTGGTTTAACGTCCAACTTGTCAAGTTGTAGATATTAAGTGCGAAGGATTAAATCTTTACAATATTTGATTTGATAATGGGTGAGTGAGTGTAGTAGAGTAATAATGACCGACTCAGTAGTATACCGTGTATCCGTTCTAATCCAGTCAAACAATACAATCTACAGTATCGTAAACTTTACCTTGGACTTGGAATTTTGAATGAAATAGGTTTGAAGTTCTACCTGTGTTGCACCGATTCGGCTAACCATTCGGCCATCCACCCTCACCCCGAATATATAGACTGGTTATATGTCGTATGGGAAACCCGGTCTTCATTTGCTCAGTCGGAGAAGAACAGTTGAACATTAAACCTACTTTCATTTCATTTCTTGTGTGAATATATTAAATAAATAATCCCTAATAATATCTGTGCATCCCACGAGGTGGCAATGATTAGAGAAAGCATCACACTGCTGTAGACATCAACTGACTAGATATTAATCCAGAATCCAAACAAACACGTGTAGAAACTGAGGGTAAAATGTATGTGAATGGTTAAGTATACGAAGTTACCAAATGAATCATTCTCAATACATTTAGTAAAAAGACACTGTATGCAGATATTAATTACTATAAGTAATACCCCCCCCCCCCCCAAAAAAAAAAAAAAAAAAAAAAAAAAGAAAGAAAGACAATATTTGTGGATAATAATTACTCTAAATAATACCCCCAGCCCAAATTAAAATCCCACTATTTGTGGATAATAATTACTATAAACCTCAAAAGGTATCTATTGTGAATAACACCTGAAAAAATCGTTTATTATCAAGTGTACACGCAAACAGTGCAAATACTATATATGTCTTAGCAATAAAATAACCACATCCTAGTGCGTAACCAGAACAGAGAAGATTAAATGTATGTCGTGGATAATTATCAATTTATCAATCCCAATATATCTTTAAATGAGAATTAGTAATTGGGATATATATTACATGTATAGGTAAAATGTATGTAACGGTAAGTATATTTTTTATAATCCTTGAGAAGCATTTTGCGATTGAACACATTAAAACATAACACAATTTATATGGAAAACAATCAATGGTTTATACACAAATAGCACGACGTTTCGACAAGTATTCTTCTATCGTTATCAAGTAGTACTGGTTTATACACAAATAACACGACGTTTCAACAAGTATTCTTCTATCGTTATCATGTAGTACTGAATACTTGTCAAATTGTGTATAAACCAGTGATTGTTTTCCATATAAATTGTGTTATGTTTATTTTATATTAATTATGTGGATAATTATCAATCGCAATATATCTTTAAATGACATTTAGTTAATTGGAGTATAATCAAATAAGCCACTATTTATGGAATAACAATTACACTAAAACATAACGTGATGTCTTGTTTTAACCAACTGATACCCGATAATGTCGTAGAGTTCCAGCAGAGTCTACCGATAACGATGGGGACACGGAATCATAACCCTATTCAAGTAGATTTATCTTATAATAGAGTTTGCAAAATAAAATATAATGGTGTTTGTTTAATATACTGCATTTTCTAATAAATATTTATCCTTCTTTTTTTGTTTTAACAGAAATAATTACTATTTTTAGAAGTTATACTATTATAAAGGACACCGTTGTTTGAAAAGATTGATCAGAACAAATTCTTGAGTCTTTAAAAATAATATAACTACGATCAATATATACCAATGTCTAAAAGAAAGTATTTGATTAAACATTACTGAGTTTGTCTCTTGCGTCCAAACTCAACATTTCTAAGCACAACAAAATGTGAAATAAATTGACAGTGTACCCAAATACCGCATACTATGAATAAACGACTTTGGTTGAAGCAGCACGAAATGTACGCGTTGTTACATTATACTTCCGTATGGACATTAGTTTATAATCAAAGATAAATTAATAGCTTAGTGTTAGTCAATTAATTTCTGAATTTAGTTTTAATTCTGAAAAAAATTGATGCAACTAATTAATTTTGTTCACCAACTGCAGATACATTAATCCAATAATCCAATAAATTTGAGGTTGGGGTAAACTTTTCTACATAAATGAAAGAATTAATTAAAAAATAAAACAAAAGAGAAAAGTTAAAGTTAATTATAAATATTTTATTTAATATATTCTACAGGCTTTAAAAGATTCAGAGTAAATTAACAACAAATGAATTTTTACCTTTATCGATGAGAAAAATCAGTTTTGGGCAATATATTAACAATTGCACAAGCACGTGTCCTCTCTTCTCAAACAAACGTAATATAATTTACAACAGAAATAAAAACAGTTTTATACAATTAACAATCAAATAAAATTAGCACATTCCATGTCCGCTTTAAAAACATCGTTTATTTTTTTCATTTCCTTCAAATTCTGTATAAAGTTCACTTCTGTTTTCTGTTTAGTTTTTCAAACAAAGGACAAACTAATGAATTCTGTTTTTTCGGCTTGCTTACATCGTCTGTCAATAAGAGTATTTTAAAGTTCGGTTTACTTGTATTGTTTGTTTAATATCATATTTTAATGTACGTCCATAATTGCACTCAGATCTAATATGGTATTTTACAAAAATACCAGAATCGTCTTTTTTTAAAGTTCATAATACCAATTTATTTATAATACACTTTCACTTTGAACTACGTCTCTGGCACGCCGTATCTCTTTTTTGATTTCTTTAAAGTTATTTGTCCGTCACCGTTACCACGGGGGAGAACGATGAATCCGCCGAAGCGAATGGAGAGGGGAACTTCAGTAATCTGTTAGGAGAGGCTAGTGCCCCCATTCCAGCGAAGGGGGATAACGGAAACGACCTGAGTTGATTTAAATACATTTCCATGTTTCTGGGATCTATGGCTGAAAATGTCGGTAAGATCAAAGGGTTCCTGAATATTGCCGAGTTATTATGTTGTCGTGGCAACGATTGCGCCGTGGGTAGCGATTCCGATACATTTTCATTGCTCCTTGCGGAGTCGGATAAAAGTCTGTCAACTGAGAAACTTAACGGTTTAGGCGGCGATCTGTCGGATGGATTAGCAAACGATAATGCTCCGGGATAAGCTGAATATGGTAAACTTGGATATCTGGTTCCAGGAAATCCTGGCAGAGCGTAGAGAGGCGTACAGGCAGCATAAGGGTGAAGGCGGTCAGCTGGGTAGGGATAGCCAGGAACAGAAATATGGGGAAATCCCGCCCTTTTTAAAGCGGCTAACCGACTTCTGGTCGCTAATGTTGATCTTCGCCGTAATTTTCCTGTCGTTCCTCCGATGAAAACATCCTCGCAGCACGGGTCCAACATCCAATAGTTGCCTTTTCCCGGATCGTCGTAATGTCGAGGAACTTTGAGGAAACATTTGTTTAAACTAAGATTATGACGGATGGAATTCTGCCACCCCTGTTTATTGTCCTTATAATACGGGAAGTTTTTCATGATAAATTCATAGATTTGACTCAGCGTGAGCCTTTTTTCTGGGCTTCCACGAATTGCCATCATAATCAACGCATTGTAACTAAATGGTGGTTTCTCCGCCTTTTTCTCCTCCTTGGAACCAGTGTCTTTCAAATCTCCGTCGTTTTCGCTCTGTTTGTCCTCCAAATCCTCCAAATTATCATCTCTCATCTCATCCCCACTGTCGTCATTCACAGAAATATTTCCATCAAAACTCGGTCCATCGTCGGCTTCCTCGCTCACAACATCCACAAAATCTTCCCTGAGTGACGAACTTCCATCTAATTCGGCTTTTTCACAATTGTCGTCTGCTTGAGTAGGGGAGCAGCCGATATCTTCTCCCAAAACACGACTAATGCTAAACGGATTTAAAGAGCGCTTTGTGTTCATATTGTCGATCTGAACCATCTCTAATGCTAAATATTTGAATCCTTGTCCTCGGATTTCATGAAAACACTTGCTTTCACCTCTGAGTCAGTTTCACAAATAACGCCATCCCTTTCATTGTCGCGAGGAAAATACAAGATAATTGACAGTTTGATCTGTCAATCAGTTTCTCACTGCCAGACCAATCGACCAATCAAACATCGCGCACATGTTTGACCACGCCTTCTCGATGAGTGGTAACCAAACGTCAATATTTTCAGCCTATGGTGGCGTGTTTAATCTAAAACGCGTAATATTTCCCACTATTTCTGATTTTTCTGTTATTTAGTCTTTCAATCAGAACACCAACCGTTACAAACAGTGAAATGACAGATGATTATTGAGAGTATTTTTTGCTCAATTTAAAAGACAGGACAATGTAGTTTGCGGAGAAAAACGGAAAATATTTTTAATCAAGGGTTTTAAAATCGACATTGAAAATAATAATAATAAAATATTTGAATGAATTTTTGAAACTAAAACAACCTGGTTGATATCAAACAGGGAGGACTGTGTTTATGTCAACAATTAAAATACAAAAACATTAATTAATTGATTTTAAAGTTAGCTGTTATAACGTTGAGAGATTATTCTTCGAAAGGCCCGTATTAGTAGTTGTTTTCCATAAGTATGTGTTATAGTTTTTGATTCTATCCAGTTACTAAATACATAACTGGCTGTTTTCCTTATTTTTTTTTACTCTACCCAGCTACTAAACATATAAGAGTAGTTTTCATAAGTATGTGTTATAGTTTTTGACTCTTATCTCGTTACTAGATATAATTGTAGCTGTTTTCTATAAGTATATGTGTTATATTTTTTGACTGTATCCATTAGTAATATATCATTCACTGTTTACAATAAGTACGTGTTATAGTGTTTTACCCCATCTATTTAGCAAGTATATTAGTAGCTGTTTTCCGTAAGTGTGTGTTTTTGACTTTTTTCCATAAATTTGTGTTTTTGACTCTATCCAGTTACCAAGAATATAAGTAGCTGGTTTCCATAAATATGTATTTTTGACTCTATCCAGCTTTTAAGTATATAAGTAGCTGTTTTGTTTAGTCTAACTAGATACTATATGTCTCTATATGATATAAATAACCAGAAAATAATGGATAATTGCCAGTGGAAAATTCCATTAATTTAATTCTTAATATATTCATTGCTTTATTGAATAAATCAAACTATTTACATTTAAATGGTAATTAGTTAATTATGTTAAATTAATTATTTATTTATTATTTATTATAACCGAATAGAAAATGAATGAACACAATACGAAGACTGCTATTAATAAACCAGTTAGCTAAAATTGACATAATAATATGAGACTTCGTGGATTTATGAAAACAGTGAAATTTCAATTTCATTCATTCATTCATTCATTCATTCATTCATTCATTCATTCATTCATTTATTCAGTCAGTCATTTTATTCATTATCGCACCATTTTATTCAATATCTAAGCATTTTATTCATTGCACGTTTTTCATCATTACATTTTTTTCATCATTACATTTTTTTCACCATTACATTTTATTCATTATTTCAATTTATTTATTCATTTTATCATTTTATGCATTCATTATTTTATTTTATTGGATGATTATTACAAGATTAAGATGTTAAAACGTAAATTCCTATGAAATAAAACAATCACTGAGATTATTTCACACTACGTTTCAACAAGTTCCTCTTGTCTTTCTCGAGTAAAAACAATGAAAGTGTAATAGTCAAACTCAGTCAAACTTGGGGATCACGGTGGCTAATTGGGTAAGTTGCCTAGTCGCTCAAATAGGACTAAAAACCGAGGTACCGTGTACACGTTGGCGTGCACGTGAAAGACCCTTTGGCAGTTTGAACTCGATGTAAAGAGTTGGCCGTAGCGCTGCTGCCCGGGAGAAATTTCCCCCACAGTACACAGTATGGCGTATGTTCGTCTCCATTAGCCCAGTCAGAGCAGAACAGTCATTTCTCAGTGAAACTAATTCGCAGTTTATTTAAGGGTCCTTCAACAAAATATATTTTGGGAAATGTTATTTGTATCCTGACCATAAATCCATAGCAACTCCTGTCCATCCTCGTGGGATTTGCCTGGTTCCTCCGGTTTCCTCCCACTGCTAAAGACCCCTACGCGAGCGAATTATTGAAATGAAATTAAACCATGTGTTAGTCCCGAAATGACATAGTTTGTGTCGGGAGGACGTTAAACCCCATTTCTACCCCCCCCCTCTCTGCCTCTCTCTCTCCATAGCAACCTCGACTACACATCACCCAAACTGCGAAAAATAAAGTTTGGGGTAAAGGAAACCCATAAAACTGTCAATAAAAGATTTTAGCGCTTCTATAGCCATTAGGTCAACGTTACTCCCCGGTCCTAACTACCCCTATACACCAAATTTAAGCTCCGTGACAGCCTTAGTGTAGCCTCCAATCCTAAACAGACATGTGTACAACAGACAAACGACAGTCACAAATATTAGCATAGCTTTAGGATTTCAATTGTTGATGAAATCTGCCTTTTATCAATTTCCTATGAAAAATTAAATGGGTTCAGAATTTAGACCAAGAATCGAGCGCCGAACATTTTCATCGTGAGTGTACCTTTACCGCTCGACTTGGCGGCCACCATTTTGAATAGTAAACCAATGATTGTATTTTTAAACTGGTTTCATTAAACATATGTAAATTAAACATACATTTTATGCAAGAGGTAAATCTGTCTACTACAGATCTTCCTTTATGCCTGAAATGCTATCTTAATTATTAATGAGACCTTAAAGGGACAATAACACTCTTGCTGGCTTGGCAGCCCCAGAAAATAAATAATAGCCTTATTCTAAGTACTAGATGTTGAAGTGTCCTACCTGTTGTGTAAATTATCCATTACGACCTATTTTACTTGTCCAGAGAGTCCAAATTATTTAAATTAAAGTCACATTTGAAAAGGTTTACGTTAGACTTTTCAAATCAATTAGTTGAATTTTTCCAATTTTTTAAATTAGGTGTGTTAAGATGAAATTTATATCATCAATTAATTGGAATATTGTAAAATAATACAATTTGTTGACCAGAATGAAGATTGGGACATATTATTTAGTTACAACAAGAGTGTTATTGGGGCTTTAACTAACTTATCCAGACCATAATCAACTCTCAGTATCATTTCCAGCGTGTGATATATAATGGATTTGTATCCGATCTGCTGATCAACGCTCATTGATGAATAAATAAAAAAAAGATAATCGACTTTTTATCGCATGACCTTAGTAATGATTATCGAGGCAAGGCCTAAAATTCAATCGCTGAATTCTTGGTTCAGAGTGGATCAATGTGACTGAAATTTTCAGCACATTCCTTTTCTATTATCAATTTTTTGACTATTAGATTGAGAACTATCAGCTGTTTACCTTATCTTCCATAATGTGTCTTTAATTATCCCCAGCGAACAATGCATGATATCAGTGGCACTGTCTGGACTGGCGAGTGGTTTAACGCATGTACGTTGCATCAAAGGGTCTGTCGCTGTCACAGAATAGGGAATCTAACTTGGGTAATTTTCTGCTAAGATGACAGAACGGACTCGGGTGTCTTTATTTATCTGGTATAGATGTAAGCATGGATGCTATAATGATTGATTTGTTCCTTATAATATTATATTCTATTTACACTATTGACTATTGTTGAGACATTTTTATTTTTATTATAAAGATAGACGACTTTATCTTTTATTGACAAAATGAAATTTACCACACGCCTTCATCTCGATATTGGCCCTCGTTTAATTTTATCTCACGAGTGGAATTATTGTTCTAGTTGTTAGATGGCAATCGTTAACAAATGGATTTACCGCACGCCTTCATCTCAAAATCGACTTTCTCCTCATTGTAATAAAATTAAATGCAAAAAGTTAAAAAAAAACAAAAAAACAAAACAAAATGTGTCAGTCATCATACAATCTCATTAAAACACATTTCGTTTCGGTTTTTTAATTCAAAATTTTCCTGTCTTTACTACACTAGAATCTGGAAAAGTTGTTATATAACAGGCGTTCTCGTTGAAGTGAGGAATTAGCCAATGAGACGATCTATTGCGGCGAGTTCTTGGCGTGCCAAAAACGTCAACGCTGGTCCTCAAAAACCATGGGCGTATATAGGATTTGAAAAAGAGAGATGCAAACTTGATTCTGGCCAAGTTGAGCGATTCAAACATTTTCTTTTTGAACCATTTTTTACGATTTTCCAAGACAAAAGCTGGAAAATGTGAACTGTGAAGATGAATATATATCAAATTAAAACTGTCATGTCGATAATAATCTTTTAGAGGCATTTAGTAAGTCAAGTCATGTAATCGTCACAGTTTCCTTAAAACAAAACTATAAAACCTTGATACAACGGATGTATGTAACAGTTTATATCAAAGATATTGCGTCAATAATGGCATAATTTTCGAAAAACCACATATTTTTGATTAGTTTCAGAAAGATAGTTTTCATTTGTGCTAAAAAGGAAGCAATTTTGTTTATTACTGAAAGGAACTGGCCGCAATTATACATTTTAAAACTATTTTTTAGTCTACACTACAGCTGTATTGAAGGCTATGCCGTAACGAATTACTCAAGTGGAATTGTTTCGAATCCCCGCTTGTTTGTGACATGATGTAGGTGGTTTATTATCCAGGATCCCCGGTTTCATACAGCTAACGATTCGTACGCACCGGGGAATCATTGAAATACAATTGAACCATATGTTAGTCCCGAATTAAACCAAATCTCTCTCTTTCTCTCTCTCTTCTCTCTTTTTCCGGACTAAGTTATGTTACACAAAACAAAACGATTTTCGACAATTTATCAATTCAGGATACCTTTTTACTGAATTCTTACGTCACACTACCCTGTGTCTTAGACCGTCTTTCCGCCAAGGGGACATAATTCACTCGCTTATTCAACTGTTAACACATTAGTCTCAAAATGCTCCAATGGTTGCTATGGAGACGTTAATTAATGGTTCGTGTTTGTTAATATAAATCTGTACTAATGATCCTCTTCCCACCTCCCCTT
Source organism: Patella ulyssiponensis (assembly GCA_963678685.1). Classification (NCBI taxonomy): domain Eukaryota; kingdom Metazoa; phylum Mollusca; class Gastropoda; family Patellidae; genus Patella; species Patella ulyssiponensis. Next base: position 76,373,048 of record OY783230.1, read on the forward strand.
CTACTCCTCTCTCTGCTGGCGCCCCACTTGTAAAACAGATTCTTTCACTAAAACAAACTAGAATTTAAGACAAAGACGCCGAGACTTGTCGCTTGATTTCCAAACGTTTGCCTAGAGTGTGCCTTAGAGGGTACAAGCACGTGCGCTGAATCATGTGACCTGTTAAAGGATGTATTAATAAGCGACATCCTGCCTGTAGGGGGAGCTGTGCACAGTGAGTTGAATTGTCTCCCTTTAGCACTTGTGACTCACTGCCAACACTCGTTTGTTTTCTTGTATTTCTATCGAAGTGGGGAGAACTTGAGTTGTCTTTTCTAACTACTTCTTTTGTCGCTTGATGAAAAACTTGTTTAACGTCGAACCATTCGGCTAAACCTAATGGACGCTGCGCGCCGATTGAGTGACATGCCGCGCGTGTGCGTCGGCAAGCAAATATGTTAGTAATGAGCTATCAATTAGCCCCGTCAGGACACGCGGATCTGTGAAACCGGCATGATATCTACAAATTATCAATTAACTTTTACAAATATCGACATGTTCTTATAGTAATTGTCAGATTATTAAGATGGCGACGTTTGACGAGGTCAATTAGTTAGTCTAATATTGAGATGATGTTAGAATGGAGAAATCGGATAGCTACCGTAACGAAGATATTTGTAGAAATGGAGACTAAAGTTAGCCGTGTTTCTTCTTGTCGTATGACATCTCAGATTATCGTTAGAAACAAAGCTGGTTTATGAAGCTTGTTAGCTGAACGAGGTGTCAACTATTGTCATCAGGCAGTTAATTTTCATGTCCGGAAAACGTACAGTTAGAAATAGCATCCCATATAAAAATAAGGACTGACTGACTCTGTGTTTTTATTAGCAAGGTTGGGTGACCAAATGATTTAACATGTGCGCGTTAGAAATAAAATAGTGTTTAACATCCTACTGTTCTGCTCAGACTGGGCTAATGAAGATGGGCATACGTCAATGCAGTGTGCTATGAGAGAAATTTTGTCCGGACAGCAGCGCAACGGTCTACCTTTATATCAACTACCAATGTTTCTTTTACGTGCACGCCAATATGTACATGGTACCTTGGCTTTTCGCACCATCCCAATGACTAGTGCGCATTAGACCAGAAGGTCTGTCATTGAGTTTGAAACACATTTTCATCTTCCGCTGGTGCAGTTTGGAAGATAGGAAGGAGCCTCATCCTGGGGTCTCTCTTCATCTATTTGCGACACTGTAATTCTTGGTTGTATAACGCTTATGTATTCACTTCTTTAAGTGGTATATTTAGTAATTGAACAGTAACACGCTAACACTATTTATGGAATAACAATTACTGGTTTATTAACATGAAGTAATTGTTATTACACACACAGTTCTATTCAATCTGATTTAAATACACATCTATATTTCGTTTCCTTTTTTCATAGTTTTGAAGGCCTACACTACATGACGATCTGACAAGTTATAGTGGGAGTTCACGTCAGAGGTCAAACGAGCAGCTTTTGCCCTTATGACGTCAGACATTGATTAATCAATCAGCGGCCAAGAACTCGCTGTACCAGACCATTACGTTGGTTAATCCCCCACCCCATCCAGAACACGTCAATGATAACTACTCTTCCAGATACTAATGTAGTAAAGGCAAGAAAAACGAATTTTGAACTATAAAAACGAAACGAAATAGGATCTGTGTTTTAATCAGATTGTGTTCTAGTACATGGCCACCCACAATATCCAATGTTTCCTTATTAGATATTTCAATAATCCCCATAAAAATATTATCAGATAGAGATAGGAATATATTTACACGAGATAAAATCAGGAACCTCCACTGTTTATCCTCCATATTGTTTTTAAAATGTCAAAGATTCATCACTACACGATGAAGGCTTTCAGTGTTCCCGGAAACAAGTTCGAAGGTCTGTCGGCTCCTGCTGACTTGCGTTCAAAGTTTTGTTTTAAACAATGTAATATTTTGTGTACATTGCCATAACGTACGTCATAATATTTACGTTAGATCATTATCTGTGTTTGTCTTGGGGTTTTTATTTTATACATCTGACGTATACACATCATCGACCACCTCCCATGCTTCAACGAACAGGTCCAAGGGTTAAATGTTAAAGAACAGCTTCCAGGAAAATTGTTTTTGTTGTTGCACAGAATGCAGACGAAGTATCACAAACCCCTTCCGCCGCAGTAGGTCAGTAAAGCATTATTGTAGCCTCACCCTATCATCGACAACCTCCCATATTTCAACAAAGAACAGCTTCCAGGAGAACTGTTTTTGTTGCTGTACAGAATGCAGACGAAGTATCACAAACCCCTTCCGCCGCAGTAGGTCCAGTGAAGCATTGTCGTGGATTCATCCGCACCATTCATACTCCATCCACCACCTCCGGTATATATTTCTCCGAGGCATACAGGCGAAGTATCACAAACCCCTTCCGTCTCAGCAGGGTCAATGAAGCATTATTGTACCTCACCACAAACACACCAACGACCACCTGCCATATTTCACCAAAGAAATCTATGGGTTAGATGTTAAAGAATTGCTTTTGTAGCACAGAATGCAGACGAACTGCCACAAACCCCTCCGCCGCAGTAGGATCAGTGTAGCTTTTTTGTAGATTCACCCCATTATTCATACACCATCGACAATCTCTAATATTTCACCAAAGAGGTCTATGGGTTAGATGCTAAAGAAAAACTTCGAGGAGAATTTTGTTTCCACGAACTCCCCTCCACCATGAACCTTTATTGTATATTCTTTATTGCCTCACCCCCAATATTTCACCAAAGAAGTACCTGGGTTACATGTTAACGATCAGCTGTGAGAAGAATTGGGTTTGTTGCGAAGGCGAACTGGTACGACCCCCGAACCCCTTCTTTTCTATCCGCCGTATTACGGTCCATGAAGCTTTGCAGATATTAGTTGAATTTGCCAAGACCCCCGAACCCCTTCTTTTGTATCCGCCGTATTACGGTCCATGAAGGTTTGCAAATCTTAGTTGGATTGCTGATATCTCCCTTGTCGTAATCATACAACATTGACCACCCCCACCACATTTCACCAAAGTGGTTCAAGGGTAACATTTTTAAAAACAGCTCCAATGAGAATTTTGTTTCGTTTCACCATTGATATGAAGGGAGAGAGAGATGGGGTTTAACATCCACTCGGCACAAACTAACTCACCTTGGGACTAACATGTGGTTCAATTTATTTCAATGATTTGCTTGCGTCTTTAGCAGTGGGAGGAAACCGGAGGAGCCGGAGAAAACCCACGAGGTTCGCCAGGTGACCCTACTCCTTGTCGCGTACAATAGCTGTATCGACACCATTTTATTTGACTCAATGACAGACCTTATGATGCAACGCGCACGCGCTAATCATTCACCCATTGATCTGGAGGACATGTAGTATTGAATAGAGGTTAAATTACTCACTGTAACGTTACAGTGGCCAAATGTCATTCAATAAAACATCCTTCCTTAGGACTCGGGTGTCTTTTGGCTCCTCTGCTACTGTTCAGAATTCTAGGTTCATCGTAACCGAGCCCACGTAATTCACTGATAACAGGATCGTACTGACATAATCAAATCGTACTGACATAAAGAAATCTTATTGAAAATTCAGCATCACACGTACACTTTAAAGAACCCAAAGAATTCAAAATAAGTGTAGACCGAAGCGCTGCTGTCCGGGCAAAAGTTCCCTCATAGCAACACTACATGGCATGTGGCCGTTTTCATTATCACAATTGAAGACGTTAAACCCCATTCCATTTCATTTGAAAATCCTGCATAGTAATCAATTCAAATACTGCAGATATTGTATTTATTTCTAGAGCAAATGTCAGTCGTGCATAGAGCACAGTATACCATTCACTTCTTAAATCAAATAAAACAGCCTCAGTTCCATCGTTTTAGTCGCTTATTGCCTAGTGAGTATAATGCTTGTCTAATAAAAACTAGCCTCAATTTCATCGTTTTAGCATAGCTTATTGCCCAGTGATTATAATGCTTGTCAAATAAAAGTAAAATCTAAACCTTTGATAATTTAAATATTTAAAATTGTTTATAAATGGAGTTTGATCTGCCTTGTATCAGTGAGATAAAAGCTATCAATATTAGAACTTAGTTTACACAGATCTCGAGACTTCGCGCCCTTTCCTAGCACCAGAACAAGCAGACGAGCATTAAATATTGAAACCTCCCGATTTTACAGCGTTGTTTGGTCACCACAATATAGGCAAGTATGGTATATTTCTTATTTAACCCCTGGGAGGTCTTTGATATACAGAAAGCCCGACGTGGCGACTGTTTAGATTCAAATATACGTACATATAAACAATCGTTAGTGACAGCATCATGGCCGACGTTAATCTCGCGGCACATGGCGAGGCTTCTTCCGCCAGCTTTCTACAGACTTTGCTGCTAAAATCTGCTCAGATTCCGAGTTTGTATATACAAGGGAAATTAATAGTCACCTGTTTTCAGATTTATAGTTATGTTTGGACGCTGCAAGCCAATCCAACATTTTATTTATAATATGGGAAGGATTGCTAACGTCTGTATTGTAAACTATGGACTAAAATATTTGACAAATGTGCATTTATTTTTGAAATATGAAACCACATGTTTTATCTCTTGGTCTTCCAACTTTTGGAATATATTATTATATACAGCATGTGTTTTTCGTTCATAAATAATTTCATTAACAAATAATGGGGGTAATGTCTTATGAATAAACAGAAAAAATTACTGCGTATATGTATGTATATGTACGCAATATGGATGTGTCATCTAGTGTTCTAGAGTGCGACCTGGTCTAACCATAAACGGGAGAATGTGATGGACTGACACTATTTATGTTTTGGGTAAGGTACTAACATTGGAGATGTCATGAAAATGTATCTTGCTCAGCAAACAATATGAAAAGGAACTGAAATGAAATGGGGTTTAACGTCCTACTGTTCTGCTTCGACTGGGCTAATGAAGACGGGTATACGCCACGCCATACAGTTTGCAATGAAGGATATTTGCTCGCACCGAATTTCAACTCTCAAGTGTTTTTAACGAGCACGCAAACGTGTACACGGGATCTCAGATTTGTTTCCCATATGAACGACTTGACGCTGTTCAGACCCCCACCCCCACCCTGTTCAACACCACTGACAAGAGGAATCACCCCGCCCACTTGTTCCAGGCTTATTAAACAATATTTTATTCAATTAACTGAACTGGATTGAACAGCAGGCACACGCCGAATACACCTAATCGGTGGGGGGGGGCGAATGGTTAGCGCGTGTGCGTTGTATCATAAGCTCCGTCATTACGTCACCTGGTGTGGTTTCGATTCCACGGTTGTACGTGACAAGAAGTAGGATCGCCTGTCAAACCTCGTGGGTTTTCTTCATGTCCTCCGGTTTCAGTTTCTTACCACTGCTAAATACCCCTACGCGCAAACGAATTATTGAAATAAAATTGAACCATGTGCTAGTCCCTATTCGAGTTGGACGTCAAATCAATGTCTCTCTATCTCTTTACAATAAGCAATGACCTAGTTTGTGTCGAGTGGATGTTAAACTCCATTTCTCTCTCCCCCCCCGCGTCTCTCTCTTTCTCTCACTCTCTCATGGATTGCATTTGGGTCTATTTTCGACGAGTAATTGTTTACATTAAGTCAGTCTATATCAGTATATAAATATTGCCTGAAACACAACTAAACAATCTGCTCACATTTCAAATCCCACGCTCAGAAATACACTGATTTATGAATTGTATTTGATAAGTTCAATCCCGCACCAAATTCAACTTTCCACGTCTGCAATCAGCTGTCGTTAATGGGGATCGTCTGCACAAAATGGTCGACATCACCTAACATGCCACATCATTCTGTTATCTGCACTTCCGTGCGAAGGTGTTCTCGTTCAAGACTCGAACTGCTAGTGATTTAATATGCCTTGAACAACTGCATGATAACCCCCACTAATAAGTAGTCTCGAACAGGTGTGATCTTGTATTCTTTTCAGTGTTTACAATCATTGCATCAATTTTAAAACGTATGTTCCTATTTCAATTTCTTTCAACACAATATGGGGTTCTTCTAGTGGACCACCACGGTTGTCTCCCTTGCATCTGCCGTTCCACCTGTTGTTATCTCCCCCTGAATGGACAGGTGGCGTGTATCAGAATGACAGGTGTTTAACTGGGCGGTAAATAATGTTTACGTGTATGTAGGTGTATATATTGAGGGATGAGGTTTAGTTTGGTTCAAAACGTGTGCTTCCAAACCAATACAAACCTTCTGTTACTGGCAATCTGCGGCTGGCACGTGCTGCTTTGGCAGTGTGGTCAACCAGACACCTATTGAATATACATATGATATTGCGTTTAAAATAACGGGCGTAGATATCAAATAAGAAAAATAAATAATCAATGAGAGAGTTTGTCCCTGGTTTAAACTGCTAATGGTTCCAACTTGACACGACTTTATAAATATTATCATCTCAATTCTCCGTGTTTTCATATCATGTTCAATAATAACAAAAGCCGCGTGAAATATGGAACCAGGCTTTCCCCTTTTCCTGACACAAATTCGAACTTTATTTAACTGGTTTCAAGAGAGAGAGAGAGGGAGGTGAGAGATAGAGGGTCGATTTAGTATCCACTCGACACAACGATGTCATTTCGGGACTAACTTATGATTCAATATAGAATGAGAGCTTTAATTTCAAATATTATGGATAATATTGCGTTGGTGTCCACTCGACACAACGAGGTCATTTCGGGACTAACTTATTATTCAATATTGAATTCGAGCTTTGATTTCAAATATTATGGATAATATTGTGTTGGAGCTAATCGTCCATAAAGTCTGTTAGGGCTGAAGAACGGAAGAAGTACCAAAGTTTCCCCACAGAAATCCTCAGGCCAACCGGACCCAGGTTCACACAACATTTTACTTTACTCAAATGAAAATACTGATACTATAGTATGTTAAATTTGAGTTTAAAAAAATGAAATGTTTTAGAATTTGAATTAAGCAGGCGCGGATACAGAGGGGGGCGCACCCGGCGCACGCCCTCTCTTTTTTTTTGCGGTGGCGAACAATTTTTAGCTCCATACATTCTCGCGGAAAAGGAGAACAAAACAGTTTAGGTTGGAAATCGTAATTTGCAGAACTAGTATGAAATTAGACCTTGTGGGCATTTTAGTCCACTCAAAAATCACGGGTCGGGCTTCGCACTCCCAAGTGGGGGCAGCACGCCCCCCCCCCTTTCTGAAAATCCTGGATCCGCCCCTGTTAAGCATCGATGGTATTACATATAATACGTATTCCTCTAGAACAACGCACTAGCTGACATCCTCTTGATTAGGGAATAGTACATTAAACCCCATTTCATTTCATTTTTTAAAAAGGATCGAATTTGAATATATTGTTTAACATCGTCGTCTGTAAAAACAAGCCAAAAAAAGTAGGAGTCGACACTTGTGAATTTGTTCCACTTCTGTGGAGATAAAAACAGCGATTTGTCTGTCAATCTTTACAGAACTATCGCTAGAGGGCAAAATATTCCCAACAAGTCGAGTCAGTGATAATAACTCATTTCCAGAAAGACATCTTGAAAAATTAATGATAGCCACGCTGAGATGCAACGTGGACGTTCTCTGGGTCTTGTTAGGCACAACGTGGCAGTCATGCTGAAATTATTAGTTTTGTTAGGATACAGACGGCCAAATGAAGCGAAAAGGAACAATTGAAAAACGAGTGTTAAACCATGAAAAGATATTCGCCATTTTAATCAAATTGTCTTTAAGAGTGATACTGGTCCCGTTCAGCCGGAAGTTATCAAAACTATTGTCACGCGCGGGTTCGTATGATATTGAGAATGAGAATCAGACGAAACGAAATAAATCAAGTGAATAAATATAATTAATATAATATAATATTTTATAGGATTGTTAGACAGTCGGGGAAAGTGAAAAACCGTGGAATATTTTTATAGATAGAATTCCTACCTTGTTATTTCTAATAAAATAAAGTTCGGGCTTGTGGGGGGGGGGGGGCAGAAGGGTTAACGTCCACTCGACACTAACTAGGTCATTTCGGGACTAACACGGTTCAGTCTTATAATTATCGATAGAGAAAGGGGGAGAGAGAAATGGGGTTTAACGTCCACTCGACACAAACTAGGTCATTTTGGGACTCATATGTGGTTTAATTGGGTGATTAGCAGTGGGTGGAAATCGGAGGACCCAGAGAGAACCCACGAGATTAGACAGGCGACAGTGCGCTGTATCATAAAGCCTATCATTGAGTCAACTGGTATGGTTTTGAATCCCCGGTTGTATGTGACAAATAGTTGGGTCGTCCGTCCGTCCAACTTCGGAGGTTTTCTCCGAGTAAACCACGAGTTAGTCCCGAATTGACCTACTTTGTGTCGAGTGGATATTAAACCCATGTCTCTCTCCACCCCCTCCCTCTCTCTCTCTCTCTCTCTCTCTCTCTCTCTCTCTCTAATCAATTTAGTTTAAATATAAATTCACGCCTCCAAGTTTACAAATTATGATCGAAATGTTGAAATTCATTTGAATTTAATTATTATTGTTATGTCTAGTCGTGTAATGATGCAAAAAATACGGAAACGTGAAAATGTAAACTTTTTTTTATATGTATTCCTATTTAGTATTCTATTAATTTAAACGTTTTTGTATTCGTAAATGACAAGTTTCAAACATTGGTTTACATAATACATCCACGATAACAATAACTAATTTGACCACAAATAATATTGAACTTCTAAATATTTGAATATGAATCTGTATTTTATTTGTATTGCTTGTATATAGTGACAGGACAATATTGAAAAAAAAAACAACGGGGAGAACGGATATTGGATGACAGTATAAATGTTATAAAAAAATAATTAAATTATTGTATGGTTTTATGCCCTGAATTGACTATAAATTCGTCTATTTATTAATGTTATTGTGTATTTTAGCTTTTGTGTTGTATTAATATCAGTATTTATTGTCATGGGTTTAGTTCTCTAGTCTGAATCGCAGACATTTACAGATATTATTCCCATTGAAACCAAGACAACAAAAACTCTTAAATTCATTAATGACTGAACGTATAGTATTGACGCCAATATTATGGACGAATAAAAAATAACATTAATACTAATCACTATTAACGATATATTTGTAAAACATGGAAAAACTAATTTGTGGTAAACGCGTGGAATAATCATTGAATTTCCCATAAATACTCGTTTTATTTTCATAATACCTGCATAAAGATATAGCGCCACCTGCATTCTGCGTTCCTGCCAGCACGTGGCCATTCAAATATGGCGGTTAACTGTTTATGAATAATACGACGAATATGATTTGGCATAATTTTCATGTTAATTTGGTTATTATACGGTCGTTTGCGAGGTAATCGAGATTAAATTATTTAATTGTTTAGATTTGGGAATTTGACGAAAACTGCAACGGCGATTCGTTTGATTTTGTAGCGTTTTACAGAGTATAATGTGTGCTCGTTATAGAATTCGGACGAACATGAACGCGTGCATATTTGTTTATGGGGGAAAGCACAATTTAAAGTACCATGGCAACTTTCGTTGGTGTAGGGACTTTTCAAAGCATTACGACAAACGACTAATTGTTTAATAATGGAAGTGAAAATAAATTGAAAAGAATCCTGAAGAGAATCTGAATTCGATATAGGCCTACGCACTTTTATTATTCACACCCAGGCATTATAGCATGTTTTTCTTACAAACATTAATTGACTTATTCAGACCATAATCAACTCTCGATGGCTTCGCTAGCCTACGATATTTATTGATTAGGATCCGATTTGCTGCTCGACGTTTATTCATGATTTAATCATGAAATGGTTAATTGAGGCTATGTTTTTATTTATCGTACCGACTTTAGTAATGATGAACGAGGCGAGACCGAAAATTCAATCGCTAAAATCTCATGATTCAGAGTGGATCAATTTGACTAAACCTATTTATGTTAATTTGTTAATTCAAATCAGCTATTATTTACAGTATCTGTAAACCCATGTCTTACAGTTCAAATCAGCGATTATTTGTGTACTAAACCCATTTATTTCGGTTCGAATCAGCTATCTCAACCTCGTGGGTTTCCTCCGGGCACTCCGGTTTCCTCCCACTGCTAAGGACCCCTACGCGCAAGCGAATTATTGAGATAAAATTGAAACCATGTTAGTCCCAAAATGACCTAGTTTGTGTCGACTGGACGTTAAACCCCATTTCTCTCTCTCTTTATTACTTTCGGTATCCCTGGGAAAGAACTTATATAGGCTTTGCCTGTTGTTCAATCCTTTTTAAACGAATAAAATATTGTTTAAACTAATCTATTTCAGTTCAAACCAGCTATTATTTACAATATATGTACTAAACTAATTTACTACAAGTCAAATCATCTACTCAATAATTCACCTGTTTTGATATTTGTTGTTGATTTCTTACAGTATCTGTGTAGTTTGTCGTGTCCGCGGGGTTGTCTTGTTTTTATTGTATAGTATGATTCAAATTTACTTACTATTAATATATATATATATATATATCTATAAATGTAAAAAGCCATTTATTCTAGTTCAAAATCATTTATTTGAGAGAGAGAGAGAGAGAGAGAGAGAGAGAGAGAGAGGGGGGGCAGAGGGGGAGAAATGGGGTTTTACGTTCACTCGACACAAACCAGGTCATTTCAGGACTAACATATGGTTCACTTTTATTTCCATAAATCGCTTGCGCGTAGTTGTCTATAGCAGTAGGAGGAAACCGGATGACCCAGAGAAAACCCATGAGGTTTTTTTTTATTATTAAAAGATACACATATAAATATACTAAACCTATTTCTTCTATTTGATCTAAGAATATATATCTGTAGATGAAAACAAAACCTTGAGTGTTTCTCCACAAAAGAAGATAATATGTCCGATCGCGAAATAGACGAGATTCTGACGTGTGAAGCTCACGGATGTTTTTTTCTTCCTTAATGATATTTGTTAACTTTCTCCTTTTAATGCGACACATTTCAATCGCTCACTAAATGACAAAATAATTCCACAAAACTATCAATCGCTCTTTCGCGTCATTTCAACTTCTTTTCGTTACGTTTTTGTTGTTTTTTCTGAGGGTGTCAGTTTTTTGATCAACCTTTGATGTCAGGTTCGCAGTCAACAAGATGGCGGTAATTTGATATTGTTCGCGTGTTGTTCATTAATAACTTACGTTCGAACGTGTTTGTTTTGTTGTAGTTCTAAACCCGATATCTCTTTTAATTTTTTCTTTTACGACAATTTTTCTTGTTTTTCTGATCAGCATCAAATACCAAGGAGGCAATATTACCACGCACAGACAGGAAGCTTGACGACCAACGTTATATTCGGACTATACTATTATAAATTGACTGATGTCCATCTCATAAGAAACACATATAACCTGCAACTAATCTTGAAATGACAAAAAGGTAATTTTGGTATGTGGCACCGTTCCTTTGGAACTCGCTACCTCAAACCATTAGACAATCAAGCTCAATAATGATTTTCAAAAAAGAACTAACAACTTTATTATTCAACGAAGCTTTCCCTTACCAGAACTGAAACCTTTGGTGAAAGCGCAATAGAAACTTTAACAGAGTGTTTTTGCGCTATATATATTCAGTGTTTATTATTATTATTATAAGTGTATGGAATACAATTACACCATTGCTTGATAAAGACGTAACCTAGTGGGTTACTTCCATAAACAAAAACAACGGGCGGGGGCGGGGCAGCGCGGGTTGTATCATAAGGTCTGTCATTGAGTTGAAAACTGGCGTAGTTTTGATTCCCCGGTTGAGTACGGGACAATGAGTAGGGTCGCCTGACCAACCCCGTAGGTTTTCTCTGGGTCCTCAGGTTTCCGTCCACTACTAAAGACCGATAGATTATTCAGATGTTGCCACGGGTGACATAAACTAAACAGTTAACTACTAATATGATAACAAAAATGCTCCATTTATAAAGACAATTGATATGGGTGAAGAAGCAAATATGAAATAATGTGGAAATGGTATGTAACTTAATACATCGTTTACGGCATAATGTACACTTGTTCAGGTTCAGGTTAAGCTAAATTGTGCAATCACCCTGTTATAATGTTGTATTCATTACAGAATTATACAAGCGTCGGGGTAAATCTTTCATCAGTCGGTAAACATATCATTTTGTGTATGTATTAGCCATCAAACTCATGGGGTGGGGGTGGAAGTGGGTGGCGGTAGCGGTATTGTGAGATGGTCAAAACGGACAAACCATGGCTGGAATTTACGCGCACTAATTATAGCTTATAGCTATCTAACTAGTTACATGAACGCCAGGTGCAGATTATGCGAAGGTTGGTTTGTCGTCAATTAAATGTTGTTACCTTGAACAAACTATTATAAACTAATCTATTGTCTCGCCAAAAAATATTCTTTTCCGAAATTGTTTCATATATTTTCAAGAAGTTTTTGTTCCAATTGACAAAACTTTCTCTGGTATATTACCGCTTGATGAGTAAAAAAAAAATAAAAAAAAATAACATCGATTTTAAATTTAATTTATTTTACGTGTCCAGTGATTTAATTCATGAAAAGTTAAATTTAATACAAAAAAAAATCATGGGTTGGCGGCAGTTAAAATCATAGCGCAAATTTTAGCTCTCGACCAATAAGTGCTTCCATTATAAAAAAAAATATAGGATAATTCAATAAAAATGATTTTTGAAATTCGCCGGATATTTCTAAAACATAAAAACCTCAATTCATTTTAATTAGTGCAGAGGAGAAGGAATAGTAGGGACAGGGGAGGAGGGGGTCAGAGAAGGAGGAGGAAGAATAGGGGGGGGACGAGGAGGAGGGGGGGGACGAGGAGGAGGGGGGGGGACGAGGAGGAGGGGGGGGACGAGGAGGAGGGGAGGGGCAGACGAGGAGGGCGATTTTTTTTGTTGTTCTTGTTTTGAAATTACCCCAGGTCAGGTGCAGAAGAGTAGGACGTTAAACCCCATTTCATTTCATTTCATGAAATAAGGGTTTTTTTCGGGGTTTTTTTTTAGTTAGCTTTCAAAAAAATGTAAAAATATTATGTTTGATTATATTTACTGGCTGCACAATTTATTCTAAGGGGAAAACAATTTCAATTTTACTTTCTTACATCTTGATCAAAATATACGTGTCCTATGTTTTGATAAAATTTCAGAAATTATTTTTTTTGAACGAAACTCTTTCGATAAGAGCAACTAAGTATTTTTTTTTTTTGTTTTTAAATCTTTTTTTTTATTCCCGAAGAAATTAGAATCAGAATTGTTTTCATAATTGTTCTCGAAGAATAGAAATTCAATGAAATGAAGGGGTTCAGCCCCTTACTTTTCTCCGCCGACTGGGCTAATGAAAATGAAGAAATTCAAATTGGAGCGATCTAAGAAATTTTATGAAAACGATACACCGCACTGGGATATATAATACATACTAGATCTTAAAGCGGAAATTTCATATTTTCTAAGAAAGTCAAAACATAATTATTTCTATGTCTTTTGCTCAAAAGGTTGTCAACTCACTATTATACGATCATGGGCAAAATTTTTGGGGTATTAAAATGGGTGACACAGGTTGATTGAGGAAATAGTTACTCAATTACCTCCCTTGTTTTCCCATTCCTCTCCATGGACGGCCATCTTCAAACGTTTAAATTGGCAGTTGAAAATGATATTTTTGCCAATTTCTCAACGGACAATAGTGAATTATAGGATTAATAGGATTTTTCTTAAACAAGGTAGGACTGTTTATATAATCCATCTATTTTAGGGCTTTATTTTAATACTTTTTAAAAATATAACCCAAAAATGTGCTATTACAACTTTAACATTGATTAATGTCGGGAGAAAACTTCCATTCTGTCGTTTTAAACCTTTGTTGACAATCAGATATTCCATTACAGCCAGACCCGTTTATTAATTCATCATAGTCATATTCGAGAATATTTTACAACAACGATGCGGTTGTGGTCCGAAATTTGATACGGATATAAAAAACACACAAAAATATGGAAGTAATAACGGCAAACAATTGTATGAAGCCAGGGCAATGCTTGTCCCGGCTTTATATTTTATTCGCTGTCGTCCGGGAGAGACAATATGGCGGCCATGGCCTCGACGGCACACAAAGCGGAACTGTCATCTCACCACAAGTCCCCAATTACCAAGGTGACACGTGCTTTCCACGTGCTGGGTGAGTTATGTATAAGATTTAAACGAGTTTCCAGTGTGTGAAAATGAAATCATTAGACAGAAAAGCGGCGCTTCATCACTCTAAGTTTCTTTACTAACATCCACCATGTAATTAAAAAGCACGTGATTAATTAGAAATTTGGAAGACATTCAGGGTGAAACGGAGAGAACAAAATCTTTTGACAAAAAAAAATAATACTTGGTTTGTTCTTCCATTATAATTATTATTGTAAGCCAACCTTTTATTTTGGCCTGAAGGTCGGGTGTTCGATTCCTGCATTGGCCTAGGTTCATCGAGATTTTGCGGCGTGGTTTCCCCTTGTCAGTGATGCAGGACGGAGAGCCTGAGAAGGACAGCTGTCTAATAGTTCGGATGGGACGAAAAACCGAGGTGCACTGTATGGCGTATGTCCGTCTGCATTAGGCTAGTTCAATGCAGAGCAGTGAGACGTTCAACCCCATTTCATATCATTTCCTTTTATTTTGAGATTTCTCCCTAGTTTCAGAACACACTGTTAGTTACTTTGTATTTTAAAAAGTCCGAGCACAGCCCTCAACAAAATGCCAAGGTTATAATGGGCATGGCGACCTCAATACATCCGGTCAAATTATATTTCATTGTGTTTACATCTCATGAAAATCGAATCAAATTGGGTTTAACGTCCTACTGTTCTCCGCCGACTGGGATAATGAAGACGGGCATACGCCATTAAGTGTGGTTTTATGGAAATTTTGCCCGGACAGCGGCGCTACGGTCCATTCTTGTATCAACTCAAACTGCAAAGAGTTCTTTTTACGTGCACGCCAACGTTGCCTCGGATTTACGCCCTATCCGAACAGGCAGAATTATATAGGGGGTTGTTTACATTTTTTTTTTTTTTTAAAAAAATGTAAAAAAAAATATGTTTGATTATATTCACTGGCTGCACATTTTTTTCAAAGATAAAACCAATTTCAATTTTAGTTTTTTTAGATCTTGATCAAGATATAACCCACACAATTCTTGTGTCCGATCTTTGAAAATTAAACCGTACGCATTGTTAAAACCGAATTACCATAGATCTAATAGTACGACTCTTGCACCGTCGTACCTCGTAGAACTACCATAGATCTAACAGCACGACTCCTGTCCCGTCGTGCCTCGCTCGGGTTAATATACTGGCATCACCAAACGTCGGTGTAATAAAATAAAATTTAACACTACTTTCAATTTAGCAACACTAACAAATGAACAATGCGAAAATTACGGAAACCCCACCGCGAAACAATAGACGTCCATAAACTAATCAAATAAAACGGGTTGGTGAACAGCCATTGTTTATTGGTCAACGATCCAAAGTAGATGGCACTCGAGTTCAAAATGAGACAGAATTATGAGCATTATTCCCCCGTGTAGACCGTAGAGATATGCACGTGCAGGGACGATCTGTAATCAGTATTAATTGATGTATTTTAATTGTAAATCGCGGCGTGAATTTAATAGTAAATTTTTGTGGGGTCGTTTTGGTTATCACCATTTTTGTTCTTGTGTCGTGTATATGATTTACTTTCACTTTATTTCACATTGATGACGATTATGCAGAAACGCCACTGTTCGGGAAAAATTCTCCTCCCTTGCAATAATCGTATGTCCGATGTTGTTCTTGTAATATTGCACAGCACATCTGAACATATTTTTGGTAACAATTAGAATTATTGTAGAATTCATACAAGTATAAACATTATCTTAAGGACTAGTAACATAATTTAAAACACGTGACTTGTGAAAATATACAGTCTAATTAAAAACACAGATCCTATTTCGTTTCGGTTTTTTCGTTTTTTTTCAGGTCAAATTTTCGTTTTAGTTATCTTTAGTACACTAGCATCTGGAAGAGTTGTTATGTAACCCGCATTCTGGTTTGTGTAAGGGATTAGCCAATGAAGGGGTTTGTTACGTTTTTGGCGTACGGTACACGGAACTGTGGATATTCCAATAGAAACATCAATGCTGATTAGTAAATCAAAAGTCTGACGTCATAGAGTCAAAAGCCGCTAGTATGATCCCGACGCGACCTCCAATTACAACTGGTCAGATCTTCATGTAGTTGGGACTATCGAAAGTATAAAAATACGAAATGAAATCTCTATTTTAATCAGATTGGAAAATACACCACTATGTTTCCAACCTGCCGCCATTTCTGAGAACTTACTTTATTTCTGCTCGCGAATCGTGCGAATTATCACAACTTGTGTGTTCATTTGTTACAAAATTCCGCCAAATCTCCAATCCTTCGATTTATAACTCGCCAATAAAGATGATTGTTCATTCGGTATTGGAGAATGTGAATCGTGTGCTAGGCAAAATCTCCGAGCACGAAAGTTGTCGATGGTCTATTGTGCACGGGGCGCGAGAAGCACATCGTTGTCAGGCCAGAGTAACAGCAGGGCAGAGGTCAAACCGGAAAACGTGATGCAAAGGAAAATAGTTCGAGTGACTGAAATCGGATATGTTGGCTTGTATTATTATCCATGCGTACGCGGATAAAAAGGGCTCACCTTAAAATAAGGTGGGATGTTTTCTCATACATCATCTTTATCAGTCTGAGAAACTCAACACCATCAAATTAAAAACTGTTACATTGGGTAAATGAAACACGAGTTACCTCCCCCTTAGTTCCTGCCAACGTTTCAAATATCGGGATTAGGGGCCAGTTTTAAAACCCCAGAACGCGTTTGTATCAAATAAGACCGGATACTGACTCAAAATACAAACAACACGATGACTGAGCTATTAAAATTCGAAAGTAAGGATGGGATGGATGTCTTCAATTACAAGAAATATTGACATATTTTAATTTACTTACGAGAGAGAGGGGGAGTGAGAGAGAGAAGGAAAGAGAGAGAGAGAGACTAACAAATGGTTCAATTCGGGACTAACATACGGTTCAATTTTATTTCAATAATTCCCCGGTGCTCCCAGGGAAACCGGGAGGACCCGACCCAGAGAAAGTCAACAAGATTGGAAGGCAACCCTACATACAAGCGGGGAGTCGAAACCACCAAACTTTACTAAAGTGTTACGGCATACAGCTATAATGTAGACAAAGAATATTTTGTCAATGTATAATTACGGCTAATTCCTTCAGGTTTGAACAAAATTGATCCATTCCGTGTCACTACAGGCCCGGGACTTTACTGCGCAGTGGACGCTTACGGTTAGCCTCCGGATGCATTCACTTTTTTGAATTGTTTGTTTAATTGTGGTTGCTGAGTATGATGTCTTGTCCATGCATTGTATGCAGCCCCCGCCCCTGCACTTGCCATTAGGAAAAAATAAAAACTATCTTTCTTATAATTTTAGGAAAAACATGTGGTTTTCGTAAATTATGCCATTATTGACGCAATATCTTTGATATAAACTGTTAAGGGAACCAATGTTACCTACATCCGCTATCTCAAGTTTTTATAGTCTTGTTATTTTTTACGGAAGCTGTGAAGATTACATGACTTGGGTTACTAAATGCCCGTAGAAGATTATTATCGACAAAAATTATTTTTGAAATAGAATCTTAATTAAAGCTACATTATGTAAGATTTAGATAAAGAACTAGCCATTCTTGTTATAATAGTTCGAAAGAAGATAATGTAAAATGAATAATTTGAAAATTTTGTTCAAATTACTCTATTGCGAACTAAGATATTGTCCTTTGAAGGTTTGACAAGACGTGCCATAATTTCAACCATCGCACTGGTTTTTCGAAACTAAGTCTCGCTCCTCCATTTTTACATTAAATCAAAATATAGCTGAACCGTTCTTATCTATTTAATATCGGAGAAATCTGATACCATTGAGAGTTGGCTATGGACTGGGTCAGTCAATTAATATATAATTATTAAATTAGAAAATATTTCAGACTTAAAGAAAGACCTGCAATAGGCAGATTTAGCTCTTGTATAATGTAAGTTTAAAGTTAGTGATCCATGATTAACTGTTTCAATGTGACAAATTCATCTTACAGTTCACATTTGCCAGGTTTTGTCATGGAAAAATCTTAGGAAATGGTTCCAGAAGAAAATGTTTGACTGGCTTCATTCGGCTAGAATCAAGTTTACGTCTCCCTTTCTTAAAATCCTATATTCGCCCATGGTTTATGGAGACCAATCTGATTAAATACAGAAATATATTTCGTTTCGGTGGACTACACTTCATGAAGATCTTAATAAGTTGTCTTCGAAGGTTGTGTCAGGGGTTGTACGAGAGGCTTTTGACCATATGACGCCAGACATTGATTAATCAATCAGCGTTGACATTTCTAGGGGTTTACCAACAGTTGCGTGTATAACACGCCAAAAACTCGCCGTAACAGATCGTTTTTCTATTATTATTTCCATTTAAGTTTTATTAATAGACATTCTCATAATAGGTACAATACAAATCTTACTGTGTTTTCACGCAGTGTTCGGGGGGGGGGGGATTATGAAATAATGAAATAATTCCAACTGTCAGTGTACACGGGTGGACCCCGACTTTATCTCTCTCTCTCGCCCCCCTCTTTCTCGTTCTCTCTCTCTCTCGTGGTTCGACTGTTAGGTAAAAATCGATCGAGATACCTAGTACTACTTGGTTGCATGTAAAATAACCCTTCACAGTTAAAGATCAATTTCCATGTGGGTAAAATGTTCCTCATAGCACATTGCATAACGTCGTCTTCATTATGCTGGTTGCATAATTTCAGTCATATTTCAATAGTTAAACTTAAGCTAAGCTTCTCTGTGCTGTTCTCAATTCTGGCCTTTAATTTCCAACAACTACAGAAACTCCCACTTTAATACGTCTGACCTATTTCATATATTTGGAGACATGGCTAACCGTATCAAAATTATTTGGGAAATATTATATTTTACTCTGTGTAATATGACGACTAGACTAAGGAAAAGAAGCAACAGTTTCGTATCTCGTTTGAATCTGAATGCTACTACACGCTCTTATCTTCAATAGACAAACAAACCATACACTAACCGGAAGTCAGCCTCGATTTACCTTCGCGTGATTATCACGTAAATATCTGTCCCTTTTGATCTCCACTTTCTTTGAGAAGACGCCATGTTTATTTTGTTACGAGAGAAGAAAGACAGTACAATGGCGATATCAGGTGTCGTTAATTGGTCTAATACCGTAAGTTGTGTTATTGTCGCAAAACTCGTGTAACTGTATCTAATGGCTTAAAAACGTCGAAAATTGTTACACATGTGAATAATAAGCCGTTTATTTTGATAAAGAAAAAAATATATGAAAGGTTTTGAGGAATAGAAATCATATATTATTTCAACCTTAGAGAAATAGGAATTTATAATATTTATGATATAACATTCTTGGCCAACAATTTGTTTCTTATCTTGCAAACGCATTTCCTAGAGTCTCGCCAACAATCTATACATATTCAGAATATGCCTCGTTCTCCCACCCATATTGAATGGCTCATACGTCACATGTGATCTGAACACAGTAACACGTATTATGCAACATAAAGTGACGTCAACGCACTGTTACAATTCACAACGACATCTCGAAGCAATTTACACGTCACATCTGGTGCCATGTTCACAGAGCATTCTCAGGCAAAAGGGGAATTTGCTGAAAATTTCAATCCCATTGACTCATTCCGAACCGATAATAGCCTCGATCAACATTTATAAAGTCTTCTGGACAGATCATCGCTAAAAAAAACATATGACACTGACAATCTAATGAGTCGAAAATCCTTTACCACGACAAATTAAAAAAAAAAAACAACTATTGCCAGGCACGTCTTTAGCAAATTCCGAAGACTTTTGTCGTCCAACTTCTTTCAAAATTAAAATTATGTGCTTTTAAACAATAGGGAGTATAGGAAAATCGCCAGATATTTTGGCAGTTACTTGTTGGTAAAGGTTTCAAGAGAATTTATTATTAACCGTCATGTAAATGCATGTTTTCAACAAGGTATTTACACAAATACTTGAACCTACAGATGGGCGGCAAATACCAGATAATTCGGCACCTACTTGTCTAAAAGGTCCCAGGGAATAAATTAACCACCAAAAAAATTGATTTTTTTTCGTCAATATGTGGATCTATAGATGAACGGCTGAACGTCAGACAATTCGTCAGCTTTTTGTTTGTAACGGTTCCACGAAAATATATCAACCATCATAAAAATGACAAGGTACAATTTTATGGATGTACAATTACTGAGTTTGATACTAAGCGACGTTTCGACGAGGATACTCTCGTCTTTATCAAGCCAATGATACAAATACGTGAATAGTAGACAAATATAATACAGAATATGCCTACTATTCACGTATTTGTATCATTTGCTTGATAAAGACGAGAGTATCCTCGTCGAAAAGTCGCTTAGTATCAATTTCAGTAATTGTGTATCCATAAAATTGTACCTTGTGTTAATATGTTCAATTACTTGATGCCAATCAAAGAAGATCATAAAAATGGCCTAACGATTTTCGAAAATATGTGGACCACAGATTGACAGCTGAAGACCAATCAATTCGGTGCTTATAAATGGTCCAAGGGAATGTATATCCTTGTAAAAAAATAATCTCACCAGTTATTTTGCTCTCCCCTAAAACCCATTTTGTTATTTTCTCAACATGTTTTGATAGAATGTTGGTCTATCATCACCTATAGCTGGTCCGATCGCTTCATTACGCTACGCAAATATACCCGAGGCCATACTAGTCGTATTACTTGTAACATCTCTCTCTCCGGACACTCGTGAGTGATTTTCTAAATCTAATTAGCCCCGTCCATTGTTGGTCATTCTTGTCGGAGATGTATCGGGTTACAGTAGGCCGTATCATCTATTTGACTTGTATAATGTAAATGCGTGGTCAGTCCGATGTGGGATATAATAGGGACGTACGACGTTTCGGTCACTGGGGTCTTTACCACGAAATCTAATTGCGGGTCGTATTCGCTTCTTGTGGATACTTCGAGTCATACTACGGAGGTTGGGGGGGGGGCGTTGTATAAAGTGGACTGTCATTGAGTCAACTGGCGTGGTTTCGATTCCCCGGTTGGACATGACAAGGAGTAGAGTCGCCTGTCCAAGCGAATCACAGAAACCCCCTTGTTAAACCATATTTTAGTCCCGAAATGGCCTGGTTTCCAGGCGCTGATCCAGCGTCCCCCCCCCACGGCCCTAGTGACATAATTGATTTAATTTTCGTTTGCTTTTTTACTGTTGTAGTTCACATATTTGCTCTGTAATAGATGATATAAACATGATTTTCGCATTGTCTCCGCCCAAGACTCTTGGGACTACACCAAACCACTAATGCATGCGGCACTCTGATAATTACCCTTTGCTCCAATGTATGTCCCCCCCCCCTCGACCAAATCCTGCATCCGGGCCTGGTTTCCCCCACCCTCTCACACTGTAAGAGAACACATGTAGGTGTATGTTCGCTTGCTAATAATCCATAACATCAATACCCTTTCATAGGATTCAAACTTGATCCCCTCATCATCAAACTTGATTAAGATGCGTATCAATTTTACAATGATACGGGTACAAGTGTTAAAAGATTGGCCTGAGGTACGGAGATGATCCAAATAATCTCCGAAAACGACGACGAAGGACTGAAATTTCAAACCACTTGTTACCAAAAGATTAGATCAGGTTATTGAGACATCCATTCGGAACTCTTTCTATTCGACACGCCGTGGTAATCGAGATCTAATTCCCATCGCAATCTGTGATGAGGCGTCGCGGATCGTTTTCCACCCAGGAGCAATGGCGTCTAGTTTGTGCCATGGGAGTGACGTCCCTTCGTGTTGACACTTCCACTCAACCAGAAACTGCGATAACATAAATAATTGTATTACGACCGTATCTCGGTGCCTCTGTTGTGAAGCGAGTAACATTTTGTAGGACAACACTTGTTTCACCGAATCAAATTCTTTGTCCACGAAAAATCCACAAATCCCTAGTGTGGGAACTCGGTTGACCCGCCATTTATCGGAGTGGCGAAACAATTTAAAACAATTCAACCGAACTGATTTTATGTTGTAGATAAAAACAAAGAATAAAAGCTTTCAATTGGAAGTGGACAAATAATTATTTTATATTCCCGATTTCCGATGTTCTGTTTATCTATTTGATCACGTTACCGTAGAGAGAGTATTGGGGTTGGATGGCCGAATGGTTAAAGCCTGTGCGATGTATCATAAGGTCTGTCATTGAGTCAACTATCGTGGTTTCGTTACAAGGGGTAAGGTCACCTGTCCAACCTGCGAAAGACCCCTACGCACAAACAAATTATGGAAATAAAATTGAACCATATGTTAGTCCTGAATTGGCATAGTTTGTGTTGAGAAGACGTTAAACCCCATTTCTCTGTATCTCTCTTTATCTTTGTGGTTCAATTTTATTTTAAAAAATTCGTTTGTGAGTAGGGGTCTTTAACAATGGGAGAATATCCACGGGTAAGGACATTAGGAGAGATAGAGAAAGAGAGAGACAGAGAGAGAGAGAGAGAGAGACAGAGAATGGGAGAAACCGATGGACTCAGTGGTTGGACACGTACACGCGTAGAATCGAAACTACACATCTTGACTCAATGACAGACCTTATAATCTAAAGCGATAGCGTTAAACCATTCGGCTACCTCCCTCCGCTCCTCTAGTGAATACAAATTATTATTATTATCATGATGATCAAATGATGGGGTGGGGGTGTTATAATGCCTTACATCTCAATTCAAATGGCACCAACAAGAAGATCAGACAAAAACAGAATAATTACTTGTTTATACTGTATCAAACCCTTTTTTACGATAACAAAACGGTTGAATAAACAATTTTCATTTTAAATTTTTGATAGGGTCAAATATATTAGTGTTATTTGTCAGATAGGCACTAAATGAATAATATCTCAAGCCAAATGGCGTCAACGACGTCAGAGAAAAACAAACACGTTTAATAAACAAATACTTGTGACGTAGTACACATATTATTGTGATAAACATGTTGGTTATAACATAATTTGCGGTTACTGTGTACATTTTAAGTGAAAAACGAATTTTGATTCCGATAAACTGCTAATATTATATAAAGTACAATGACATTTGATTTTTATACGTCATTTTTATATTAAAAACATGGTTGTATTTCACAGGTTCCGACCTTGAACAGAATCTAATCTGTAGGGGATAAAAATCGCTTATTTTATTCTGAAAACACAACGTTTCGACAAGTATCCGCTTATCTTTATTAAGCACAATGGCATTTAGTAATTTTGTTTTTCCGGCGTGGTTTCCAGCGGTGCAGAAGGAAGGGCCTGGCAAGAACAACTGTCTAGTCGTTCGGATTGGACGAAAAACCGAGCACCTGTATATACATTGGCAGTTGGAATTCGATATAATAGTAGACCATAGTGCTACTGCCCGGGCAAAGTTTCCCTCGTCGCATATTGTGTGACGCATGCCCGTCTTTATTAGCCCAGTTCTGTGCAGAACATTAGGACGTTAATTTCCATTTCATTTCATGTATGTCCGTCTTCATTAGCCCAGTCGGAGCAGAACAGTAGGACGTTAAACCCCGGTCTAGCTATGATATACAATGAATATTAAAAAAAAGAAAAAAACAGAGGAAATCCAAGAAGCTATTGGGTCCATATCACAGTTTATTTTAAACTGTAACCCCACTACAGCTATTATCATGTTGTTATTTATTAATTTAATCTAATTAAAACTAATTAACCAGTGGAGGGTTGCCTTTTCATCTCGGTGCGAACCTGTGATTGTTAGCTTCCGGTTCACGAGACTGACGTAAGACTTTAAACACGCCATCTTTGATATTGTGCATTGAGTTAGATAATTTAAATATATTAAGAAAATTAATATAATTAAAGATACATTACTTAAGAGTTTAATAAAGAGCTTGTTATTCTTACTATAATATTACAAAAATAGATCATAAATTAGAAAATATTGACAATTTCAGTCAAATTACTTTATTCTAAACGGAGTTGTCACTGTTGTGAGTTTGGACTGGAAATAGGCATCAACTGTACTCGCACCGTCTACGAGAATTGCCTGTCGTTTGATTGGCAGACGATAACTCACTCACATATTCTCGAATGGTTAGCGCATGGGCGTGGAATCATAAAGTCTGTCATCAAGTCAACAATCGTGGTTTATATTCCCCGATTGTACGTGTCAATGAGTAGGGTCGCATTTCCAACCTCGTGGGTTTTCTCCAGGTCCTCCCACTTTTTCCCACGCACAAGAGAATTATTGAAATACACATAGTACCACTGTGTTAGTCCTGAAATTATCTAATCTCTCCCTCTCTCTCTCTGCAGCTGCAGACTATGTATTTATATTTGAAATACATGTCCAACATTTAGTTCACAATCCAAGGCAATAGTCGATTATGGGCTGGTAAGGCACCTCTGAAGATTACTATTGTCAGGCCTGATAACTACAAAACTGGGAATCAAATGCTTCGGCGGCACCATTTGTCTGTATATAAGAGATAAATAAAGATAAATATATAGGCAATAAGTAATTAGAGTATAGATAAGATTGACATGGTATAATAAACAGTATATTATCTTTATATCTACATCATTATTGGTTGTATATATACCTATATCTATTATCGTAATCAAACCGACTGCATGCTACACGGTAAAAACAAATGAGACTAGCATTTTATCGCCATTGAAATAGTTGGCCTCCGACATACCCCCCCCCCCCCCAATCTTAATTGCGGGAAAAGCGATTTGACCATGGCCCTCTGACATAAGCCCCCCCCCTCCAAAAAAATAAATTTATGTTGCGAGAAAAACGATGTGACCTTGGTCGTCCGACATAACAAGAACGCTTGACAATGGAAATGTCCAAATAAGAGCAGGTCGTAGCGCCGCAAAACTTCCATCATAGCACATTTCATTAGCCATCGCCCGACCCATCTCTCTATCTCTACCGCTCTCTCTCTCCCTCTCTTTCTTTCTTTCTCCACTACAGGTATTATAGGAAGACCAATATTTTACAGTGTATTAGAAAGATTCAGATGCGTCGTCCGTCTCGGAAAACATGACGCACTTTCACGGTTCCGAAATATCCACAATCTTGACGAACCGCGATGGTCCTGAAAATTGATTAGTGCAAAAAGTGCACTATTTGAAAGTTTCGATTCGTTCTATCATTTCGTTTTTAGTCGACTAGTCAAATAGTGCCTAAAAAGGCTGGTATATTTGAAAGGGCGTGGTTTGGTATGATTAAATAGAATTAAACCATCACTGAATTCACTTACGACTTCAGAGGGTGCAAGGCGTTTCTTTGAGCGAGCTCGTCTGTTGCCGTGGAGTAGGCTTCGGGAACTGATGACGTAGGTTGCAAAAAGGGAATCACCTAGTTCGCCTTCTTGGAACGCCTCTTCTGATACTGTGAGAGATATATAGAGGGGGAGAGAGATTTTACAGGGTAACCATTATTTATTGATAAGAGACAATTATTTAGATATTAATCTGCTTAATTTAAACATCAGACAGCAGACTAAAGACATGATATCAGACTAATAATACATGCTGGACGATTTATCATGATGGGCTGATGTCCAAGTTTAATGGTTGGTTTAAACGATAGGTAAACAGGGATATATCATTACCATGGTATATAAAATAAACAATAGGTTTATATCAATAAACACTGTTCAATATACACCTGATTCTCCAGCCATGCCGACCTCATTAATTCATAAAAGTCTGGGTATTCTGTTCCTAATTTTAAGTGACCGTGTGATCGTAGATACGAAACGGCGGCCCAACATAAAAAATATTGTAAAATATTGAACAACGCATTTATTTTCTTGAAAAATATATAGCCCGATCCATGCTGAGGAAGACTTGAAATATAATTTTAAGCGACCGTGTGATCGTTGATACGAAACGGCGGTCCAACATGAAAATATTTTTAAATACTGAACAACGGAAAACCCGAACAAGGCTTGGATTTCGTTGATACGAAACGGCAGCTCAACATTGTAAAATTGCTAATATTGAAAATTATTGAACGGGACTGAAATTTTCTTGAAAAATATATCACTAATTCCAGCCATACTGACGTCATTAATTTTAAAGATACATTATGGGAGATAAGATAAAGAGTTGACAGTTCTCACTATAATAGTTAACAAATATATAACGTGAATAGAACACGCTGAAAATTTCAGTCAACTTACTCCACTCTGAACCGAAATATTAGCTTTTGAATTTTAGGCCTAGCCCCGATCGTCATTACTTATGTCGGTACAATGAAAAACAAAATCTCGATTATCCATTTTAACGCTTTATTTTCTTTTTCAAAAAATGTATTCCAATCCGCTAAATATCGCAGGCTAGCGAAGACATCAAGAGTTGATTATGGTCTGGATAAGTTAATGTCTAATTAATAATTTAGATAACATTTCAGGCCTAAAGAAAGACCTGAAATATGCAGATTTAGCTCTTGCATAACGCATCTGTAAGTGACAGTGTGATTGTAGATACAAAGCAGCGACTCAATATCAAATCATTCCCTTGGACCACGAGATCTTTGATATTAAACGGTCTTCTGTCTTGGTCCGAGTAGTTCCCTGTTGGTCCAAGTTGACTGGTTACCCTGACGGTGGCTCCATTCCAACGGTAAATACACGGTGACGTGGCATATGAATTGTCTCTAGAACTGGAAACGTTGAAAGGATCAGCGATACTTCACCCTCGTTAATCTAAATAGCTAAATAAAATGGCTGGCTCCGTCATAATAGGTAACACATGTATTTATTTATATAAAATTTCCTTTCTGCTTCTAAAGAAATCACCCAAATATTATTCTTTTATTTTATATCAAAGACGAATTTACGAAATCATCAGACGTAAACTGTTCAATTAACAAAAACAAATTCTCAGATCTTTATCAAAATGTCCCTCCTACTCATATCTATTTTTGTTTTGGTATGTTTCCCATCGCTGTTATAGAATGGATTAGAATAGCGTTTAACTTCTCGCCAACAAAATAGTATAGTCAATTTGAGACTATACTAAATTTGCTTAAATGTTATTTAACATTCTCGCCTGTCCAACCCCGTGGGTTTTCTCCGGTTTCCTCCCACTGATAAAGACCCCTACGCGCAAGCCAACTATTGAAATAAAATTAAACCATATGTTAGTCCCGAAATGACCTAGTTTCTGTCGAGTAGACGTTAAACCCCATTTCTCTCTCTCTTTAACGTTCACACTAACTTATTCGACTCTTAATTCCAAATGTCATGGGGTTCTTATACCTGCACACTTGCATGTAAACGAATAAACCGATGTTTTTCGTCCCATCGTCTAGATGTTACCCCAACTAGTAGGAACAGACTGTTAAAAAGTTTTGCCAGGCATAACTGTGCTGTTCCGTTACCTTCAGCTAGACACTCTTGAATGTATCTAAGAATTACAACGCACACGTATTTACACGATATTTGGGGGAACCCAGCAAGCAGCATCAAAGTTATATAGAATGAGTATCTTGTCATCATGGTGCTCACATAGGACGAATCCCTAGAGAATATGTTCTCGCTTTACATGAAACATTCTGCTGTCCACATATATTTTACGATTGTGTAAGTTTGTTGTTTTGTATACACGATAAGACACACTATCGTTAAATCGACAACTATAACTTCAACTAAAAACACATTCGTGACAACTCGACAAACTGTGTATATAATATATAGGCCATAAAATACACATCAACGTCACTTCTCAAAGGGAAGTAACTATCGGAACACTAACAGGAAATAAACATTACCAGTCTCACGGTACACTGTGGTTAGTTATAGTACCGCTATTATTGGACCACACAAGTTCTTTAACCAGTTAAAATACCATAAAGAGCTAAAACAAAACAGTTTTATTGCTAGTACTGTGGCATTTAAAAGACTATTTAGAAGTTCTAAAATAAGTCACACAGTCAATAATCCAGGGCGTCCACCAAAAATGTGTTATTTTAATTATCTGCAATAAATCGCAAACAATAAGCGATATGTTCCCTTAATTATGATTATTTTATTTGTTCGGTCAGTCGCCTGTCCAACCTCGTGGGTTTTATGCGGGTCCTCCGGTTCCCCCCCCCCACTGTTAATGGCCCCTACGCACAAGCGAATTATTGAAATAAAATTAACCGTGTGTTAGTCTCGAAATGATCTAGTTTGTGTCGAGTGGACGTTAAACCCAGTTTCTCTCCTACTCTCTTGTTCAATCATCTAATCTTATTTGTATGATATTGTAATGAACATTGAGTTAATCAAGACAGAGTGTCAACCACTGTGTCGAACGTTGTTACCCACACGTTGCTATGTAACGTCAACTCTCGGTCATTCATTCGTCTTGAATGTGTAATTCATGATGGCGGCTGCGTTAAGATGTACAGATTCTCAAGATTCATTTGTGGTACTTGTATCTCCAATCTGATTAAAACACAGATCCTATTTCGTTCCTATTTTTATAGTTCAAAATTTCGTTTTACTTGTCTTTACTACACTAGAATATGGAAGAGGTGTAAATAACCAGTGTCTTGGTTGATGTGAAGGATTAGCCAATGAAACGGTCTGTTGCAGCGAGGTCTTGGCGTGCTACTTACGGACCTGCGGGTATCCTACTAGAAACATCAATGCTGGTTGGTTAATCAAATGTCTGACGTCATAGGGCCAAAAGCCGGCCATATGACATCTAACTCGACCTCACATTACAACTTATCAGATCTTCATGTAGTAGAGTCCATCAAAAGTATAAAAAACGAAACGAAATATAGATCTGTATTTTAATCAGATTGATGTATCTCAGAATATAGAATGTTTTTGGTAACAAATATTTTTTTCTTGGTCGTTTTCAATCAGCGTTGATGTGTTTTTTATCGCAACTGTCCAGAAGATTTATTTGTATATTGCAAACTAAAACTTCATGACTTTACAATTCCCGAGTTATCGACATAAAAAACGATTTAAAATATGTCATTTGTTATAGTTTTCCATTGAACTCTGTTCTTCGTGCCGAAAGCATCATGCAAATAGTTAATTTAACATAAACCAGTTAATTCCAAATTTCTACTTTCTTGACTCGGTTCTTTGGACGAAGACGGATAGTTTTATTAGGGTTTTGTTTCAATCACGGTATTGTTTGTTCTTCAACACAGGAGCACTGATATTTAACTGTTGCAACCCTTGTGTGTTCGTTAAAGGAGCTAAATCGCTCATATTTTGGACGTAGAAATCGATACAAATGGGTCGCAACGCAAATAATACTGTATTATGAATGTATATAAACTGATTTACATTCAGTCGTTTCCGTTTTACTCTAATTTAAAATCAGTTATGTTCGGCAAAGCACGCCAGAATTCTCAATGGAATGGCAATTTCTAGCGTCTGGTTATTCCAGTCTACACTGATAGTATTTATTGCGCGTGCTCTCCAGATAAGAATATGCGATCACCGTTTCATAAGACTTTTTGAAAATTGCGCTGAAACGCATTATGGTACACGATGTTTATTTGGTCTTAAATATTTGAAATCAGAAGTCCATCTTTTCCCGGTGAGATCACAACATGTTGATTTAAATTAACAAATAATTTGTGTTTTCAATGTCGAGGACTTTGGATGATATTGAGTTAGAGACTTAGCTGGTTTAATAAAGCCATTTTATAATGGATGAGTTTATAAATTAAAAGTTTTTTCTCATTAATTAAATCTCTCTCTAAACTGCTTTACCATCATGTAATTTCAATGGAGGTCACGTGAATATGACTAAAAGGGGGGATAATTTACATGTGGCGCGCGAGATGAGGAACAAGAGAAGAGCTCCACGACCTGCAGGCTATAACATGATACCTTTCAATGCATGCAGGTCCTTCTTGCTAAAATGCATTGGGCATGGAAATAGATATTTGGACAGCAGGTAAAAAGACCGATAGACGTCTGTTGTTTTGTGTATTACAAGGGAGCTTTAGTGAAAAGGTGGCCATTGTTTTTATAGAGATCACGTGTTTGTAGAATTAATGACGTATAACCAGCATTCCCGCGTTTTTCTACGTCATTTATTTAGATGTATCTAAAAGGACAGATATTAAAGAACACTAATATTTATGACTCTACGTCTGCATCTTTTGTCGTTGTTTTCATTTCCTTCCCACTGTCTAGCCGCATGTCCCGCATGCGTATCGCGTGTATTTGTACTATTGTCGCCCCTGTTCGACATTTATTGCGAGTAATGAAACCCGGGCCTTTGTTTGATCTTTCTAATTTACAATCCCAAAACTTACAACAGTATTTTTATGACTTCCAGATTCTACAACAAACTATATGTCACAATTGTGGAATACAGAGCCGCAGCGGCTCAAATCTTATTTTAAAAATTCAGATGCTATTTTCGTTTGATGTGATTGTATGAAATTCAGATGGAATGTTACAGCAATAATAATAGCAGGATTTTTATGGCTTCCAGAATTGAAATGCATCAAAAAGTTTTAGCGACTCGTATCTGATTTTAAAAACTCAGATATTTTCGTTTCGTTTAATTTGATGGCCATTCCAATAAAGAGAGACAGAAGAATGGAGTTTAACGACCAACTAGGTAATTTTGAGACTAACATATGGTTCACTTTTATTTACATAATTCGCTTGCGCGTAGGGGTTTTTTTAGCAGTGGGAGGAAATCGGAGAATCTGGAGAAACCAACGAGGCTGGACAGGCGACCCTACTCCTTGTCACATACAAATCGGGGAATCGAAACCATGCCACCTGTCTCAATGGCAGGCCTTATGATAATCGATCACTCACCCCCTGCCACCCCCAACCCCCTATTACAAGAACAACCGGATCGGTATCCAAATCTTACCCGATGCATCTTTAAACCAACTAAAGGGGGGGGGGGGGCTGAATGGTTAGCACGTGAGTGCTGTATCATAAAGCCTGTCACTGAGTCAACTGGCGTGGTTTCGAATCCTCGGTTGTACGTGACAAGGAGTAGGGGCGCCTGTCCAGTCTCGTGGGTTTTCTCAGGCCCCTCCGGTTTCCTCCCACTGCTAAAGACCCCTACGTGCAAGCGAATTATTGAAATAAAATCAAACCATATGTTAGTCCCGTAATTACCTAGTTTTTGTCGAGTGGACGTTAACCCCCATTTCCCTCCCTTCCCCTTTAAACCAAATATGGCTGTGTTTATATAAGTATAAGGGGAAAGTGTAATCGATGCCAATTTTCCTAATACAATATATGTTTCCTGCTTATTACCCCTACTAATTCCTTCCCGCTGAAAGATGATACCCCAATTACAAAAATTACAGATTGAAAAACACAATTATTAGTTTGATTACAACCGGATTCGAATAACAAAAGAGATGAAATTTGTACGTTCACTACATAGTTTGATATTTGGAGTGGCCTTTATACGATTCGTTTTATAGCCTCGATCAATGTAGTTACGACAAAAAAGTAATTATTTGTACGTCTGTGAAATAAAATTGTCACAATATATGGCAAGCTATTACTGTCAGGCCTGCAGGCCTTTCATTTCAATAATTATGATTTGTCTCGCATGTCTTCACGTACCGTTCCGTCTCGTTCGTTTCGTCACCAATTTATCCCAGGGTGCCAAATAGAAGATTTTAACATTTAAAGAATTTTACAGTCTTAGTGTGCATTTATTTATTTAATTTTTTCCAAGGGAATGAAAATAAGTTTTCGCTGTTTCCAACGGCAATGCTACGGTTGGTATAGCTTTGTATGTGTCTAAACAGCCCTACACCCCTCACTCGACCACCTAAAATAACAAGAGACATAAATGGGATTTAATAACGTTCACTCGACACAAGAGAGAGATAGAGAGAGAGGGGGCGGGGGGTAACGTCTACTCGACACAAACTAGGTAATTCGGGACTAACCAATGGTACACATTTATTTCACTAGTTAGCTTGTGCGTAGGGTTTTTTAGCAGGGGGAAGAAACCTGAGAAAAACCCACGTGGTTGGACAGGCAACCCAAATCCTTATATATCTTCGGCTTTCTTGGAAAAATTTTTAAATGGGGAATTTTTCCTTTGTTTGAATTAATATCAATCTCCGTGCATCATGTTTTTGATACTGACTACGAACATTAGAATATATTCCTTTTTAAATATTATGGTGGCCACGTGTGTTCGTGGCACGTGTATTTAGCAGCATGCGCACGCTACATTCTGAGCACCTGCAAACTTTAGCAATAACCACGTGATCAATAGTGTGCGTGTCGATGACATAATCCGGGTCGTGACGCACGTTCGTTTGCTAGTTGTATGTTTTCCGAAGCAATTATCTAGCAATTTAACATTAACTAAAATCTCGAAATTGTCTCCTTGAATTTAAACAACGACACAAGATGTTTAAACCTTCCATTATTTTTCTTGAAGTGAAAAAAGAAATTATTTTCTCTCGCTTCAAGTCAAATGTAAATACCTTGTTACGTCTTTCTCGTCCGCCATTGTTTGTTCACCATTTTGCTGGTGTAAAGACGAAGATGAATAGAATGAATGAAATAAATTATGAATTTTAATTTAAAATATGAAATGGGTTTGAGAATATAAATTAGAACGTGTGGTTTATCGTTTTTTGGATATTTGTTACATCTCTGTTGGTAAACACACCTTTACATAGTAAATCATAAAGGGGGGATTGTTTTCAGCCGATGTTTAAAATAAAATCTTGAATCAGTAACACTTTTACAATTTTTTTTTTTTTTGAGATTTCAGATTTCGCGAGAAAGGATCCAATAATACGTTTCCAAAAATATCTTTAATATCGAAAACTCTTTCCGAAACATTATTAAAATCCGATAATGACACATTCAATTTTTAATGAAATGTTTGAATCGGTATCATTGGGAGTCGAAAGGCGTCTGTCTGTTCTCCAATCCAGTTTCTGTGATTAAATATTGTTTAGGAAATCGGTATCACTTTTACAATTGGTTTTCCGGAGATTTAAGTTTTCGTGAGAAAAAATCTGACAACATGTTTCTAAAAATATGTCATTGTTTAAAATTGTAACACTCCCTAAAACATTAATTAAAGTTAAATACTAGCACTGTGAACTATTATAGTAACACCGTATCGTTATTGTTGTACTTTAATTTTTTTTATAAATTTAATTATAATGCCAGGTTTCTTGCTTTCTAAGCTGATGTTATTTTGTTCCGTTTTTATAGTTCAAAATTTCTGGTCTTTTTTTCTTTGCCTCGTGAATTGGAGGTCATCAAATATATATTTTGAAAAAGACCGAATCAGACCGCTTACCTTTTTTAATATTCCGTCTTTGTTCGCCCAGTCCGTGCAAAAAATAATAAGTCTAGCCCCATTTTATTTCGTTTCGTTTCTTTTCTTGATTATTTCAAAAATTCCATTATTTTATAATCAGTGAGTGAGTGACGGTTTTAACAGATTTACACCCAAGAAACATTTATATGGAATACATATGTATACCGAACAGTAATTATAGTTCGTATACATGTCTATTGTGTTATATTTATTTTTGTATATTCAAATTGTGTTTTTTCATTTAGTCTTTGTCAAATAAGAGCCAAAATCTGACAGATTACAGGATTTAGAGGATTTAAATTTCACGCTGTACAAATTTTTAATGATTTATCAAACGGTAATGGAAAACCTCAAACTCTTAGTGGCCCGAGCCTCGGATTTCCAATAACGTTATATTTGTTTTTTTTTTTTTTTTTTGTTTTGTCATTTTTAAATATACATGTAATGTTATCCAAAATAATGTTCATTTTATTTCTTTTGCGAGAGTGATAAAGTGGTTTACAAAAAATCATATTAAATATAAATTTAAAAAATTAATACAAACAAAAACCCAAGTAATTCTTTAGGAAACTTTCTAATAATGCATCAAAACAACAATCTATTGTTTTTCACTTTAACGATTCATTTTTTTAACTGGCATAATAGTTTTATATACATTTATTTTAATCATACTTTATGATTTTTCAAACACTTGTTTTTTTTTTATCTGTTGTGTTATCTATCGACTAGAAAAATAAACTTTAACTAAAATATCAAGAGAATAAAATTGAAGCATTTTGCACGAAGATAATAATTATAAGGAGCAACAATAATCGCCGCTATTATAAATCGACTAATACAAGCGGAGATAATTTCTCTGTGTTATTTCCTCTCGACTTTGTCGACTTTGCATCGATTTGTCGCTCGAATTCTCCTCGGGGTTCTTCAAATAGCCTTCAATATTATCAACTAGGCTTTACACAGACTTCGCAACTCATGGCTAAACACCATGTTCGCTGTACTAACATCTCTCACATCGTTATGGCTCTACGACCAATCAAGTGGGCGGTGCTAACGGTGGGCGTGGTTTAGAGAATATGATTGGTTGGTTTCTAGATCGCTTTATAATGGCCTCTTCCCAAATCTGTACACGCCCCCCAGCTCGGTTAAATACGTGTGGTTTTTAATCATATTAGTGTGATAATGGAAAGGACTTTGTTTTGTAATTTGTTTGTAATTTAAATATTGTATACTTTAAATATTGTTAGTTTTGTGGAAACCAGTCAACAAAAATTAATTCGAACAGAGTTTGTGTTTTAAAATTACGTGAAACAGTTTAACTGTTTCTATTTCTTTATAATTATGTCAATGGGGTGGTTTTAAAACAAACAATCTCTTACAGTTATGTAATGTGATATGCACAGGGAGTTATTTTGTTTTGTTTTTTTAAATTTTCAATATATTGTTTATCGCGTCAGATGGACAATAAGTGATTTTGAAATATTTAATGCCGGACGGAGGTGAACGCGTTGACTTGTACATCATTATATAGTATCATACATTATTTGTATATAAAAATTACAAAAAATATTATAAATATGAGAGAGAGAGGGAGAGAGAGAGAGTGAGAGAGACGGGGAGAGATGGGTCTTAACATCCACTCGACACAAACTAGGTCATTTCGGAAATAAAGCAGTGGGAGGAGACCGGAGGACCCAGAGAAAACCCACGATGTTTGACAGGCGACCCTACTCCTTGTTACGTGCACGTCGATGACAGACCTTCTGATACTGTGCGCACGCGCTAAAATATAAAAAAATATAATAAATTGTTTGAGACATGTGGTTCCGTTTTGTTTTGGCTTGGGGGAATATTTGAGTTTTAACTTCATTTGACTTTATACGCTTTATTTGGTTGTTGCATTTTGGTTGTTTGGCGTTTTAATGGATCGGAGCAGGGAGAAGAGAAGGTCGGAGCACAAATAAAATTCTTCGTTTGTACCTGAAACTTTTGTTCTTACAAATTACATTATCAAAATGATATTGTCGATTATTGAAGCTCTTGTTGGCTTTATTCCACGGAAGACACATTCCTACAAATCGTGGAAACCTTACAGAACTACATCGTTCAAACAACTGTTTACATTGTCATTAAATTGAATGGGGTTTAACGTGCTCGTGGATCTTGAAATCGGATTGCGGATCTTGAAATCGGATTTTGGATCTTGAAATTGGATTTTAGATCTTGATTACATTATGGGTGGGTCCAGTCTTGGTGATTGTCCATTTTAAGTATAACTTATAAAGGCTGAATGGAAAAAGGGTTGATTTTCTTTCTACAGATTCATTTGTCAGAATATATTGTAGTTTTTCAGTTGTTTATAAATACTGGTCGGTTCTAAACAATTCTTTTTTGGTAGGTGGAGTGTGGATGGGCGAATGGTTAGCACGATCCCTTGACAGTTGGAATTCGATATAAGAGTAGGCTGTAATGCCGCTGTCTGGGCAAACTTTCCCTCATAGCACACTTTAT
Organism: Patella ulyssiponensis; assembly: GCA_963678685.1. NCBI lineage: Eukaryota > Metazoa > Mollusca > Gastropoda > Patellidae > Patella > Patella ulyssiponensis. Next base: position 76,409,207 of record OY783230.1, read on the forward strand.
GGCGTATGCCCGTCTTCATTAGCCCAGTCGGAGTAGGACGTTAAACCCCATTTCAGTTCATTTCATTGCTACGGTGATTTGAGGAAGCGGAAAACACGAGATATATAACGGACTGACGGAACGAGCGATGCCAACAAATACACGGTCGAATTTCAGCTGTAAGATAATTCCGCACTCTAATTAAAATACAAATTTTATTTCGTTCCGTTTTTTATACTTTCGATGGCCTATACTAACTAATGTAGTAAAGACAAGTAAAACGAAATTTTGATCTATAAAAAACGAAACGAAATAGGATTTGTGTTTTAACCAGATTGCTAATTCCGTTGGAATACAATTACTGCTTATTACTGAGCGACGTTTCGACTAGGCTTCTCTAGTCGTTATCAAGCAATGATAAAATGTATTGTTATGTACATGTATATATTGACTTGTCTTATTTTTTAGATTTTATCATTGCTTGATAACGACTAGAGAAGCCTAGTCGAAACGTCGCTCAGTAATAAGCAGTAATTGTATTCCATAGAATTGTGACCTGTATACTCCAGTTCAATTACTAAATGCCATTGAAACAGTTTGCTAATTCCGTTGAAGACAAACCATTGCTAAAGGAGACTGTGAGAGGATATCTGACAATTCAAAAAAAAAAATGGCTGTCACTAGATAAGAGAAATCGAGAAAAAATGAAAGAAAAGGCCCGTACATTCCCATGTTTTTACTCAATATGGTAATGCAGGGATGTTTTCTACTTTTTCGTTTTCGGCCAACGCAGGGATCGATAAGGGACCTAGGTTAGCGAGCCAACGTCTTACTCACTGAGTCACCGCGACTCCCGTTTTATAACCTAAAGAAAACCTGACAAGGATATCGATTTACCGAAGGCATAAAAATTATAGGTAAAATAACCTTAGAAATTCTCAGTTATTAAATGTTTTTATGGGAAACTGTTGCTAATAAGGCTAAGAAACGATCATTTAAAAACACAGAAAATGAAGTAACTTTAGCCAATTAAATCTTTTCAGCTCGTGGGGTCAGCACGGAGTAGACAACTGACGGAGTAGATGTCTTAAGTATGACGCCATCGGCTTATCGGAACTCCCAAGTGTATTCGTAAACATTCGTATTTTTCGACAAGGATAATGTAACATTTACAATTATTGATATGCGCGTGCGAGGGTTACACGACAAGAGGTTAGTTCACTCTAATAATGATTAATAGTAGTAGGCTGGAAGATCAAACATACATATAGTCCCTGTCACAAGTGATCTAATTAGTCTTGCTGAATTAGTGAAGAGATTTCCGTTGCAGCAAGTATCTGTGACCAAACAATTATTCTAGCAATCCTCCACGGACAGAGCATCTGTGGCCATTTAATACTCGGTCACTTGAGTCGTAATTAAGCTCGTTCTACAATAGTCGCGATCAACCAGGTCTTTTTAGATACGTATTCGAGACCCACCGTCCTGCAGTTCAAGACTATTGTTAGTCTGATATTTATTTTAACCAGACGATGAACTCCATAATCTAGACCACTTACCACAGCCTTTAGGGCCACGCGAATAAAATTTTCTTGCTTCCTCCCGTGGAAGAGCTCCAGAATGACCCTTGTTGATTCCCGATAATTTTTCTAAAGCTTGTCTTTCCTAAAGGCACTGCTAGGATATGTTGAAGAAATTGGGGGTTAAACGTTTGGACACATTAATAATTGCTTTTGAATTTCTTACCAAATTACCGGAAAGAACCCCGCTATAGCCCAAACTCGACATCATGGAAATTGGTTTCACATTTCCCGAGGAAAACTAACTATATCTTAACATACAGAAGTAGGCGAATCTGCTTGCAAGTAAACATCTTTGGCCAGACTGCCCTGTTCGGTATGTGTTGCTCTCTAAAACCATATTTGGTAAGTGCCTTGTTGTTATGACTATATCCAAAGTTCGCCGAGTTCTTTTCCAGCAGGGGTTTGGATAGCCTAGTTCGTGTCGAGTGGACGCCCCCCCCCCCCTCCACTTCTCTCTTTCTCCCAGCAGGTTAAATGGAAGTGAGCTTGATAGCACCACGGACCCTATTACAAGGTCCACGATATCGCAGAGAAAAATATTCTGTCGTCTGGTGATTAAAATATCAACCGGAAATGACGTTACTCCCTGCCTACCTATACATTGTAACTCATTCGTTGCAATTTTTAAACTCATCTCCGCGCCTATGTTAATCATTCCAATCTTTTAGATAAACCAACAAAACACCTTTGTTCTTAAATTTGAAGGAAATGGATTAAGACTATTTGGTGCATTGCGACTCTGATAGCATTGCGATTGAACTATACAAGTTAACACTGCGACTTTAACTTTAACTATATGTAAATTAGCATTGCGATGTTAACTATGTTTATCAAGCATTGTGATATTAAATATGTTTTCCTAGCATTGCGACTTTAACTATTGCAAATACGACTTATTGGTCAATCTAAATCAACATTGATGCTGTGATCTAACTTTGAAAAGATGGGCTTCTCGTATCCAATATTCAAGACACAAGCGGCATTTTAAAATCGGCACACGAATCGCGTGCTAGAATGTTTTCGAGTGCCGTTTGTATGAACGGGTCTAAACATGCCCCACATTACCGTGTAGACGGGAATAACCAGACGCCAAAGAGTGCCATTCAACTTGAGATCTTTGCGTATTCCGCCGAACATAATTGATTCTAAATTACAGTAAAAACAGAAACGACTGAAATGTAAATCTGTTTAAATACATTCATATTACATTATTATATGCGCTGCGAACCATAATATGTGTCCATTTCTAGGCGTCAAAGAAAGGCGATTCAGCTCCTTTAAATAAGCCTAACCCATTTGAGTACATTTCTAGGTGCCAAAGAATAGCGATTGAGCTTTAACGTGATTTAAAGAGATATAACTTTTCGTGAATGACCCAGGGTCTGTTTTTAATTTGGTCTAAACATAATGACGTGATGAGAGCGTGTGTTTCACAACCATTAAAGCTGCCCCATAAAAGATATCTCAATAAATATATGTTATGTTCAATGTCGTCAAATTATGTAATGACTGATGAGGATAATAACGCACCACTATTCTAATTACACGGTACAGTGAACACACTCGTTCCGCCCTTTGATGCTACCAGAGGAAAAGGGTTTTCTGGCCGTTAGCATACGTCATGTCTTGTTCCGGTTCACACCCAATTTACTCTATATATGGTCTCCAGAATCAGGAAACACACTTAATGGTGGTTGTGAATGCGGCTACCTGGGGCATCCCCAACGTACCTGCTGCACAAGTTTAAACAGGAAATGCTACCAGAATTCACCAACTATTTCCCGCCAACATTTTCTCAGCGTGCCCGAAGGTCATGACGTCATGCAATGGCGGTCATTGTTGCCAAGCAGAGGAGCGTAGTATTGGTAGTGACACTAACTAGCGGAGCGAACGTGGCCCCTGGCAATTTCTATTTTGAAGAACTATTCATGACATAGTTTGCAAACAATTTACTCACCAAAAATAACCGGGGACTGAATCTTGATGGTTTAATGATACGACGATCTGATAGGGTGATGGTTAGCTGCCGTGAACTATGGAACCCCTGCAGGGAAAACACCTCTCTGACTATAATAATAGAGCAAGCTTGTCTACCGTTCTTTACGAGAAACTTAATGAATTGGAAGAAGTATTTGTATAGATGAACTAAAGATTGCTGTATAGCTTATTAAAGGTCCTCAATTCCTTATCTAAGTTTTTTTGTCCCAAAACAAACAGGGAGTTTAGATTTCTAAAGGTCTAAACATTTACACTAAATAATTTACGTTGTTGACTTGATGGGCTTTTGTTGCCATGTTTTTTTGTTATGTTTCACCCCTAGAAAGAAGAATTGTGGAGCCATGATTTGTCAAGTGGTTAAATTACTATTAAATTATATTAGGTTTATCGTAAACCGACGCCAGACCGCAGACGTGTCGCACCCAATGAAAAAAAAATAACAAATAAACATAAAATGACTGCATTTTTATTTAAAATTTAATTCGTTACTTGGCTCTCAAGGGTGTGTGTGAAACTTAATTTTATGAAAGCGAATATTTAGAACACGTTGATGAGCTTATTGAAGACTGTGACCTAGAACAAAATAATTATTCAGCTGATCTTATTGATGTTCTCGACGTGAATCATTTCGATGCAAGAGTATTTCTTTTTAAATTAATTTTGTGACCGAAACGTCATACATTGTTTGTTACTGTATTCATCTTGTAGGTACGTATCGTGCCCGTCTTTACTAGCACAATCGGTGCAGAACCCCATTTCGTTTCATTTTACGGTACTCCTATCTTAGCATAGATAATTGAATACGGGTGCCGATCTTTGAAACATACTCATAGGCGTAGGAGCAGGGGGGGCATTTGCCCCCCCAGAAATTTATTTTCGGGCAATGAAAAATTCGATGACCTTTTTTTTCTATTAATGTTTAGAGAAAAAATATAACTAACTTATTTCTATGAGATCCACGATGCCCGAAAAGTATTTTCTCGTCTTTTTCTTGTCCACTGCATGCCCGAAAATATGCCCGAAGCTCTCTTATGATAGGTATGCCCGAAAAAACGGTATTGCCCGAAAAACGGGCATCGGGCCGGAAAACGGCAGAGGAAACGAGCCAAATGAAATACAGCTAGGAAACAGCCAGTTGCCAGGGTGGATTCACCCGTTTTCGGACGTCATGTTTGCTGGACGTCATGGCCGCGCCTCTCACTTTTTCTAAAAAGACTATTGGACTACTTGAGAAACTGTACGAAATTGTGAACATTCTGCCGTATGGACGTGCCTCTCATATTTCTAAAATGTTTTACTTTTGTTCCTGAGTCCTGATTTGTACGATCAATTTGGTGAGGCGATGATCTCTGAATATCAAAATATTGTTTAATTTTTTAGAATTATATTGATTTATATTATATTATATTGATTATATATAATCAATATAATATACTATATATTGACCATATTGATTTCGATATATATATACTATATTAATTATATTATATTGATTTCGGGCAATTTTCTCTTATGACCCCCTGAATTACTTTGAGCTCCTACGCCTATGAACATACTATACACACATTTTCATTGTCTTAATGTACATAGAAGTGTTCTGAATATTAAAAAATACATTAGGTAAATCATTTAAAGTTACATTATGGGAGATAAGATAAAGAGATGGTAGTTATCACTATAACAGTTACAAACTATATAGTGTATAAGAAATTTGCTGAAAATTTCAGTCAAATTGATCAACACTGAACCGCGATCTTATCGATTGAATTTTGGGCCTAGCTTCGATCATCATTACAAAAGTCGGTACGATAAAAAATACATAGTCTGGAGAGTTGATTATGGTATGCATAAGTTAATTAATGTCTAATTAATAATTTAGATAAAATTTCGGGGCTAAAGAAAGACCTGCAATATGCAGATTTAGTTCTAACATACTGTATGTTTAAAAAGCTCCTTTTGTATTTCAAGTTTTTAAATTGGCGTCCTCTAGGAGAACTCAACCAAAGGCATCACAAGCACAGCGTTAAATTGATGCAGACCATCGTGTAGTAAATGTTTTCATCAACCCAATATGGTGTCGTAAATTATGTTATGATCGCTAGGGGGCGATATTGTCCTTACAACTCTTTTCTTCATGAGGCGCAATTAGGATCTAATTTGTTGTGATTTCGAGCGATATACAGATAAGACGGTGAATACACAAAGCGACGTCAAGCATTCTAGCGGAGACCTGATCGACATGCCAATATTCTACACCTATAGGCAACAAACCAGCTCCAATTTAAAACATCAATTTCTTCTTACAATATCGGTGAGGCTTGACGAAACGAAACTATGGTCTAGAATAAATAGAGATACTATAAATTCACGTCTAAACATCTGTACATAAAAGAAAATAAAAGCGAAAGTAGTAATTTTGAAATTGTTTATATTGATTAGAATAATGTTAAAAGGGCGTATTGCCCCATTGTTTGGAACGTTGAAGTAGACGAAAGTGGTTCTAAAAACAAATATTAATGTAATATGAAAGTATTAAAGTGATTTGTATTCAATACTTGAATAAAAATATTGTCATTTCTAATCGTTTTATGTTCGGTGAAGTACGTGAACAGTTCAAATCTACACGTTTTTTTTTAAATTATTATTTAGTCATTTGTGAATCAGTCTTTACTAATTACTTTCACATTATAAACACAAAAAAACATATTATGGAACACAATTACTATTTTAATTAAAGCGACGTTTCGTTGAGGATTCTCTCAAAATTTTTCAAGCGAATGAACACGTTGAGAGAATCCTCGTCGCTTTAATTGAAATAGTAATTGTGTTCCATAATATGTTTTTTGTATTTATTACGAATGTCAATTGCTAAATTCCGTTCAAAGAAGACACTTTCACATTGTGTTGTAGGGTATGTTTTTATTTGTTCATTACAAAATGGCGCCGAAATCATAGGGTACACGACTGTCTGTGTTTTAAATATTGGATATTAGGATCCTATATTTTCACGGCAAGATAACAACATCAGTATTGATCAATATTGAATTCTCTGTTGCTGTTTTTGGTTTAGAATATTATGGAGAGAGAGAGAGAGAGAGAGAGAGAGAGAAGGATGTGGTTTAATGTCCACTTGAAACAAACTAGGTCATTTCGGATGTAACATATGGTTCAATTATATTTCAATGATTCGCTTGCGCATAGGGGTCGTTACCAGTGAGATGATGGTCGAGCGAATTCAACAATATCACCAACAAACATCAATACTATAGATTTACTAGAGACCCTAGTGGTTATATCACGTGATGTAATATGTCACGTGGTGTAATATGTAGGTATCTACAGTATGTATATACAATGTCATGCTTACTCGAGCAGATAATCAGCCTGACAAGTAGAAAGTAATTGACGATAAACTGTTTGGTTACCATGATTGACAGGGGGAGAGGCTGTATAATTATCCTCTATATAAGAAGTCTAGGGTTTCTGTGTATATTTGTATCTTTTCTTGTTTATTCTTACAGTTGGCTGCACGTGAGGTTATGTTACATACATATTAGATAACCATTTATATCAAATTGTCACTTTCTGAAATGAAATGGGGTTTAACGTCTTACTGTTCTGCAACGACTGAGCTAACGAAGACGGGCATACGGCATACATGCAGTGTGCTACAGCCTACTCTCGTTCGAAAGTCGAGTTCCAAGGGTTCTTTGCGTACAAGCTAATGTGTACAGGAGACCTCAATATTTCGTCCCAGAACAGTAGGACGTTATGAACTCATTGTTTTAGAGTCAATTATGTCACACAACCCAACAGACATCCGCTGAACATCCATTTAACGTCTTTCATTTTTCAGCACTGACTGGGATAAAGACGATAGATATACCCCATGCCTTGCGATATTGGCTCCAATGCCGATTTACAATAATCAGGGATTTTGAACGTACTAACAATGGTATTCACGGCTCGGTTTTGTGTCTCATCCTTACGACTAGGCACGTTCCTGGAAGCACCAACACCACCGGACATTCCAAGGGCACTTTCTTCCAACATCAGGATCGAACCGGGTTCATTCTGGTTAGTCAACCGACCTCGTACTCACCAGAATTAATAAGATAGCTAACTGTTTATTTATACAGTTGGCCACAAGTGATATCATTTTGCCTACAGAGATTGCTACAATGGATACTTTCTTGATTCGGTGTTAAGTTATGATAGTCTGTATACTCGAGTTTCAGTTTCAACGGTATCAATTTTCGGGATGTATCTGTCTAAAATAACACAAATTTATCGAATATTAAAATTTCTAAAATATATATTTACCAGTAACCTTGTGTGAGAAATCGTGATTTAAGAATATGTTGAATTTCTAATGCCGTTAAAACACACCGAGAAGAAAATTGGATACATAACGTCGCCTTGTGGTATCTCCCCAAGAAAACTGGATGCATAACGTCGCCTTGCAGTATTCCTCAAGAAAACTGGATGCATAACGTCGACACGGTATTCCCCAAGAAAACTGGATGCATAACGTCGCCTTGCGGTATTCCTCAAGAAAACTGGATGCATAACGTCGCCGCGGTATTCCCCAAGAAAACTGGATGCATAACGTCGCCTTGCGGTATTCCCCAAGAAAACTGGATGCATAATGCCGCCTTGCGGTATTCCCCGAAAAAATTAAATGCATAAAGTCGCCTTGGCATTCAGTAATTGTTCCTCAATGATCATTGTTAATGGAAGCGATTTTACATAAGCAGCAGTGTTTTTTATTGTATCCATATATAGCATGCTGAATATATCTGTAACTCGCTAAGAAATAAAATAATATTGTTTAAACCAACTGGGCTACCAACGAAATACATTAATTGAAATCACAATATATTTATACATAAAATCAAGTACCACAGTTAGCACTATTAAAATTAAATAACAATATTTTATGTACATCAAATATTTAAAATAAAACATGAACAAATCAAATATACATGTATATATAAATTAAGACGTTGTATACAAAATGCTTCGCCTTTTAAAAAAAAGGGTCTAACGCTTTATACAATAAAGACCGGGTTGAGCAACATACCTTATTGGAATGAAATATTGTTAAAATGTTTTTTTATTTGTTTTAACTTATTGAAATGAAATATTGTTTAAAATGTATTTCATTTAAAGTTCTTATTTTGTTTTATTGGTTAATAATGCAGCTTAAAATGTTGCTCCATAGCATATTATTTATTTGATATTTTTGATTAAAAGTTTCTTTCGGATAACATTACTGTCGCCCTGTTTCGGAAAATTATTACTTAATAATGTGTATAAATGTTTCATCTCGATAATTTGATCTCACTGTTTTATATTAACAGTTCTTCGGAGCGGATTCTCCATAACATATGATTCATTTTATTTTTTAAATAAAAATTGTGTTTGTATAAATGCTTCATGGCACATAATTTATTGCGTTATTTTCAATAGAATTTTCTTTTGGATAAATGTGTAATAACATATAATTATTTTACTTGTTTTTGTTTAATAATTAATAGTTTCGTCTCAATAAAAGTTCCATAACATAATGATTTTGATTTATTAAATATAAATGTCTTCTTGGAACACCAAACATTACCCGCTCCCGAAACTCCCATAATTATTTATTGTATTAATAAGTTTCGTCTGGATACATCAAAAATTACCCCCTCCCCCAACCTCCCCCCTCAAGAAATAATAAATAAATAAGGAGACACCTTGGCTGTGGATCCCTTGGGAAAATTAAAACTAACATTATACATTAATTTAATCATATGGCAGCAGATGACATTTTTAACCATAATAGCTTTTGGGGTGTACAGATCACATATTTAAAACTTAAACAAAACGGAACATGTGTGATCCCGTGCAGTTAATTATCCGTTCCATTATCCGCGGGATGTTCGTTCGACTGGACACGTCGTAACGTTTTAACGTTAAACCTTGGCCAACCTACAAGCTAGTGATATACTGCTGGCGAGAAAACAATAAGCACTAACTAGAATTAATTATTGGGATATTTAACTTAATTATAGACGTTTATGCTAGTCGATTGCCTATGATTATCCTCTCTTGGAGATCAGTGTGGAATCAAGCATGCGTAATGATCCTATCAAGCTGCATGTCCGCTCCTATCTGACGTGACAGTCTCTACTTCTGTTGAAAGTAGCGCCCCCTAGTGTGAGAATCAAAGATACACCAATATGTGATGTTGTGGGGTATAATCACGTACCGTTTGGTTACACACTAAAACAACGGGGATTCTGTCTACGCTCCATAATACGCCTAACCAACACGCTAAGAAGGCACGCAACAGCTCAAAATCGCGTTACACCAACAAAAACTTCAATGAAGCCTAGTTATAGCTTCGCCGTTGCGGGGTTTCAAGGTGTTTTGTCCGGCTGTCTCTTACGTCATTAGGGGGCGTAAACGGAAACCTAACAAGCTCTTGACCACTAGCAACTTGCGGATATCATTATTTGTGGCTGGATAAATTAGGTTTCTCGAGCTACGGACCATCGGAGCAGAAAGGACATACAAGAACGACAATCGCGCCAATGTCAAGAGCGAAAGGACAAGCAAAATTTGTTATTCCAACTGTGAGAGTAATGATAGGCCAAACATTATATTCGTGTTATTTTAACATGGGTTGTTTAACTAACAGCGACCTGTCAACTTTAAACTTAGGCCTATTTGTATGTCACAGCAGGGTTTGTATATAGATGATCATTACACGTAGCAAGGGGCTGGTAGGGTTCTATAGGGGCTGAGGGCACACCGTGAGAAGCGTCTGAAGGTCATTAAAGGGATATGACGTCAATTGAAATACAGCATCCCTGTAATATAATCCGAAAAATATATATTATGTATTTTAAACTTAAAGCCGCAATGCATCAGTGTACTTTTATTTTTTAATGTGCATGGACTGAAATTCACATTGTTTTTTATTCAGGAAAATCATTAAAATCGACCAATTCAAATTTCGTCAATTGAAATACTAAATTCATTTTATAATCCCCCCAAAATATCAAACTATATTGAACCAGTCTACGGGTTAATGTGTATGGACTGACATTTTACATCGGTCTTTTATTTGGGAATAATATTGACATCGGTCAGTCCTAACGCACGTTGTGTTAATTTGAAGTTTACACTATTAATTTAACCCACCATCTAATTCCTTTTGAAGTAAGTTTAAATCATACTTTTATTTAAATAATCCACAAAGTCCACCGTTTTGTAATCACAACATACTGACCCTAAGATTATTGGTAAGTTTAAACGTAGGATTTTTCTATATGTTTATTTACGGATTTTTTTTTTTTTGGGGGGGGGGGGGGGGTATAATCTCTTTCTCACAAATTACGTGTGTTACCGACAGACATCAATAGGATTAGATAGAAGCTTCAAACACTTAGTCTAGCCCGTTCAATAAATCAAACTTTTGAAAAAATTAAATTCATTTTCTATCCGCGGTGTTGGTTAGCCTACCCACTCAGTTCCGCGGGGTTTCCGGTTGGACCCATTTGTAGAAATTTTCCGATTATCCCTTAACACTGTTAAGAACTGTTAAAAAAAGTAAATTCGTCTTTATTTCTTTCTTTTTTGTTTAACTTGAATAATTAAAAGGTTTGAATCAATCTGATTCAAACAAAGATCCTATTTCGTTTCGTTTTTTTAGTTCTAAATTTCGTTTTACATGTCTTCACTACACTTCATGTAGTGGAGGCCATCGGAAGTATAAAAAACGAAACGAAATATTAATCTGATTAGGGTTACATTTTTTCATTTTTCTCTTTTAACATTCTTAATGAAAAATTAAAAAAAACCAATTCACATTCATTTTATTTTTGGTCGTCCATCATAACTTCATCTTTAAAGTTGTTAAGAACTTTTAAAAATTGAAATCGCTTTTGTTTTATATAGAAAATGTTTATGTGGACAGATGTCTAATTGAACGATAGTTGTTGCAAATAACTCTCTTTAAAATCCACCCTCTTAAACATCATTTGGAAATCTAAAAAAAAAACAAAAACAAATTAACTTTTATTTTTTTGGAAAATGTCAATATTTTTATGAACAAATGTCTCTTTAAACGATATCTGTTGTTAGGAGACATATTTAGAATGTTGTATTATGAAGGCAACTACAAGTGTATCATTAACTCTCCATTCATTATTGAAGTTCCAACCAGGTAAATAACATACCTATACGGTATTCCTTTATATATCAAGCGGTAGACAAACAGTAAATTACGAGGAATTGTATGGTAAATGTTGGGTTATCAGCTGTCCGACATTGTATTATATTTGACAACATTCTCAAACACTAATATTACAAACTGTATTGATGTAGGCCTACTTTATAAACACAGTATCAACACGAACAGCGACTTCTTTCATTCTTAAACTTATTTCCTTCTTCAGAGCTAAAATGTAGACGTGTAGAGAAAGAGAGAGAGAGAGAGAGAGAGAGAGAGAGAGAGAGAGAGAGAGCATTTATACACTAAAATATTATGGTTCGATGTTATTTAAATACCCCCCCCCACACACACACACACACACACTCGGGGGTGGGGGTTATTGTATTTCAATAATTCGCTTATCCGTAGGGGTCGTTAGCAATGGTTGGAAAGCCGAGGCCTCGGTGAAAACCCACGAGGTCGGACAGGCGACCATACTCCTTGTCAGTTACAACCGGATACTACGTCCAATACATAAGGAATGATAATGACAGGTTGATTTAATTAAGTTCTTTACATAAGAATGACTTTAGAGAAAGAGAGAGGAATGGAGTTTAACGTCAACTCGACACAACTAGGTCATTTCGGGACCAGCATGGTTTATTTTTATTTCAATAATTCGCGAAGGGGTCTTTAGCAGTGGGAGAAAACCGGAGTACCCGGATAAAACCCACGAGGTTGGGGTTGGGCAGGCGACCATATTCCTTGCCACTTATACATACAACCGGGGATTCGAAACCACGCCAGTTGACTCAATGGCAGACCGTAGGATACAAAACGCTCACGCTACCCATTCGGTCACCCCCCCCCCCCATGAATGAGTAAGCTGGCGGTGTCGTTTAAAATAGTAACTAATAACTTCGGATTTAACAACGACCCTTGCAGTGACCCATTATCAAATGAATAAAGTATAATTTTTACATGTACTATTTTTGAGCAAATTAAAATTCGATCTTAGTTCAAGATGTTGTTAATGTGTATTTGTATCGCATTCATGATTTGCCTATTATGCTTGAACTTTTTGTGTTTATTGGGTAAGTGAGGCTGAGTTTGGTCATTTTATCCACGGAGTAAATTCAAAAAGTGACACCCATAAGCCTGTTACGCGTTGTCGTACCCTTCAAACTGTACTCCTGTATGATTAATTTTAAAATCATAATGAATAAAATAATGTTGTTTAAACAAATAAATTTAGCTTTTGAAAGGGGGGGGGGGGGTAACGTCCTCTTGAAAAAAACTAGGTCATTTTGGGACTAACATATGGTTCAATTTTATTTCAGAAATTCGCTTGCGCGTAGCTGTCTTTAGCAGTGGTGGCGGGGGGGGGGCTGGAGAAAACCCACGGAGATTGGTCTATAATTATATAATTAGGTAAATCGTAACAGGTGTTGTGACCAATAATGTTACGTTTCATTTGTCTCGAACACGCGATACCATTTGTTGATTAGTTTACAACTTTACCTGTATTATTCAATCTCGTGGGTTTTCTCTGGGTACTCCGATTTTCTCCGACTGCTAAAGACCCCTACACTGCTGAGAATTATTGAAATAAAATTGAACCATATGTTAGTCCCGAAATGACCTAGTTAAATCCCATTTCGTTTACCCTTCTCCCCTGAGCGGAAGGGAAACTCTCTCTCTCTCTCTCTCTCTCTCTCTCTCTCTCTCTCTCTCTCCTGTCTTAACCCGGTATACAAGGTGTCGGTCCATTCAATACTGATTCATGCTTTGAATAATTCTGAAACCCGAGCATGGATCACGCCCTGATGCTATCCAACCTTATCCTTAATTGACCTCCAACCTGGCATACGTAAACAGCCGGAAATAACCGAAGTTAAACACGTAAACCGAACCCAGAACGTGTTCCAGACGAACCTTAACACGATTATAAACTACGTGTCGAGTGCAACAGTTGACTAGCGGTAAATAAAACAGTAAATTAATATTAATTTGACAGTATATGAATATTTGTTTGTACAAGAGTAACAGACCGCCATTCTTCTTGTATTTCAATATTTTTGTCCAGATCTTCATTACCTGAACAATATACGACGTTTATTTACAACAAATGATTAATATTTGTCTAGTGTATTGTGAATATTAGTGGGTTATGTTGGTTAATAAGATTCGTGTATTTTAATATACATTGTGATAATGGGACTGTAACAGGCTTGTTATTGTCAATAGACTTCTTATGATTTATTTATCGCTTTAATTTCATCTACAAAATACATTAATTCAAATGCATATTTAGTTTTTACAATGTTAATGAAACCATGTGTGCTTTGTGTTAGTACAACCCAAGTACAATAACTTTACTTTACAAAATGGCGTGGGGCCAATTTTAGTTTATTCAAGGCACACAAAGGGGATTATGTTGTGATACTTTTATACATATTTCTTTTATTATGGATCTTTTGAGTTCATGAGAGAGGGAGAGAGAGGGAGGAGAGGGTGACGTCCACTCGACACAAATTTTATTTCAATAATTCGCTTGCGCGTATGGGTCTTTAGCTGTATGTGTGAGGGGGTGGGTGACCCGGAGAAAACCCAAGAGGTTGGACAGGCGACCATATACCTTGTCACGTACCGCGGGGGAATCGAAACCACGCCAGTTGACTCAATGACAGACCTTATGATACAACGCGCGCACGCTGACCACTCGCCCCCACCTGTTTGAGTTCGTTTTTCATGGTTAATAAGGGAGATATGAAGATATGATAATGGTAATAGGTAGATTGGTAAAAATCGACGTGAATGAAAACATGAAACAAGGATTAACGTCCTTTCTGCACCAACCGGGCTAATAGAAACGAGTTTTAGCCCTGCAGTTTCTTATAAGGTAAATGTTTCCCAGTCAACGGTGCTCACCTACGCGAGAGAGAGAGAAATGGCGTTTAACGTCCACTCGACACAAACTAGGTCATTTTGGGACTAACATATGGTTTCAATTTTATTTCAATAATTCGCTTGCGCGTAGGGGTCTTTAGTCGTGGGAGGAAACTGGAGTGCCCGGAGGAAACCCACGAGGTTGAGAAGGCGCCCCTATTTCCATGCCACATACGCTCACAACAGGGATCGAAACCACAGCCGCAAGCCAGAGGTGACAGGCCAGCTAGAGTTCGAAGCGCGGCACCCTAGACCACTAGGCCATCCCCCCCCCCTGACCTACGCGAGTAACTCACAAGTCTAATGCACGGGTTTACCAAAATTTTACACATGCGACGGGTTATGAGCTAGACTTTAGTAATGAATTTACTGGACTAGAAACACCAAAGTTAGCACATAGTTTCTTATTGATCTATTTGATACATTAAAACAACAAAAGTGTTATACAGGGCTATACTTTAGTTAAAATAAAGAGAACAATTTTGAGTAAATTCTTAACTTAAGCCTGAGAATGCTGTGTGAACTCTAAAATAATTTTTAATTAATAAAAATGTTTTAATTGGCTTTTTGTTGCATATGTGTCCAGTTATATGAAAAGAGACATTTTGTGGTCTGGACCACAACCAAACAAATATTTCGTTTCGTAAACAAAATGTCTGCTTCAATATTATAAATAATATTCTATAAAGCTCGTGAAATCAGATCTCAATTATAAGAATGATGAAGGACTTGTCACCCGCATGTTAGTGACACTCAATTCCCGTGAGATGACACGAGATCTTTTGCCTTGTAACAAGATGGCGACCAAACGATGTGTACGTGTCAACAGAAACCGATCTCGTTTGTTTTTTATTTCTTTTTTTTTTAGAATTCCGCATCCATCTTATTTTTCTACCATGATATCTACGTGATTTGTCTTTTTAACGCATGTTCGAATTTATCTTTACTTAGCGCCTTTAGCGGCCAGATTAAACGATTTGACAGGTCACGTGTCCGCATTGGACGCCTGTCACGACCGCCATTAATTCCTACGATTAAGATACGATGGTCAGCGGCCATCATCGATTTCTTTTATTAAAATGGTGATTTATCATTTTTAAAAAAAACAACAGCGGTCAGTTTAATGAGTAAATTTGGGCGACCTTTAGTGGTTTGTCACTGACCACGTCTAGGTGTCGCGGCCACAGGTGTGGAGCTGCCTAAAGATGCATTTACAGTGATGAATGGGCCACAATCTACTCGAGTGCATTAGTGGAAATGTATCCGTGTAATTAAAAATAGATTATAGGTGATGAGTCGTATCGGATATACACCGAGAACAAAACAAAATACATGTGTACATTATTCTTACATTGATCTCTTATTCGTTACATTCAGATACCAAAATACTATACTCATGCGTCGTCCTTCTAATAGCACTTCCGCCACCGCCTCATTATGGTAATCTAATTTACATAAATTTGAATAATGGTTATTAAAAATGGATATTGCTTTCCGCAATATGTCATTATTTTGTCAATTATTTGGTGTATTTACTTAGATAAATATTAAAAAACCACGCCTATTATTTTGACACGATAGGCCCGCGTCCGAGATGTCTTCTGTCTTTCCATTCTGCAAACAGGGATCATCTACTTCATACTTCGATAATAGATGGGGGGGGATGGGATGTCCTAGTGATCTAGAGTGCCGCGCTTCGACCTCTAGCTGCCCGGTCACCTCTGGCTTGCGGCTGTGGTTTCGAGCCCTGGTGTGAGCGTATGTGGCATGGAGATAGGAGCGCCTTCTCAACCTCGTGGGTTTCCTCCGGGCACTCCAATTTCCTCCCACTGCTAAAGACCCCTGCGCGCAAGCGAATCATTGAAATAAAATTGAAACCATATGTTAGTCCCAAAATGACCTAGTTTGTGTCGAGTGGACGTTAAACCCCATCTCTCTCTCTCTCTCTCTCTCTCTCTCTCTCTCTCTCTCGATAATAGATATCTACTCTAAATGTCCACCATATCCAAAAATTAGTATCTTCTTTTGTAATCCGGTTCTACTCCCGTTTCAGACCTGCCATACACACAGAGATAAATAAACTTTTTCAATTTTGTCATAGTGTATCTTTGTATATATTTTATTATATGATTTATGTTGATGTAGTAATTGACCAATGTCCGAATTGATATCTCACTAATCTTTCAAGTCTTTTAATTGTTTGAGTTTAAACTTAATATAACGATATATATTACGTAATTATAGTTAACCCGCATTCTTGCTATGTCCATATCTTCTTCTGTATTTAAACACCTGTTTCATAATATGTTCAATTTAACATCTTATCAAATATCATAATATAATTATTTTAATCCTAAGCTTGTATATATGTTCTATATTCTACTGTAACTTCAGTCTGATGGGGGGGTTGGGATGGCCTAGTGGTCTAGAGTGCCGCGCTTCGACCTCTAGCTGGCCGGTCACCTCTGGCTTGCGGCTGTGGTTTCGAGCCCTGGTGTGAGCGTATGTGGCATGGAGATAGGGGCGCCTTCTCAACCTCGTGGGTTTCCTCCGGGCACTCCGGTTTCCTCCCACTGATAAAGACCCCTACGCGCAAGCGAATTATTGAAATAAAATTAAAAACCATATGTTAGTCCCGAAATGACCTAGTTGTGTCGAGTGGACGTTAAACCCCATTTCTCTCTCTCTCTCAGTCTGATGACCGGCTCGCCCTAGCGATACCTATCTCGTTATTGTGACCGTTAGCCAGTTTTGGACACTCGTTATTAAAAGTACAATTTTAGCTATTTACAATTTTAGCTATTTATCTGAGTTTTCGGTCGTTAGTGTTGGAATAAGCAGCACTTCGGCAATTTTATTAATGGAAGCAGAATATATAATAAAAAAAACATTTCTTGAAGTATTCTTAGTGTTTTCCACTAAAATCGTCGATTTAGGACTTAAAGTGTCGGTCAACTATCTTAGGCCGTCTTTTCAGTATGCCTACTTTAATCAGATTTATGCAACGTAAATAAGGTTTCTCCTGACCCCTTATTTATATAGCAGGAAGCCACAGTGGCTCAGTAAGTGACACCCTGGCCCACTAAACTAGACTTCACGGGGTCGCTTTCGAGAACGATGTATACTAGTTTTTCGAGATTCTGTTGTATAAAGATAGGCAGTGTCCATAATGTATAACTTTAAGATATTAAGGAAGACAATTAGGCGCAAAAAGTTGGTTTCCGACCAGGACATGCGTCTAGTTGTCGGAATGGGACAAAAAAAACCAAGGTGTCGTGTTCACGCTGGTGTGCTCGTAAAGTTGCTCCTGAATTCGCTGTCGGGGCATAATGTCCCTAAAATTCCCTTTCATTAGCTGAGTTGGTGCCAAACAAGTAAGACATTAAACTGCTATTCATTTTACTACATTATTGGCCGAGGGAGTTAATCGGGATTTTACAGCGAGGTTTCCCCTTGTCGGTTGTGCTGGGCGGAGGGACTGAAAAGAACAGTTGTCTAGTCGTTCGGATGGGATCAAAAACCGAGGTCCGGTGTATACATTGCGTGCACGTAAAAGATACCAGTTGCAGCAGAAAAATAGGACTTTGAACCCCATTCCATATGTTTGATTCAACAAATTTTGTTTTACATGTAACCTAGGAACAACACACTATTTACAAAAAAAGAAAACAAAACCAACGTAAAATATTCAGGACAAATTGTTACTTATTTCAAGAAATGAAAACCCTTGTTAATCCCATAATATTTTATAAGAAGGCGTCCATGTTTCCCGAATTAGTGATAATAGTCATATATTGCAATTTATTTTATGTGAAATTCGTGATAGAAAACTATAAAATTAATATTTGATCGGAAATGTAAGATGCTGAGAACACATTATTTCCGTGTTTTTATAAGGCCATATTTCATGCAGACGTTTCTGAAATTTAAAAAAAACCAACAACATATTTTAAATACAGACGGGGTTTCCAATTGTCAGACAAGAAGCTGCGAATTACGGTACATGTTTGTCATGCACAGTCCAAGAGATCTTATTTCTTAAGGCGAACTCAAGATTTCGTCAAGGTCGCTGAGTGGACGTTTCACTATCTCTCTTTCTCTCCCCCATTCTCTCTCACACACACACTCTCACTCTCTTTTGTCTCTTTCGTTTTCTCTCTCTCTCTCTGAGCCACCGTATGCTTCCCATTCCTGCCCCCCTCTCTCACACACACACAATCTCTCTCCACTATTCACCCCTGGCGCTATAAAACATCAAATTACTAAAAACTAAAAACTGAAACATGCTAATTAGGTATCGTTTCAACCACATATTTAATGAACAGATGTCATGGATTGCCGCGTTCAGTAATGTTCAGGCATTGAGATGAGACTAGGTTATATAAGCGCCATTTTACTCAGCGTCGAAATTAATTATGCTAGTGCTAGCCAGTCATTTAGTTTCCGACCAATGGCTACGCGGGTTTGTGGTCGGTAACATTCTGAGGGGTCCCGGTCAGGAGTCTGCAAATTCCCCCCTATTCACAAAATTCACCCCTTTGTGTATAATTCACCCCCAATTCCCCCTTTTTCCAAATTTCACCCCGAGCATTTCGAATTCACCTATGGGGGTGCACATGGACCCCGGCTGAGAAGCACTGATCTAGGTAAACAACTTTAAAATAGAAATATTGTGAATTTATGTGATGACATAGACCTGTATATCCTTTTTCCAATTTAATTCTTTTCGGAAATAAATGTTTCAAATTAATAAAGAAATGATGGGCTTCCCAAACGACTAGTTGATGATGAAAATACATTTCAAATCTCAGGTTCGCTCTTTTCCTTAAATTAACGATATTTATAACAAATTATTAAAATAATTTCGAGATGAAGTATCTCACAAAAATGTTGATGGTGATATGAAAATCTTGTTTGGGGACTATTAAAGTTAATGGGAAATGATATGGGTCACAGCGATAAAGTAAACACAAATTAATAGGTCGGAGAGGAGGGTGGGGAGCTTAGTGGAGAACGAGAGAAAGAAATTGGGTTTGACGTTCACTCAACACAAGCTAGGTCATTACGGGAATAACATATGGTTGAATTTTATTTCAATACTTAACTTGCGCGTAGGGGTCTTTAGCAGTGGCGTGCACGCCTTTCTTTAGGCCTGAATAATATCTAAATTATTAATTAGACATTAATTAACTTATCCAGACCATAATCAACTCTCGAGGTCAAGGCTAGCCTGCGATATTTACTGGATTAGAATCCTATCTTCTGCTTAACGTCCATTTATAATTAAATGAAAACAATGGATAATCGAGACAATGTTTTTTTTATCGTACCGACTTTAGTTCTAATGATCGAGGCGAAGCTCAAAATTCAATCGCTAAAATCTCGGTTCTAAGTGGATCAATTTGACTGGAATTTTCAGCAAATTCCCACTACGTTATCTAGTTTTTAACTATTACAGCGAGAACTGCCAGGTTTATCTAATGGCCGTTCGTACAGATTCTACTGTATAACACAAATGTCTTGTAATAAATGTCCTGTGTAACTGATCGCGCTGTTTACAAACTAATTTCGTGTTATTTCAGATATAATGGGTTTCTTGGAAGATAAAACGGAAGTTGGGCCAAATCTTATTTGATTAATTATAAAAATTAAATCCAATGTCAGGTGACAAGTTATTCTGACACAGGAATTAATAACAAATATAAAAAAAAAAAAACGTTATTAAAAAAAAGTCTATATAAAATAAACAATATCGTAGATAACAAAGTTTTAAGAAATTTGATTAAAGACAACATTCCAATTATAGCAACTTTTGTTTTCACGTAGTTGAAATTCCCGATCAGACTGTCTATCATAGCTTGGACATTCAAAACACCGAATTCTTATTACAGTCTGAACACAGAGGAAGGGTGCGAATTTAAACTCTTTCCATCTAGAGTGCAAGACTATTTATGCTGATTTTTGGTTGTTTGTGGGTTTGACCCCCACCCTTTCTACCCCTTTGTTTTTGGAGCTGCTTTAATATCAGTCTGATTAATTAATACACAGAATCTGGAAGAGTTGTTATATTGGTTGAAGTGAGGGCTTAGCCAATGGTGCGGTCTGTTACGGCGACATCTTGGCGTGCCATGCACGGAACTGTGGGTAAACCACTAGAAACGTCAACGCTTATTGATTAATCAACGTCTGACGTCATAGGGTCAAAAGGCGCTCGTATGACACTTGACGCAACCGTTCACTATACAACCGGTCAGACCATCGAAAGTATAAAGAAAATGACTCAATATAGATATGTATTTTAATAAGATTGTTTCAACATATTGATGTATAACAGTATGGTAAAGGGGATATTTCAAGATTGGGTGATTTTAGACCAATACTTGGGTGACGAGTGACTTGTTGATTGAAGATTAGGCGCGTCTGGATAATCGAATCAAACTTTAATACTAGTACTGGATCAAACCCAAAATCTCTCCTTCATTGACAAGTTTGCGGTGAAATCGACAGAATTGCAAACGAATGATGTGGAATTCAGCCATGTTACAGCTCCGTCAGTTCCGGCAATACAAGTGATGAGAAATTGGGGTTAACATCCACTCGACACAAACTAGGTCATTTAGGGACTAACATTTAGTTCAATTGTTATTTAAATAGATTGTTTGCGCGTAGGGGTCCTTAGCATAGGTAGGACACATAGGGCTCTTTAGCAGTTGTAGGAAACGTAAGGGATTTTTAGCAGTGGGAGAAAACGCAGCGGTCTTTCGCAGTGTCTAAATCTATTACTTAAGGCCACCCCACGATTTTGGCAAGATCGCTGAGATGTAAATAAGGTTAGGACACATGATTGTTGGCGCGATAGCAGGTTAGGGTTAGGGTAAGCGGTAGGGCTAGGACCAGGGTTAGGGTTAGCGCTAGCCCTGTTTACATCTCGTTACCTCTGACCAGAGAGAGAGAGAGAGAGAGAGAGAGAGAGAGAGAGAAATGGGGTTTCACGTGCAGTCGACAAAAACTAGGTCATTTCAGGACTAACACATGGTTCAATTTTATTTCAATAATTCGCTTGCGCGTAGGGGTCTTTAGCAATGGTAGGAAACCGGGGGACCGGAGAAAACCCATGAAGTTGGACAGGCGACCCTTCTCCTTGTCACGTACAACCGTGGAATCGAAACCCCGCCGGTTGACTCAATGACAGACCTTATGATACAGCGCGCGCGTGCTAACCATTCGGCCATCCACCCCCCTTGACCAAACTTGAAGTTGGTCGTATAAAATAAATCTAATCGCCATTGCAGATGTCTGTTCCAAATTCCCTCTGAAAAGTAGGGTACGCACCTGACAGTGATATCACATTACATCTAAAACCTCATTCATAGAAGAAGTTTACGTTAAAATGAACAGGACTCGGCTCTGGATATTATCACGTGACGCCAACATAGGGGTACCATAATACAAAATCTGCTTTTCAAAGCTAAAGAGTAGTGTTTCAAGATGGTCGCCACTTTTGTTTATGTTGTTAAATGTGGTTATTAAAGTTATAATGGTTGTGCGGAGTGTGTGTGTAATTGTTATTAATAGTGCGGGTTATATGTCGATGTGCAGTACGGAGAATTGGTGCCTTTCATTGGAGTTTCGCACGGCCTTATTCTAAATCCACGCATGTTTCAGATTGACAATGTACAATGGGACCTAAAACATGCCCTTTTTGTATGCAGACAATGCAAGGGATCATTGATATGTATATGAGGGTAATATAACCACCCGACAACTGCCCATAAAACCTGTTGATTTATGTTGTTAGGTTGTGCATCTAGCGATGCCGGTGTATGATCGAGAAAGTTCTTCGCGAAAGAGAAACGGCGAAATTGGGTTTAACGTCCATTCGACACAAACTAGGTCCTTTCGGGACTAAAATATGGTTCAATCTCATTTCAATAATTTGCTTGCGCTTAGGGGTCTTTATTTAACAGTGGGGGAAATTGAAAGAAAATATTTGCCCCCTAGCCCTCCTACAATCTGAGTAAAATACAGATCCTATTTCGTTTCGTTTTTATAGTTCAAAATTTCGTTTTACTTGTCTTCACGTAGTGTAGGCCGTCGAAAGTATAAAAAAACGAAACGAAATATAGATGTGTATTTTAATTAGATTGGCCCTCCTATAATACCGAAGACCCTAAGACCCTTGTTCACGTTGCAATCACGTAAAAAGAACCCTTGACATCAGGAATTCGCTGCATCCATTCACCAAATCGACGCAGAATTGTTCAAAGAACAACCATGCTACTTTTCATGTGGATCGGAAATGAATTGATGGAGTCTTAGGCTTTTTCCAAGAGCCTTACTCTGCGAACAAGAGGAACGAGATGAATAGTTTCTGCTTGCTGGTCCAAAAAGAAAACCCAATTTATAAAACCAGTTACCTGTAATAAGAAGAGTAAGTTTGTGAAATGATGTAAACAAGGAGAACGTGTAGGTGATTTGTTTCTGTACAGGAAAGATGGATGTTCAGTAATATGTCGACTCTCTTCACAACACTTGTCTAAACAAACGTATTATATGGACAAGGTAACATCTACTGTGTGGTCTAGCCGCCATTACACCCCGCTGTACAATCAGTATAAAATATTTTGAAAAACGTATTCGATTCTGTAAAACAGTTAATATTAGATTAAAGGCAACGAAGTTAAAGAAGGAGCCTTATCTAAATAAACAATCTATCCAGGTGAAGCAGGCTTTTGGTTTTATAAAATACTTTAAACATAATAATGTGCTTTTACCAAAAAGTCGGAAATTAGATTAGGAAGCGTTCATAATGCCCCCCTCTCTGTGTGGCATATTAAATGTATCCCGTGATGTCGTATTTGATAAAACAGCACTTAATCAGTCATTATGTACGAGCTATATCTGCATATTGCAGGTCTTGCTTTATACCTTATATAAAATTTAATAAATTATGCATTAGACACTCATTATTATGACAAGACCATAAACAACTCTCGATCCCATCGCCCGTCCAACCTCGTGGGTTTTCTCCGGTTTCCTCCCACCGGGATCGAGATTGAGCGCAATACTCATTGATCCACGGTGTTGCCATCAATGAACAACATATTGGTTAGAGCTCGATTGTTGTATAAAACATGGATTCATGCCTACATTCAATAATGATTAAGAGACTTCATGATGAGATGACACGTTGCTCCATAGCCTGAAAAGCTTCAGCCACGTAACTTCCGGTTCTTGGCTTTAAACTTTTTGTGCCCATTGCCATTAATAACACTCCTGAGCCCTCCCACAGTAATGCGGATGAAATGGAGTTAACGTCTGATCAGGAAAAAGTTTTGCCCGTACAGCAATGTTTTATTCTACTTTATTCTATCCGCCATGGGTTCTTTTACGTGCTCGTCAATCTCTACACGGGTGGACGACGATTTGACGAAGGACAAGGAAACACCTTTCTTTTCAGCCTCGCAGTCACGAACTATGAGAAGTGTCACCAGGGCTTCAAGAATCTCGATGGTTCTTTCCTGAACACGTCGGGATCAAATCCGCGGTAATTCTAATCGAATGGACAACGTCTTACCACTCGATACGACACGGAAAGATTCTTATTATTCTGTTGCTATATTGTTGAAAGATACATTCAATTTCTTCCTTAAGCTTCCTTTCTGAACAATTAGGGTAATTCCAGCCGAAAGACCAGCGTCTCACCACGAAAAAGTTTATTCAAGTTACTCATTTACTGTTTTGTTGAAAGATACATTCAATTTTTTAGAAATGTCTTCTTCGTCTTCATTATTTTCTCTTTGTGTTTTAAATAGCAATCCTAACTATAATTTGTGTAGACGAAAACCACGTCGTTTACACAATAAGACGGGGTTTAATAAACACCGCCATTACAAGGGAAATAGATTTGTCAGATTTAAAGACAACCAGAAGAAGGTTTTAATATATTTACTATAAACTAGCGGCTCTGGTCCGCCATTTGTTTATATTCTGTATTAAAACCAGAAGCTCATATAAGCACTGGCAAATTGTTTTTACGGCATCAGATTGTTTCCCCGAAAACATTTAACGACTCTCTGTAAATATATGTAATCAACAGATCAGCATTTATCAAATTTCTCTGTCTTCAGCGCCAAATTTCTCAACTTTCATTTCCGCTGATGAAAGGAATATAATTGAGATGTTTTGGGTTTGGATTTAAATCAAATGAAAAGAGCGAAATTGGCAACAACAATCTTGTTTGTCTGCTTATTCTAATTGTCTGGTTTTAACTTAGAAATAATTTGACACAATCCAAACTTCTGGTTGGAGCTGGGCCTTTGCCCTTGGATCGGTTGTACTTAGTGTGTTTTGCGGATCTTGAACAGTTGTAGTTTGAGTACTAGTTCTCTTAAACATGCATTATGCAAGAGATAAATCTGCCTATTGCAGGTCTTTCTTTAGGCCTGAAATGTGATATAAAATATTAAACATGCATTATGCAAGAGCTATAACTGATTATTGCAAGTCTTTATTTAGACTTCAGATGTCATAGAAATTATAAATTACATCTTTATTTACACAACAAGCACAAAATCAACCCTGTAGACCCACGGATGGCTTGGATTGGGCTTTGATTTAAACAAGATTTCATTGATCGATTTAATTATAAATGGCGTCGTGAGAGAAGATTAACAGTTACGTTGACGTCATACTCCTAGATCGAGGCTATTAATGATAGAGTGTACCAAGCGAGGCCGCGGTAATTTGGTCCAGACGCTGTCGCTCTTTTGTCACTTGCGTTTACAGTAAAATTTTGGAAATTGATAAACATCGCAGCTAACATCAACCAGCTGAATTGCAGCCCCATCGGATAACTTTTTTTCTGTTCGCCTGCTTCGGGAGTTACGTAGGCCTACCTAAAGTACAAGAATACACGCAGGCAACGGAAGAAGTCGGCTATATTATTTACAATACTGCCTCATTAATTTGGTCCATTCCTTTCAAACTTTAAAATTCTGTTTCCGACTTTCTCTTCTTATCTTTATACTAAAAGTCTTAATTCTAATTTGCAGTAGAAAATAAATGTAATACGAGTTGAATTGCACCCCGTCTCAAACGAAATAGGCTAAATGTAGGCCTACCACAGTCATTGAAAACATTACTTGATAATCGCGATTATGTAGGTGGAGTTGATGCCTATCAATCAAACGATCGGCCATCGGTGAAGATGGATTTCTATACCATTTCTAGTCAAAATAACAGTGGTGATAATTATGTTCAGAATAAAGTAATTTGACTGAAATTTTCAATATATTCTTCTTTCATCATCTGTATCTAAATCTTACATAATGTAGCTTTAATAGAGATAGATATGATATCAAGCCATAATTCAAACTTCTTCGTAATTTTACAGATAGTTGAAGCGGTGATGGCTGACTAGTTCAGAATATATCACGTGGCGGTGTTTCGTTTGATTAGAACTAATCCCATTTAACGCTGCTGTAAAGGACGAAAATTTCTGTTCCAAATTATGTAGGTCAATAGTCCAATTAACAACCAATAGCTAACCGTGTAACAATATAATTACGGTTTGAACAGAGCCCCAAAATATGTTTACATAACGTTACGTCATGGCTCACGATGTTATTATGCCCAATTAACCAGAGCATAGCATAATATTGCAGAAAGAATAATTGTGTGACAAACGAGTCTATCAAAATGGATACAATGTAAACAATACAGTTTGGCGACGAACAATACTTTCACCGTTTTTAATACCTTAAATCACTGTCAAAAGTTTTAGCGAAGACGGATTAAACGTAGGACTGTCACGTTGCTGTACTCATGTGTGAGATTTAATTGAACGGGAAGAACAGGCCCTAGTGCCGCTGTCCAGGCATAATTTTCCTCTGGCACACTGTTATTGGGTGATAAAAAGCTATATCCGACATCGGAAACACAAATGGAATTAATGAATAGAAATATCGCATTCATAGCGATATTAGTTGGTATTTACCGCATTCACACCAGTACGTTTATATATAAGGATACATTATGTAAGATTTAGATAAAGAGCGGGTCTTTCTCGCTGTAATAGTGCAACGTTTTGGCAATATGTTCCATTGATTGTTTATTATCGAAACAACGATACTTGCTCTCCGCCATTTTTACATGATTAAATGGCGACTGTCTTTTGATCCGTTTAAATCTCCGCCATCCGTTGGTCTAGAAGGTTGATTATCTAAAGGCCTGCCAGCTTAAATATACATTATGGTGGATTAGATAACGAGTTGGCAGTTCTCACTTTAATAGTTAAACACAAGATAATGTAAAGGGAATTTGCTGAAAATTTCAGTCAAATTGATCCACTATGAACCGAGAGCTAAGCGGATGAAAGTTCCGCTTAGCCTCGATCATCATTACTGCAGTCGGTAAGACAAAACTAATAGTCTCGATTAACCATTAAATCGTTAATTACGTAGGAAAGGCTTTCAGCAAATCGGACTACAATCCAACACATATCGCAGACTAGCCTTGACATCGACAGTTGATTATAGTCTTGGTAAGTTAATTAATGTCTAATTAATAGTTTTTATAACATTTCAGGCCTAAAGAAAGACCTACAATAGGCAGATTTTGCTCTTGCATAATGCATGTTGAATAAATGTCGAAAATTTAAAACCAAAATAAAGATGTCGCTAGTACATAATGCCCCTTTAATAGTGGTTCGATAAATAAAGGTAGGATTACACGATCGATCAAAGGTTATTGATGTTTGTTATAGACCGGTGTAAAGTGGTTCAGGTGCCATGTAATATAACACGTATAGTGGGCCAATAAATCTACAAGTCGTGGGTTCGACCCCGAGCTTGATCCTCCTTTATTGACTGGCGTAAAGTGGTTCAGGTGCGACGTAATATAAGGAGAACAGCAGGCCAATAAGTTATGTTACATCTACAAGTCGTGGGTCAGCCCTATTCCTCTAAACCTGACCCTTTACTCCTGTGACAATTAGCTTAAATATACACTATGTTCTTGCTATTACAGTGCAAAAATAGATAATTCAAAATTAATATATTGAAAATTGCATTCAAAATACTTTATTCTGAGCCAAGTTATAACAGTTTGAAGTTTTGACAAGATGTGGCAAATAGTGTTTATTACCGTAGCAACGTCACTTGTTCATCGATACTAAGCCTCATTTCTCCATTTTTAAATAAAATCATTCAATGGCGATCGTATTTTAATCTGTCTGAACCTCTGTCATCCGATGGTCTAAAGATTTCATTAATTATAGGCCTGCCATGTTATTAAAGATACATTATGTAAGATTTAGATAACGAACTAGTCGTTCTTGCTATAATAGTTTGAAAGAAGATATTGTAAAATGAATAATTTGAAAATTTCATTCAAATTACTCTATTGCAAGCGACGATATTAGCCTTTGAAGGTTTGACCGACGTGAGTACTGATTTCAACCACGGTACTGGTTGATCAAAGCTAAGTCTCGTGCCTCTATATTTGATTAAATCAAAGGATCGCTGAACCATTCTAATCTGTTTAATATCGAAGAAATCTGATGCCATCGAGAGATGATTAAGGCCTGGATCAGTTAATTAATGTCTAATTAATACTTTAGAAAACATTTCAGGCCTAAAGAAAGACCTGCAATAGGCAGTTTAGCTCTTGCATAATGCATGTTTTAATGTATAAATGATAATTTCTGTAATATTTAAGCCAAAATAAAGACCTACAATAGACAGATTTGCTCTTACACAATGCATCTTGAATAATAAAACAATGTTGTGTTCTACCCTACTATTTTATTTTTCTTTTCTGTTAAAAACACAAGTCTTCATTCCTTTGTTATGATTGAGCATTCTGTTCTGACGCATGTCTTTCTTTGAGTCCTATATTGTAAGCTATTTACGCGACTTTACGTAAAAATCGAATATAAACCCAAAACCTTTTTTTTATAATGCTTTTAATGTTCTTGTTTTCCATCGAGTATGGGGACTATCTGAAAAGCCATTAATTATCGAGTCAAGCTGATCGCGGCACTCAGTTTCTTGACAACAAGAGTTCCTGGAAGGGTAACTAAGTTAATTAGGAGTAAACACGGCATTGTATTCTATCTCAACAACATAACAAATTAATGAGAACGATGTTGGCAAATTAGACAAGAAACGGATATCAAATAGTTACATACATACAGTCGGATAATAACTAGCGACACAGGTGTTATGCCGAATAAATGACATCACATCTAAACAATGATTGGCTTAAATGACTTCTGCGAATCAATAATAGCTCCCTCTATAATTCAGCATCCGCTCATTAGTCGCAAAACACATCTTCTTTTACTCTCGCGCGCTCTTGGGTGTCATGGCGGACGTCTATTTGACGTCACGTGATACGGATATGTTTCGCCTGACCGGTAACTGGATGCCTCTCCAGATTAAACAAGATGGCGATGAGTGACGACGGTTGTAATTATGAATCAATAAGAACAGGAACCAATATGTTAGTCAAGACATCAGGATCTCTAGAGTCTTCTTCAATTTACACAAACAGAGGAAGTATTTGCGCCTTGTTGTTAGCGTCTGGCGATAATGGCACGAAAACCAATTTGTCGCAATAAATACAAGAAAAACTGGGCTTCTATTTTAAACAACGTATTCAATCACTGACAGATCCAGATAAAGAGAGCACAATGCACATATTAAGTGCAACACATATGTTATCATTATTCTCTACTCTATTTATCTGCATAAATAAAATGAAATGGGGTTTAACGTCCTACTGTTCTGCTCTGACGGGATTAGGCCTAATGAATACGGGCCTATGCCAAACAGTGTGCTATAGATTTTACCCGCCTACTCTTATATGGAATTCCAACTACCAAGGGATCTTTTACGTAACGGGACCTCGATTTTCCGTCCCATCCAAACGACTAGACATCTGGCATTGTTTTATTTGTATATGTTAGACCATGCAGAGTTATTTGTTTATTCACTTCAGGACTGAAAGATTCCTTGACAGTTTGAATTCGATGTAAGAGTAATCCATAGCGCTGCTGTTCGGGCAAAATTTCCTCATAGCACACTGTATGGCGTATACCTGTCTTCTATTAGCCTAGTTAAGGTGCAGAGGAGTAGGACGTTAAACCCCAATTCATTTCATTTGTTTTTAACCATTATTACGAGCAACGTTTCCTGTAGTCATTGTCGCGCACGAGGCAGCGTATGCTCATTTTCTGGGACACACCATACTACCAAACTTTATTTTCCACGGTCCTAAACAACATGATTCAAGAAATGTACCAATATATTACTATACGTCCAAAATTTTAGTTAAAACACAGTTGATTGTACGCCAGTTATATTAGTACTAGTTAGATTTAATATAGGTAAGGGGGGGGGGGGTAGCGCGTGCGCGCTGTATCATTAGATCTATTATTGAGTCAACTGGCGTTGTTTCGATTCCCTGGTTGTACGTGACAAGGAGTAGGGTTGCCTGTCCGACTTCCTGGGTTTTCGCCGGGTACTCCGGTTTACCTCCCTCTACTAAAAACACCTACGCGCAAGAAAATTATTGAAATTAAATGAACCATGTTTGTCCTGAAATGCCGGAGTTTGTGTCTAGTGGACCTTAAACCCCAGTTCTCTCTGCCTAATGAATTTGTATTAGCAGTTAGAATGTTTTAATGTAAAACAAAACAAATAAGATGGGATTTGTGGCAATATCTCGGAACCGGAACATTTTTGTTTTAATATAGCCTATAATTTCCATTATGCACGTGATACAAAACGTGTATGCGTGCGCATATGCGCACAACTCAGCGATAACAGCGGATAAGGGTCAAGCCATTTGTCTACTTAAAGAAATCTAATAATGAGTTTTTTTAGTGGTAAATCTCGATAATCTGTAACAATGTATCGGTTATAACGCGGGCTCAGTGCCAGCTTAACCGCTTCTAGATTCAACAATTTATATCTCTGAGAGGCGAGAAGACCAAAAGACGAGAACGGATTTACAATAACTCGCTCTTTTCCCTTCTCACTAACCCAAACACAAAAAGAAAGTATTTATGAAATTTGGCGAGTATCACATTCTATGATGGTGAAAATTAATTGGGGTCGGCGGATTAATCCCATATACGTGCTACCCGGTTACAAAACTTGCTTCTGAGAAACTCGAGCTGTTCGCTTGATATTGTTCACGTCTCGTTCTGGATTGTTTGGTTGGCGATCGGCCATTTTGTATTGTCTGATTTGATACTTTGACGATGAAAGACGAAGCAGCGGTACCATCAGTTGGCTACATCTGGACAATTAGATCTTTCAAATTACGCAATTTTCACCTACACTCTAAAATATCATGCAAGCAATAGGAGTGTTTTATTGTGTAAAATCACAAATATTCGCAATAGCATTACGTGTGTTAAAGACTGGCTAGTGGTACATTGTGTATTCATTGTTAGGGTTTTACGTATATTTTTTTTTTGCATTCAGAAATGACGAAACCGTAATGGAAACCAGAAACTGGTGTGAAATCTTGGCTGGTTGTATTATATATTTATTCAATCTGATTAAGATACAGATCGATGTTGTGTTTCGTTTTTTATAATTTATACTTTCGATTGCCTCTACTGCCTGAAGATCTGACCAGTTGGAATGGGATGTCGCGTCATAGGTCATACGAGCAGCTTTTGACCTATGACATCAGATATTTGATTAACCAATCAGCGATGACAGAAGAATAGGACGTTAAACCCCATTTCATTTCATTTCATCAGCGATGATGTTTCTAGTAAGATACTTACACGCCAAGGACGAGCAGCAACAAACCATTTCATTGGGTAATCCCTCACACCAACCAAAACGCGGGCTATATAACAACTCTTCCAGGTCCCAGTGTAGTAAAAGGAAAAAAAAGGAAATGTTGAAAAAGGATCCGTGTTTTAATCAGAATGGTATTGATTGCAAGGGTTTTTGAGAAGTGATAGGATTATCGTAGACGTTGCATTAAGAATTGAAAACCAAGCAATGGAAAGCAAGTGTTACCCATGTAAGGACGTTTTAAAGGATTTACACTAGCCTACATTTCTAGAACACCCAAGCCCATTTAAACTACATTCATTGAAGGGGCGGGGGCAGTGACCGTAGCTTGCTAACAAACAAATAACCAAAAGAAGGGGGGTTCCGGCGGATTTTCACCGGAATAATTTTATATAAGAGAAATAGAGAAATAATTTGGCAAACAGATGCAAACATGACGAGTTTGAATGGTGGGCGTTAACCACATGTACTGGTTCCAGACGTAGCCTGCTGTCCATCCAACAGACTCGAGACAACTTCCTTCGTTTCCCGTTAAGAGAGAGAGAGAGATAAATGGGGATTAATTAACGTCCACTCGGCACAAACTAGGTCATTTCGGGACTAACATATGGTTCAATTTTATTTCAATAATTTGCGTGCTCGTAGGGGTCTTTATCTGTGGGAGGTAACCGGACGTTTCGTGTTAGTGGACAGTTTGGGTTGTGGTGTGTACGTATTTTCACAGATTTGTAATCTGACGAACTCCGCTTGCGCCATCTATCTAGCACCAACACATGCGCCATCTATCTAGCACCAACACACTGCAGTCCGCCCCATCTTCAGAAAATTTCAACTGTCAATGGTTCTTTCGTGTGTACGCCCGTGTTTTCTTTCCTTTTGACCTGTACCACTGACAATGCGGAAACTAGGATGGAAACTCTCGGAAAATATCACGATCGAACCCCATCCCGTCCTCGACCACTGACAGGGGAACTACGCTGAAAAATCCCGAGGTTCACCTTTAGTCAACACCGGGATCAAACCCGTGACTCCCTGGTTAGTGAGCCAACGCCTTACTCGCCGAATCATCGGGATCGAACCCGTGACCCCCTGGTTAGTGAGCCAACGCCTTAACCACCGATTCATCCCGTGAAATGACCAGCAACATAAATTACGTCATGGCGTCTCCGATTGGTAACCAGATAAAATACGGGTCTCGTTTAAACTGTAAATTTCCATATTTGTAAGTAATGTTGTTAAAGACGTGAAATGACAAGATGGCGACTGGGATATAGTTTACCCACCTGTTGTCGCCTTCTTTCACTCTTAATCGCTTTAAGCCGCATTACGGCTCCCTCATCGAGAACAAGCTGACAAACCAAGCATAATATTTGAACGACTCGTCGCTTTCAAAGGCCTCGCTATTTACTGAACAAACTGTTTGCATCGCGGTTGACTTTCGTCAAGCAGGCTGAAATTGAAACCTAATGTATCAACTTTAGTTTAAATCATAGGAGATGAATTACCACGAAGATTCTATTCAGCGCGAGCACGTCTCGTAACACCGTCTTTGCATGCACGTGCTTCTTTAAAAGAAAACGAGGCACCTTTTTTGTAAAGGATTTGTCACATCTGCATGGCCCGCGCTTTGTTGAGAGAAAATATTTATAAACCTTGGTCCAGCTAGAACGTGAAAGGTGTTCCTAATCATTTGTCGGTAAAACTTGTTACCCGCTTCTCAGCGACCCTTTGACATACACCATGGTTCTCTAGATTTAGTAAATGTCAAATTGTTAGGTGTTTTGTGTCGAAGGGATGCTAAATTCATTCATTTTTTTCTTTCAAATATTTTAAAATTGTCCAGGAGTTGTAAACCATGAGTTATTAGGCAACACTGACTGACAATAGAAGAAATAAATTAAGAACGTTGATATGGAAACCTGAGCCTGCTGTCATAGATTGGCGCCAAGATCAATGTCGTGTATACAAAAATAGAATATTATGTTTACGTAACGTCATGTTTGAAAAAAAATAAATAAATAAAAAAAACATGTTGTTTGGAATTTTGTATGCATCTTTGAAACGCTTTTACTAATTGGGATTGGTATTGTTTGTTTTTGCGCGGGTGTTTTTGTATGTAAATGATGCTATGTAAACAATTTTTAATAAATATCTTTAAAAAGAAATGTGGGATCGTCTTCATCACGTTTTTGAAAACGTCCTGACGCCCATATATTGACTGAAATTAGACACCATATACCCACCAGATAGATATACGCTGACGTGACGAGGAGAAACATTGAAAACTGGGGGGCAAGAAAACACAATAACAACTATGGTTGTTTTGATGAAAATATTAATATCTTTTACAAAAATACCCCCACCCACTTCCCAAAAAAACAAACCAGTAGATAGTCTTGCCTTTGTATTCCGTATCTTTTATAAAAAAGAATACCCCTCCCCCCCCCCACCAAAAAAAAAAAATAAAAAAAACAAAAAAATAGAACATACTTTTAAAATTATTGTTCGTACCGGGTCGTAAACTTTTCAGAAAAAAAGTATATATTTGCATGTAAATTTTATAATTTTATAATTCTAAAGGGGTCAATATGGCTCAGTGTGTAAGCCGCTGGTTCACAAACGATGTTCCGGGTTTGATCGCGGTTTCTGGCCGAGAAATGGTCAGAAAATGTTCAGAAAAAAATTAAATTATTAGTAGGTTGCTAAAAAATTAGGAAATTCTATAGTTTTAAGTTTTAATGAAACCACGACGACCCAGTGTTTAATGAGAGAAATGAGGTTTAACGTCCATTCGACACAAACTAGGTCATTTCGGGACTAACCTGTGGTTCAATTTTAGCAGTGAGAGGAACCTGGAGGAACCGCAGAAAATCCTGGAGGTTGGACGGGCGACCCTACTCCTTGTCACGTACAACCGGGAAATCGAAACTACAGCACTTGCCTCAATGACAGATTTTCTGATTCAACGTCTACACGCTAACTACTAGCCCCACACCCGGCAGTGAATAATGCGCTGGTTCACTGACCAGTAGATTACGGGTTCAATCCTGGTGTAGGACAGAGGGCGTAACGGAAATGCAAACATCTTCGGATGGGACGAAAATCCGAGATCCCACGCTGGCCTCCACATAAAATAACAACCGACTGTTGTAATTCGATGAAAAGCAGGAAGAAATGTTCCTTAAATTGTTCATGATTAAATGTTTCGTTAATCTTACGTATAATTACGAGCAAGAGAAGACACACCTGAAAGGAAGTCCAAAAGTTAAAACTTATTTCATTTTATAGGATTTCAATCGTACGTGCAACATCACCTGTGTCGACACATGTTTGCGCTTTTTATTCCAAGAAGGAATTTAGTGACATTTTATTATCCAACTATTTTGATACTTCACTAATCTCTGCTAATTAAAAGATTTCCCAGCACTGCTACGATTTGGGTAGATTACGTAGTATAGTCATTGCATTACGCCAACTAAGACGAATACGTTACATGTGTAAGGATTTGAGACTATTTTTACCGGTTGGCTCGAGTTTGGAAACTTGGTGAAAAGCTGTTTCTGTAGGACTGATGCGAGGTAAGCCTAGGTAATGTCCAGAACGTGCGCACCTCCAAATCGAGATATTAACACGTGTGTGCGAGCAGTTAGCGCTTCGTGCGATGATTTCAGGCGAGGATTAGCACGAGTCGGAGAGATTTATCGCCCCTTCGAGATCTCTTCAGATGAAACATGAATTTGTGATGTTTTTCTTAGATGTGGGTTCACGGCTGGACATCTCGTAGTGGACATTGCTTTAAATCTGTAAAATTACAGGTAAACATGGAAAAATAGCGTAATATTGTCAAACACGTGTTTTAAAAAGATAATCCGATAGTCTCCCAGACAAAAAAGACCCGAGATTTTGTTCTCTCTGAAGGATACTTGTCTTCAAACTCAAACTTTCAAATCCATATTTAAATACACGGTATGTCCACATAAAAAAGGTTCGAGTGGAGAAGTTGACAAACTAATTGACTGAGAAGACAAAAACAATAACGCCAAGAAAATGGCGGATCGCTTGAGATCGTCCATCAACAGACCACATGGTAAGATACAAAACAAACTGGGGTCTGTGTAGAGTCAATAAATTATCAACAGAGGGAGGGAGGCTGAGGGGGAAATTGGGTTTAACGTCCACTTGACACAAACTAGGTCATTTCGGGACTAACATATGTTTCAATTTTGTTTAGATAATTCGCTTGTGCGTAGGGGTCTTTAGCAGTGGGAGGAAACCGGAGTATAGCCAGAGAAAACCCACGCGGGATGGACAGGCGGGCCTACTCATTGCCACGTGCAAGCGGGGATTCGAAACCACGCCAGCTGGCTCAAGGACAGGCCATTCGGTCACCCAATCCCCCGTCTATCCGCGTAATGAGATGAAATGAAATGGGGTTTTACGTCCTACTGTTCTACTCCCGAACTGGTCTAATGAAGACGGCCATGCACCATACAGTGTGCTATGAGACGGATTTTGCCTGGGCAGCTGCACTATGGCCTACTCTAATATCGAATTCCAACTGCCAAGGGATCTTTACGTGCACACCAATGTGAACACGGGACTTCAATTTTTCGTACCATCGGAACGACTAGACAGCTGTCCTTGTGTCTATCAACAGGCAACATGGTAAGATACAATACAAAACAAACAAAGGTCTGTACATCAAAGATAGCTAGTGTGGAGTCAATAAATAGTAAAAGAGGGAGGCAAAGAGAAACGGCGTTTAACATCCACTCGACACAGACACAGACTAGGTTATTTCAGGACTAATGTATTGTTCAGTTTTATTACAATTATTCGCTTACATAAATAGCAAAAGTCGGTTAGACTTTCCGTTATGTCGACCGATCGGTTATCAGGCCCGGGTCCAGGATTTTTGTCGAGGGGGGGGGGGCATACATTGGAGCAAAGGATCATCATCAGAGTGCAGCATTCATTAGTGGTTTTTGTGTAGTCCCCAGAGTCTTCGTCGCGACCTCATTCCGAAATCTGGGAATCCCATTGCTGGCTGCATGCAGGTGCTGGTCTGAACAGTGATGACCAGTCTCACTGTACTGGGGGCTGAGAGCCCCCCCCCCCCCGGATCCGCGCCTGGTTATAATGATTTCGAATATTAGATAATGTTTCTAAAAACCTTCACCCCTAAAATACAAAATAGAGCAAAACAAATATTCTCCTGTAGTCGGTATAAGAAGGAATGTAGATTAGGCTTTATGATTTGTCCCCAACTTTCAACTGACAGCGTCTCTTTAATCACCCTACAATTACTTTTCCTTATTGAAGAAAAGACAAGACTCTGGGTCTTCTCACTCATTGTATGAACTTAATGCACGTGTATTTAATAACGGTAAACGGAATATAAAAGGTAAAACACAATGAGGTTGCACAGACCACTCGCACGAACGTAATGCACTTGTAATCTTTGACATCGGTCAGGCCCGGGTCGGCTGAAGCAATTCTTTTTTATTTTTGGGGAGGGGGGAGAGCTATTATCCTAAGACTTTTAGGCGGAAGCTCTTTTGGGCCTACATTGTCAAAGACGCTTTTTGTGGTCAATTTTTTTTTGTGGGGGTGGGGTGGGGGTGCTCCGACAGACATATGTAACCAATGAGTATGATCGTGGATTATGCTTCAGCGAAAAGGAACGGCAAAGATAATGTAAAAGGACCCCAGTTCGACTTCTGATACGCTAGCATGGTAGCATTGCATCTTGACAATAAAAGAGCAATTTCTCATGCGAAGGCGTAATGTTTCTCATATTTTTTAATATCATCAATTCTTTTTTTGTAGCCCACACAATTCTAAAGAACGCTCTAAGGGACCACAACGTATTTGAAATCAATTGACATAGTGTCTTACACTGTTAGGATCAAAGAGGCTCAGTAATACTAATTAATCCAGTCTGTATCAAAACTCTGTCCCATATTCATCTATGATGTGGTCGGACTAACACGCTGTGGTCAAAGGCAAACAAAATGTTGGGATGTAATTTCAAACCTTTATGGAATGGTACACAATAAAGAAGATAAGCCATGTCCCGCCACAAAGCAACTAAACTTGTTACATTTGCAAAGTTTCCATTCATGTTTCAAATCGCTTAAACACCGATGAAGTCATCTTTATTAAAGAATAGTCTCTCTTGGACATTGTGGCAATACCATTACGTCATCAGCAGAACCTGGCGTGTAACAATGACAGCACTGTTATTCCGAGAGCGGTCCGTATTGTCACCAAAACCAACTCGAAGTTGACTTGCCGGACATTTTTGAAACGCTATCTGAAATAGTTTACGGGGGGATGTGTTGACACGGCGCTTATTTCTCACAATGATACAAATTAAGACATAATTACAGAGACACTGCTCACACTTTGAACAACCCGAAGCATGTTGAAGTGAAACATTTTGGTCAAGGGTATCAAATGATTGGAATTCTTTCGTGTGTCGACCCCGATACAGGTGTCTTCGTGTTTTCGATTCAAAATTTCAGTCATGCCCCGCGAGGTTGTCGCTGCCCACTACGTTTCGTTGTCCGCGACATGTTTGCACGTCAAGTTTAAAGAAACTCGTTTAGGGAGTAATTCGTGGACAAACATTCGAGAATCTTTAGATTTTTAAGTTATCACCCGTTTGAAAACTTCGGTCACACTGTCATGTTTACTTTCTTGCCGAGGTGTTAAATCTCTTTAAAGAATAAAAACAAACCCTGATAAACCTAGCAATAACTTTTATAGTCTTGGTTTTCAGGCACCCTTTTGTGGCTGATCCATTTTTTTTTTATACTACTCGAATTGATAAAAGTGTTTTTGTTTTCTATCCAAATCACAGCACTAGATACGTATTTGTTGGACATTCATTTTTCCATTGTCATCATAGACTCTCAAATTGCTTTTAACCCAAAATTAATAAATTTAAAAGTATTTTTTTTTCTTTTTAGATCGCTGCAGGAGATACCTGCTTGATGATATTAATTTTTTAGTCATGTTTTCATGCACTGGTAGTTTAAATAATTTTTGGATCTATTTGAAATTGGTTTTAAGTGGCAATAAATAATTAAGCCAGATTTCCTGTCCAAGTATCTGGTATGGCCAAGACGCAGCTCGATACTAAGATTTCGTGGGAATGCTTTGCATCAAGTCGCGTCGACGTCGGAAACAAAACCCGACTAAGTCTACGCTGGTTCGGGGGTATCCTTTTTGACTCCGAATACCATTTTTCATCTCCCGATTGGGCTGTTCTTAACCATCATTATAACCACGGGACACTGGCCCAAATCAGAGAAATGCATATCCGAATAGTAAAGGGGGTGGGGGCAGGACTCAAAATAGGTGGGCCATAAAACAGTTAGGTGGGGTACGTCAGTAGAGGAATCAGTCAACCAGACAGTCGGATGAGAGAGCAATGCGTTAGCAGAAGAATCAGCCACCCTGACAGTGAGGTGGGAGAGCGATGCATCATGAGATGAGTCAGCCATAAAGACAGTCGGGTGAGAGAGCGATGCGCTAGTGGAAAAGTCAGCCAACAGAAATGAAATGAAATGGGGTGTAACGTCGTACTGTTCTGCTCCAAGTGGGCTAATGGAGGCGGCATCAAACAAGAGCAGTGAGGTAAGTGTCAGATGCGTCAGTTGAGGAATCAGACTGCGAAGCGGGAGTCCGTTGCGCCAGTTGAGGAGTCAGGCAACCAGGCAGCGAAGCGGGAGTTCGATGCGTCAGTTGAGGAATCAGACAGTCAGACAGCGACGCGGGAGTCCGATGCGTCAGTTGAGGAATCAGACAGCTAAGCCAGATGCGTCAGTAGTGGAACGAACTGCGAGCCCAATGCACCAGTAAAGGAATGAGCCAACAGATCTTAGCAGACAACGAGGTGAAGACATTGGATGTCAGTTAAGGACCAGTAGAGGGATCAGGCAAGATACCACAATGTTATATGTTACTACAGAGCTCAGACAACAGATCATATCATACAAAAGATCCAGACAACACGGTACACCTCAGATGCCAGTAGCAAGGTCAGACATACCTTATCACTTGGTACTGAATTAATCCTTTGAGGCACACGCCCTGCAGTCAGCAAGGCACAATCAACTCAACCATGCAGTCAACAAGGGGTCAATCAAAACAATGAGCAGGCCCCAGTGATCTATCTGAACATGCAATGAATACATCCTCACATTTAGTGGGGAAACGCCCCAAACATTTAGCATTCAGTTGGGACCAGATCTTATCAGCTAGAAAGAAACCAGATCCTCTGCTAGAAACAGGGTCCTATTCTAGCATCTAACAGTCATCGGTGAACAAATCTTAGGCGACATATCCTAACAGTCAGATGGGGACATATCCTAACAGTCAGTAGGACATATATCCTGACAGTCAGCAGGGAAAAGCTCATAACAGTCAGCAATCTGAACGACAGACTCACCCAACCTGCAGAGAAGTGACTCTGACACAGTGAATAGCCATGATATCCATGTGGTGTTATCTAAACGTCACAGGTCACGAGGTCAAATCAACAAACAAAATGTCAACATTACAAAACACAATGTTACATTGTAAACAAGCCTTCCTGCAGCCTTTAGGACTGTATAATCCGTACAGCCATAACGTCTTATCGCTTCTTCCAATGATTTTTCACAGAAATAACATCTACAACTGTCGTTTTGACGTCGGCATATTAGCACTATTTTGTGCTTCGATCGTGTCTATTTCAGATATACACAATCAATTCTGTTAATGTTTTTAGCATGGGGCTTGACTAATAGTTAATTTATTACAGTTCTAAACAAAAATTTAAAACTTAAATGCAATTTTAAAAAAATAGCCAAATTCTGGCTGGGATTACTGAGCAAAATGACCATTCATTGTATACGTGCGAAAAAAAAAGCCAGCTACCATTTAATGTTCGTACGTTAGTTACGTACGAACAGTCAGCAGGGGGCAGACCCTAACAGCTAACTATATCAGTCAACTGGATACATATTCTAACAGTCAGCAGAGAACATATCCTAACAGTCAGCAGGAGAACTAAATAAGTCAGCAGGAGACATATCCTAACTGTCAACGATAGACAGATCCTAACAGTCAGTAGGGGATAGATTCTAACAGTCAGAAAGGGAAATTCTAACAGTCAGCCCAAGACAGATCCTAACAGAATGAATAAATGAAAATGGGTTTAATGTCCTACTATTCTGGGCTAATGAAAACGGAATTAATGAATTAATGAAAAGGAGTTTAATGTCCTACTATTCTGTTCTGACTGGGCTAATGAAGACGGAGATCCTAACATTCTGTAGGGAAGAGATATTCTAAATAGTCAACAGGGAACATACAAACATATCAACAGTCAATAGCAGACAGATCCCAACAGTTTTAGTTGCATGGTAACGTCCAACAAATTTAATTTTTTTGATGGAAACCGGTTTATAAGAAAATCAATCTGATTAAAATACAGGTCTATTTCATTTCGTTTATTTATACTTTCGATGGCCTACACTTCATGGAGACCTGACCAGTTGTAATGGGAGATCATGTCTGGTCATACGAGCTGCTTTTGATCCTATGACGTCAAGCATTTGATTAACCAATCAGAATTAATGTTTCTAGTGAGTTACCCACAGTTCCGTGCATCTCACACCAAAAAGTCGCGGTAACAGACCATTATATAACAACTCTTCCAGAAGATCCAAGTGTAGTAAAGACAAGTAAAATGAAATTTTGAACCTTAAAATATGAAACGGAATGGAATCTGTGATTTAGTCAGATTGGCAGAAAATAAATTGCCAAATATAATGCTTTGATGACCAAGACTACCACTGGGCACCTAAAGAATGCATAATTATATTGGTCACTTGTTAATCTTGGTCATCCTAGTCTTAACCCCGAAAGAAACTAAATAAACAAAGTTGACCATCGCCTTGTTTTTGAAGTCACCAGATGGTCAATTGGACAAGTTGGTTCGAGATTCTAACCTGTACAACTAAAGGGTGTTTTCTGTTTATTTGTCATGTTTGACATGATACAACGAAATAAACCAAAATAACTGAAGTCAACCACTTCAAAGAAATGTCATCATTTTATTGTTTTGCTGGATATGGAAGTCAGAATGTGAAAAAACAAACTAAAAAGAAAACATGTTTGCTTCTATTTATCAACTCTGTCTGAAAAAGAACGATTTGTAATTGTTCTAGTAATGGACAGTTCCTTTCAAAAATCACATGTGAATGTGACCAAATCAAAGACAGAATTGATTAACATTTCCCTTAAATCAGAGAGATAATGGGGTTTAACATCCACTCGACACAAACTAGGTTATAATGGGACTAACCCGTGATACAGAGTGACACTGGTGTGTTGACTCTTTAAAACAAACACTTAAAGTTCTAAGGACAAATCTTACATGAATAGAACTTGTTCTATACTTTTAGATTTATCTGTATGCCAAATAATCTGTAACAAAATCTAATCTTTCAGCAGCATTTAGCAATCCGGGAACAAATTAACAGAACATAGTTTTATGGGATACAATCAATAGTTTATTCTAAAAGCACCACGTTTTCGACAAATTTAATTCATTTTAACGTAGATTCTGGTCATCTAAAATTTACAATTCAGTATTTTCTATTGATTTCTGAGGTCAAGTGTTCGATCCCTGCATTGGCCGAGAAAGTTCATCTCGATTTTTCAGCGTGGTTTCCCCTTGTCGGTGATGCAGAACGGAGGGCCTGGCAAGGATAGCTGCCTAGTCGTTCGGATGGGACGAAAAACCGAGGTCCCGTGTACACATTGGAGTGCACGTAAAAGATCCCTTGGCAGTTGGAATTCGATATAAGAGTAGGTCGTAGTGCCGCTGCCCGGGCAAAATTTCCCTCATAGCACACTGTATGGCGCATGCCCGTCTTCCATTAGCCCAGGTTAGGTGCATAAGAGTGAACGTTAAACCCCTTTTCATTTCAATTTCTATTGATTTCTTTCATGATGTGTAATCAATTATCTGTCATCATTAGGTTGATAACAGATATCTATCCATACTTTAAATTTATTGATTTACTTCAAAGTATTATCAGCTATTACACTGCCCTGATTTATTTGAGCTATATCATTGTATTGTCTCTCTGAACAATCATAAAATTACGGAGCAAATGACTATGACAATTTCTGTTTCTTGGCATCTGGTTCTACAAAATAAACAAAAAGACAAAGGTGAACATTTAAATGCAAAGACATTTTGATAAAATATATACACTAAGGGTTAATCTGTATTTTGACATACTGAGGGGGATCACAGTGGCTAAGTGGGTAAGGCTCTGGCTCGCTAGCCTGGAGGTCGGGTGTTCGATCCCTGCATTGGCCGAGAAAGTTCATCTCGATTTTCCGGTGGGGTTTCCCCTTGTCAGTGATACAGAAAAGAGAGCCTGACAAGGACAGCTGTATAGTCATTCAGATGGGACAAAAAAACGAGGTCCCATGTACACATTGGCGTGCAAGTAAACGATCCCTTGACAGTTGGAATTCCATATAAGAGTAGGCTGTAGTGCCGCTGTCTGGGTAAAAATTTCCCATAATAACACACTGTATGGCATATGCCTGTCTTCATTAGCCCAGTTCTGAGCAGAACAGTAGGACGTTACACCCATTTCATTTCATTTCATTTTTGACATACTGAATTCTATTCAACAGATTGGATTCGAAGAAAGATTCAATGTTCTATTAGAGTT
This sequence comes from Patella ulyssiponensis, assembly GCA_963678685.1. Taxonomy (NCBI): domain Eukaryota; kingdom Metazoa; phylum Mollusca; class Gastropoda; family Patellidae; genus Patella; species Patella ulyssiponensis. The sequence continues at coordinate 76,452,492 of OY783230.1, forward strand.
TTAATCTTCAAGAAGATTTAAATTTTTTAACAGCCATTTATTACTACCCAGCTTTATTGCTTCTCAACCCGTTTGATGTATTGTAATTGATTATCTCATGTTGTATATGTATGTTGAAGATTCCCTATGTAAGATTTTGATAAAAAGCTGACCATTCTTACTGTAATAGCTCAAACATAGATAATGTAAAATAAAAATTTCATTCAAATTACTCTAATGCGAGCAAAGATATTAACCTCTGAAAGTTTGACATGATGTGTGCATTGTGGTAACCAGGGCCCTGGTATATTCGAGACTTAGCCTCGCTTTCCCATTTATAAATGATACTATCAAATGGCGAACAGTCCTAATCTAGTTAAAATCTTGAGTATATTGTTTTGTTAATTAATGTCTATTTAATAATTAAGATCATTTAGATAGAGTTTTTAATGACCACTCAACACAAACTAGGTCTTTTCGGGACTAACACATGGTTCAGTTTTATGTTGATAATTTGCTTGCTCGTAGGGTTCTTTAGCAGTGGGAGGAAACCGGAGGACCCAGAGAAAAATCAAGAGGCTGGACAGGTGACCCTACTCCTCAAAACCACACTAGTTGACTCAATGACAGGCCTTATGATAAGAGCGCACACATGCTAAACCATTCGTCCATCCACCCATTCAGGCTTTTTTTTAAAACTAAACAAACCAATTTACCTGAAGCTGCTGCTAGAACTAAATCAGGAAACAACTTAAAAGTCAAGCACATCATCTCCTTATTTGGTGCTACATTCCGAACATATCGAATCACATGATCTTTGGGAAGGGCCATTCCTAAGATGCTTTCTGCTCGTTCACAAACATCTTTTTCAGGTTCTCTACTTTTTGTGAAACAGTAACAGTGCACGGAGGGTAGCCTTTTTTCAATCGTTTTCATAGATATCGCGGAAATGTCTGACATACTCAATAACGATTTATAGGCATCTAGAAATTCTAAGGCTAATGCAGGAAGGTTCATAGAAACGTGTAAATCATTTTGGACGTCATCCGTCAGTCTTTTAATTAAATCGTCTTTGAGAACCGTGGTAATAAATTCACGACCATCCATATTAAAGGTTTTAACTTCCGTTTTGATCTTATTCAGTTTTATATTTTTCACCAGTGATTTGAAAGACTCAGGATTAAGATCATTAGCAATTACTTCTATGCCTTTTTTAGCAGCGAGAATTGAAAACGGACCAACACCAGCGAAGACGTCGTATAGAACGTCGCCTTTATTGATCATGTCCACCAGACGTCTGTGTTCTGATCCTGAAAAATAACAATATTTAGTACAATAAATTTAATTAGAGAGAGAGAGAGAAATGGGGATTAAAGTCTATTCGATACAGACTAGGTCATTTCAGGACTAACATGGTTTTAATTTCATTTCAATAATTCACTTGCACCTAGGGGTCTTTAGCAGTGGGAGAAAACTGGAGGACCTGGAGAAAACCCACGAGGTTGGACAGGCAAACCTACTCCGTGTCACGTACAACCAGGGATTCGAAACCATGCCGAGTTGATTCAATAACAGGCTTTATGATACAGCACGCACATGCTAACCATTCGGCCATCCAACCCTCCAATTTACATGTAATTAGAATCTAATATCATTAATTACAATAATACTTGTTTAAAACATCTTAAAGATTTGCAAAAAACAAACTCTATCTCTTTGTCATATTTTTCAAGAGAAAGAGAGAAAGGGGGGGGGCGGTGTTATGGTCCACTCAACATAACCTAGGTTATTTCGGGACTAACATATGGTTTAGTTTTCTTTCATTCAAAATCAGCAAAACTCATGTGCATTCAGTTACCAGTACTTGTGTCCAGATTAAAGCTGACCATTTAGTTTTGATGGGTGTCCAATTTTAAAGTCTTTGATTTCTCAATCATTGTTAAAAAATAAAAAAAAAACCCAGTCGATTATTGATGTATAATGATTAATTGTTGAAAAGTGGTCAGCAAATTAAATACTTGTAAATTAGACTCATTATCAAAATTAATCACCCAACTTTAAACTGGACACAAGTACAACTTAGTTGATTTGGGGTGATTTTATATGATTTTTACAAATTTTAAAACAAAGATTTGATATTAAAGGAATGTGAAAGAAATAAGTTCTAGATACACAAGATTAAGTGATAATAATGTATTAACTACTTTTGAAATGTTATGTTTTTATTCATTTGTGACCCTTGCTAACAAATTAAGAGTGACAATGAGGAAATTTTGAAAATTGAATTATTCATATTTGCACATGCCATTAAAATGATGCATGGCTGGCATGAATCAAGCGACAATTGACTGAGCTATATCCATTTGAAGTTGCCCAAGTCAGAAAAGGTAGTTCAGAGAAAAAGCAAGTTAAAGGTGTCTGTATGTTCTAAAACTGGTTTCCCCTTGTCAGTGAAGCAGAACGGAGGGCCTGACAAGGACAGCTGCCTAGTCGTTTGGATGTGACAAAAACCGAGTCGCGTGTACACATTAGCGTGCACTTAAAAGATCCCTTGACAGTTGGAATTCGATGTAAGAGTAGGCCGTAGTGCCGCTGCCCGGGCAAAATTTCCCTCATAGCACACAGTATGGCGTATGCCCCTCTTCCATTAGACAAGGTTAGGTGCAGAAGAGTAGGACGTTAAACCCCATTTCATTTCATTTCATTTAAGAATATGTTACCCTTACAAAGGTGTTTTAAATGTTTTATTATTTTTTTAAGCTTTTCGGTCGATAGATAGAATATTTACAGACTCATTTTTATGAAAATCTCAATTTCGATTAAAATCAATACATTCACTTGTTTTGTTGGTAGCTCATTACATTTTAGATTTTGCGCATTACGACTCATTTCGCCTGCACAGGTCACATTTTTGTTCTATATCTGTATGTTTGTGTCCTGTTTTTGATCATTGCTTGAAAATTGGATCTTGCATGAAATTAACTGAAAAGTAGTAAATCCATAAAACTGGGTTTTTATTTTATAAATTTAGATATCCTCTACTGATTGGTTGTATGTGACAACCTCATGGGTTTTCTCCGGGTCCTGCGGTTTCCTCCCACTGCTAAAGACCATGCGCGCAGGAGAATTATTGAAATGGCTAGTCCCGAACTGATCTAGTTTATGTCGAGTGGATGTTAAACCCCATTTCTCTCTCTTTACTGATTTTATAATAATTGTTCACTTTTAAGGTAGTCAGAACTGATAACATTTCTGACACAACATTGATTTAAAATCAAACAACTGTGAAATATTGTAACAGATTGCTCAACATTGGGTGATCTTTATGTGTGGTTGAAACAGATTAACGCTGATATCCCTATTTTATTACGAATAATATTTATAGAGTGTTTATCGCAAAAACTGATTTAATAAAAGCAGACGCGGAGGTAAGACCGTCAATCGCCTTGTACTCTTTTTGTTACATTTGTTAGCAAAGATTACCAGATACTGTACAAATGCCTGTCAATTCCCCGCACACACATTTCGTTTTACATGAACAAAAGCGCGGCTCGATAGAATAGGTATCTGTTAATTTTCTTATGCAAACACATCATTGTGGTCTCATTTTGTCACTTATTGTGCGTGTAACTAAATATTTCCCCTAGGTTCTCTTTTCCTCGGCACACACAGTGCCCACAGATGTTGCTGTCTAGATACGACCTCTGTCAAGGTCAAAGGTCAGGTCATCTCCAAACAATAGTGTAACAAGTTTTGTATGTACAGGGTCGATGAATCTGTTTGTACCCACATCAGAAATTGCAGGGTAGCACATACTAATACCTGTAAACTGAAACCCGCCATGTTTGGAAATTGAAATTGTTCACGTAGTCTAACTCTCTCTTTCGCTTTGTGGCGTTCGTTTGTCAGCACAGCTGTACAAGATAAACAATTGCCATTAATGGGTAGGTGTATTGAAATAAACACTATTTAGCAACAAAATCTAATTAAAAAAAAACGGCTGGGAATAGTAAGCGAAGTTGTCGGGATAAATCTCCCATTCACACAAACATGAAACACATCACAATAGTAGAAATTACCCGACATACACATATTCTTACAGCTTTTTCTTAGATGAAAGAATTTGTACCACACCCATACAATCAGAGTGACATAAAAAGATCCCTAAATAAATCACACCTTGACAGGTTAATCATATTTTTATCTCATTTAAAGATCAAACATAGGTCCGTTCTTCGAGATAAGCTAAGATTATGGAATAAATTCTATTTTCTATAGAGAATTGTTAACCAGTATCTATTACTATTGAGAGTTTTTTTGTTATAATTGTATTAGTTGTTAAGACATTAAATAAGTTTACAATGAAATAGAATCTTTCATTTCAAACATGGACACCTGCATGTAAGCAATGGCTACAAGTGTGAGAAAAATGTGTTTAAATTTATTGAAAAGGTTTGACAAACATGCTGCGACTTCAGAGGCATGTTTTTAATAGTAAAAAAAAATCAAAAAACAATTAAGAAACACAGAAAAGAAAATCAGTTTTGAAATTTGATTAAATATTTTAAATTTTATAAAATTATAGGACTGTTCATTTCCTAATTTTACTTCTTAATTTGATCCACTGTAAATCAATAACACAATAGTCCAATACTTCAGACTAATAAAGGGGGGGGGGCGTCAAATTTGTGTGCTTTATATCATAAGGTCTGTTGTTGAGTCAAGCGGTATGGGTTTGATTCTAAGCTATTATGTAACCTTGTGGGTTTTCTACATATCGTCCTACTACTAAAAAAGACCCTTATAGACAAAAATGTATTGATATGAAAATGTTAACTTTTAGTCTGGAGAGAGCGAGGAATGGGGTTTGATGTCCAATCGACACAAACTAGGTCATTTCGGGACTAACACAAGGTTAAATTCTAATACAATAATTCGCTTGCACATATGGGTCTTTAGCTGTGGGAGGAAACAGGTGGACCCAGAGAAAACCCTAGAGGTTGGGCAGGCAACCCTACTCCTTGTCAGATATATGTATAAACAGGGAGTCGACACCACGCCCCTCGACTCAAAAACAAGAACTCATGATTTCACATGCACGTGTTAACAGGACCGTATCGAGTGGAGGTGCAGGGGGTACATGGCACCCCCAGAAAATAAGGCGCCCTGAGAAATGGCGCCCCCTTCTCACCCCCCCCCCAAAAAAAATAATTTGACAATCTTTCAATTATACAATAGTACACTTTATTACAATCACACAGTGATGCCCTTACGGCACTGATCAGTTGGTTGGTTTTAAGGGCGCCCACACACCAATGGGTTTGTTTGCCCTGATCCAAACTTACATGGAGGCTGAGACGCTCCTCCACTCTGCTGCACCCCCACTTTAAAAATCCTACTTACACATGTACGATCCTGCGTGTTAGACCACTAGACCATCCAACCCCCCCATACATCATAGCAGCATATATCCATTTTCGTAGGATGATTTAATGATTTGACCAATACACCCATTCAGTTGCTAGTTGATAAATGAACTAAATTTCATCTCACCTAAACGGGAATTCCAATAAACTTTTGAAAAATCAAATTCAAAAGCACAGCTATTTTCTCTTGCGGTTGTGATATAGTCTTCTTCCCCAGCGAGAAGTTCCATCTGGAAGTTTCTAAAAGTGTTGTCTATCACATTCAGTTTGTTCACCACTGTTCGTAATGATGTATTTTTATCTAATAAAATTTCTCCTGAAATTAAAATTAATTCTGAAGTAATTGAAGCCTTGCCTCGATTTTTAAGTATTTTAAAGGAGCTAAATCTCTATTGTTTGGCACTTAGAGATGGACACAATGGGTCGCAATGTGAATGTATATAAACTGATTTACATTCAATCTTTTCTGTTTGGTATGAATTTCTTTTTCGGGATGAATTTGTATGATTGTGGCAAACTTCCCCACAGGTAACTTTACCTACATGTACCAGTACAAAATACCTACTGGATGCATGGAAATAAATTACTTTATAAATGTGGCATGGTACATTTTGTTTTTAATACCATAATCACACAGTTTATGAACACTAGTAAAATTTTATTTTGTAAAACATTTGCCGGGACACTGACTGAATACACTTCAATAGTTAGTGTATCAATAAATACACAATAGTAGTAGTGTTGCTTTGATGAATACATTATTAAACACATGTAAAGGGAGACAACTCTTCTTAAGCATGCACATAATTTTGAAATGAAGGTCATTAAGAGATTCTGTGGTCAAATTTAACATAAACAAACAATATATTTTCTACAATAATTTTACTGAACTATAGGCACTGCTTTACTATCAAATGCTTAACTTCATTGTTCTGAACCACTGGTACACCAAGGACCCTACCAAACGACGTTTAACTTAACAAGCATACTGATCTCTAAAGTAGGTTTAACTTATCAGAGATAGAAATGGGATTTAACCTCCACTTTACTCAAACTAGGTCATTTTGGGACCATTGTGGTTCAATTTTTATTTCAATGATTTGCCCGCTCGTATGGGTCTTTATCTGTGGGAGGAAACCGGAGAAAACCCAAAAGGTTGGACAGGAGATCCTTCTCGTTGTCACGTACAAGTGGCTGAAGTGGGGAATTGAAACGTCAATTGACTCATTGACAGACCTTATGATACATCCATACGGGATACGGTGTGCTATAAGGGAAATTTTGCACAGGCAGCGGCACTATGGCCTACTCTTATCGAATTCCAACTGCCAAGAGATCTTTACGTGCATGCAATTATGTATACATTGGAACTCAGTTTTCCATCTTATTCAAATGACTAGACAGCTGTCCTTGTCAGACCCTCCTTCTGCATCACTGACAAGAGGAAACCACGCCCCACTATATAACTTACCTATTACGTGTTTATACTCTAGGACTTCATCTTTTAAATTTAAATGAGCAATATGTCCGACGATTGAAAAACCTGTCACACCATCTTCAATATGATCCGGTAGAACTGCTCGGGTTAATTCCGCCGCAGACCAATTCTCATAACCCAGTTCTATATCAAACCATTCCATGTTCTTAAAATCTATTTCAAATTCTCTTAAAACCTGCTGCTCTTCATTGCTGAAGTCTTCGTACGATTTAATCTTCGCTGGATCGAAGAGAAATAATTTATGACTTTTAATCTGTGGGTCGTTCTCACTCAATTCTGCGATAGATTTCAACTTTGGAATCTTGACCATACTCTGCTTCATTGTTTTGTTTAATTTTCCAACATTTCTAACTGGAATTTTCAACCCAGGAAGTCTACATTGTTTTTTAAATGCTGCTTTATCCAAAACTTTCATACCCTTCGTGGAAAGGGGCGGATTTAAAATTTCGCTTGGATCAGACATCTTTTTGGATAGAATTTGAATCCAATTAAAACCATTCGATAATGGTCTGTTTGTAGAAAATATTTTTTGACTTGAGTTGAAAATTGTAGTGTTTTTTATTTTTACACTGAAGCTCTCGTGGACCTTCAAAAAATACCTGTCACCTCTGTCCACTCTAACCAGACGTTTATGAATATATTTCTTTGGCAGATACAACCTCACTTTAGCTAGTCTACTCAATTCTAAAAACCTTTTCATGACACAAACGTTAGAAATTCTAAAAATATTCAGTAATCATCATGCAATAACATCGCCATGCTTTACTTACATGGTAGACTTTCCTCAACTTTAATAAAGGAGAGCTTTACTAAATGTAGTTACCTCCCTTACATAACAAAGATGAAAAATTTGTTACAAGAAATAAAGACGAACATTTTCTGACAGTTTTATTTTCGGTGTATTCTTAGAGTGAGACTTACAACAGAAAAAAATATGGAATTCTTTTAAAGCCAATCTGTCCCTACTACTTTGTAGACACAAAGTAAAATATTTCAGAGAAACTTTTAAATGGTCATATCCATTTCTGGATCATATAATATTGAACAATTTTGGTTCAAAAGGCCATAAAATCAAACAGCTTTTTCAATCATCTTGTAACTTTATTGAGTCTCTTTCATTAACACATTGATTTTATACAAACAAAATTTTCTTCCAAGAAAGAATAAATAAACATTCCTTTTCAGTAGGCCTTTAATTTTTACAGAGTCTGTTGTACCAGTAGAGATAATTTATACACATATAAATATCTAACTGGGAGCACCATAAGCATCTGGCATTCTCTCTATAGAATATCTGAAACAATAAAATTCAGTCTTATAATAATGATACATTACAGGAGATTAGATGAAAAGCTGACCATTCTTGCTATAATAGCTCAAAGATTCTCACTACAATAGTTAAAAACTAGTTTATATAACATTTCAGGCCTAAAGAACGACCTGCAATAGGCTAGCTCTGGCAGATTTTTATTGTTTAAGTATTATAATTATAAAAGGATTTCATTCAAATTGTGACTAAGTATTCAATGACTGGGCTAAAATAGGGGCATACACCAAAAAAGGTGTGCAATGAGGGAAATTTTGCCTGGATAGCGGCAATATGGACTGAATACCTTTTACATTCACGCCAATGTGTACACAGGACCTCCAAACGACTACACAGCTGTCCTTGTCAGGCACTTAATCCTGCACCATTGACAGGGGGGAAACCATGCTGGTAAAATTTTGAGGAATATTCTCACCGCCAACACCGCCAAGTTCACTCGACACAAACTAGGTCATTTCGAGACTAATACATTGTTCAATTTTATTTCAATAAATCACTTAAGCAATGGGAGGAAACCCGAGAACCCGGAAAAAACCCACTGGTAAATCGAAACCATGCCAGTTGACTCAATGACAGATCTTATGATACAGTGCGTACATGCTAAACATTCGGCCATTCAATTCAACTATTTATAATCAACTTACTTGCGTCTTGTTGTATACAAGATTGGTACGCCAGGTATTTTACGTATCCTACGTTTTAAATCTTTATCATTAGTGGCTACTATATAACATTTATGCTGAAAAATAAAAATAGATTTATACAATATTAATTAGCGTAACAATAATGCATTTCTGCGACAGTTCTGTTATGAGGAGAAGGTACTGTTATGTTTAAAGGGGCAAAAAATCTGGCGCTTTCAATGCAGTTTTCAACATTTAATTCATAATCAAAATGCCCAAACAGTGTCAAACATATACCGTAGGTCAGATATGCTACCTATCGTTTTATTTGTGCAACATGCGGGTACGTGGAGAGGGTATTATGGTTTGGAATATGATATGCCTGTAGAATTCCTGTTTTTGTGTGCATTGACTCGACTTGTGGTCCTCTGACTTCAGACTCAACTTAGACTCGAGGTCCCACCTCTGCTGTTACAGTACATATTATTATATAAGAATATTCTGTACCTCTGTTACTCTCTGTACCAGACAATCATCTGCATATGTACCTTTATGTAGACATGTTAATCTCTTAAACCTTGGATCTTTTATAATTCTGTAATATAACACGTTTTAAACTTTTATAATTTTACTTATCTAATATATCATCCGTTGGACTAGACTTGTATAGTGAATACAGGAGAACCACACAACACAATACACATACAAGAGAGAGAGAGAGAGAGAGAGATAGAGAGAGAGAGAGAGTGAGAGAGAGAGATGGGGTTTAACTCCACTCAACTCGACACAATCTTCGTCATTTTGGGACTCACATATGGTTCAATTTTATTTTAATCATTCAACCCAAAGAAAATTCAAGTTTAAACAGGCGACACTACTGCTTGTTACATACAAGGTGGGAATTGAAACAGAATAAAGTATTAATAACATATAATAATAATAATAATAATGAATATTTATATTGCGCGCATTCCATCCAAACAGTATGCTCATGGCGCAGGTTTGTTTAGCTCTTCAGTTTATAATAGGATTCGAACATATGAGATTTAAGTTTTGATTTGAAAGTTTCCAAACATTGCGAAGTTTTGAGATTAACGGGTAAAGAGTTCCATAGAGTTGGCACACTGTGGGAAAATCGTCGAAACCCAAAGGATTTGAGTCTATAACTTGGTACTGTTAGAAGGTGTTCATTTTGTGACCTTAGGGTGCGTTTGGGTATATATTCAGATAGCAGTGAACTAAGATATTCCGGGGCTGCTCCATTTATACATTTATGGGCCATACACAAGAGTTTGAAATTGATTCTGTGGGTGATTGGTAGCCAGTGAAGTTCTTTTAAAATAGGTGTGATGTGACAATGAATATAGAGAGACTATCAATCAGCATCATTATGCTACTGCTTTTGCATATTATATGTACGTTATGTTTCAATCAGCAAAATACAAAGACAATTTTTTTTTACCTTAAAGCCACTTTATATTTTCTACCCAGTTTTTCTAATTCAGCCATGACACAGTCTGTTATATAGGGAATACCTGGCAAATAAAAAATTCTAATTAAATCAAATGGACCATTACAACATGAGACAGAAATTGGGTTTAACATCCACTCAACACAAACTAGATCACTTCTGGACTAACATATGGTTTAATTTTATTTCAATAATTTGCTTGCATGTAGGGCTCTTAGTTGAGGAAACCGGAGGACTCACAGAAAACCGTCGAGATTGGACAGACAACCCTACTCCTTTTATTACAAGGTAGTAAATGAACTGGCAATACAAATGCCATATAAGTAAATGAAATGAATTGAAGTTTAACGTCCTGCTCCGAATGGGCTCATGAAGACAGGCATGCACCATACAGTGTGCTATAAAAGAAATTTTACCCGGACAGCAGCACTACGGCCTACTCTTATATCGAATCCAACTGCCAAGGGAACGTTCATGTGCATGCCAATGTGTACATGGGAAATCAGGTTTTTCTCCCATACGAAGAACTTGACAGCTGTCCTTGTCAGGTCCCCCGTCCTGCACCACAAGTGACAAGGGGAAACCATGCTGGAAAATCCTGATGAACTTTCTCAGCCAACACCAGGATCAAAAACGCGACCTCCTGGTTAGCGAGCCAGCACCTTACTCACTGAGCCACCACGGCTCATGAGAGGACTGACTGTGGGTGGATTTTCCATCTGCCTATTCTGACACAGCTTCAACACGCATAACTTCGCTGAGAATAAAGTAATTTGACTGAAATTTTCAATATATTCATATTTCATTATCGATTTTAGAACTGTTATACAAAGAACAACATCTATTAATATTTAACAGCAAAAACTTACATTTAGCGTAAAGACAGTCCATCATAGATTTAAATACATCCAGTTTAGTTTTAATTGAGAAGTTGATGAAATTTGTATCCAGTAAAACATGGTATGGTGGTCCGAGCTGGGTATTATAGTTAAAGAATAAAGCTGTAGAGGCTTTTGTCCTGAAATTAGAAAACATTACATAAATGTGGTTATTTTCTTCTCATTTGTCTCATGAGAGAGAGGCGACTCTACTCCTTGACAGCGGGGAATCAAAACCACACAACTGGACTCAATGACCGAACTAGTGATCGAACATGCACATGTTAACCATTTAGCCACCCCATCCCTTTTTATGTATGCACTCTCGTCTGAATAGCAGGGTTTTTGTCCAGTACAATTTATTTATTTCTATCCGTCAAGGGCTCTTTTATATGCAGGCGATAGATTGACCTCAGTTTTCCGCAACATCCAAATTAAAGACACACTTTCTTTGTCAGCTGCCCCACGCAAAAAAAATACATGGTTCTTTTCAACCAAAGTCCTATCTAAAACAATTAAAATTAATCGTAAAAACTCTGGCTGATATCATTTCAAATTTGTCAATCGTTTAATTTTCTTGCAGTCACAGGCTTTTGTTAATTCAATGTACTAGTAATAACTTACTGTGTAATAATTTTCATTTCAGGAATTTTGGACTTTTTCTTTTTTTTATCTTTAATTCTGTCATCTTTCTTTCTGAAATGTCAAACACACATTATACAATATAACACACGTCGAGAGACTGGTGTACAGTTGGAAACATGCTTTATATAAGTACATTTTTCGGTGTGATGAGGGCTAGCTTTCTTTAACATTACTATTATTAAAACTCACATTCTGCTGTCTTTTAAACTGATTCGTCTTTTAGTTGCTGCAAATTTTTGTTGCATCTGTCGAATTTTACCCTGAAAGGAAATGTGCAAAAGTAAAACTTTCACGTAATATCTTGACTAAAAAGATACATTATGGGAGATTAGATAATGAGCCGGCAGTTCTCAATATAATAGTTCAAAAACTATATAAATAAAAATAAAGGGAATTTGAATTTGCCGATAATTTCAGTCAAAATTGATCCAATCTGATCAGTTTTTTCGTGATTAAAAACGTGGTCACTTGGTATTATATTGATACAACTAGAAACAATCATCATAATGATGTCAATACCATTAATACAGGGTTCAATTTAAGCGGTATCGCATCGCAAAAAGCGACCCAAATCATGGTAAAAGCGATACAATTATTTCATTCATTAGCCAAAAATTGCTTTCAAACTTGTGAAGTGCGATTCATTACATTTTGGATGAATGTGAACAAATTAATTATTAAATGCAGGACTAACTAATATTCCAAGTTGTGGTCGTGATTAATTTGAACCAGTTTTTATTTCAATTTATCCGATAACTAGAAGACAATGCAGACTCCATTTTTAATCACACGTGTTTATAAAATATGTTGCTAAAAATAGAATAAAACAACACAGTATAGTAGGCCTATGATTGGTTAACTTAACTGGAATCTTAAAGTAGACATCTCGTGAGGGGCGTGGAACGATGGCATATTCTAAGGTTGATAATATTTTGAAGGCGGAGAGGGGGATGTTTTTAAATAAAGAAATAAAAAAGCAAAGCCATGTCTACAAATATTTCGATTGGAATGGTGTAACTTGAAGTACCGGTACATGTAGTTTTGTTTTAGACGATTCGGATTAGTGCGTCCGGCATCGTGGAGAGACGGTAACTGATTTTTTTTTTGTGGTGGGGGGGGGATGTCAGGGTTTTTTTTTAACTTCATCCTCACATAAGCCGAAGCAGGGTATACAACGAAGGCCGGACTTCGGCGGAAAAGGTATCCACTTATACCTCGAAAAATCAGAATTGCAATTTTTTTTTGTGATTAGGCTACGTTTTACTGCTTCTCAAATCTGAGCAAATGCTATTCAAATTTTGAATTGATTAGCCAAAATGTGAATCTGTCACAAAAATTTGCTACTCATTGGTTTTAGACTAAATTGAACCCTGCATTAATATAAATTATTACAGGGAGAATTTGAGATATATTTACCATATTTATTATTTTCGTGTCAACAACACAACAACACGCTTTCCGGAAGTTGATTTTACGGAAGTCTTTGTATAACTCATGCAGTAAAGAGCTAAGAAGGGAGATAACTATTTCTATAAACTGAAATTAACCTGACTCACACCACTGTTGTTTTCTTCATCAACTTAATTCATCAATATTAATTCTGGCTTTGTCTTAGACTACAAAATTTTCTTTTAGTAACCATTCATTGCATTCTTATCGTTGTATCTAATATGACATAATCATTTGATCAAAATCTAAATCGGGGATGACAACGTAGATTTTAAAAAAAATATATGTATAAGTGCTTACATAATATGTAGCATAGCCTACTAGCTACTATTTATAATGATAATAATCATTTTCTATAGCGCTGAACATTCAGTCAGTCTGACTGCTCTGTGGCGCTTTATGACATCAATCATGATCAAAAGAAATCTGATTAAAGTTAAAAATAACATGTCATGCCTGAAAATTGTACCTTCAGTCTCGATTCAAACTAATCACGGAAAGGGACTTTAGCAGTGGAAGGAAACCAGAGGAGAGGCGACCCTACAACTTGACTCAATGATGCATTATACACTATTCTTGGCTTATCCCTCTACTTAGTCAAAGTAGAAATTGTTCATTATCTAACATTGTCAAGGTTTTGATGTAGTCAATCTATACACTAAGTTTTATCACACTTCCTTAATTAGAATCAAAGTTAATGTGTCCCACAACATCAACCAATCAAATTACTTTTCTCTTCTTAGCCTTGGCAGAAAATGTTAATCATTCAAATCAGTCCAGACATGCTCCATGTTTGAGCACTCAACCTCAATCAGAAGCAGGGTTATGTTGTTGTGTTCCAAGGTCTTGACCAATCAAATCACTTGTCAGTATTTAGACTAAGAAGAAAATGTGAGCCACGGTGGCCCAGTGAGTAGGATGCTGGCTCACTAGCCTAGAGTTTATGTTTGATCCCTGCTCCTTGGATATTCTGGCACGGTTCCCTCTTTTCAGTATAGTCGTTCTGACGGGACAAATTGGTCCTGTGTATAGATTGGTGAGCACGTAAAAACCCTTGGCAGTTGGAATTTCGATATAAGAGAAGAACATAGTGCTGCTGCCCATCAAAATGTCCCTCATAGCACAACGTGTGATGTATGTCCGTCTTTATTATCCCACTCAGTGCAGAACATATATTCTGAGTTTCATCACTCTCGCTCAATTAAAATCAAAGTCATCATGCTCCAAAGTATCTAAGACTCAAATTGTTTATCTCTGCTTAGCCGTATGGGTAGATGTTCATTATCAAACTCAGTCAGAGTACTGATGTAATGAAACTATACATCAAATAATATGGACAGACAAACAAACCCATTTGAAAGGCAGAGGGACAAAAGTCTATAAACCAAGATTTTACTTATTTTTTTTTTTATAAAATTCAACAATATAATTACTTCCATCATATCCATAATAACAGTGAAAATAACAATTTGATACATGTACACCATAACATAATTATACATAAAACATGGTTATCTGATACACCATAACATGATTTTATATAAAACTCTCCACATGGTAATTTGATACATGTACCCATATATACTTAGTTTAACTTAATATTATATAAAACTTCTCCACATGGTTATTTTCATTAAAATACAATTATTAGAGTATTATTACAGATATAGCTAACCCACTGTGGATTTTTATACGTAAAATGGAAGCTCAATATTGTATTACTGTTATTTATAAAAGCGATGATAAAAATACAAACTCGAATATTAACCTCATAGGAAGAAATCGCATTTGTAGCAAAACATTTCATGTAAACATCTTTACCTATTGTCCCCTTGTGATTATGGTCACTCGTGTTGTTTCAATATATTTACTTAATGTTTCGCTCTAGACCAATAAATCACACATAAATCCCTCTACACATAAGTTATTTGTATTCTGAATCTGTTCTCAACAATAATTTCCATACTAGAAAAAAATGACCTTCAATATTACAAAAAACATTGTACATCACTAGACCTCAAATTGCACCAGTATCTACCTGAACTAAACGCTAAGAGTTCACGTAAAAAAATAAAGGCAAAAAGATACATACACACCGACACGGGCGACAGCAATATATGTCCACGTATAAAAAGATATGCTACCTTCATCAACAAATAAAATTTCGACTTAGTTATTGTACATGTACATCATCAATCATGCATGTTATACGGTTACAATATTTAAGGCCTTGCATGAAATGCTTGACAATCATTTTTACATCGAAAATATGATATCATGATATTGATATAATTTATAATGATATACAAAAAATTATTTTCTTGCATCAAAACATCAGCACAGAGAAGTTAATCTTATTATTAAATTCAAAAGTCCATATTGTTTGTAACAAATGTACTGTGTAATCTATCATGGGTCTCGTTACAAATAAAGAACTATTCCTATAATTCAAATATCAAGGCCATACTGTCAGACACCAAGTCCCAATTTGCGATTTAAAAAATGAAAGTGATGATAATTTTGGTGATAACCTTTTATGGTACTTGCATTCTTTTTGAGAAGAGGTGGGAATTTTTTTTTAAAATTTGAATCCTATTTATCGCTGAATGTCAATCACAATCACATGACGACAGACTATAAATTAATCAACTAGATGATGATGTATAACTAATGATAAAAGTATATAAATAGATCGAGAATAACCACAGCTTCCACTAATTTCTACTAAATTCATGATTATATCTTCTTAAATTACCTAATTCTTACACAGGCGTTATTCTACATCTTCGAATATATATAGAGAGAAATAGGGTTTAATGTCCACTCCAACATACTAGGTCATTTCGTGACTAACATATGGTTTAATTTTATTTCAATAATTCGCTTGAACGTTAGGGTCTTTAGCAGTGGGAGGAAACCGGGGGATCCGGAGAAAACCCACAAGGTTGGACAGACAACCCTACTCCTTGTCATGTACAACTGTTGATTAGAAACCACGCTAGTTGACTCAATGACAGGCTTTATGATACAGCACACACGTGCTAACCATTCGGCCATCCAACCCTCCATCTTCGATATATGTCATGTATTAAAGGTTTACCTAAATAAGACTTTTGTATTTCCAGACTAGCATCAGGTTTTGATCAACAGGTGCTGACGATTCCCCATGTATACTTATTCCATTTGCGCCAATAAATATTAAGGAAGAAAGGTACGGAATGACGAAGAAAAGGTACATGACAAAAAAAATTCTCTTGAACTCTGAAAAAAGAATTTCTTCATCCTACATCTGTGACAACTAATATTATTTTCCTCGCTTAGATTTGGGGGTTTGGTTGTGAGGAAGAATATGGTCAGCACTTTATAAAAATAAAATTCAATATTTCATCTACGAATGAGGAAGGAGAGCACCCCCACCCCCCTCCTGTACACCCTTAAGAAAATTGCGGATCACAGGGGCAGGGATGTGAGGGAGAACAGAAGGCATATAGAGGAAAAAAAGATATGTTATGGAATAATAATACACCCCTATCCTATTAGTGTTAATATTAAGTGACCATTAAATCCACCCCTTATTAACTGTATTGACAGTATCAACCTCTTTAGGGCTAAACTGTAAAATGGTTGTAATGGCTTTCAACATTTTCTCTTTTCCTAAGCTGTCTCGACTTATCATGTATTTGTAAATCACATTTTTTAAATATTCTAAATTGGCTCCTTCTCTTGTAATGTCCCGTTCTCGTTTATGAATAACTTCTTTTAAAGATTCGATTTCATCGTGAAGTTTCTCTTCCTTGCCGCTGACTGCTAGTTGTAATTCACGAAGACTCGTCTCCAACAGACGTTTCTGTTTCCGTAGCGATGCAATCTCAACATTTTTACGCGCCTGTTCTTCGGCAAAATGAAGTAGAGTTGTCTCCTCGTGAGCAGAATTTTTAAACAAAAGACGAGACACAGCTTCTTCTTCTGAATTCTGTTTTTGGAGTGGTTCGTGGCTAATCGACGACTCTCGAGCATGATGCGAATATTCATTTTCTAATTTTTGTGACTGCACACAAGTTGAGCGTAAAGCTAACAAGTCCTTTTCTTTTTCGGCCAACATGGAAACTGTGCGATCGCGTTGTTTCTTCACTTCCAGCTCCAGCTCGGCAATGGCTTTTTGATGATCTTGTTCCATCTCGGCTATCTGGTGCTTGTTGCGTTCCTCCAAGGTGAGGATAGTTTTACTCATACTTTCTACTTTCAATTTGTGTTTTTCTTCCGAATCATCAAGTTGTAAATGGGCCATTCGTAATTTCTCGCGTAATTCACCGACCTGGCTCTTTAATGTATCAAGCTCTTTATTGGCTGTGTTGTCCTGTAACAAAAAAACACAAATGTGAAAAGGAAATTTTTCCTTTATGTCGTAAATTATGAACTGCAAGGTCTTGTCAGCAAAATCAGAAGCAACTTTGAAAATAAATTTCCATTCAAACCGTGTTTAGCAAAAGTTAAAGGTACAGCTCTCACAAGATTTTACAAAGTAAACTAGAGCTACAGATTCAATTATTGAAATAAAATTGAATGATATGTTAGTCCTAAAATAACCTTGTATGTGTTGAGGGGATGTTAAACCACATCTCTCTCTCTGTTCTCACCTGAATTTTTTTTTTACAAATCATTGCTATACCTACCTTTGTCTTAGTTTTAAGAACTGACTGGGCTCGTAATTTATATCTCTCGAATTCTTCTTTAACATGTTCCAGTTCTTCTTTATATTTCTGACATGTAGTTCTTTCTTCATCAGATTCGCATAATAAAACTATTAAAAAACACAAAAAACATATGGATACATAAATTATATCAAACCATATTATTTGTATAAATTAAAGGAGCTAAATCGCTAATATTTGGGACCTACAAATTGACACAAATGGGTCAAAATGCATATCATAATGTAATATGAATGTATATAAACTGATTTACATTCACTCATTTCTGTTTTTTATATAATTTCTAAACAGTTATGTTTGACGAAAGACGGCAAAAAGTCTCAATCGAATGACAATCTCTAGTGTCTGGTTATTCCTGTCTACACTGACAATTTTTATTGCACATGCACTCTAGATAAGAATATGGCCTCGCTGTTAGACATGACTTGTGGAATATGTCTAGCCTCGTTCTTCGTGTCCCGAGATTGGACAGGAAACCCTACTCCATGTCACGTAGAAGTGGTGAATTGAAACCACGCCACTTTACTCAATGACAGAACTGATGATCCCCGCCCCCCTTCCAGAAAGAACATTAGTTAAAAATGGTTAGTTTTTGTTCGGTATTTGCAAGCTTCCAGCATTCAACATACATTGACGATGATATAAACAAGAAGAATCATTTGATGAGCCTCATTTTTATCCAACAATCATTCTAGCTGCGACATTATCTACTGTTGAGATTTTTTTTTTGTTTTTTTAATGAAATTTTAAAAATGCAAATGAGAGTCTGCACCTTTAACAAGATTTTATGTAACAACTATTATTAATAACATAAAATACAAACCATCGATATCTACTGGTTTCTCAGATCGTGAATTAGCCTCAAGAAGTAATCTTTTTAACTTTATTATCTTTTCTGTCAGGGATTGGGCATCTAAGTTATTCTCATCCGCGTCATAAAATTTTGGTGCCGAGTGTGCTGCTCTGGCAAGTGCTGAGTTTTCAATATCTAGCTGAGTTACTCGCTCTTTCAGTCTCTGTATTGCTTGCTGATCCTGGTAGCGTAGTCGTTCGTAATTTCCCACTACTTCGGAAAGTTCCGCTAACTTTGTCTCAAGGGAGGTTACTCTTTCTTCACTTTGAACAGAGACCTGAACAGCTCTGGTTTCTGCTTCAGAGGCTCTTAGTATTTCCTTCTCAACTTGTCTGTGAGCTTCACTCTGAAATTATGCAAAGAAATGATCTGGTTACACTAAACAGACTTTGAAATAATAATTTTAGATTTAAATATTGTTCCTGCAACTTGACTCTTTGTATGTAGGCCTGGAACTAGAGAGAGAAATGAAATAAAATGGGGTTTAATGTCCAATGCCATACAGTGTGCTATGAAGGAAATTTTGCCCACGCCGCGGCGCTACACCCTACTCTTATATCGAATTCCAACTGCCAAGGGATCTTTTACGTGCACAGCAATGTATATACAGGACCACGGTTTTTCGTCCCATTCGAATGACTAGACTGCTGTCCTTGTCAGGCCCTCCATCCTGCATCAATGACAAGGTGAAACCATGCAGGAAAAATGGGATGAACTTTTTCGGTTAATGCAGGGATCGAACACCCGACCTTCAGGCTAGTGAGCCAGCGTCTTAAACACTTAGCCACTTGATCCCCCAAAATAGAGAGAGAGAGAATTGGGGTTAAAGTAGGCCATCTCAGGACTAACACATGATTCAATTTTATTTCAATAATTGGCTTCCGCGTAGGGGTCTTAGTGGGAGGAAACTCGAGGACCCAGAGAAAACCCACAATGTTTGACAGACGACCCTACTCCTTGTCACGTACAACCGCGTTATCAAAGCCACGCCTGTTAACTCAATGACAGACCTTATTACTCAGCGTGCACGTGCTAACCATACACCCATCCAACCCGTCTGTCTCGAGAATAACATGGTGGACTGGTTAGTTGTGTGATACAGATATCACGATTATTATTACCGTGTTCTATTATTCTGACATCACAGTGACTTAATTGAGTATACACTAACAAAGTGGTGCCTGGTTCTTCAAGATTACCAGCCTGATTTCACACCTTCTCAGTGGTACAAGATGGGTGGCCTGGTGAGGACATGTCATCTATTCGTTAGGATGGGGATAAAAGAACCTTTGACACTTGACATTCTGGGAAAAGTAGCCGTCAATGCTGAGGTCCTGTCAAAATTTCCTACCCTCATAACACACTGTATGGTATGAAAAGTAGGGAGTTAAATCCCATTTCATTTTGGAAAATCCCCGAAACGTATATTATTTTATGTTTGTGTCTTTCAGCATTATACGGCTAGGCTAGGAAATCATAAACAAACCTTCATTGAGGTCATTTCTTTCTGTAAATCTAATAACATGGGTGATGGTTGATTAGCTTTCTCCTCGGCAGCTTTTAATCTGTCTTTAACTGATTTTAACTGGGCTGATAAATTATCGATCTGTTTCTCATATTGTTCTTTCACTGTTGGTACACTTGCTATCTGTTGTCTCATAGACGTCTGAACTTCATCTAACTAAAATACAACATTCAATAAACATGGGCTAATATTGTTTTTACAGGGACATGCAGCAATACACTTGGCTAATTGTTTATACAGGCACATACAGCAATACACAAGGGCTAATTTTTTACCAGTATATGCAGGCATGGAGCTATACACATGGGCTATTTGTTTATACAGGCACACAGTTTACTTTTCAAGATACTGAAAAACTAAAGACTGATTGGCTGCGATATTTGGAGTAATAAAGAGGTGTTTGCGGTGTTAAAACTTTGTCGCAAAGCTGGGCTTCGAAGCGTGTGAAGGTATGCAAAGAAAATTCCTTGCTTAGTGGAGTATACATTGGCCATAAAGATATAATAAAGTTACCTGATTTTCAAAATGTTCTTTAGCCATTCTTTCTACCGAGTGTAGCTTTTGAAGTTCCCGAATCATCATAGCATGATCGGTCTGCTCCTTCTCACGTTCCAGTTGCTGAGTTCGGATTTTATTCTTCAACTGAAAAACCAAGCCAAACAAGATTAAAACTAGGTGGTAAGACAGCTTTTAGTTTTTAGAAAGCAATCTCAAAGTAAGTTTCAAACTATAATTTGAAGGGATATTTCTAGGGATTTTTTACTCTCGTGCAAATGTGAAAGTTGAATCTTTTAAAGGAATCTTTACTACATATCAAATAATCAGTCTGTATGTATACAGAGGGATGACATTAGATATTGACCAAATCAGCAGCTTATAAAATTTGCCAATCTGCTTATCAATAATCTACTTGATAAAAACCGAATTGAATTTTAATAACAGAATAGGTCTAACTATTATTAAAGTTTTGTTTATACCTCCAATATTTTAGAATTCATTTCAGCTACCGTTCTCTCGTACTCGTTTTTAGCTGTAGCCAGGTGTTGCTGTAATTCTTCATGTTCTCCCTGTTAAAATTTACAATCAAAAAATTACAAGAATGGCAAACAATTCAACATCAATGTTTTGTATGAGTGCACACTTCAATATTTTGTATAGGTGCACACATCGACATCAATTTTTTGTATGGGCACACATTAATCTTTTGTATGTGCACACATTAATCTTTTGTATGTGCACACATTAATCTTTTGTAAGGGCATACATCGATCTTTCGTATGAGCACATACATAAATCTTTTGTATGAATGCACCAATATATCTGTCTGGGATTTTTTTTAGTTGGTTCACACTTGTCTGTGGTAATCTCATCATGGGACAAAAAAACAAGGTCCAATCATTCACATGTTCATCTGCCAGTTTGAATTTTGCAAGAATAGATGGTAACGCTGATGTCCAGGCAAAATTAATACTCATGTGTGCTTATTCCTGGGAAGACTTTTCTGGTCAAATACAGTTTATTCTATATTTCAGAAAATCGTTAACACTGATTGACCTTTTATACTTACTCTTAGCTTCTTTTTGTCAGCTACAAAATCTGCCTCTAATCGTGATTTTTCTGCTGTAACAGTTGTTATTGATGCTGATAGAGTTTTCAGCTGTTCTCTTAGGATGTTTACTTCATCTTGCGTACCTGATGACTGCACCTGAGGAGGAGATAAAAAAAAATAAAAATACTGTTATACAAATTCTTATACAAAAAAGAGAGAGAGAAATAAGGTTTAACGTCCACTCGACACAAACTAGGTCATTTCGGGACTAACATATAGTTTAATTTTATTTCAATAATTCGCTTGCGCGTGGGGGTCTTTAGCAGTGGGAGGAAACCGGAGGACCCAGAGAAAACCTACGAGGTTGGACAGGCGCTCCTACTCTTTGTCACATACAACCGGGGATTCGAAACCTCGCCAGTTGACTCAATGACAGGCCGTATGATACAGCACGCACGTGGTAACCATTCAGCCATCCGACCCCACACAAAAAAAAAGAACCAGCAAATAACAGGTTATATAAACACTACATTCTGATTAAAACTTGTGTTAAAGATGCATAATGCAAGAGCCTTAAAGCTAAATCTGCCTATTGCAGGTTGTTGTTGTTGTTTATTAAAGATTTAACGTTTAATACATTATATATGATATTATGGACAGAGCCCTGATTCACGTAATTCTAACAAAGATAAAATCCAAATTTTAGTAATTTGATTCGATAATATAGGTTTGATTTTATGACTTAGCCAATCGAAATTGAAGTATCTACTAAAATTTCAATTTTATCTTTTGTTAAGATTTCGAGAATCAGGACCCAGGTTATTCAGATGTCTGTGTATGTCTAGAGTCTCCTTAAAATTGGTTAACACACAAAATAAAAAGTCCATTGCAGATCATACTTTCAACATCAAATACTAGAACATCGAAAGTAGGGGTGCAACGATACATCGAACAATCGACGCATTGCGATAGTTCGATGTCGATAGTATGTATCGATATTAAAAAGAAACTATCGATAGTCAAGCAAACTATCAATAGTTTCGATAGTTTGTAATAGCGAAAGTAAAATGGCTCAAATTAACTCGTATCTGTCGAATAATTACTCTGTTATCACTAAAATAGTGAAACGCGATCTCAATATCACATGGAAATCTTTGTCTACCATATTAGGCATGGCTTACTAAGATATGTGTAAAATGGTTGATTTTGGCGCGAAAAAGCTGAAAATGGTCATGTACGCCAATAACAGACATGCTGAAAGCATGCCGCACATGACAGGAAAGTTGGCTATGCTTTTGTTTTACAAGTTACTAAACTACCAATGTAATGTTAACTAGACCTGCATGCAGGAATGACGGGTTTCACTGGTGCCATGTTACCTTTGAACTTGAACTTGTGTCAATTTCGGTGCCACGTTACTCTTGAACATATGTCACTTCCGGTACCAATGAAACCAATATAAAGATTTCCACATAAGAATTGCACACATCAAATAAAATGGAAACAGAATCAAACAAATCCAGCAATATCATTTCATTTTATACATTTGTTACATGTAATTGATCCTGACAAAATTACAGTACTTCCGGTGATAATGTAAATGTTCCATTAGTTTTATGAAATCAGAAATGGCATAAGGCATCACATGGTGAAAATTTTATGTAAATCGAATAATAATTGCCACTTTTATAGACCAAAAACCTTGAAAAGTGACGTGTAGAAAATCGTCTATTTCTCGGCAACCGTACAAGTTAGAAACCATTTTTTGGTATTTATATGACCGTATGGGTTTAATCTATTTGTTGATTGGAATCAAATATCATAATTGTATAAACATTACAAATCAGACTCATTTGAATAAAATATCGGCTTTGAAGGCTTAAAATACAGTTTTTGCCAAAATGACGTTACTTCCGGTGATAATGAAAACTTTAAATTAGTTTTTTAACATCGTCTATGACATTAGGCTTCAAAGGGTGAAAATTTTATGAAAATCGAATAATAATTGACACTTTAATGGGCCAAAAACCTTCAAAAGTGACTTTTAGAAAATCGCCTATATCTCGGCAACCGAACAAGTTAGAAACAATTTTATGATATCTTTTTGACCGTATGAGTTTTGTTAGTATGTGAATTTAAACCAAAAATTAATTTTATTATTATATGTGACATAATTCTTGGTTGAAAAAAATATCGATTTTAAAAGTTAAAAATTGAGTTTTTGACTAAATGACGTCACTTCCGGTGTCAATTTTAAATAGTAATCAACATGATATGACGCAGACTTGCTTTTTGAATCAAATGATGTCACTTTTGTGAATATCCATTAATAATTGACTATTTTACAGGCAAAATTACGAAAACAGTGACTTATGCAAAACTGCCCATTTCTCGGCAACTGCTTATTTTAGAAACTAATTTTAACATACATTCTCTTCGTATGGATTATAGTTACAGGTTTATAAAAGTTAAGTAAAAATATTTTAAAATCTGAAAAGCCTGAATGAGTTGTAAATAGGTCAATTTTACGCCTTTTTTCACCTCTTAATCCAATTTGCTAGAAAATGAAATAGAAATTAAAAAAACTGCTTCCTACATTTTTTGCGCCTTGAAAGGACACACTCTTTGAGTCATATAATTTTTCCAAAAAATAATATTTGTTTAAGAAGAAGGAAACTAACCGTCAAAATTGTAGTTTTTGGTAAAATTATGCCACTTCCGGTGCCGACAGATAACACTTTTGGTAATAAAAAAAATGACAATTGAGACAACGAAGCATATGAACTTTGTTTTATACAAATCGAACAATAAAAATTTAATCTAGGACTGAAAAAGTGAATTAGCCAATGGCGGCCAAGGAAAATTACTGCGACAAATTTTTTTAACATTTTTGCGCTAGTCAGACGACTCTTTAATTCTGTGCACAACACGACTAAAAAATATTCATAAATAAAAAAGTTTTTTGTAAAATTTTAAATTTTCGAAATTTGGCGCCTAATATCTTCGAAGATTTGCCGAAAATCAAAAATCGAAAGTAGCGTAGCTATGTGCCCTGTCTCCGGCTATGCCAAAATGTATCGAAAGTTAAAATCCATTGATTATTGTTAAAATTACTGCAATATTTTTAAAAACGATAACTTCGGTGATTTCGGACATTTCGCATTGTCGCAGAACGTTCAAAATAGCTTTATCCTCTAAGTCACACCCACTTTCCCAGTAAAACCGAAGAAATCGTAACGATGCGACACGTAGTTGCTGAGATCTATTCAAATTGGAATCTGAATAATAATAATAATAATAACTAGACCTGCATAGCAGTGCTGAATCGGCTTTCAGGGTCCTTTATATCATTGCCATGCTTTTAAATTTACCTTTATACTCTAAACGACCGATAGGACTCGGTGTAACAGAAGTTTAAGAAGTGAAATAGAAGTAGTTTTCGAGATAAAAGAGTCCGAAAAGGCTCCAAAAAAAAGAGGAAAATACTACATTTTCGGCATCTCATAATCTATTGCCTAACCATCGAATTTGTATCATTCTGATATCATATAAAAGTCCAAAAAGGAAAATACTAGATCTTCAGCGTCCCGTAATATTTGTCATTGAACACGCCATCTTGAGTCGGATCGCGCAAAATCTAATTTTGGAGTAAAATTTTGTTTGGAAGTCTAAAAATACGGTTTTTGCAAATATGACATTACTTCCGGTGATAATGGAAATGTTAAATCAGATCATTGCAATCATAAATGGCATAAGGCATCACATGGTGAAAATTTTATGTAAATCGAATAATAATTGCCACTTTTATAGACTTAAAACCTTGAAAAGTGACGTGTAGAAAATCGTCTATTTCTCGGCAACCGTACAAGTTAGAAACCATTTTTGGGTATTTATATGATCGCATGGGTTTAATCAATTTGTTGATTGGAATCAAATATCATAATTGTATAAACATTACAAATCAGACTCATTTGAATAAAATATTTGTTTTGAAGTCTAAAAATACAGTTTTTGCAAATATGACATTACTTCCGGTGATAATGGAAATGTTAAATCAGATCATTGCAATCCTAAAGTGCATAAGGCATCACATGGTGAAAATTGTATGAAAATTGAATAATAATTGACACTTTTATAGAACAAAAAGCTTGAAAAGTGACTTGTAGAAAATCGTCTATTTCTCGGCAACCGTACAAGTTAGAAACTTTTTTGTGGTATCTGTATGATCGTATGGGTTCATGCTATTCGTTGATGGGATTCAAAATATCATAATTTTTAAAATATTATAAAAAAGACTCTTTTGAATAAAATATTTGTTTTTTAGGTTAAAAGTATAGTTTTTTCCAAAATGACGTTATTTCCGGTAACAGTGAAACTGTAAAATTGGCTTAACCTAGTCCAAATTGGCATTAGGCATCGAATGAAAAAAAAATATTGAAAATCGGATAATAATTTACCCTTTTATAGACAAAATAACGTGAAAAGTGATTCACGCAAAATTGCATATTTTTCGGCAATTGCTCATATTACGAACTATATTTTGCATACATTCTCCTCGTCTGGATTATTACTACGAGTTTATGAAAGTTACGAATAAATAGTTCAAAATATGAAGACGTTGAATAGGTTGTAAATAATTGATTGTTACACTTTTTTTTACATTTATTCGAAATTGCCCGAAAATGAAATTGAAATTAAAAAATCTGAGGTAACGATTTGTGCCCCTTTACAGCGCGCATTCTTTTTGCTATATCAGATTTCGAAAAAAATAATATTTGCTTTCAAAAAGTGGTACCGAACTGTCAAAATTGTAGTTTTTGTTAATATTACGCCACTTCCGTTGCGTGCAGAAAAATTTCACGGTAACAAAAAAAATTACAATTGAGACCACGGAGCATATGCACTTTGTTTTACACAAATCGAAGAATAAATAATTAATCTAGGTACGAAAAACTAAATTAGCCAATGGCGACTAAAGAAAATGACTGAGACAAAATTCTTTCTCACTTCTGCTCAAGTAGGGTGATACTTTAACTCTGAGTAAACTACCATCAAAAAATATTCATAAATAAAAAAGTTTTCTGTAAAAATGTAAAAAAAATTCAAAATATCGGAGATTTTTTCGACTACTTCCGGTTTTTCGATCATTGTCGGAATAGCTTTAACAAGTTGATTAGATACTTAACTTCCTGTACCAGAAATATCAGAAACATTAATTGAGTAATTTTCGAAAAAAAGATAAATAAAATAGCATTTTCAATAATTTAATGGTTTTTCAACTTTTTTCAAAGATTGAGGTCATTTTTGGACCACCTATAATATTGCAACGCTTTTATTATTAGATGCACACGCTAGGCCACCGATAGGACTCTGAGTAAAAAATATTTAAGAAAAATCGTGGGCGTCGTTTTCGAGAAAAAGGCGTCTCAGAATGCTCCAAAACGGAAAATACTTAGTTTTCGGCGTACCATAATTTATTTCCTAAGAATCAAATTCGTGTTATTTAGGTGCTATACGATCGTCTATTAATGGAACTATCCAACGACACTTTAATTGTTTTGGTCCGCTAATATGTGACGGGAGAATTCGTCCTTTTGGCAAGAGCTCCAATTTTTTTTCATCTTTTTTACATTTTTCGTCGTTTTTTGAACTACTTCCGGTATACGAATCATTGTCGAGTAGTTTTCACATCCAGTTTTGGAGTTTGTATGGGAACAGGACTCTCTAATGGTATACTACACTACACGATCAAATAAAATACTTCTGAGAAATCCTATGTTCAAAAGTGTTCAAAATGTCAAAATGTCAAAATATTGAAAATTAAATTTCAATAACTGCATACGTATTATACATCATTAGAATCGTAATTAGGTCAGCTTTTTAAATATATATCCTTTTTTTGAAAATCTCTTAAAATAAAAAAATAGTAGAGCATTTTCCAAAATTTCACGATTTTTCGACTTTTTTCGATTTTCAGTCCCTTTTTTGTCTTATTCCAATTATATAAAAGTCTAAATGGATGGATCCATGCTAAAGACTACCGGAAGGACCATCGATAGATAAAGTTTAAGAAAAATCGCTGGAGCAGTTTTCGAAATACAGGCGTCCAAAAACGCTCCAAATCAGAAAATACTTGATTTTCAGCGTGCCATATTTTGCTGCCTGATCACAGTATCCGTATGGATTGGGTATCATACGATAGTACAATCCCAGTGCAGTCCAATGGTACCCTAATTTCTTTAATCCATTGATATCGGGCGGAGAAATCGCGTTTTTCCCCAAAATATCCATTTTTTGCATTTTTTTCAAAATATTGCACATTATTTCGACCACTTCCGGTTGAAGGATTCTTGTCGAAATTGCTTTATAAGTTGGTATTGGACTATAACTTCATGTTCCAGAAGTTTCAGAAACGTCAATTCTGCCATAAACTGAAACCCGAGCTCACAAAATGGGAAGAAAATTCGAAAAAAATCGAAAAATAAAGGGCGATAACTCTGAATAAAACTTATATTACTGGAATCGGATGGACTTCAGGTATCCAAAAATGTAGGTCAAATTTGAAAATTTTGAAAAATAACAAAAATTGTCTCGTAAACAACATGTTTTCAATTTTCGAACGATAAAAGTCATAGACAGTTGTTCGAAATTGAAAAATGTGAGATAGCCATTGTCTCAGAAAAGATTCAGAGAATACAAAAATATAATTTGTTTGAAAATCGATAAAGAATTGACGAAACTATGGCCGATTTTCAATTTTTAGACAACGTACAAAGTTCGGTCACTTCCGGTATGCGCAGAAGTTTGAAAATTAGTTTATGCAGTAGCCACCACATGTTTTCCCTATAGAAAAGTTTGTTCCAGATCGATATCTGTTTTCGATCATGGAGATCTAGGCGCCCGCGGTAAATAATAATAATAATAATAATTTTAGTAATCTCAATAGGCTTTCAGACGAAAGTCTGAAAGCCTAACTAGACCTGCATGCAGGAATGACGGGTTTCACTGGTGCCATGTTACCTTTGAACTTGAACTTGTGTCAATTTCGGTGCCACGTTACTCTTGAACATATGTCACTTCCGGTACCAATGAAACCAATATACAGGTTTCCACATAAGAATTGCACACATCAAATAAAATGGAAACAGAATCAAACAAATCCAGCAATATCATTTCATTTTATGCATTTGTTACATGTAATTGATCCTGACAAAATTACAGTACTTCCGGTGATAATGTAAATGTTCCATTAGTTTTATGAAATCAGAAATGGCATAAGGCATCACATGGTGAAAATTTTATGTAAATCGAATAATAATTGCCACTTTTATAGACCAAAAACCTTGAAAAGTGACGTGTAGAAAATCGTCTATTTCTCGGCAACCGTACAAGTTAGAAACCATTTTTTGGTATTTATATGACCGTATGGGTTTAATCTATTTGTTGATTGGAATCAAATATCATAATTGTATAAACATTACAAATCAGACTCATTTGAATAAAATATCGGCTTTGAAGGCTTAAAATACAGTTTTTGCCAAAATGACGTTACTTCCGGTGATAATGAAAACTTTAAATTAGTTTTTTAACATCGTCTATGACATTAGGCTTCAAAGGGTGAAAATTTTATGAAAATCGAATAATAATTGACACTTTTATGGGCCAAAAAACCTTCAAAAGTGACTTTTAGAAAATCGCCTATATCTCGGCAACCGAACAAGTTAGAAACAATTTTATGATATCTTTTTGACCGTGTGAGTTTTGTTAATATGTGAATTTAAACCAAAAATTAATTTTATTATTATATGTGACATAATTCTTGGTTGAAAAAAATATCGATTTTAAAAGTTAAAAATTGAGTTTTTGACTAAATGACGTCACTTCCGGTGTCAATTTTAAATAGTAATCAACATGATATGACGCAGACTTGCTTTTTGAATCAAATGATGTCACTTTTGTGAATATCCATTAATAATTGACTATTTTACAGGCAAAATTACGAAAATAGTGACTTATGCAAAACTGCCCATTTCTCGGCAACTGCTTATTTTAGAAACTAATTTTAACATACATTCTCTTCGTATGGATTATAGTTACAGGTTTATAAAAGTTAAGTAAAAATATTTTAAAATCTGAAAAGCCTGAATGGGTTGTAAATAGGTCAATTTTACGCCTTTTTTCACTTCTTAATCCAATTTGCTAGAAAATGAAATAGAAATTAAAAAAACTGCTTCCGCCATTTTTTGCGCCTTGAAAGGACACACTCTTTGAGTCATATAATTTTTCCAAAAAATAATATTTGTTTAAGAAGAAGGAAACTAACCGTCAAAATTGTAGTTTTTGGTAAAATTATGCCACTTCCGGTGCCGACAGATAACACTTTTGGTAATAAAAAAAATGACAATTGAGACAACGAAGCATATGAACTTTGTTTTATACAAATCGAACAATAAAAATTTAATCTAGGACTGAAAAAGTGAATTAGCCAATGGCGGCCAAGGAAAATTACTGCGACAAATTTTTTTAACATTTTTGCGCTAGTCAGACGACTCTTTAATTCTGTGCACAACACGACTAAAAAATATTCATAAATAAAAAAGTTTTTTGTAAAATTTTAAATTTTCGAAATTTGGCGCCTAATATCTTCGAAGATTTGCCGAAAATCAAAAATCGAAAGTAGCGTAGCTATGTGCCTTGTCTCCGGCTATGCCAAAATGTATCGAAAGTTAAAATCCCATGATTATTGTTAAAATTACTGCAATATTTTCAAAAACGATAACTTCGGTGATTTCGGACATTTCGCATTGTCGCAGAACGTTCAAAATAGCTTTATCCTCTAAGTCACACCCACTTTCCCAGTAAAACCGAAGAAATCGTAACGATGCGACACGTAGTTGCTGAGAACTATTCAAATTGGAATCTGAATAATAATAATAATAATAATAATAATAATAATAAGAATAATAATTTTAACAAAAACAATAGTGTTTCACACAAGCTACGCAGTGTGAAACCCTAATAATAATAATAAGAATAATAATTTTAACAAAAACAATAGTGTTTCACACAAGCTACGCAGTGTGAAACCCTAATAATATACCATTTTATATAATATAAAGAAAAAAACCCAATGTACTTTATTATTTAACTTACTATCAGAATGCGACGTTACCGTGTACCCGAGATACCAGCTAGGAGGCTCTTCTATTCGCCCCCACCCTTTTGCCGTACCATTAGAAGACACATGTTGTTTTTGTTTTTATCTGTACTGTCTTGCGTCGCTTCTGTTGTTTTTTTAACGATATGATTACCGATATCCGTGTTAAAATATTACGTACTGATTTACGGAGGGAGATGTTGAACTATAGTGAATTGTAATCTATTGCCAGTACTGGATTTTTAATTAGCAGTTAAAGCAGTAGGGGTAAGTCAGAATGCGGGAATGTCTGATACAGGCCAACCGATACCATTTTTGGCGAGGCGATTACCCTATTCAAGAATTTTGTAATTGTGACAACACTAAAAATCAGTATGGTTATTTTCTGGGAAAAGCATTCCGGTCACCGATAATATAATCAGTAATATCATTATTTTGTTCTGCTTATTCGAAAGTCCGTTATAAAAATGGACTCTTACATTGATTTGTCGATTAAACGATTGTCCGTTATAGAGTGTCCGTTATAAAATGACTTTGAAAACAAGAAATTTTTATTACAAAAATCGGGACCAAACTGTTGTGTCCGTATAAGCAATTGTCCGTTGTATGCTTATCCGTTATATTATTCGGGGTCTACTTGTATTATATTATGTAACATTACCTGGAACTTTCTAGTGTTTCAAAATTTTTAGTTTGATTAAAGGTTATAATAAATGTATACCCGACAGTGTGTTTTAAACCTAAACTAATAAACAGATCAAACTATCGCAATAGTCCAATAGTATCGCAATATTTAATCCCCAATAGTAATAGTATTGCAATAGCGGTTTACCCAATAGCAATACTATCGCAATAGTGAAAATTACCAACAATAGTCACCCCTTGTCAGAAGGCTGTGATTTAAATGGATTTTAATACTAGATAATCAAGACTTAATCTTGGTTGTCGAGTATCATAATACATCTTCAAACAGTCCTGATTTCAAGCAAATTTTCAATATGTTCATTTTTTATCATCAATTTTTTAACAATTACAGCTTATAGACTTACTTTCAGTGGATCTGAAAATGATTCATCTCCTGATTTTTCTACTGGAGGTTTTGATTCAGATGCATCGTTTGGTTTATCAGCTGACTGGGATGATGATGTTTCCGATATAACTTTTAAACTGGCTTCCAGGGCTTCTTTCTCTTTTACAATACCTTTATAAGCTCTGACTACATCTACAATTAACATGAAAGAAATAAAATAGGGTTTCATGTCGGACTCTTCTACCAACTGGCTAATGTATGTCCAGACACAATCAGGCCCCGAGTTCACAAACCATTCTCAGACTTAAGTTGAGAATTTATTCAAAATTTTAATTAAATCACAGCCCTTTATAACAATTTTGTTGTTTCAATGTATTAAATACACCAATAAGAAACTATGTGTAAAGTTTTGTGTTACTGGATCGAAGATATTTCTTATAAACAGTGATTGAAAGCTGAGCAAATTCTCAACTTACATGTAAGTCTGGGAATGCTTTGTGAACTTCGGGCGTGATTAAAATTTTGTTTTACTTGTCTTTACTACATGTACACTAGGATCTGGAAGAGTTGTTATATTACCACCGTTCTGGTCGAAGTGTGGGATTAGCCAATGAAACGTCTGTTATGGTGAGATCTTGTTGTGCAATGCACGGACCTGCGGGAATCCCACTAGAAACAGTAATGCTGATTGATTCTTCAATGTCTGATGTCATAGGGTCAAAAATCGCTAGTATGACATCTGACGTGACCTCCCACTACAACTGGTCACATCTTCATGTAGTGTAGGCCATCGAAAGTATGAAAGTCTTACCTCTAAGTCTTGTTTCATATCTGGTTAGTTGTTCTTTTTGACCATCTATAGTCTTCAATAATTCATTTTTTGTTCCTCTGTCCATTCTAACAGCTCATAGCTTTTCATCCATCTTCAAAATCAAATCTGTCTCTGAAAAAATAAAAAAATAAAGCCTATTATGTTATTTCTTTATAGTCTTGAACAGATTTGCAGACTATTTAACAGCTCATAGCTTTTCATCCATCTTCAAAATCAAATCTGTCTCTGAAAAAATAAAAAAATAAAGCCTATTATGTTATTTCTTTATAGTCTTGAACAGATTTGCAGACTATTTAAAGCGAGATTTTCATATTTTTTAAAGACAAAACATAATTATTGCTATGTTTTTTGCTCAATAGGTTGTCAACTCACTATTATACGATCATAGGCATTATTTCCCACACTTTAAAATCATTCACACCAGATATTAAAACCCAATTACCACCCTTGGTTTCTATTCGCCCCATGCAATAGCCATCGTCAAACTCTTGAATTTGAAGTTGAAAAGGACATTTTTTCCAATTTCTCAACTGGCAATATTAAATTATAGGTAGGACTAATACGATTATTCTTTAATAAGGTAGGAGTTTTTATAGATACCATCTATTTTAAGGCTTTATTTTAATACTTAAAATATGAAATTCTTGCTTTAACAAAGCAATTTCAAAATATGTCCTGTAAATGTTCCCAGCAGCCGGACTACTCCTTATCCTGGGGCAATATTAATCACATTGAAATAAAAAATGAAATGAAATCGGGTTTAAGTGTTTAAAGTTTAAGGCTAAGGTTTTACTGTTCTAGTGTTCTACTCGGAGTCAGAGTCTGAGTGGGCTAATGACAACGGGCCTGGTCAGCAGCACTATGGCCAACTCTTATATCAAATTCCAACTGAAAGGGGGCCTTTAACGTGCACGCCAATGTATACACAGATACTCGGCTTTTCGTCCCATCTGAATGACTAGACAGCTGTCCTTTTCAGCCCCCCCCCCCCTCCCGCCCTGCATTACTTGACTTGACTTGACAAGGGGACACCTGCCAATGCCATGCCGGAAAATCCCGACAAATAATAAAAAAAACCCCGATGACTTCTGATAGACCCTCTGTTTCATATTTTATACAAGTATAACCTGATAATGTCAAGAATATATTTATCAAGCTAACTTTTATTGATATCTACTCAAAAAATACGACAAGA
Organism: Patella ulyssiponensis; assembly: GCA_963678685.1. Lineage (NCBI taxonomy): Eukaryota > Metazoa > Mollusca > Gastropoda > Patellidae > Patella > Patella ulyssiponensis. The sequence goes on from OY783230.1 coordinate 76,486,641, forward strand.
AAGAAAAAATATTTTTGACAACACATTACTACCGGAAGTTTTTAATTCTTTGATTAGGCCAGCAGCAAAAAGTATAAGACATAGATAAAATTAAACTTTTGTCAAATTCATTTGGTATTTGATTATGCTTTTAAAGCAATAATAACAATGATGATGATTCAATAATTTCTTTAAGCGTTAATAATCATCCGTTTTAATTTGTGTAAAACGAAAGTAGAGATACCCGAATAACCGGAAGTTAAAAAGCCACGTGTTGTTTGTTGTGGTACAGATTTTAGATTTTGTTGTGCATTTTTTGGATCAGTTGGCTAGATTTTTAAAGATCTACGACTTTCACCAAAATTTCAGTAAGTTTGTGAGCTGATTGAATATTTACCCAAACACTTGGCTATTGAAATTAGGTTTGGTGAAATAAACTCCCCTCTAACTAACCCCAGAGCTGCGAGCAGAAAACAAATTATTTTGAATATAATCTGGCAGAATACATGACCACTCGGACCAAAGACCACTCGGACCAAGACCACTCGGACCAAAACGAAGACCACTCGGACCAAACAAATAGACCACTCGGACCAAACAAAAAGACTACTCGGACCACAATAAAAAGACTACTCGGACCACAATAAAAAGAATACTCGGACCAAGTATTTTTATAGATAAATAATTGTTAATATGACTACTCGGATAGCTAATAAATAAAGTACTCGGACCAAACAAAAAGACTACTCGGACCAAGTGTTTTAATAGGATTACATGTCATTTCGGACAATTTAAAACACGAAAGAAAATATTTATTAACATGAAACACGTGGTTAGTAAAAGGCTCCACCAAACGATAAAACATTAGTTGCACTTACGGTACTTTGATAATCATCGTTTTTCCGTAAAAGTAATGTATTTGTTTAAATCCAATAATATGCTGATCAATTTATTTGAAAATGACCTACACAAAAACAAAAATTTACACGACATGCACTCTTTTTACAAGTCCCTAGAAATTGTTAACAATAACCCGGTGAGCTGCACGTTGACATGCATTCCTCCCGCTTGGCAATACCAATCGATAAATTAGTGCGTACCTAAAAAGCAAAGTGTTTCTGAGGAAAATATTAGAAATAGCAACGATCAAAGAGGGATAATTAAAGCTGATTAACCGATAATCCCGATGTAATTGTAGTATGTGCAAAGAAATCTTGCGGTTCTTTGGTAGATGATAAAAACGTGAGTTGTCAATCATCGATAATGGCGGCCGTGTGTTGATTGCAATTATTCCGTTTCACAAAAAAAACCCATTAGCCTAATAGCAGTGATCGATCAATCAAGCTCGTTTAATTTTTGACAAAAGAAAAACAATGAAGTATTTCTAAATATACACAAATTTTCAACAATATTTTGGTCCGAGTGGTCTTCCAACGTAAATTGAACGGTCCGAGAGGCAACAAATATTGTTTTTTGGGGATGGTCCGAGCGGTCTTTTGGGTTGGTCCGAGTAGTCTCCATTTTGGTCCGAGTGGTCTTTTTTTTGGTCCGAGTGGACTTGGTCCGAGTGGTCTTTGGTCCGAGTGGTCCGGATACCAATCTGGCAGTACTGAATCAGTGACTGCTGAGTAATCATGAAGATGAAATGGTGTTTAACGTCCAACTGTTCTGCTCCTACACTGGGCTAATGAAGAATGACGTACGCCATACAGTACAGTGTCCTATGAGGGAAATTTTGCCTGGGCAGCGGCGCTACAGCCTACTGTTTTATCAACTTCCAACTGCCAAGGGATCTTTTAAACGTGCACGCCAATGTGTACACAGGACCGCGGTTTTTCGTTCCATCCAAATGATTAGACAACTGTCCTTGACAGACCCTCCATCCACACCTGCATCACTGCCAAGGGGAAACAACGCCGGAAAATTTGGATGAACTTTCTCGGCCAATGCAGTGATTGAACACCCGACGCAAGGCTAGCAAGCCAGCATCTTACTTACTTAGCCAGCGTGATCCCCTAATCATGAAGATAAGATATTGCTTGATTAATAAATGATCAATTATGCCAATCGTGAGATAAAGATATCAGTTTATAATTTTCCCTAAATTGACATCTGTTGTAAAATTCTACCAGAGGTCTTGAAGTGGTAAGATGTTACAATTACAGTATTATAAAATAGATAATGCAGTATAACCCCAAAACTATAAAAATAAATACAATACTAAAAGACCAAATTAGAAATTGAAATCTTTTAATGCCAGATCTTTTTGTACAGCGGCATCTGAAAATGGAATTCTCTCTTCGATAAACTTTGTTCCATTTTGATCGACTTTCAGTATTGACATAATTGTCAAAATGTACAGGCAGATTGTAAGGACACGTATGTTCAAAGAACTGAACTAGACAATGTAGCTGCTGATTTGTATATGATATATACAAATCATAGTACAGTATAATAAGCAAAGGAAACAAAATATAAATGAGGGTACATGTACTTCACTACTTGGACTTTATTTATTCAGTGGTTTTATTTCTTTTCTAGAAATGGATGACATTTTGAAAGATGATCGATTTTCACACATTGCCAAAGATCCACGATTTTGGCAGATGCCCAAGAAAGAGAAGAAAGTTAAAATTGACAACAGATTCAAGGCTATGTTTAATGATGAAAGATTTCAGGTACCGTATACAAGCAGAACAAATATACAAAAATATAAACTCACTGATAGTCATTTGAATTTTTCGGACGTTAATTTTACATAGACATACAATGTAATGTAGTGAAATTGATGATATAACATTTAAACATATATTATTCAAGAGCTAAATCAGCCTATCGCAGGTCTTTCTTTAAGCCTGAAATGTTGGCTAAATTAATAAGTAGACATGTACTAAAAAAACAAGACCAAAACCAAATCTCAATGTCATTGGATATCTCCGATATTAAGTAGATTAGAACGGTTCAGCCATATTTTGATTTATTCTAAAAATGGTGAAGCGAGGCTAAGCTTTGAACAACCAGTACGGTGGTTGAAATTAATGCACACATCTTGTCAAACCTTCAAAAGCTAATATCTTGGCTAGCAATGGAGCCATTTGAATGAAATTTTGAATGAATTCATTTTGCATTATCTATTTTCGAACTATTATAGTAAGAATGGGTAGTAGCTCTCGATCTGAATCTTATATAATGTTTTTTTTAACAGATTGGGGGGGGTGGATGGCCGAATGGTTAGCGTGCACGTGCTGTATCATATGGCCTGCCATTAAGTCAACTGGCGTGGTTTTGAATCCACGATTCTACGTGGCAAGGAGTGGGGTCGTCTGTCCAACCTCGTGGATTTCCTCCGGGCACTCCGGTTTCCTCCCACTGCTAAAAACCCCTACGCGCAAGCGAATTATTGAAATAAAATTAAACCTTATGTTAGTCCCGAAATGACCTAGTTTGTGTCAAGTGGACGTTAAACTCCATTTCTCTCTTTCTTTAACAGATTGGAGATTGTTCTGTCTGGTCATGTCTTGGTCGGTCACATGATAGAAGTGTATGGATGATTGACTAGGTTTTGCATTATGTTTCTAGTCTTGTCTTAAGTGTAAATATGCTTCCTGTTGACTTGTATGGATTCCATGATTAACTGGATTTGGGGGGTTCGATTCTAGAAGGACCATCCTGCTACATACATGTATTGTTCCGTTTTTACGCTCTTATTCCAGGTGAAATATACATTAGATAAACGAGGTCGACCAATTAATACAAGTAGTAAAGATAATCTACAACGTTTTTACGATCTGTCAGATGATGACGAGGGGGAAGAGAAAGGGAAAAAAGTTTCTAAAAAAGGAAAAGATACAAAACAGGAGAAAAGTTTAGATAACAAAGTGAAAAAAGGAAATAAAATGGACTCAAATAAAAGTGTTGATGTGAATGTCAATGAAAAGAAGAAAAATAAATCACAGGAAAAAACAAAGACATCAAAAGTTAAAAAAGATAAAAGTAGAGTTGAAATTAACTTGAATGAAGATGATGAGGAGGAGGAGGATGAAGAGGATGTTGATGATGAAAATGTAGAAGAAAATTCAAGTGATGATGAGGGTGAAGAAGATGAAGTTGTCAGTAAGGAGGAAGATGATGATGATGCTGATGACAGTGACTATGATGAAGATGACAGCGACTATGATGGTTAGTACACTTACAATTGGGGGGGGGGGGGGGCGAATGGTTAGCATGTGCGTGCCGTATCATAAAGCCTGTCATTGAGTCAACTGGCGTGGTTTCGAATTCCCAGTTGTACGTGACAAGGAGTAGGGTTGCCTGTCCAACCTTGTGGGTTTTCTCCGGGTCTTCCGGTTTCCTCCCACTGCTAAAGACCCTTACGCACAAGCGAATTATTGAAATAAACTCAACCATATGTTAGTCCCGAAATGACCTAGTTTGTGTCCCGTGGTGGTTACCCCCCTCTCTCTTTCTCTCTCTCCCTCTCACACTTACATTGGATTGTAACAGATAATAATTTTGCAGCATTGCATGGGACCATTAAGGAACCTTGAAAAAATTAACCCTATGTTTATAAAAATTGTCCATATATTTCTTAAACTTGTGTTAATCTGTCGTATTTGGGAGAAGAGAAACAGGTGCTCTAAATCTACTTTTATTGAAAAAACAAAACATTGGATCTGATCCTTAACCACTACTCATCTTCTTCTTTGGGGACGGGGGGGACCCTCTTTGGAAAATACCTCAAGTTCTGCCAGTTCAAGAATTATCGATTTAACTCTGCATGCTTGTTTCTAAGACTATTAGGCAAGTTGTTATATGATTTGTCATCCTTACAATGCCAAGATGGTCGGTCCCTGGGTTCTGATTCTCGAAATCTTAACTACATGTAAGATAGAATCCAAATTTTAGCGATTTGATTGGATAATATAGGTTTGATTTTAGGGCTTAGCCAATCAAAATTGAAATATCTACTAAAATTTGGATTTAATCTTTAGTTAAGATTTCGAGAATCAGGACCCTGGTCCATATAATGCTTGTATTATTTAATATTATTTAGTCAGCCTGTCAGATGTTTCCTATGATACGCTACAGATGTTTAGAACCAAGATCAACTACGACATGGTGCTGTAATCTGTTTAATGAACTGTATTTTATATTTTACTAGAATCTGATGAAGAAATTGACAGAGCTCGAGGAGTAGGTGATGATCAAAGTTCATCTGAAGAAGAATTTGAATTTGATGCTGGTAAGTATGATAAAAGTCTTAAGTCAGCATCGATTGAAAATATCTGGCTGATTTATTTTCATGTTGCATGCATCACTTATTTTACATTCATTGTACTTCAGACGGAAGTTGAGTGTGTAAATCTGTATGGGAGATTGGGTGCTTGTCGCCACGCTTTGCTGCAGTGCATCTGTTGTATTGAACATGAAATTGAATTTTCGTGATTGTCAGTTGAGAATGTTCCAAATTGACGGAATGGACTCTACTCACATTTCCTCTAGTGCTGAAAACAGATGTGGTGGGAGCAGAATCATGATCACACCAAATTGGGGTGAGGTTGTTGATCGTTCTAACACATGCACTTTAGATCATAAGGTCTGCCCCCGAGTCAAGTGACATATGTTCGATACCCAGCTTATTGTGTTGACTTGACTGATACCTATCAACAATTTGAGAGAATTATAGTCTATAACATTTACTAGAGTTTTGCCTTGATATTTTGATTTGACTATAGAACTATTATACATCTTATTCTCTTTATATTGTGGGAGGTTGAATGGCCGAATAGTTTAACGCCTGGGTGGTGTATCATAAGGTCTGTCATTGAGTCAACTGGCATGGTTTTGATTGCCTGGTTGTACCTGATAAGGAGTAGAGTCACCTGTCCAACCTCGTGGGTTTTCTACAGTTTCCTCCCACTGCTAGAGACCCCTACGCACAAGCGAATTATTGAAATAAAATTGGACCATATGTTAGCCACAAATGACCTTAAAACCTCTCCCTGTCTTTATTTTTTGTTAATAGGGTGTTGAAGGGGGGGGTGGTGCATGGTTTATAGCATGTGCTTTACATCATAAGGGTCTGTCATTGAGTCAAAACAGTTTCATTTTAATAGGCACAGAGTCGATTGTCTAACCTTGTGATTTTTCTCTGATTATTGCAGTTTCCTTGCACTTCTAAAGACCCCTATGTACAAGTGAAATATTGAAGTATAATTGTAGGGAATGCTAATTGTAGGCCGTTGGGGAGTTTCGGGTATTCCCGAAGTCCAAAATGGCCACTTTATATAAATGACTTTTTTGGGGAATACTAACCCGAACCCTAACGCTAACCTTTTTAAGAGGGGTAAAATGTATATTGGATCTAAGTTCATTCTTCTAAAAAGGGTTAGGGTTAGGCATAATATTCCCCTAAATTTTCACTTATAGAAAGGGGCCACAATTAGCATCTCCTGTAATTGTACCATATGTTAGTCCCAAAATGGCCTAGTTTGAGTTGAGTGGATGTTAAACCCAATTTCTCTTTATATTACAGATGATGGTTTTGATCATAATTGGAATGAAATGGATAAAGATATACCAGAGATTAAAGATACAACCAATCGACTAGCTGTTTGTAATTTGGATTGGGATCGGGTTAAAGCTGATGATATTTATATGATGTTTAATTCATGTAAACCAAGCGATGGCTATATACAATCTGTTACAGTACGTTGTTTAAACCAAGCAATGGTTATATACAATCGGTTGGGGGTGGTGGGTGGCCAAATGGTTAGCGTGCGAGCATGCTGTATCATACTGCCTGCCATTGAGTCAGCTGGCGTGGTTTCAAATCTCCGGTTGTACGTAGCAAGGAATAGGGTCCAACCTCCTGAGTTTTCTCTGGGTATTCTGGGTTTCCTCCCGCGGCTAAAGGCTAAAGACCCCTAAGCTCAATTTCTCTCTCTCTCTATACAATTTGTTACACTAACAAGGAGTAGGGTGGCCTGTCCAGCCTCATGGGTTTTCTCAGGGTCATCCGGTTACCTCCCATTGCTAATTATTGAAATAAAATTGAACTATATGTTGGTCCTGAAATGGACCTAGTATGTGTTAAGTGGATGGTAAACCCCATTTGAATCTCCCTCTATCTCTCTGTTACAGTAAGTGATTTAAAGGTCAATATTGGTGTCAGTCAATAAATCAAATATATGTGATAGAACTGGTTAAACACATTCCAAGTATAATTTTAACACAGAGATCATTGCTACAATAGATGTGTAATGAAGGTTTCAACAATCAGAAGTGACGAATGCAATAGAAAAACACAAGTTATCCTTCTATATAACTGACTGAAGTAACAAATGATAACAGATAAACGGGCGAATTTTTGGCTCAAGATATATGCTTGTCTTCATCAGTCTAGTCAGTGCAGAAAATTAGAACTTTAAATCCCATTTTTAGAGACTGGAGGTTCCAGAATTCACACTCCATTTTACGGCTGGATGTATTGAAATATTACACATATATTTGATTCATTTTGAATGACGAACAAACCCGGCTAAGTCAAATCAATTCCTAACCTTTGTGGGTCAACCTTATTCCCTGAATAGAATAAATCCATTCAATAAAATAGGTGGATGTTTTTTTTGTGTTTTAGATTTATCCGTCTGAATTTGGTTTAGAGAGGATGAAAGAAGAGGAGTTTCAGGGACCTAAAGAATTAACGGAGAAACCTGACGATGATGTAGATCAAACAACAGATGAAGCTCAAGAAGGTACTTTATATCTAAGACCAGACAAAATCTACGATATCACTCCTGGTGGAAGTGGACATTAGACTCCAGATACAACGACAACACCAAAACTTTTTGTTTTCCAAAAACACAAATGGGTTGTCCATCTGCTTGTCTCTTCTTAATACTTCTGGTTCTTCCAAGAAAGGGGGGTTGATGGCGGAGTGTTAGCACATGCGTGCTGTATCATAAAGCCTGTCATTGAGACAACTGGCGTGGTTTCGAATCCCCGGTTGTACGTGACAAGGAGTAGGGGCGCCTGTCCAGCCTCATGGGTTTTCTCTGGGTATTCCGGTTTCCTCCCACAGCTAAAGACCCCTACGCACAAACGAATTATTGAAATGAAATTAAACCATATGTTAGTCCCCAAAATGACCTAGTTTGTGTCGAGTGGACATTAAACCTCATTTCTCTCTCTCTCTTTTCTAATACCAGAATCGTGAGAGAGTGAATCGTGATACATTGATTAAACAACATATTGTTCCAGCACTAATGAAGGAAGTGGTTATAAATTTTTCGGACGGGGCATAGGGGTCAGAACCATAATTATTTATAAAACCGTGTCGAAAGATTTATTTTGGTTTGGTTTGTTTTGCCCATTGTTCACTTATCTATAAATTGTTTTATTTGAACAGGTGATCGTTTTCACCGAGAGAAGTTACGACAATATCAGATTAATCGGTTAAAGTATTATTATGCTGTTGTTGTCTGTGATTCTGTTGCCACGGCTACTAAATTATATGATGATTGTGATGGAATAGAATTTGAGACAAGTTGTACGAAAGTGGACATCAGGTAAAGATAATTATATTTGTTTGATTTCCTGCTTTCAAGGGATCTGTTGTGCTATAAAGGGTATTCACAGATCTCAGAAATTATCACTCCTTTCGGGCAGCAGCGCTTTATCAACTGGCACTGTTTCACGAATTCCTCCACCCACTACCAGGGGTTTCGATAAATTTTCGAACTGCTAATAAAGTTAGATAAATTCAGGCAAATTGATTAGTCCCACAGAAAGGATAATAAAAATGAAAATAAGACATCTCGGTTGAAGCGGACGTTAATTACTAAGAACAACAAGTTTATGTTTCGCATAATTAAATGACAACAATTGATACTTTGTTGGTGTTATTTGTAAAAAAATCAGTTTTTATGTAATATATTAATTATTTGATAGGTTCATTCCTGATGGTATGACCTTTGACCAGGAAGTGAAAAGTGTGTGTACAGGAGTTGAAAAATACAAACCAAATTATTTTGCTAATTCTGCACTTGGTAGAAGTACGGTAAGTTTATTTGTACGTCAAAAAATCAAAGCATAGAAATACTTTGCATGTGTCAAAATGAAATGAAATGGGTTTTAATGTCCTACTCTTCTGCACCTAACCTGGGCTAATGGAAGACTCTGAATACGCCAAACATACAGTGTGCTACCGGAAAATCGAGATGAACTTTCTTGACTAATGCAAGGATCGAACACCCAACCTCCAGGCTAGCGAGCCAGTGCCTTACCCACTTAACCAGGTGATTCCCCGCATGTGTGAAGTGAAGGGCTGTTTGTACAAGACAAGTAGTAGGGACCCTGCCTGACCTTGTTGATTTTCTCCAGGTCCTCTGGTTTCATCCTACATGCAAGAATTATAAAAATCAAATAGTACCATATGTAAGTCTCGTAATAACCTAGTCTGTGTTTAGTGAATGTTAAACCAAAGGTCCAGTGTACGTAAAAGATCCCTTGGTAGTTGGAATTTTATGTAAGAGTATGCTGCATCGCACCTATCCGAGCAAAGTTTCCTTCATAGCACACTGTATGGTGTATGTCCGTCTTCATTAGCCCAGTCAGAGCAGAATAGAAGCAGGCCCAGATCCAGGATTTTGTCGAGGGGGGGGGGGCATACATTGGAGCAAAGGGTAATCATCAGAGTGCTGCATGCATTAGTGGTTTTTGTGTAGTCCCCCGAGTCATCGTCGCGGCCTCATTCCGAAATCTGGGAATCCCATTCCTGGCTGCAGGTGCTGGTCTGAACAGTGATGACCAGTCTCACTGGGGCTGATGGAGGGGGGGATGACCCCCTGCTCCTCCCCCCTGGACCTGCGCCTGAGTAGGACGTTCAACCCCATTTATTTATCTGGTTTGTTTAAATAATAGGGGGCTAGGAGGCGGAATGGTTTATCATCTGTCAGAGAGTCCGGTGGCGTGGTTTCCCGGGCATGTATGTGACGAGGAGTCGGGTCACCTATCCATCCTCGCTGGTTTTGTCAAAGTCCTCCAGTTTCCTCACATAGCTAAGACAGCGAATTATTGAAATAAGATTGAACTATATGTTCGTCACACAATTACTTGGTTTGTGTCAAAGTAGACTTTTAGACACATTTATTTAAATATGATTTTATTTTCAGGTAAAGTTAACATGGGATGATAATGACCACGATCGACTACGCGTGACCATGAGTAAAATAGACCCAAAAAAACTAGACACAATGGAGAAAGATTATGAAGCCTATATTGCTTCAAGCTCCGATGAAGAAGGTAGTTTTAATATTATTTGGCGGTTGCTGTGGCCGTGTGATAGGGCACTGGCCTCAGAACCAGACTGGCTTGGGTTCAGTAGAATCTTTGGGGCATTATTAAGCCTGGTTGTCACATCTTACGAATGACATATAAGCAGGTCCGACAGAGAATGTGTATCTGGGATAAAAGAAATATTAAGTTCTAACCATATACACAGGCAAATTAAAATGACCAAAGTAATATGTCAACAAAACATTGGACCCCGTTTAATTTAAAATGTTATTTGGCACTATTTCAATAATATGACATTCAAGATGACTAAAGTATTATGTCGACGATTCTTTGGGCCCCATTCCATTCCTAATATTAATTCAATAATATGACATTCAAAATGGTTGCCTAGAGATATTGAAGAAAGTGTTTTTGGAATTAACTGACATTCTTTTTTTCTTTTAGGCCCAAAACTACCAGGATCCGATAGTTCCTATTCTAACAGTGATAGTGAGCAGGATGAAAGTCGTATAGCCAAATATAGACAACTTGTACAGGAATTAGATGATAAAAAGACCAAGAAAGATAAAGATGTAGAAATGGAGATAACATGGGAGCCAGGTAAGATAGAACCATTGGGAATGGGGTGAAGTAAAACCATTGGGAGCCAGGTAAGATAGAACCATTGGGAACTGGGTAAGATAGAACCATTGGGAACTGAGTAAGATAGAACCATTGAGAACTGGGTAAGATAGAACCATTGGGAATTGGGTAAGATAAATCATTGGGAACTGGGTAAGATAGAACCATTGGGAAACGGGTGAGATAGGACGATTGGGAATAAGGTAAGATAGAACCATTGGGAATGAGGTAAGATAGAACCATTGCTAAGGAGGTAAGATAGAACCATTGGGAATGAGGTAAGATAGAACCATTGCTAAGGAGGTAAGATAGAACCATTGGGAACGGGGTAAGATAGAACCATTGGGAACCAGCTAAGATATACTAGACTCATTCCAAGTAATTTTTGATCAGGTGACATGACCAGGAGTGGGGCTACCTGTCCAACCTTGTAAGTTTTCTCAAGGTTCTCCAGTTTCCTCCCACTGCTAAAAATGCCTATGTGCAAGCAATTTATTGGACTATATGTTAGTTCGTAATGACCTAGTTTTGTATTGAGTGGATGTTAAACCCGATTTCTCTCTCTTTCCATGTTGATTTTCTAGAATCTATGTTTTCTTTCACCAGGTTTAAAAGGTACGACGGAAGCGTTAGTTAAGCAATCTATAGACGCAGAGAAGACAGCGACACCATGGCAGAATTTCTTACAGAAGAAAAAAGATAAAAAGAAACAGAGAAATAAAGATCGGAAAGCAGCAAGAGAAAAAGCAAAGATTGTAAGAATCTATTTAAGTATTTAGAACACATACAAAAGTTTTACTAATCTATTTAGTAAATATTTAGTGTTCGATCCATGCATTTGCAGAGAAAGTTCATTGTGATTTTCCAGCGTGATTTCTTCTTGTCAGTGATGCAGGATGGGACAGAAAACGAGATCCTGTGTATACATTGGCATGCACATAAAAAATTGCTTAGCAGTTGAAATTCGATATAAGAGTAGGCCATAGTGCTGCACCCAGGCAAAATTTCCCTCATAGTACCCTGTATGGTGTATGTCTGTCTTCATTAGCCCAGTCAGAGTAGGACATTAAACCCCGTTTCATTTCATTTTAATTTCTATTGGGATCGATGTATGATAAGACTAGCACTGCTGGTGAAGGCATTTTGATTGCCTGGTAACCTACATGTACGAAAGGCATAAATGATTTTAAATTTTATACCTATTCCAGGAATCTGGTGACGTACCAGAAGAAAAGGCAGCATTTAGTGATGATGAATTACCTGAAGGGGTCGATATTAATGATCCTTATTTTAAAACAGAAAGTAAAGGTAAAAATCAGGTTTTTAATATGTCTAGTTGTAGTTTTATTCCGTTATCTCACACCAAATGGAATTTTCTGTACAATAGCCTCTGTTCATCCATACTTTTGTTCAATAAACCGATCAAAATAAACTTTGTTCTCATCAGTCTAGTATAGTTGCGCCTTTTGCTAATTAGAAATTCTTAGCTTTAATTAATTAGAGTAATTTATAATTTGTTACTAGAATTATTTGTGTGTTTTTAAGATGTAAAAAAGAAGGAGAAGAAGAAGAAAGGGAAGAGAGAAGAATTAACAGAAGAAGAATTAGAAAAGCAAAAACAGGAAGAGGTTAGTGTTGTGGTCACTGTCTTCATTATTTATCGCAGGGGGGGTGGATGGTCTAGTGGTTTAACTTGTGCATATGAAATCATAAGGCCTGTTGGTGATCCAAGTGGCATGGTTTCGATTCCCAGCTTGTATGTGAGAAGGAGTAGGGTCACCTGTCCAACCTTGTGGGTTTTCTCTGTTTCTTCCCACTGCTCAAGACCCTACGTGCACGCGAATTATTGAAATAATATTGAACCCCATGGTTAGTTCCAAAATGACCTAGTTTGTGTGAGTGAATGTTCAACTCTCTCTCTCTCTCTCTCTCTCTCTCTCACTCTCTCTCTCTCTCTCTCTCTCTCTCAGTAGACTTGTTGATTTTATTATTCCTGGTGGTCAAAGGTGGTGCCTCTGGGGTCTACAGATAAAGTATTGCCTTGATGGTACGAAAATCTATGGTCCACCGGTGTTCAGTTGTAATTTGATGATCAATAGGGGGAATAGTTACTGTACAGTCAAGTTATCATTCCTTGTATTTGGTAGCCAAATAATTTAAGAAGTGGGCTTTTCACATGTTTATTTGAGACTAGTGTTAGGTTTTCGGAAGCAGTAAGGTATAAATGTCAATAATATGATAGGTTTTTCCCACATTTTCATGTGGACGTATATTGTCATCGCCCCTGTCCCCCCGGGCGTCTGTCCATCCGTCCACTCTCATTTTGTTTGTGGACACTCTACATGTCACAAGGTTTTTAAATACAGGTTTATATGCCAGTTGGAATTCAAAATAAGAGTTGTTTTCGCGCAAAATTTTACTCATAGCACACTTTAGGGCATATGGCCGTCTCCTTAAGCCCAGTTGGTGCAGAAAACCCCATTTCATGTCAAGGATGGACAGTTGTTTGGCAAGGTCAAGGTTGGAGTGTAACATATTTCTCTTGGTATAGAAGTTTGTTTTTTTCGCGAATTTTGGCTTCGTCTTTTAGCCTGCATCGACTTGTATAGGGATGAAGGTAAAAAGATGAGATAAAAAATGTTTTTTCTCTGTAACGAAGTACGATGTTGACTGACATCGATTGCAAAATATCAAAATAAGAAAATAGCGCTTTCAGTTTCACGAATCCCGGCAAAGTATTTATATCTTGTAAATATATTTTCAGGCCAAACTAAAACTGCTAATGATGGATGATGAAGACCAACGACATCACTTCAGTTTAGAAAAATTACTTAAAGATGCCAAGAAGAAAAAGAAGAAGAAGAATAAAAAGAAGAATTTAGATGATGAGGAGGATGTGAATGTAAAGACAGATGATTTTCAGGTACGTCAACAACGACATATTGTGACTTTATTTAAACAGGCTTCCTTCAAGAGTTTGTGCCAATTCGTCGGTGAAGTGTCAAAAGGGTGTATCTCAGAATTTCTAAGATTAAGAAATAGAACCTTTTGCATTTCAAAATTTCCATACATGATACCCAGAACAGTTCTAATTGGTGTAGAGATGAACAGCTTAGACAGAAATGTGCATATTAATGGGGAGATTTTAAAAATGCAAAAAAGTGTATTTGACTAATTTCCCGAGATACACCAATTTGACACTTCACCGACGAATTGCAGGTCTTTATTTTGGCCGAATGGTTAGTATGTGCTCGCTGTATCATAAAGTCTGTCATTGAGTCAACTGACATGCTTTCGATTCCCTGGTTGTATGTGACAAGGAGGAGGGTCACATGTTCAACCTCGTGGGTTTTCTTAGGGTCCTCCAGTTTCCTCCCACTGCTAAAAAATCCTATGCGCAAGTGAATTATTGAACTAAAAATTGAACCATATGTTAGTCCCCAAAATGATCTAGTTTGTGTCAGTGGACTTTATACCCCATTTCTCTCTCTCATCAATAGAAGATTGTATATATTTTTTGCTTGAAACCGTCTGGGAACATGAATTGATAATATCTCTTATTTAATTAACAGGTTGATGTTTCGGATCCCAGATTTTCGGCCATGTTTGATTCCCATCTTTTTAACGTGGATCCGTCTGCTCCAGAATTCAAGAAAACAAAAGGATCGGAAGTTTTTATCAGCGAGAAACAAAAACGTAGACAAAAAGAAGGATATTCGAAGGTTTCACGGAAGCGAAAAACAGAAAGTGACGACTTATTGACTTTAAATGAATCTTCAACACCTAAAGAATCGCTTTCCACGCTTGTGAACTCTGTGAAAGCAAAAACTCAAAAATTTCAAGAGAAAAAGAAAAAAGCATCTTGATAGCTGTACTTGTCATTATAAAATCTTTGTTAATTGTAAATACAGAAAATAAATATAATTTACTTTAAAACCATTTGGTTAGTGGATACAGAATAGATTGCGTAGGGGTTGCGTTTCAGGTCTACTCCACACAATACAATACAAATGAAATGAAACAGGGTTTAACGTCCTACTGTTCTGCTCCGACTTGGCTAATAAAGACGGGCATACGCTATACAGTGTGCTATGAGGGAAATTTTGCGTCCTACTCTTCTATTAAATTCCAACTGCCAATGATCTTTTACGTTCAAGCCAATGTGTACACGGAGCCTTGTTTTTCTGTCCCATCTGAACGACTAGACAGCTGTCTTTGTCAAGCCCTCTGTTCTGCACCAATGACAAGGAGAAACCATGCCAGAAAACCCAGATAAACCCCATTTCTATCTCTCCCTCTTACTGAGGGTCGAGAGATGCTGTAGCTTATCTAATTGATTTGGTGTAAGTTGTTTAATAATGTGATATGGGAGACAACTCTTTCAACCTAAAAAATAAAGCCATCAGGTCTAAGACTAGTTTATAGCAATTCCCTCTTTTCCCCCCTATGGCATACCAGTAGCAATATTGGTTGACTTTATTGGTAGAATTGTAGAAAAGTGTTTGAATTTACATTTTCTGCAAGGTTTTGGTTAATATTCGTGGATTGATGAATAGTCGATCATGATTTGAGGGTTGAAAGATCAGGAAGTGAAAAACATGAATTGGGGAAATCACTGCCTATAGATTTATTAAATCTGAACCCCGAGTTCACAAAGCCTTATCAGACAAAGATATGCCTCATAAACAGTGATTGAAAGTTGAGTAAATTCTTTACTGAAGTCTGAGAATGCTTTGTGAACTCAGTGACCAAACAGAAAAAAATTCTCCAGCTATTTATGGTTATAAAGATTATGATCGTGGGAATGTTACAATAATGAAGTCAATGGGGAGAGAATAATTGCAAACATGGTTAGTGAATGTGGGGCAAACGTTATGTTAGTCTTTCTCTCCTTTTGCATGACAGATTTTGTTGGAAGAAAAGTGTTTGAAAATACTTTTGCTGTCAGATTTTGGTGAATATTCCTGTTTTAGAGGCGGAAGGATACAAGAGTTGAGAGGTTAGTTAGGTTGAAATGTGGAGCTAAAAATGGCATGTTTAGTTGTCTCTACTTTCAGCTTGTGTATCTCAAGTTTTCCATGGTGAATCTCATACATTCTTTAGAGCAAGAAGTTGCCACATGTTGCTCCATCTGTGGTAGAAAGCGTTCTACCCAACGAAAATTTGGGGAAAAGTTAGAGCAGTTCTAAGGATATCATTGGTGTTGTGAGCTAGAAGTGTGTCAAGGGAGGCAACTCATTTGCGGCTCTTTAGGAAAGAAGGAAATAAACATAGAATTGCAATGTGATCGTCACGTGACATAAACATTCAAAATGGCGCTACTTATGAAAGAAAATTTTCATTCAGTTTCACATACAATTCGTTCGCTTTTATCAAAGAATAACGCTATTATTCTATCCTGTATTGGAACAGGTAGAACAGCAAAACATTGAATTTATCTATTTTAGATTTGTATCGATATATTACCCCCAAAAAATACTCTGCTGAATTGGCTAACCCTCGAATCAATTAACGAATCAATCAAATGAATCCAGGAAGAAAAAAAAAATAATCATGGTCCCTCTATTATACGGTCCATCTATTTATAATTCCCTAGTTACTAATAAATCCCATATCAATTTCCAAGATTACACATGATATAATGATATAGATACCCACATTTGTTTGAAACAATGATAGCCAACCTTAGCATATAGCCTACACCTTGGAGTTGGACCTTTTATGTACGGTATTGTAAATGTAGTGATTTTGTAACTTTCAAGAAATTGATATCCACAGCGGTACAGTATATCCTGATAAACTTTATAGGCCAATGCCACGATCCAACACGCGATCTCCAGGCTAGCGAGCCATGCAGTGTCTTACTCACTTAGCCACCAATATTGTATGCATAGTTATTGCCCCTGAAACAGATTCGTAATTGATCACCCTCCTAAATGCCTCTGGGGGAGATAAATATTTGTTGCCTGGCAATGCTGTGTGTTTGTATTTTTTTAGGAGTAGGGTTTGGATTATTAAGGTGGTATTTTTCTGGTGTTAAATGTCGGTGTACAAGACAACTAACAGGTAAAACAGTTATAGTCACTGGTTCCAACAGAGGTATAGGACGAGAAACAGCCAGAGATTTTGCAAGAAGAGGTCAGTAAAAAGGGATTTAAATGATTCACAATTTTCAATGGTTCTTTAACGTGCATGCCAATATGAATACAGATAAAAATCTCAGTTTCACAACTGTTCCAAAGGACTAGGCACGCAGGTGCCACCCCTCACAAGTAAAGTTTCAAACTTGAAAAATCCTGAACGATTTTTCTCGACTCCAATCCACGCAAGGCAAGGATTCAAAACCTAGCCCACGAATCTAGTCTATAATTGGCCCTCAAATCTACTTCACTACATGTGACTTCACATCATATGGCCAGTCTATATATTAACATGTGCATTGTTGACATTTGACATAGTAACACAAACTGATCACAGCAGAATTGTTGTCTTTTACTCATTTAACGCCTTCTTATTACTAATTTAAAAAATATTTTAGAATTTAATTCAAAAGAAAAAAGTGGATATAAAGAGCTAACTAACCCTGATGTCATCCCTGTCAGTGGTAGTAGAGGCTAGCAAATATTCACTGCTTGTCGGTTTGATTCTGCCAATCTGATTAAAGCACAGATCCTATTTCGTTACCTTTTTTATAGTTCAAAATTTTGTTTTACTTGTCTTCACTACACTAGGACCTGGAAGAATTGTTATATAACAGGCGTTCTTAATGATGTGAGGAATATAAGCTAATGAAACGGTATGTTACGGTAAACCCCTGGAAATGTCAACGCTGATTAATTAATCAATGTCTTACTTCATAGGGTCAAAAGCTGCTCGTTTGACCCCCTGACATGAACTCCCACTAAAACTTGTCAGATCCTTGTGTAGTGTAGCCATCGAAAGTATAAAAAAACGAAAAACGAAATATAGATTTGTATCTTAATCCGATTTATTTACTGCAGGAGCCCGAGTTATTCTGGCTGTAAGAGATATGATTTATTTTCTTCAGGAGCCCGAGTTATTCTGGCTGTAAGAGATATGATTTATTTTCTTCAGGAGCTCGAGTTATTCTGGCTGTAAGAGATATAACAAAAGGTGAAAGAGCAGCAGAAGACATCAGACAGTCAACAGGCAATAATAACGTTATTGTTAGAATAGTAGATTTATCTTCTCTTGAATCTGTCCGTAAATTCTGTCGACATATATTAGAGAAAGAAGAAAGACTGGATATTCTAGTAAATAATGCTGGTAAGTACTAGGTTAGATTTGTAGTGTAGAAAATCTGATTAAAATACAGATCTATATTTCGTTTCATTTTTTTATACTTGTGATTGCCTACACTACATGAAGATCTGACCAAAGGTGCTGGGTGGTCGTGTCAGGGCTCATATGAGTGACTTTTGACCCTATGTCAATGTCAGACATTGATTCATCAATTGGTGTCGACATTTCTAGGGGTTTACCCCAAGTTCCGTACAGAGCACGCCAAGAAGTTGCTGTAACAAACCGTTTCATTGACTAATCCCTCACATTAACTAGAGCGCCTGTTTAATAACAACTCTTCCAGATACTAGTGAGGTGAAGACAAGTAAAACGAAAGTTTGAACAATAAAAAACAAAACGAAATAAGATCTGTGTTTTAGTCAGATTGTAGAAAAGTTTGAGGTTATTTTCAATGTGATGTTGTTTAAAATTATATTTGTTTTCATATCACTGAGTAAACAGTAACAATTTTCACCATGTGATTTTTTTGTTTTTTTTCAGGTGTACGATTCTGCCCTCATTGGACGTCTCAGGAAGGTTATGAACTTCATTTCGCTGTCAATCATCTGGGTCATTTTCTCTTGACTAATCTACTTGTTAATTTAATGAAGAAATCGGCGCCAAGTCGTATCATCTGTGTTACATGTATGGCTTATGAAGGTTAGATTTAAATTAGTATATTGTTACAAACCTTTTTTATACAATGGGGGTTTGGATGGTTAGTGCAGTGTGGATTCGATTCCCTGATTGACAAGGAGTAGGGGCACCTGTCCAACTTCATGGGTTTTTCTTAGGGCCCTTCGGATGGCTCAGATTTAAACAGTTGTCCATTTAAAATTAAATCTATACCAGAGCCAAACAATGAAAGGTCTACCTAGCGAGGGTACCATATCCATTGAGAGTGTTACTTGATGATCGAAAATATGTGGGTGGAGTAATCGTCTGTCAATCAAACGATCGGCAATCCGAGTAGACGGTGCGGACGCAGTTGATGCCAATTTCTAGCCCAAATATCCAACAGTGACAACTCCATTCAGAATAAAGTAATTTGACTGAAATTTTCAAAAAAAAAATTTTTTATCATCTTTTTTGAAATATTATGGCAAGAATGGCCAACTCTTTATTAAACTCTTAACTAATGTATCTTTAGCAAATCAAATAATGGTTAGCATAGAATTTTTTTTAAATTTTCAGAGGGATCGATTAATTTTGATGATCTCAATTCTCAAAGATCCTACGACCCTTGGACAGCCTACACCCAGAGTAAATTGGCAAATATATTGTTCAGTCAGGAATTGAGTAACAGACTCGCAGGTATGTTAGAAATAATGAATAATAATCCAATAGATTTCAACCATTTGATCACCATTCTTTAGAATGGGGGGGGGGGGGGGTAGGTGGCACTTTAGATCATTAGGTCTGTCATTGTGCACACAGGTGAGGGGGTAGGATCTAGTGGTTTAACAAGGTTTGTCATTGACTCCAACGACCTGGTTTCAATTCCCAACTTGAAACTGACAAGGAGTAGTGCTGCTTGTGCACTTGAATTATTGAAATAAAATTGAACCATATGTTAAGCCCTAAATAACCCTGTTTGTGTCAAGTGAGCGTTAAACCCCATTTCTCTCGTTATTCATTTTAGGAAGTGGTGTGACAGTTAATTCAGTTCATCCAGGAATCGTCCAATCAGAATTAGGTCGTTATACAGGCAATAATAAACCAGCGTTGTGGAGACGTTTATTGATAAAGATCGTAGGATTTATTATCATGAAGACTCCGCAACAGGGAGCTCAGACGTCAATATATTGTGCCGTTTCTGATAAACTTGAAAATGTCAGTGGCAAATATTTCAGGTAATTTGTTTTATTAAATAATAAATTAATCGAGCTGTCAATTGTTCTGTTGCAAAAAATAAAACCCTTAAAGGCACCATCCCAATTTCAATAGAGTCTCAGAAATAAATCGTTGCCTGAAAACCATATTGTTCTATCTCCCATTACAGGTAATGGGAAATAGAACAATATGGTTTTCAGGCAACGAAATGTCCTTGTATTTATGAAATTTAAGCTCAGAAATATAGAGGAATGGTGCATTTACCTAAGTGTCTGAAAATTTCAGCTCAAAATATTGAGTCTTTTGTACGTGAATGCCAAAACTGCTTAGCAGACACGTAAATCCATGATAACAAAAGGTAAATTTCACCCAAATGTTTATTTAAAAAAGGAAAGTCTGGTTTTATCCAGACACCGTATTATACAGCTTGGGACACCTTCATTTCCAGATGAAGACTGACGGGTCTAAGCTGTTTGAAAACGTATCACATATATTGACTTAGTTGCTCGACCCTAAGGTAGAGGATTTTAAGGGCTTTTTTTAACACAAAATTAAGCAATTTTATTCTCCGAAATATAATCGTGATTGGCCTTTTAACATTGCGAAAAATTAAACCCTTAAAGTAGCTAAGTCTCTAACTCAATATCATCAAAAATCTTCAACATTGAAAACACAAATTACCTGTCAATTTAAATCAACATTGATGCTGTGATCTTACCGGAAAAAGATGGGCTTCTGATGTCCAATATTTAAGACGAAATAAACAATTTACCATTGGTACACGAATCGTGTACCATAATGCGTTCCATCCTCAGTTTTAACAAGAGACTCGAGGGATGAGGCAAAACACATTGCACCAAATCAAACGGCGGATATAGACTGGAATAACCAGACGCTATAAATTTGCGCTCGATTTGGACTGCTGGCTTATTTCGCCAAACATAACTGATTTGAAATTAGAGTAAAAACGGAAACCATTGAATGTAAATCAGTTTATATACATTCATATTACAGTATTATATGTGCTGCAACCCACTAGTGTCAATTTCTAGGTCCCAAATGTTAGCGATTTAGCTCCTTTAAATTATCCCTCAAGGTTACATAACTGGAAAAATGGTGCACCAACTGGCATGCTTTCAGACAATTTCATCTGTCACAGGCTATTTTACATGCACACCATCCAGACATCAATTTTTCAAAACATTAAAATGTCTGGACACCTTTTCATTGCAAGGCCTTCGACAGGATATTCCTAGACGTGACCAGGATAGTCATGAGCTAATAGCATATTCACAATGTCCATGTGGTTAGTGGATCCAAATATGGGCAATTTAGTGAAGCCTTGGTATGCCATTATGATATCAGTGAAAATGTTAATTCACTATAGTTACTGTGTCAGTGTACCCAAAGTTCTGAACATAGGCTCTATAGTGGAACCTTACTATATGCCAGGGGCCTGTTTCATGAAATTTTAACTAAGTTGAATTCAAATTATAGTTATTTGATTGGACAATATTAGATTGATTTTAGTGTTTAGCCAATGAAAATTGAAGTATCTACTAAAATTTGGATTTTATCTTTAGTTAAGAATTTGAGAAACAGGGCCCAGTATGACAATGTAAAATCACTATCTTTTATTTTGGTTTTATTTTTAGTGACTGCTGTTTACGAGATACATCATCAGTAGCCAAAGATAAAGCATCGTCAACACAATTGTGGGATGTCAGTTGTAAAAGAGTTAATCTACATCTTCCATCTACATGAGCTACATCCTGGGTGACTTCTGACACTCCATGATCAATATATATTCATATAGCTGCGTGTTTATGAATCAAACTTTTATGAGTGCTTCCAACCTTGAGGGTTTTCTCCGGGTCATCTGGTTTCCTCCCGCTTCTAAAGACCCATACGCTCACGTGATTTATTGAAATAAAATTAAACCATATGTAAGTCCCGACATGACCTAGTTTGTGTCAAGTGGACGTTGAATTCCATTACTCTCTCTCTCTCTTTATGAGTGCTATTCAGCTAAAAAATAAAACCTGCCAAGATTGATTGAAGATTGTTTTGAGGAATTCAGACTATCGTTAATAAGTATTAGCATTAAAATAGATACAACAGTTCTATGGATAACAATTACAATATTTATATTAAGGCTACGTTTCAACAATGATTCTTTTGTCGTTATTAATCACAATACTGATACAGACAGAAAGAACAAAATATATATACTATGTACAATAACAAAATTCAATGAAACCATAAATTGTTATCCATATGATGTTTGTGTTTATTTTAATGTGTTCAATTACTAAACGCCATTCAAACAGTATATAAGTAAAAAAAACACAAAACAATTTATATGGAAAACAATCACTGGTTTTATACACATATAGCACAACGTTTCGACAAGTATTACCTTATCGTTATTTGTACTTGATAACGATAGAGAATACTTGTCGAAACGTCGTGCAATATGTGTATAAAACCAGTGATTGTTTTCCATATAAATTGTGTTGTGGTTTTTAATGTGCTCAATCACAAAATGCCACTCAAGGATTTTGTTTTTTTTTAGTATATAATTATAAGCATATTAGCAAGTTTACTGGATAAGGGGGAGGAGGGTTTTAATGGTTGATATATACCCATTGGATCATTTTGTCTGTCAGTAAGTCTAGAAGTGTGGTTTGGATTACGAACGTGTATATGTCAACCTGTAGGCGGAGGGTTGTCTGTCTAACTTTATGACTTTACTCTGGGTCCTCCGGTTTCTTCCCACTGTTAAAGACCTGTAGGTGCCAGCAGATTATTGAAATAAAATTGCACCATATGTCCTAGGTTATACCCCATTTCTCACTCCCTCGGGCTTCCTTTTCAATATTTTTCAGTTGATCTATTTTGGACGTCTGGCTAGAATGGACTGACTGGATGATGAATCTTGTAATGCTATAAAATGTTTATGGAATTAAGTAGTTAAGTGACGGCAGTCTATTGCAATATAATGTGAATATGTATATACAAAATAAACAATATAAACTGTGTTGTGCTGTATATATATTTATTATAACTATTATAGACCGGAGGCTCAGTGCAGAGGGGTGTCCATCAAATGGGCACGAAACCAAACCCAACTTTTCTAAAGTAAAATTTTCGGTAGAATACGATGCCAAGTGGAAATCAGTCCGCCGTTGGGGCGTTTTCGAGATATTAGGGGTCAAAGGTCAAATATGTTCATTTGCGCTGAAAGTGAATGCGCAACCATTCTTGTATCATGAAAATATGCTGAAAATAATCGAAAGTAATCACTCTTTCAATAAAAATGTAAACTTGCTAAATTCATCTTTGTTCTTAGTTATGACGGAGGTGAAAAGGTTAAATTTTCTGTTTTAGCACTAGGAAGATTTAAAGCACAAAATGTCAGCGTAAAATATAAAAACTAGTTTCTTATTGATGTATTTGATACAGTAAAACAGCAAAAGTTTTATAAAGGGCTATATTTTAGTTAAAATAAGGCAAATAATTTTGAGTAAATTGTTAACTTAAGTCTGAAAATGATTTGTGAACTTAATATATACTAGTGGTTAAATATTGCAATATTATTACATGTTATATAAAATAAACGAAAGTGTGTTGTGTTTTTAATTAAACTATACATTTATTTATTATTATTAGTTATAATATATTTTATTTTTAGTGATTTCAATCATAGAAATGATCTATTCATATGTTCTGTATATAATACATCATCTATATTAATATTAGTACCAGTATATTTGTTATGATTTCAAAGATAGAGATGAACTATTGAATTATTTTTCTTGTTATGTTTATAATATATGTACATTTTATTAATGTGGAATTTTTAAAAAGATTATATTTGTAAAATTTTATTTACATGATTTGATTTTTAGTGCTTCGCCTTCCAAAGAAGACATGGGATGGGACTATTAAAATGGGTCCGTCCATCATACGTTTTGGGACACAATAACATTACTTTTAATTCAGGTACACTGTTAAAAGTTGATGAAGATTGTTAGGCTCATTGTTCGCTTGATTATGGGAAATTTTGCAAGAAATTTAATATAAATGAAGTGACATGTACATAAAAACATGTTCTCTAATATCTTTTTGATGGAAAATATGTTTTTATGTCAGTCAAGCGTATCCTATTTTTGGTTGATCAAAATACATGTAGTACAATCAGCTAGGGCAGAAAATGAAATGAAAATGGAATGGGGTTTAAAGTCCTACTCTTCTGCACCTAAACTGGGGTAATAAAAGACGGGCATATGCCATACAGTGTGCTATGAGGGAAATTTTGCCCGGGTGCTGTGGCCTACCCTTATATCGAATTCCAACTGCCAAGGGATCTTTTACTTGCACGTCAATGTGTACATGGGACCTCCCATCCGAACCATAAGACAGCTGTCCTTGTCAGGCACTCCATTCTGTATCATTGACAAGGGGAAACCACGCCGGAAAATCGAGATGGACCAATGCAGAGAGTGAACACCCGTCCTCCAGACTAGCGACCCAGCACCTTAACCACTTAGCCACTTGATGCAACTTAACAGACTTGGGTGGAGTATAACAGTAGTTCATAGTAGATGAGACAGGGGGAGAAATGGGGTTTAACGTCCACTCAACACAAAATAGATAATTTCGGGAATAACAAATAGTTCAATTTCATTTCAATAATTCGCTTGCGCGCAGCAATCAGAGGAAACTGGAGAACCACGGAATCGAAACCACATCAGTTGACTAAATAACAGACCTTATGATACAAAGCACACATGGTAACCATTCCGTGGTCCAACTCCCCCTCCCCATCCCCGGTTTCATAGATTATGTTTTGGTGGAGTATAGCAGGAGTTTAACAGGTAATGTTTTGGGGCTCACAAATAATAAAATCAGAGACACAAATTTAATAAATAATTGTTTATCAATAAAATTACATGTACACCAAAAATTGTCAGCGAAAAAAAAAAAAATTTACTTTAAATTTTCAATTGACTTTAATAAGATAATATCTACAATATCATACACAACTAAAATTATATTTTTTAAATTAATTCGAAAATGGCTTAAGGCCCGTTTTCATGTAGAGATTTTCGCAAATGTGATGGGCCTTTTTATTTCCATGCAATCAGCGTAACCCACACGGCTCATATATGGTTTGATAGACAAACTAATTTCTACAATTTTAAATTGTGCTTTCAATAAAAATCAAATATATTAGAACATTTACCAACATATATATAAAAACTAATGTTATGTACAATTTATTTTTAGTAAATAATATATGTATTTACAACATGATTATAATACAGATTTATATTTCGTTTCGTTTTTTTATACTTTCAATGGCCTACACTACATGAAGATCTGACCATTTTTACGAGTGGCTTTTGACCCTATGACATCAGATCTAGAGGTTTAACGACAGTTCCGTGCAGAGCATGCCAAGAACTCATCGTAACAAACTGTTTCATTGACTAATTCCTCATATCAACTAGAACGCCTGTTTTATAACAACTCTTCCAGATCCTAGTGTAGTAAAAGACAAGTAAAACGAAAGTTTTAACAATGAAAAAACAAAACGAAATAAGATCTGTGTTTTAGTCAGATTGCTGTATTTATAATTAAAAATAAATGCATCTTAATTAAAACAATTTAAAACACGATTAGCTGGCAGTTTCACATATTGGCCTATGAGATACTTCTCATAAGTAAAAATATAATAATACGTCCATTTATATAGTGTCAAATCCACAAATCATGCTCATAGCGCGCACGCACTAACCATTCATCCATCCAACCCCCCATAATCAAATGAAGACTGTTTATTTCAGCAATATATACATATATATAAATAATAAATATGAATTTTAGTTTGATTGCCTTAAAGAGACATTAACACTATAGAAGTTTCGCAGGTTGGTAAATAAGTAATGTTCAGTTTGAAGTGATTTGACTATGTCTGCAAATCCTATCTGCTAAACAATGCCTGATTTGAACACATTTAATTAGGAATCTCACCAATAATTTGATTATTTTTAAGGTTTTTTTTAGAGAAAGTAAGAGAGAGAGAAATGGGCTTTAAAAGTCCACTCAACACAAAGTACTTCATTTCAGGACTAACACATGGTTCAATTTAAACTCAATAATTCGCTTGTGCTTAGGGGTCTTTAGCAGTGGGAGCAAACCAGCAGATCCGGAGAAAACCCAGGGATTTGACAGATGACCCTACTCTGTGTCACATACAATAAGGGAATCGAAACTTTATCAGTTGACTCTATAATAGACCTTATGAAACAGTGCACACGTGCTAACCATCCGGTCATCCAACCCTCTAGTGCAAGTAATTTGCTACCTTAACCTTATTAATTGCACATGCATTAAGTTCATGCAATGGGTGGACAACCCCTCAAGTCTTGTTGTTTCTTTCATATCCCGACTGGAAAATTATTTGGGGAGGGGGGAGGGACACTGTCAGTTTAAAGTTAAAAATGAAATGGGGTTTAACGTCCTACTGTTCTGTTCAAACTGGGCTAATGGAAGACGGGCTTACGCCATACAGTGTGCTATGAGGGAAATTCTGCCTGGACAATGGCGCTACGACCATCTCTTATATTGAAGATTTTTTCTTTTGGTGAGAGTGTTAATGCCTCTTTTAGCCAATAATAGATCATTATGAACAAGTAAAACCAGTTTTATTATTCAGACAGCTTTGACCTTCTCAGATTTTTCAGATTTGGCGCTTTCTTTATTAATCTTCTCTGTCTCGGTCTTTATTAGGGTCTTTAATTCCTTCTTTTAAAATAGAAACGGGGAAATCCCATTACCTCATCAAAATAACATTTTAGGGAAATATTTGAATTGAAATAAAAGATAGGTCAATAAGAACAATAACATTAATTAAAAAGACCTGTTCATGATCCAGTGTTGGGCTTGGATGGCTTTGATATATGGTTAAATTTTATTTCAATAATTCACTTGCACGTATGGGTCTTTAGAAATGGGAAAAATCAGAGAACCCGAAGAAAACCCATGTGGTTACACTGGCAACCCTACTCCTAGTCACATACAACCAGGGAATCCCATTCCAAAGACCATTGGATAGCTTTGATATTAAGATATGAAGACTGCGTATAAAAGGCATGACAAAAGAGTGATACACAGCTTTCTATTCTTAGTTTTAGAAGTCTTATTTGGGTAACAGTAATACAAATTTGTTTGCATCCACTGTCTGAAACATTCAGAATACAGTAATTTGACAAGAATTTTAAATATTTTTATTTAGAACATATATGGAATATAACTTACCCCCCAACCTATTAAATCTGCTAATTGTTTACATCCATCATCACATGTTGCTTGTTTAAACACATCCCTAAATTACAAAAAAACATTCTCATCGTCCAGTCAAATGAATGGGGTTTTAACGCCCTACTGTTCTGCCCTTACTGGGCTAATGAAGACAGACATGCAGTCTGTTATGAGGGACATTTTCCATGGTTTCCCTTGTCAGTGTCGCCTTATAAACACAGATGTCTAGTTGGTTCGGATGGGACGGAAAACTGAGATCCTGTGTAAACATATTGGCATGCATGTAAAAGATCCCTTGGCAGTTGGAATTTGATATAAGAGTAGTCCATTGTGCTGCTGCCCTGGCAAAATATCCCTCTTAGCACACTGCATGGTGTATGTCTGTCTTCATTACACCATTCGGAGCAGAACAGTAGGATGTTAAATACTGTTTCATTTCATTTCATAAAAAGAACAGCAAACCATATGGATATTAAGAAAGGGGGAGAGAGAGAGAAATGGGAATTAACGCCCGCTCGACACAAACTAGATTTTTTGGGACTAACATATGGTTTAATTTTATTTCAATAATTCGCTTGTGCATAGGGGTCTTTAGCAGTGGGAGGTAACTGGAGAACCCAGAGAAAACCCACAAGGCTGGACAGGTGACCCTACTCCTTGCCACATACAACCCGGGATTCTTGGCCATCCAACCCCTCAAACAGTTTTTGGACAGCTGTGGTTGGATAACAACACGACCCCACAAACTCTGGAATCCTGGACACAGAATTGTTTCTGCACTCATGGGCTTACGGAACTGCTATTATCTTTCGAGTTTCAACTATAGTTTACGATTGTAGCCTCGAAGAAGACATTGCTGTGTGACATAAAAACAATTAAGTTGGAACAAAAAACAGTAAAATTTAATTAGACTGCCACTTTTCACCAAAAGTAAAAAAAAAATGAATCTTAATCACAAAATATTTACCTGTATTTCTTGTCTGAATCAAAGTCAAAACTACTAGTAGGCATGAGGAAGGCAAGAAAACCCTTGAAAAGGAAAATATGCTCAATTAATAATAGATTATATTAAATATATGCACTGGGTTTCCATGCAACTTGGGATCACAATGGCTAAGTGGGTAAGACGTTGGCTCGCTATCCCCGAGGTTGGGTTTCAATCTGAGAAAGTTCATTCAGATTTTCTGACAAGGACAGCTGTCTAGTCATTTGGATCGGATAAAAAACCAAGGTCACATGTACACATTGGCGTGCACGTAAAATATCCCTTGACAGTTGGAATTCCTAGTGCCGCTGTCCTGGCAAAATTTCCCTCATAGCACACTGTATGGCATATGCCTGTCTTCATTAGCCCAGTTGGAGCAGAACACTTACATTATTTATTACATGTGTGAAAATGAAATCACAACTTAGATACAGACTACATTAATATTTGTAAATATGATTTGAATATTGTGGAAGTGTCTCATGAAAAAGATTTTGTTAAATTTATGGAGGGAAACATAACAGAGAATGGCCTTGTCACATGCAAGTTGGGATGAAGCCAGGCCACTTGCCTCAAAGAGAGAGAGAGAGAGAGAGAGAGTCTTTAACAATGGGAGGAAATCGGAGAACCCACAGAAAACCCACGAGACTGGACAGGCGATCCAACTCCTTGTCACATGCAACAGGGGAATCAAAACCACGCCACTTGACTCAATGACAAGCCTTATGATACAGCAATGCACATGTTAGACCACTCAACCACCTAGCCGATAAGACATTAAATACCTGTATTAATTACTTACAGCAGGTGCTGGATCAGCTGCTTGTAGATTTATATACAAGCGAGGACAATCTTTAGATACTCTATAAAAAATATATTGGTTTTATAAAATTCAATTAAAACTCAACAATTCTATCAACCACAATTAGGTGAAGGACGTTTCAACCAAAGATTAAATCAATAAGTGTCATTGCCCATGAAATTAAAACTACATTATGGGAGATTAGATAAAGAGTTTGCAGTTAATATAATATTTAAAAACTAAATATGGTAAAGGCAATTTGCTGAAAATGTCAGTCAAATTGATCCTCCCTCAACTGAAATTAAAGCCTTGCCTCGATCATCATTACTCAAGTCGGTACGATAAAAAACATAGTCTCGATTATCCATTTTTTTTATTCAATTAGCAGCAGCAAACCGGGTTCTAATCCAGTAAATATATCGCAGGCTAGCGATGCGATCGAGAGTTGATTATGGTCAGGTTAATTTAAGTAATGTCAAATTATATATAATTTAGATAATATTTCAGGCCTAAAGAAACACGTGCAAAAGGCAGATTTAGCTCTCACATAATGTATGTTTAATTTGATTGTAGTTTACCTGGAGGATAGTGATTTGATTGAAGTTTACCTGGATGATAGAAAAGTTTACCTGGATGATAGAGAAGTTTACCTGGATGATAGAGATATTTACCTGGATGATAGAGACGCGAATGGTTGAACTTTAAGAGATGTTCCCATTATAATCAACAAATCACATTTCTCAAAATCCTGCAAAAAATTTTTTTTAAAAAAATCAATTTATCTCCTATGTTCAAGAAAACAATTGGCCTATTTGTTAAATTGCTTAATTAATAACAGATAGAAAGAAGACAGACAAATGTACTGATAAGACAGATGAAACTATAAATAGAACAAGCCAACAGTGAGGCTGATGTCCCCCGCTGAAATCCCAAAATAAATAGATGACACATATTAATTAATCGCACATTTATTTTTTTCAAACGTATCGAGCAATCAAACTGAACACGAAGTGTCATCCAAAAATTGCTTATCTCTGCCTACCGTAAGAAGAAAATGCTCATCTTCGAACTCCATCAAGGCATTGACCTAATAAGCATACACACCAATTTTGAACATTTTAACTCAATTCATAGGAGAGTTATTGTGTTCCAAAGTCTTGGCAAATCAAATTGCTTATCGCTCTGCTTACCCTGAGCATAAAATGCTCATTATCGATCTTAGTCAAGGTATTACTGTAATGAAACTATACACCAAGTTTCATCACTCTCACTTAATTAGAACTAAAGTTATCGTGTCCCAAGCATCAACCAATCAAATTGCTTATCTCTGCCTACCCTAAGCGGAAAATGCTCATCTTCGAACTCGATCAAGGCATTGACCTAATAAGCATATACACCAAGTTTGAACATTTTAACTCAATTAGAAGGAGAGTTATTGTGTTCCAAAGTCTCGACCAATCAAACTGCGTATCGCTCTGCTTACTCTGAGCAGAAAATGCTCAATATCGAACTTAGTCAAGGTATTACTGTAACGAAACTATACACCAAGTTTCATCACTCTCACTTAATTAGAACTAAAGTTATCGTGTCCCAAAGCATCAACCAATCAAATTGCTTATCTCTACTTACCCTAAGCGGAAAATGCTCATCTTCGAACTCCATCAAGGCATTGACCTAATAAGCATATACACCAAGTTTGAACATTTTAACTCAATTAGAAGGAGAGTTATTGTGTTTCTAAAGTCTCGACCAATCAAATTGCGTATCGCTCTGCTTACCCTGAGCAGAAAATGCTCATTATCGAACTTAGTCAAGGTATTACTATAATGAAACTATACACCAAGTTTCATCACTCTCACTTAATTAGAACTAAAGTTATCGTGTCCCAAAGCTTCAACCAATCAAATTGCTTATCTCTGTTTACCCTAAGCGGAAAATGCTCATCTTCGAACTCCATCAAGGCATTGACCTAATAAGCATATACACCAAGTTTGAACATTTTAACTCAATTAGAAAGAGAGTTATTGTATTCCAAAGTCTCGACCAATCAAATTGCGTATCGCTCTGCTTACCCTGAGCAGAAAATGCTCATTATCGAACTTAGTCAAGGTATTACTATAATGAAACTATGCACCAAGTTTCATCAATCTCACTTAATTAGAACTAAAGTTATCGTGTCCCAAAGCATCAACCAATCAAATTGCTTATCTCTGCTTACCCTAAGCGGAAAATGCTCATCTTCGAACTCAATCAAGGCATTGACCTAATAAACACATACACCAAGTTTGAACATTCTAGCTCAATTAGGAAGAGAGTTATCGTGTCCCAAAGTATCAACCAATCAAATTGCTTATCTCTGCTTACCCTAAGCGGAAAATGCTCATCTTCGAACTCCATCAAGGCATTGACCTAATAAACACATACACCAAGTTTGAACATTCTAGCTCAATTAGGAAGAGAGTTATTGTGTCCCAAAAAGTGTGACGGACAGACAGAC
The DNA here is from genome assembly GCA_963678685.1 of Patella ulyssiponensis. Taxonomy (NCBI): domain Eukaryota; kingdom Metazoa; phylum Mollusca; class Gastropoda; family Patellidae; genus Patella; species Patella ulyssiponensis. The sequence goes on from OY783230.1 coordinate 76,518,288, forward strand.
GGACAGACAGACAGACGGACAGACGGACAGACAGACGGCCGAACCCATTTTAATAGTCCCCTGCTTTCTTCGAAAGGCGGGGGACAAAAACCCTCTAGACAACACTCAAAGCTAGAAGACCTACTGAAGAAATGACCAAAACAGAAAGACCACCGCCCCCCCCCCCCCAGCCCTCCCCCCCCCCCGCAAAAAAACCCCAAAAAACCTAAAATCCACTCACCTGTCCAACACAATCTGCAAATCTTTTAGGAAGAGCTTCACCAAAAAACACAATATCTGAAAAAAAAGTCAATTAATAAAGAAGCAATTTTTACAGAAATATTAACCTGAGATTTGCATGTATAATAATTAAAAATAATTTGCAAAGAAGACATTGGATTTCAATAATTTTTTCGGACCTATGATAATCTACACATGTGCTTTGTCAAACTTATTATAAATATGAAAATATGAAAATCAATTAATAAGATTTTAATTCAGAATTTTAAAAGATAGGAAATTTTTTTCATCAGAAATATGGCTGCAAAATGTATATTTTGTTGTTAAGAGGACATGAATTAGATATTTTGTCAAGAGGTCAGAAGTTAAATATTTTGTTCTTTAAGAGGGCTTAAGGGCTTAAAAGGACACAAGTTAAATATTTTGTTCTTTGGGCTTGAGGTCTTTAAGAGGTCAGGAATTAAATATTTTGTTTTTTCAGAGGACTTGAGGACTTGAGGACTTTAAGAGACATGAGTTACATATTTTGTTCTAATCTCAAGAGGACTTGGTCAATATGTTGTTATTAAGATTGCTTCAGTCATACATTTTGTTCCAAGGAGGACTTGAGTTAAATATTTTCTTTTTAAGAGGAAATGAGTTAAATATTTTGCTAAAATGAATTTTCTTCTTTAAGATGACTTGAGCTTGAGTTCAATATTTTAATTGTGAAATGCCAACTGACTGAACGGTAAAATCAAGTAAATATCAGCTGGTATTATGATTTGATAGAAGTCACTAACCTGGTTTTACCACACCATCACAATCTGTTTCTTCACATTCTGGTACCACATCAGAAAATATCTTTTCTACAAAAAAATCAAAATGTTTTTTGTTAGACCATTTCAATTATACACAAGTCTCTTTGTGTTGAGAAAATAAGAGAGAAATGGGTTTTAACATCCACTCAACACAAACTAGGTCATTTTGGGACTAACATATGGTTCGCTTTTTCACATTCAATATACACTTGCACATTTGGGTCTTTAGCAGTGGGAGGAAACTGACAAGGACCGGCCAGCTAGAGGTCGAAGCACGGCACTCTAGACCACTAGGCCATCCCAACCCCCACTCATTATGAAACAGCGTGCACAGGTTATCTACTTCGCCAAACAACCCCCACCCCTCCCTGAGGAAAAGAAATGAGCATGGAATAAGCTTTTAAATAATAACTGGTCAAAATTTAATCATGAAGGTCACACCAATATTTTCTACTGAGATATTCTTTCTGTCTTTAGGCTTTTCATGAGATACCTTTTATGGCAAATCGATTCCCAAATCCCATTTAATCACATTTACGACGAAAATTAGCCTAATAGCTTTCACATAACCATTACAATATTTCCAAATCGATTATGCAAATCTTCCAACTAACAAGAACTAATTAGATAGAATACCAACTCCAGGCCTCCATCATGTACAAAACAAAACAGGTAATCGAAGAAAACTATCTGTTTTTTCACGAGAACGCCTCTTAATTTCTTGCCTTTTTCATGGATTAATCTTAATATATACACAAACCTTTCATCCATTCCATTGTGTATTCTTTTTTACATGTTAAACAATGTGAAGTATGAAACGTTCCATGAGCTTCAACAACTTTATCATCGGGTAAACCAGATATTCTCTCTAGCGTATCAATATTCTGAAACAGACAAATACTCAGACATGTTTACCCAGACACAAATCTACAGATAGAGAGAGAGGGAGAGGGAGAGGGAGAGAGAGAGAGAGAGAGAGAGAGAGAGAGACCACTTGACGTTAAGGTTAGGATTAGGGTTTAGCAATGTTTTCTTCAAAATTTCAAAACCAAACTTCAAATTGATATGGCCTAAAACATATCTGAGACAGGGTACTTAATAACATGTGTATATTGTCTCGAATATAACATTTACACAGAGAGCAAAATGGGGTTTTAACATCCACTCCACACAAACAAGGTCATTTCGGGACTAACATATGGTTCAATTTTATTTCAATAATTTGCTTGCGCATATGGGGTTTTAGCAGTGGGGGGAAACCAGAGGACCCAGAGAAAACCCACAATGTTGGATAGGTGACCCTACTCCTTGTCACATACAACCAGTTGACTCAATGACAGAACTTATGATACAGCATGCACGTGCAAAACTTTCAGCCATCCCCAACTCCACCCCTATAACCTTTACAACCCTTACTTATACTAATCAGTGTATAACGTCTCAATAATAAACGCTTATTAATACTAACCTGTGTATAATGTCTAAATAATAAACCTTTATCGTGTAACATACGGATAAAATAATGGCTAGGTGTTGGCTAAAAATATAAAAAATAAACAATTACTAGCATAAATGTATTAAAAAATAGGTTGCCAGGCTATGGAGAGTGTTCATAACAAAAATTGTGAAGGAGAGACAAATGGACATTTCAATGTGGGCGTAATAAAATAGTCAAGATGACTTAACCCTAGATAATGAGTATTTCATTATGTCATGCTAAAAGATGCGGTTGAGGTGTTCAATTATATTCCATTAACAGCCCCCTTCCACCTTAATGAAAGCAAATAGGAAATATGAATTGTACCGCAAGATTCCGATATTAGAAGTATGTGCACTATCTTAAATAACGGTGGATACAAAAGCATTAAAACATAAATCCTATTTTGTTTAATTTTTTAGAGTTCAAATTTCGTTTTTACTTGTCTTTACTACACTAGAATATGGAAGAGGTGTAAATAACCAGTGCCTTGGTTGATGTGAGGGATTAGCCAATGAAACAGTCTGTTATGGTAAGTTCTTGGTGTGTAATGCACGGAACTGTGGGCAAACCACTAGAAAAGTCAATGCTGATTTATTAATCAATGTTTGACGTCACAGGGTCAAAAGTTGCTCTTAGACCCCCCCCCCCCCCCCCGATGCGACCTTCCACAATAGCCAGTCGGATCCTCATGTAGTGTAAGCCGTCGAACGTATAAAAAAACGAAACAAAACATAGATCTGTATTTTAATCCGATTGAGGCAGAATGATACAAAAGCAGCAGAATGATATATATAAAACTATAATTACCGTTAATGTTCCTGGAAATAACTCTTTCGCTAATACAAAGAAAGGTTTAGGATTTTCCTGAAAACATTGAAAACAAAGTTGCAGAAGATTTTATTAAAGATTTTTATTGTAACATTACATAAGGAGTTCCAACTGCAGTTGCAAAGTTATACATTTTGGATTGATTTCATTCATAGTGTTGCATGAACAGATTAGTTTTCAGTATGATTTTGAAAATGTAGACTGTTTGTTTAGTATTGTCTATATTGAGAATGAAATCAATAATAAAAATTAATAGACCTCAGGACTCTTGACTCCCGTCTACCTATAGATACCAGCCCAAAAGTATCGGAGTCTGACTTACACGGAAATAATCTATAGTAAAGATGGCTTCTGGACACGGTAAATTATACTTCTGCAAGTTATCATATAAACCACTTCCTTCACTACGGAAATCAGGAATACCTGCCGCTAAAATTATACAACAACAAAGAGAAAGGGTTTACAAAACGTCAGGTCAACACAAACCAGGTCATTTCGGGACTAGCATATATGTTTCAATCTTATGTCAATAATTTGTTTGTGTCTTTAGTAGCGGTAGGAAATCGGAGGACCCGGAAAAAACCTAAGAGGTTTGACAGGCAACCCTACTCCTTGTCCAGTACAAGTGGGGAATCCAAATGAAATGAAATGGGGTTTAACATGCTACTGTTCTGCTCCGACTGGGATAATGAAGACGGGCATATGCCATACATGGCAGCGGCACTATTGCCTACTCTTATATTGAATTCCAACTCCCAGGGGATCTTTTATGTGCATGCCAACATATACACAGGACCTCGGTTTTTCATCTCATTTGAACGATGAGACAAGGCCCACCATCCTGCCCTCCTGACAAGGGGAAACCACATCAGAAAATTCTGATGAACTTTCCCGGTTAACACAGGCTTGTAAGGAGAGAGCATCTTACCCACTTAGCCGCCGTGAGGAATTGAAACCACGCCAAGACTCATTGTGCGAAAGAATTACAAACCAACTTACACGTAGAGATACCAGCACCAGCCATTGTGATGATGTTTTTACATTGGTTATCTTTGATATATCTCGCCACGCCTTCCACACTCACTTCATCTAGAACTTGTTTCCCTGACTCCTCAATATCATCTGATATATGTAACCTGTCTCTCATAAAATTACCAAAAAAACTCGGATCCAGAAATTCTGTATAAAAAGATGGAAAGGTATAAATATTAAAGGACAAACTACATATATTTCACTTAAATTCATTTTCAGGATTAACATATAGTTCAATTTTATTTCAATAATTCAATTGCACGTAGGGATCTTAAGCAGTGGGAGGAAACACAAGGTAGGACAGGTGACCGACCCTACTACTTGTCACGTAAAAGCGTGAAATCAAAATCTGTATCGTGTATCACTATTAAAGATTCCTTAGCAGCAGTGCTTTACGCCTTCCAATTTAGATTTCACCGTTATTTTTTCCATTTTTCTTCAAAAACTTGCCTCGTCCACGTGCTCCTCATTGACAACGTTACTATCATACACGAGTGGCTTGTATGACATATACAGGCACTTGACCTTTGACCTTCCTGCAATTTTCAGGAAGTGGTTTTATTTTTAGCTCAACCGAACAGCACTATTCAGCCACCCCACCCCTCTTGGGAATTGACAAGAATCTGACATCTAAACAGATAGTTCTGACCTACCACTTAGATCATCCAGGACCTTCTGAGCATACACACTAACATCCTATCGTATAAATAAAAAAATTACATTTAACATCTTTTTAAGTAGGGTTCAACGTCCACTCTACATAAACTAGCTCATTTTGGGATAAACATATGGCTGAATTTTATTTCAATAATTGATTTGCATGTGGGGGTTTTAGCAGTGGTTGAGTGGAGGAAACTGGAGGACCCAGAGAAAACCCACAAAGTTGGACAAGCGATCCTACTCATGTGCAAGTGGGGAGTCTAAACCATGCCACTTGAATCAATGACAGGAATGGAATGAAATGTAGTTTAATGGCATGTCAGCTCCAACCGGGAACTCAATGACTGACCTTGTTATCTAACGAGCATGCGTTAAACCATTCAAACAGCTTACCTCCCCAAATTACATTAAAACTTACAACTGTCTGTGACAGTTGCTATGTGATTCAACCTCTCTGAGTAAGGTGCAGCTCACTTACGAGGAGGTCAAGCGTCCGATTCCATTGTTGGCTGAGAAATTTTCGAAGGTACTTTTCTCTTTGTCAGTGGTGAAGTTCAGAGAGTCATAAAAGAAAAGTGTCTAGTTGTTCGGATGGTAAAAACTGAGGTCTTTCTAAAACACTAGCATACACAGATTTCAAAATAAGAGTAGGCCGTAGTACCACTGCCCAGGCAAAATTTCCCTCATAGCAAACTGCATGGTGTACACCTGTTTTCATTAACCTATTATACATTCAACTATAATGTAACATACCTCAGTCTCGGACTTCGGTTGAGCCTTGGGATCTGTCTCTTCCTTTTCAGCCATCTTGTTTGTGATACAAATCGTACAGACTACAGACGGATCCAACCTTTCCGATGATCAAATCTGTTCAGCAGTCGGCTATAATCAGCAGCTGTAATTCAAGAACATAAAATTTTCCCAAGTTTTTGTAGAGTGCCACATAAATAATTGAAATGAAATGGAGTGGAGTTTAGTGTCCTACCTTCTTACACAAACACACATTAAAAGGTATCTTTATAAGAGCAAGAGAGAAATGGGGGTTGGGATGGCCTAGTGGTCTAGAGTGCCGCGCTTCGACCTCTAGCTGGCCGGCCACCTCTGGCTTGCGGCTGTGGTTTCGATCCCTGGTGTGAGCTTATGTGGCATGGAGATAGGGGCGCCTTCTCAACCTCGTGGATTTCCTCCGGGCACTCCAGTTTCCTCCCACTGCTAAAGACCCCTACGCGCAAGCGAATTATTGAAATAAAATTGAAACCATATGTTAGTCCCAAAATGACCTAGTTTGTGTCGAGTGGACGTTAAACTCCATTTCTCTCTCTCTCTCTCTCTTTATAAGAGCAAGAGAGAAATGGGGGTTTAAGTCAACTCAACACAAACAATGTCATTTTGGAACTAACACATGGTTTAATTTAAAAATTGATTTCAATAATTTGCTTGCACGTTTCTTAATGACATACCTGCGCTAACCATTCGGCCACTCAATCTCTCATATCCTAATAAAGCCTGAGTAACAAAAGTGTGTATTACCTAAGGCGTAGTGCGTAATATACCTCGACTGAGTGACGTCACACTAACGACCTACACAACATTTACATCAGATGTCACAACCATAAATAATGTCACGTCTGCCAGTGATACCTAAATTCAAATAACACCTTCACCATGTACAAACCTGGGGTCCAAACAATCCTCCATATGTTCCACAAGATAAGGGCACGTACATCGAATTACCCAATAACTAGGAGTTTGGCACAAGCAGACGCCTTTTCAATTAAATTATTGTGTGATTCCAAAGTGTGAATTTTGGAGTTATATCATGTGTTATTTTGGGGGGGTAATTCAACACCCCCCTGCCGCTGGATCACGCCCCCAACACCTGCCCCTGGATCAAACGGCCTGCCCCTGGATCATGCCCCCTGCCCTGGATCACGTTCCCTGACATTTAATAGGCATAGGCCTATTAATTGTAATATTTCTACATATTTGAAATAAAATCCGCCATTTTTCATTTCTTTAACCTTTAATATCTTTTATTTTCTCATGTTGGTAGTAGGCCTACTACGTAGTCATAGTGTTTCAATCACTCAATCAATAAGAAAGATAAGATATACAGAGTAATCAAAATGGTGGAATATATCAAGAATCGCACAACTGCGCATGTCGAACGGAAGTGGATATTAAACCAATCAGAAACGATGTACGGTAAAACAGCGAAAGTAGATACTTTGCCGAATTCGGTAAAATATCCACTACGTAAGAAAAATCCGAAAGCCAATTAAGAGTAGAGTAAATTACTATGAAACTAATATTATACCGTAATGTCATTTGTTATTAACAATGATAAATATGATTAAATTTTACACAATAATCATTAGTAAGCAAAACATTCTCACCACGTCAATATGAAAGACAGGCCAGATGAAATACTTCCCTGTGCTTCTGGAGTCCTTTCACACCAAAACATAAACAAACAAAAGTGAAATTTACTAGAAACTGGTTAACCAAGTCAATTTAAGTTAAATGGAGTTGTCTACCTTTAACAACAATTCTCAACAGAGGCAACTGATGATCAAAGCGTAGGAAACAATAGTCAATATTCCTAATGATCATTTCTTACATAAAAATACATTTTACATACCACCTCTGAGATGAAAAGGATTAAAAATGATGGTTCAATTACCAGACAGGAGGTTCATGTGTACCATGATATATCAACCACCCTCCCCCTTATTCTGTGCATCGATCTAGGCCTGTCATGTCACGTGTGCTATTTAGGCTGCACCCAAATACTCCTGTTCTGATTCTTATTAATTGTGGGTTATTTTAATATTCTGTGATAACCATTTCTATAATATGTTGGTTTTAAGAAAGGTGGGAATGGCCAGATTTCCTCCAGGAGTTGTCCCCCTTTAGTCTTCAAAATCTACTTTTAACATCATTTTTAAGGTCTGGTACCCATGCAATCTGATTAAAACACAGATCCAATTTCGTTTCGTTTTTACTTGTCTTTACTACTCTTGGATCTGGAGGACTTATTATTTAACTCGTGTTCTGCCTGTAACGAGGGGTCAGCCAATCAAATGGTCTGTCGAATCGACCGTTTGACCTTTTCATGCGTGGAACTGTGGGTAGATATTACCAAAGCCGTATAATATAGATAAAGTTGCGACAACTGTGAAGCCAGAAAATTCACATGACGTCATGAAAATATGACGTTATGTGTACAAAGACGCCATCTTGGGTCCCAAGTAGGCTACCTACGCACTATCTATTTATAATATGCCCTATTTTATTGTTGTGTCGGAATTGGCTGCCCAGACATACAGGGTGTGGATAGATAGTGCGTAAGATTCTATTGAAGATAAAAACATATTTTTGAAACGAAAAGTATAACCGAACATACTATCATTATTATTATACAACACAAAGACTATGTCTTATGTTGAGCTGAATAAATTATGATTTTTCCCACTATTTGATTTGTTTATTTTTTGCAATGTCTATTTTCTGTCTTGTCCGCAGGTTTATCTTTATGATTTTGGTTTTGCGTGTATTGCGATCCTCCCGTACCTACTATTGTTGTCATTAAAACATCTATGGGTGGTTAACTATGTGTACCTAGAATCATAGGCGTAGGAGCTCAAAGTAATTCAGGGGGGCATAAGAGAAAATTGCCCGAAATCAATATAATATAATTAATATATACTATTCAAAAAAAGTAGGGGATATTTGATTTTGGAGGCATAATACTAAAATATGCAAATGACTACGAAAAAATTCACTATAGAACCTAACAGAAGAAACATTTTCAGTTACATGTGACGCCCAAACGCACCAATAGCGACCGCATGAAATGCAGGTGATGCTTGGGATCATCATGGGGGTCCAACCCAAGATTTGCACGACTCTGACTTTGAATGCTACAGTCATTGTGGCATTGAATTCCAGGGTGGAAACATCAGTTTAATTGTTTTAGTGACCAGAAAACAAATTTTGATATGCGTCGGCTTACCCAAAATGAAAGGTTACGTGCCCTTGGCATGCTACAGATCGGCACAACACAGGCGGTTGTGGCGCGGACGATGAATGTTTCTCAGTCTGTCATAAGCAGGCTATGGTCCAGATACCGTGATATACAATCTGTACAGGACAGACCACGCTCAGGTCGACCAAGGGCGACAACTCAAGCCCAGGATCGATGTATCCGTACCTTGGCCTTGAGAAATCGTGTCATCACAGCAAATCAGATCAGCGCTCGTCTTCAAACAGACACTGGTGTGAGAGTGAGTGGCCAGACGATTCGGAATCGATTGCATAGGGGTCACCTTCGCGCCCGACGTCCTCGCGTGATCCCTTGTTTGAGAGATCATCAAATTCAGACAAGACGTCGTTGGTGTAGGGATCGTCAACACTGGGATAATCGACGCTGGAGCAATGTGATGTTTTCAGATGAGTCAAGGTTCACTGTTGATTTTTTGGACAGACGTAGGAAAGGTGTAGCGTCGTCGAAACGAGCGCTTCCAAGACGTTAACGTCATCAGACATGATCGATTTGGGGGTGGTTCTGTTATGGTGTGGGGAGGCATCACTGTTGCTGGAAGAACGGCTTTATATGTTGTTGCAGGGCGTGTTACAGGCCAGTACTACCGGGACAACATCTTGGCAGTCCATGTTGTGCCGTTCGCACGACGTCATGGCCGCCGTTTCATCTTCCAGGATGACAAGGCAAGATGTCACAGGGCCAGGATCGTTACAGGTTACCTCCAACAACAGAACATCACCACATTACCTTGGCCAGCACCGAGTCCCGACCTCTCCCCCATCGCGCATGTCTGGGACATGCTTGGACAGAGGTTACGTCAACGTAAACAACGTCCTGCCAATGTCCAAGAACTTGCTGCTGCGTTGCAACAGGAATGGGACAATCTGGACCAAAATGACCTTAGACGTCTCATTAGGAGTATGCCACGTCGGATCAATGCTTGTTTGGCAAACAGGGGAGGATTTACCCGTTACTGACTTTGTTGTGATGCTGTGGTAACTTTGCTGTTTGACCCCGGGTATCATTTTACCCTTATAATGGTCAGTCTGTGCCTTACTTAGTCTAACGATCATTTGGAATAAATCGATGAATGTGAACTTCATTTCATTTTGTCATTTGTTTCTTCGTCAGTTTCATTAGGTGACTTTAATAACACTCAAAAATCAAATATCCCCTACTTTTTTTGAATAGTAGTATATATATCGAAATCAATATGATCAATATATAGTATATTATATTGATTATATATAATCAATATAATATAATATAAATCAATATAATTGTAAAAAATTAAACAATATTTTAATATTCAGAGATCATCGTCTCACCAAATTGATCGTACAAATCAGGACTCGGGAACAAAAGTAAAACATTTTAGAAATATGAGAGGCACGTCCATACGGCAGAATGTTCACAATTTCGTACAGTTTCTCAAGTAGTCCAATAGTCTTTTTAGAAAAAGTGAGAGGCACGGCCATGACGTCCAGCAAAAATAACGTCCGAAAACGGGTGAATCCACCCTGGCAATTGGCTGTTTCCTAGCAGTTTTCCATTTGGCTCGTTTCCTCTGCCGTTTTCCGGCCCGATGCCCGTTTTTCGGGCAATACCGTTTTTTCGGGCACACCTATCATAAGAGAGCTTCGGGCAAATTTTCGAGCATGCAGTGGACAAGAAAAAGACGAGAAAATACTTTTCGGGCAGTGTGGATCTCATAGAAATAACTTAGTTATATTTTTTCTCTAAACATTAATAGAAAAAAAAGGTCGTCGAATTTTTCATTGCCCGAAAATAAATTTTCCGGCCCGATGCCCGTTTTTCGGGCAATACCTTTTTTTCGGGCATACCTATCATAAGAGAGCTTCGGGCATATTTTCGGGCATGCAGTGGACAAGAAAAAGACGAGAAAATACTTTTCGGGCAGTGTGGATCTCATAGAAATAAGTTAGTTATATTTTTTCTCTAAACATTAATAGAAAAAAAAGGTCGTCGAATTTTTCATTGCCCGAAAATAAATTTTTGGGGGGGCAAATGCCCCCCCCTGCCCCCCCGGCTCCTACGCCTATGATTGAAACCACGACCACTTAACTCTATGACATACCTTGCGATTTCATGTACACGCGTAAAGCCTCTAGACAAGACCCCCCCCCCCTCCGTCCTAAGCAAAGAATGGACCTTTTTTTGGGGGGGTGGGGGGGTATCTATACAAATATACCAAAATTCGTCCACTAATAGATTTGTCTCATAATCAACTTAATTTAAACACTACAGTTTGTTAGTCTTATTCATTTAATACTGCGGATGTTTTCGATTATCAAAATTTACATCCACTCAACACAGATAAATTTAGAGCATTACGGGTCTAACAAGTGGTTCTTTAATTAAAGGGGCGGGGCGGTGGATGGACGAACGGTTGGAGTGTGGGCGTTGTATCATACGGTCTGTCATTGAGTCAACTATGGCACAGTTTTGATTCCCCGGTTGTACCGACAAGGAGTATGGTCGCCTGTCCAACATCGTTGATTTTCTCCATGTCCCCCGGTTTTCTTTTCAATGCTAAAGACCCCTACGCGCAAGCGAATTATTGAAATATAATGGAACCATGTGATAGTCCCGAAATGACCTTATTTGTGTCGAGTGGACGTTAAACCCGAGAATCCCGAAACCTCCGGGGTAGCGAACCAGTCTTACTCACTCAGCCGATCTAAATTGGGCTAAAATAAAACAATCAAAGTTCCAAACGTTCAGTTAGCTAGGATGGTTTATGAATATTCGCGTCACGATTTGAGTATGTAATGAAGAAGGAACACTGCCGTGAAATCTGAAGTCCATGTACTCGAAAACAAACTGTAATATCCCACACTATAGAACCCCAAAACCCAAACTATGGGTTCGTTCTGAAACAAACCCATCCAATCCATATAAATAAATACTTCATAGCATAGAATCGGTATGAATAATTTCCGATGTGACACATCAAACTAAATCTTTGTGAATTCATATTTCAAAGCAGAATCGTCTGAAATACATAGACTCGATTGAAAATGTTGTCACAGACGTATGAATTCATAATTCTCCTAAGCCTAAGTGCACACTTACCAAGAAATCCCGAAGACGAAAACACCAAGATAATGTTTATTCCAGTCGCACCATTATTCCAATTCAAAAATCAAGTAAATCACCACTGCGCAAGAACGTCAAATAGCTCTTCTTTAATCCTGTAGTTGTCCCAGTGTTGAATCATGAATATCTTCTCACTCTGATCGTCTCTTACTCAAGATTTAAAAAACAAAATGGAGACGAGCGATAGTAATCTATATAAAAGTTGACATAGATTCAGTATCTTTATCTACGGGTTAGGTTGATTTAATATTCTTCAAGTAATAGATAATCCTAGACAAGTTCTCTTGTTAATGGTTGACGATCTCCTCTTTATCTTTACGGTGAATTACAAAGCCCACTGATGTTACTCTATGTAATGATATCCATGATGATTCAGAATAATTCATGAAGAGGTATACAAAATTATATCCCACACCTTGTAATACCTTGGCTCTTCTCGGTAATATGTAAATGGCGATTTAGGGGAAAGAAAACTTATCTGCATGGTGTGACGTCGAGATAAATAAATTGATCGGTTGCGCGGAGATTAGTCGTTATCGACTATTAATGTGACTTTGAGAGTTGACAGTTACTCCTTCATATATGGATTGTAAAAATATCAGGGTTATTCGATGTAGACAATTTATATATTTTTCTTAACTGATAACGGTTGATTTTGACAGGTTATTTATGACGTTCCTGTTTAAATATGTCCCACCTTTACAGATTAGAAGAGTCTTTCTCTAGATTTTTATCTATCATTATTTATTTTTTTCTTATGGTTGAATTATGTAATGCACTAAAGATAGCAGCCATTTAATAATCGAACCATTGCATTATCTATTAAGATAAATATTGAACTGTTTGGGCTATTTTATTTATCATTTTACGCATATATTATTAGTAAAGACAGCAAATGTAATATGACACAATGTTTTATTATTTTTTTATATTATTCAGAAATTTGAATAAAGTATTAATTGTACTTGAACCATGAACCTCGGACAGATACCTTTGAACGCGGAGTTGATCAGAGAGATCTAAATGTATAATCCGTGCCGAAGTCAATGTTATCTAAACTCCAGACAATAGAAAAGAAAAAACTTACTTATAAGATAGTACTAAGGGGCCACTTTGACTCAGTGAGTAAGACATTGGCTCGCTAATCTGGAGATACCGTGTTCGATCCTTGTGTAGGCCGGAAAAAAAATCCATCGTTTTTTTCCGGCATGGCAGACGGCCTTTCAAGGAACAAGGTATTCGTTCGGATGGTGTTTGCCCGTCTTCATTAGCACAGTCGGTGCAGAACAGTAGGACGTTAAACCCCATTTCATTTTTACATTACGATCTCAATTGTGTAGACTATATACCATAGGCGTAGGAGCTCAAAGTAATTCAGGGGGGCATAAGAGAAAATTGCCCGAAATCAATATAATATAATTAATATATACTATTCAAAAAAAGTAGGGGATATTTGATTTTGGAGGCATAATACTAAAATATGCAAATGACTACGAAAAAATTCACTATAGAACCTAACAGAAGAAACATTTTCAGTTACATGTGACGCCCAAACGCACCAATAGCGACCGCATGAAATGCAGGTGATGCTTGGGATCATCATGGGGGTCCAACCCAAGATTTGCACGACTCTGACTTTGAATGCTACAGTCATTGTGGCATTGAATTCCAGGGTGGAAACATCAGTTTAATTGTTTTAGTGACCAGAAAACAAATTTTGATATGCGTCGGCTTACCCAAAATGAAAGGTTACGTGCCCTTGGCATGCTACAGATCGGCACAACACAGGCGGTTGTGGCGCGGACGATGAATGTTTCTCAGTCTGTCATAAGCAGGCTATGGTCCAGATACCGTGATATACAATCTGTACAGGACAGACCACGCTCAGGTCGACCAAGGGCGACAACTCAAGCCCAGGATCGATGTATCCGTACCTTGGCCTTGAGAAATCGTGTCATCACAGCAAATCAGATCAGCGCTCGTCTTCAAACAGACACTGGTGTGAGAGTGAGTGGCCAGACGATTCGGAATCGATTGCATAGGGGTCACCTTCGCGCCCGACGTCCTCGCGTGATCCCTTGTTTGAGAGATCATCAAATTCAGGCAAGACGTCGTTGGTGTAGGGATCGTCAACACTGGGATAATCGACGCTGGAGCAATGTGATGTTTTCAGATGAGTCAAGGTTCACTGTTGATTTTTTGGACAGACGTAGGAAAGGTGTAGCGTCGTCGAAACGAGCGCTTCCAAGACGTTAACGTCATCAGACATGATCGATTTGGGGGTGGTTCTGTTATGGTGTGGGGAGGCATCACTGTTGCTGGAAGAACGGCTTTATATGTTGTTGCAGGGCGTGTTACAGGCCAGTACTACCGGGACAACATCTTGGCAGTCCATGTTGTGCCGTTCGCACGACGTCATGGCCGCCGTTTCATCTTCCAGGATGACAAGGCAAGATGTCACAGGGCCAGGATCGTTACAGGTTACCTCCAACAACAGAACATCACCACATTACCTTGGCCAGCACCGAGTCCCGACCTCTCCCCCATCGAGCATGTCTGGGACATGCTTGGACAGAGGTTACGTCAACGTAAACAACGTCCTGCCAATGTCCAAGAACTTGCTGCTGCGTTGCAACAGGAATGGGACAATCTGGACCAAAATGACCTTAGACGTCTCATTAGGAGTATGCCACGTCGGATCAATGCTTGTTTGGCAAACAGGGGAGGATTTACCCGTTACTGACTTTGTTGTGATGCTGTGGTAACTTTGCTGTTTGACCCCGGGTATCATTTTACCCTTATAATGGTCAGTCTGTGCCTTACTTAGTCTAACGATCATTTGGAATAAATCGATGAATGTGAACTTCATTTCATTTTGTCATTTGTTTCTTCGTCAGTTTCATTAGGTGACTTTAATAACACTCAAAAATCAAATATCCCCTACTTTTTTTGAATAGTAGTATATATATCGAAATCAATATGATCAATATATAGTATATTATATTGATTATATATAATCAATATAATATAATATAAATCAATATAATTCTAAAAAATTAAACAATATTTTAATATTCAGAGATCATCGTCTCACCAAATTGATCGTACAAATCAGGACTCGGGAACAAAAGTAAAACATTTTAGAAATATGAGAGGCACGTCCATACGGCAGAATGTTCACAATTTCGTACAGTTTCTCAAGTAGTCCAATAGTCTTTTTAGAAAAAGTGAGAGGCACGGCCATGACGTCCAGCAAAAATAACGTCCGAAAACGGGTGAATCCACCCTGGCAATTGGCTGTTTCCTAGCAGTTTTCCATTTGGCTCGTTTCCTCTGCCGTTTTCCGGCCCGATGCCCGTTTTTCGGGCAATACCGTTTTTTCGGGCACACCTATCATAAGAGAGCTTCGGGCAAATTTTCGAGCATGCAGTGGACAAGAAAAAGACGAGAAAATACTTTTCGGGCAGTGTGGATCTCATAGAAATAACTTAGTTATATTTTTTCTCTAAACATTAATAGAAAAAAAAGGTCGTCGAATTTTTCATTGCCCGAAAATAAATTTTCCGGCCCGATGCCCGTTTTTCGGGCAATACCTTTTTTTCGGGCATACCTATCATAAGAGAGCTTCGGGCATATTTTCGGGCATGCAGTGGACAAGAAAAAGACGAGAAAATACTTTTCGGGCAGTGTGGATCTCATAGAAATAAGTTAGTTATATTTTTTCTCTAAACATTAATAGAAAAAAAAGGTCGTCGAATTTTTCATTGCCCGAAAATAAATTTTTGGGGGGGCAAATGCCCCCCCTGCCCCCCCGGCTCCTACGCCTATGCCTAGAATTTATTTTCTACACCAAGTCTACTGCAGCCAGATATTTAAAGCGCGTTAACAATACATTCAATTAAGAGAAACTATATCATTTCTGGGTTAACATATCGTAGGCTACAATCCATATTTACAAAACTATGGTTTATCCCAACTACAGGTTACATCATGTTTTGGAGACGACCTGGTAGATCATGGCTTAGAGACTGTCCGAACTACAGGATACATCGTGGTTTAGAGTCTCAGTGTCATGGTTTAGAGACTACCCGAACTACAGTTTAGATGCCCACGACCCCCGATCAGTCCTGGTAGCTGTGTTTGGGGAATTTAAAAAGAAATTATTTATCCTCCCACCACTGAAAGACACTGATTACGAGATATCGCTCTCCGAAAATCTCCGGAGAACGTGACGCCGTATTGAATTATGTTAATTACGTCATTTTTTCCTTGGCCGAATTCGGCCGATTTTGAGTATGAATTTGTCTGACATTTTTATCAATGAACCAAACAGCATTGGTTTCTTTTCCAATTTGTTTATTATAAATTTTGTTTAGTAAAGCTATATGACGCCATGACTTCATAATTTTTATGGCGTCATAGTTGGGACCCACAATGGCGCCTGTAAATGAGTTGTCGTAACTTTCCCTATACAGGGCTTACAGGGCTTTGGATATTACCAGCCAATGACGTCTATACTAACCCCAGCGGATAGAAATCAAAACAAAACAAAAGTAGATTTTAAAAAGCATGGCGGACGCTAATTGGTTAATCGAATGACTGACGTTATCGGGTCAAATGTCCCGTGCTTGATACCTGACGTCATAGAACGTGAGCTCCCACTATAACCATTGAAAGTATAAAAAACGAAACGAAATATAGATCTATATTTTAATTAGATTGGTACCCATGAGGATACTTACCACTTGCTGATAAATTTCCCCTACAAATTCAACAAAGATATTATCAATTAAAAAATCCAACATCTGAAATATCTTGTTGGCGGTGAATTTGTTTTTGGAATCACTATGGTTCTTAAAAAACTATGTCAGTATGTGGAATTGTAATTAACAACTAAATATTGATATCTAACATTTCCCAATTTAGATGAAAAGACACTGCGAATAGTGTCTTTTAACCGAGCTTTTAATTTACTAGTGTACAAATTAGAAAAGTCAAATGTTTGTATAGATGAGACTGAAGCTAATGATCTAGATTGCAAGCCATCAAGTAATTCTTTGGAATTTTTTAACATCCACTACGAGAGTATATTTTGTCACAGTATTTTTGAATACACTCTTTCACTGCCGTTAGTATAGATGTCAATATTTTTTATGCAGTTTTGGTATTCAATATAACAACGGCAGATCTGTATAGGTATCTCCACATGGAGTACCAAATGAAGTGAGTACAGATCTGTGATTGGATATAATTTCATCCTTACTTAGAGTAGAACGTTTATACGTAGCACGGTCAGTTGATTTCCCGAAATTAAGTTCTTGGAACAGACAGTCGTAAAAGTGGACGCTTTGTCAGCCGGTACAATGATATACTTGTCATGCATACAATGCGTTGAGATTTTCAACAATGCTATCATCATTGAAAATACAATTTGTAGAACCAGATATTTGATGTTAGTGAACCCATCTGTTTTCAGGACATCTGCTTCATACAAAATCTTACTTTTTATCCAGACGGACCTTCAGTATAATAATCTACCTGCATGCAAAATTTATTAAAATACACCCTTAAACAACATTTAATATGGTCTACCACCTGTAGGACTCTCCCTTCAACCCAAAATTAAATTATTTATTGGAATTTTCGATTAAACGTCAACTTCCTTGTTGCTGTAAAATACTCATATACTGGTTGTTATTCCATACGTTTAACGCCACATCTTTCTACACGGGAACATTTTTAAACCTGTAAAATAATATAACAATTAATTTATATGATAAATTTAGGTCTACCATGAAACACATTACCTAAAAATAAATTGTCCATTGAACAAAACGGAAACATCATCATCTCACTAGTTTGCATTAATAAAATAAATGAATACAGCATCATTAAAGGAGCTAAATCGCTAATATTTTGGACCTAGAAATTGGCCCAAATAGGTCACGACGCATATAATAATGTAATAGGAATTTATATAAACTGTTTTACATTCAATCGTTTCCGTTTTACTGTGAATTGTCATCAGTTATGTGCGCCGAAATACGCCAGAAGTTTCAACCGAAAGTCAGTTTCTAGCGTCTGGTTATCCTAGTCAACGCCGATAGTATTTATTGTGCATGCTCTCCAAATAAGAATATGCCATCACCGTTTGACATGACTTGTGGAATATGTCTAGCCTCATTCTTTGAGCACCTTGCTACAAATAGCGCTGAAACGCATTATGGTACACGATTCGTGTACCAATGGTAAAATGTTCATTTTGTCTTAAATATTGGATATCAGAAGCCCATCTTTTCCAGGTGAGATCACAACACCAATGCTTATTTAAATTACAAAAAAAAAATCATGTTTTCAATGTCGAAGATTTTTGGATGATATTGAGTTACGGACTTAGCTAATATAGCCTATCTAGTTTTTCTGCTATTCTAGCCCGTGAATTAAGCAAATTCAAAGTTTCCAATCGGTTTGCAACAAAAATCCCACTGTAGGCCGACCTGAATTCTAACCACCCAATCAAACTGTTGCAGCTGCATTCATAAATAATAATCAATGCCCGGAAAATGTCGCGCAAAGCAGAGTGGCTCAGACAAAATGTTTAAACCACAGTGAAATCAGTACGAATTCGTGGTATTCAATTAAAAGAAAACTACAATTAGTATTTTAATAGATTTCTGGCACTTTTTTTCTTATTTTGCCAACCCGATTAAATAATAATTTTTGTTTTGATTTTACCCATTTGCCCGAAAAGTCAGATTGCCCGAACGTTAGGGTGGAAGCTTCCCCCCCCCCTGCCCCGACACACGCACTCACTCACACACACACAACCCTATCCCCTTGGCTCGTACGCCAATGCATAAGCTGAAACATCACGACATACCAAAGAAAATATCATTTACAGACAGTTTTTCTAAAGAATTTCGCACCTGGAGTCCAGTTTCAGAGATCGTTAGTCCGCGGTCCATCCGTCGTATCATTTAGACCGATAGAAACTACAGGTTCATGTCTGCCAGTTTTTCATTTTACAAGTTTGTTTGACTGCCACAAAAATTTGCAATGGACACTATACAAATACAACAGACAAAAACGAACTCACGGTTACTGTCGGTCATAATAATGATTCAAGGCCGGAGTGACCCTTGTTCCATGAGAGGTTTCTACTCTATGAGAATGGTGGTCCGGTGGGGCTCTGTAATGGTTATTTAAAGGGTATATCTAGCTTCTGAATATATTTAATCGGGACCCTTTCGGGGAAAAGCTAGGATGTAGAAACGTGTTGCAAATTTCTGCATTACTTTAATCAACAGTAAAAATACGCAATATGAAATAATACTTCGTATATTATTTTACAGCTAAATAATACAAAAAAAAATATGTTCTCGTTTTAATCAATTTATTGTCATTTCATGCACAAAGATATGGTGTTAAAACGAGTTGCTAATTTCAGAATTACATGGTAGTCTTTACCTTATCATATCATTTAACACTTGGTCTTTTGATCGAGTTTTCCAGCTACTAGAGCGTTTTCGTTTAATTGAACATTCCCATAGAAAATTTATTGTTAGTTCAAGGGGGAAAGTGCCACAGGTGGTAGATAATATTTAAATGTTGTTTAAATGCGTATTTTCATATCATAAACCTATTATGCCGATAGATGTTTTTTAAAAAAAAGGTAGGATACATGTAATCACAATTCAAATAAAGTGAATGTATCCGGGGGCTAGCCGTAAGCGATCATTGCGATGTACAATCCCGGACCTGTAGTTGTACATCTCTATATTCTTGTAAAAAACAACTTGAAACACATTTATTTCATCAGACTTTTAACTGACTCTGTGTACAATGGTTAACATGTCCATAATCTTGTTGTTTATTTATGATTGCATTGTCACTTTAAAGATGTCATTAATGAGGATGCCTGAGTTTGAATATCGAAAAACGAGTAGCTCGTTTTTCGAGATTCGCCAATATCAAAAAACAAGGAGAAAGAACAGTTTTTATGTGAATCCATCGCTCAGGCATCCTCATTTATGACATCTTTAGTTCGTTTTACAAAACTGATTTAATAAAATGAGTTTTGGAGACATTCTACAGATATGCATCCATCAAATCTGCTTTTTTGATATTCAAGTTTGAATATCGAAAAACGAGTAGCTCGTTTTTCGAGATTCGCAAATGTCAAAAAAAAAAAAAAGCGAGAAAGAACAATTTTTATGTGAATCCACTGCTCAGGCATTCCCATTAATGACATTTTTGGTTCGTATTACAAAATTGACAAATTGATTTAATCAAATGGGTATTGAAGACAATCTGCAGATATATATCCATAAAATCTGCTTTTTTGATATTCAAGTTTGAATATCGAAAAACGAGTAGCTCGTTTTTCGAGATTCGCCAATATCAAAAAACAACGAGAAAGAACAGTTTTTATGTGAATCCACAGCTCGGGCATCCTCGATTATTATATCTTTAGTTCGTTTTAGATCACTAATTTAATCAAATGTGTTTTGGACACATTCTTTAGATATGCATCCATCAAACCTGCTTTTTAAGATTCAGGTTTGAATGTCAAAAAACAAGTAGCTGGTTTTTCGACATTCGCCAATATCGAAAAACGAGCAAGTTGTTTTTCGTTATTCGCCAATATCGAAAAACGAGTAGCTCGTTTTTCGATATTCACCAATGTCGAATAACGAAAAATGAAAATCGAGCTAACTTCACACTGCCTAATTACTTGGCTTGGTCGTATGGGGATGGGGGCACTATAGTGTTAGTGCTAGCCCAGTTTACGTCTCGTGGCCTATGACGTAATCTGCAAATGGCCTATGAAGTAGTCTGCAGCTGGCCCTGTGAAATAAATCTTACCCTGTCCACACGGCTCGTAATGCTTGTCAGAGTGTTATCAGATTCTTTTCAATCTTGGTGAAAAGATTACAGGCCGATACCCCGCCCGACCCGCACTCTGTGATTAATAGGATCATGTTATGTATATATCACTCGATACCAGCCAGACCCGTCCACGTTGTCCCCGTTTATAACTTGATACAAACTGAATATACATGTATATCTTACTCTGTAGATAGAGGGACGGCAAGTATATATACCGATATCAATATAGGGCTCATTAAATAGTTTGGTCTTCAAATTAATCTGTTAGGGTAGATAACAAGTTTATTAAGGGATTTCAGAAACTGTCCAAGTATATTTAATACTTTACCATGAATGACAATTAGTAGTAGGGCGATCTGCCCCACCCCAATCTAATTAAAATATAGATCTATATTTCGTTTCGTTTTTTATACTTTCGATGGCCTACACTCATGTAGATCTAACAAGTTATAGTGGGAGCTCACGTTCTATGACGTCGGGTATCAAGCACGGGACATTTGACCCGATAACGTCAGTCATTCGATTAACCAATTAGCGACCGCCATGCTTTTTAAAATCTACGTTTGTTTGGTTTTGATTTCTATCCGCTGGTGTTAGTATAGACGTCATTGGCTGGTAATATCTACCCAAAGGTCAAACGGTCGATTCGACAGACCATTTGATTGGCTGACCCCTCATTTCAGGCAGAACACCAGTTAAATAACAAGTCCTCCAGATCCAAGAGTAGTAAAGACAAGAAAAAACGAAATTTTGAACTATAAAAAACGAAACGAAATTGGATCTGTGTTTTAATCAGATTGCCCCACCCCACGCAAGTTTACTGTCCTATTTGTACCCGAACTTAAACCCTATTTTCTACCTGATCGCGACCCCGCCCCTAAAAAAAACAAACAAATAAATAAATGTCAGTAGCCTACAGATCCTGTTTCTGGTCTGTTAGTGTATTTATTTCATCAGAATTCAGCCTATTTATTGACCCTTTGTATTGACCCTATGTATTGACGTGAAACTCACAAATAGTTTCTTTTCTCAGCCAACCCATTTCACCCCTGGCTTGGCTTGTTAAGTGTGTGGAGCAGAATTCACGACACAATTCTACCGCTATTATTATATAAATGAAAATTTACGACAATAAATTAATGGAAATCGAACAAAGTTTAAACTAAACAACACTATTATAATTTTTACATCAGTAAATAGTCAAATTACAATATTCAAGCAAGGGGATACATGTATTAATGACGCAATACTGTGTCAAGTAACAATTATGTTGAGATTTCCGCTCCATCAATATGGCCTACAATCAATAGCATACACGGCGATAAGACTGCAGTGGCCCGTAAGTTAAAACACTATTGGTTGGTTGGATTGCGTCTATTATGATGCAAAACTCTAATATTTTATATCAGTATGATAACAAAACTGACGGTAACGTAGTAGTTGTATAAATTTATGTTACGTCTACGGTACGGTATTCAGTAGTTTATATGGCGTGGTGTGATACTAACTCAACATTGAACTTTGGCCCAGGCACCGTTCATTTGTGTTTTTATATAGCCATAGTTAGTATAGAATGTTTATGAACGATGTTATCTTCCAGAAAAAGGGTAAGCAAGGATCCACGTCAAGTGTAATTCGTGATTTGTTCTCGGAGATGCAGTTCTATGCATAAGCACTGTCCCACCCCTCATATTTCTTAAATAGAGGGGGTTGAGTGATCTAGCGGTTTAACGCGTGCGCGTGAAATCACAAGAATTGCCATTGCGTCAAGTGACGTGACAAGGAGTAAGTGTGACAAAGTCATCTCTACATCAAATTGAAATATACAGATAGAACTTTCTGACCTCTGTGATCATTAATATTATTGACGTGCTCAACCATACACAACTTCTTCAAGGCACGGGCTTATTAAAACATCTAATGTGTTCAATATGCTATTTACGGACTACACACGAATGGTCTCTGCTCGTTTTGACAAAAGGCACGATCTCAATAAATATGCAGTGCAGTTACAGATACTATAATCTCATAAATAAACAATGCCAAATATGTACATCCGCTCGTGTATCATTTTTCTTAATCGGATGTATGCTTTATATGTCAGAGTTTACTGTTAGTTTCAGAAGACTTGGAATGGCGCTCTCAATAAAGGTCTATCAACTATACTATGTGTAGTGCCTGTGACGTCACCAGCCAATCAACTAGATTAAGGACTATGCTGATATTCTGTTATCTGTATATAGTGTTACAGATATCAGATTTGGTGCCGTGACCAGGATACTAAAACGTAAATATCTGAGTTAATTTTGATCGGATTGTTTTGAACTTGCCGTAAAATGGATTTTGTAACTATTGAGTACCCGTACGTAAAAATTTTCTGAATCATTTGATGTGGTCTTTAAATAAACTGAAGTGTAAGAATATGATTAAGTATTATCACATCCAATTAAAATCAATGTTATAAATTAAGGGTAATGTAATTGTAATTGGTCTAATTTAGCAAGTACATTGATCATTTATGGGATTTATTGTACCCTATCTTAACGTACCGCAACAATGAACCAGACAGGGGCATTCCAGTATGTCAAAAGATATGGCCCTCAAGCGCAGTTTGCAGAAGTGCTTACGTTCATCAAATTAGCTGTGCAAGAAAAAAAAATTCTAACATGACCTGAACTTATACAGTGGTGGAAACAGTGAAATTATTAACATTGAAAAAGTGTTTTTTGTTGATTTTTTTTTTCGGTTGGAACGTATAACCGAGTATTTATATTGAACTTATATTATTGTAGCGAGTATTTATTTTGAACTTATATTATTGTAGCATGTTTATCAATGTAATTGTTTTTTTAGAATTAGGACTTGAATTTGTGATGTCCGTATAACGGCTTTTCAAGTGTTGATATTGATATTGTATTGTATTTAATGTATGTTAGATAACGATAATTAAGGGGATGGTGTCGGCTGAGGACGAGAATACGCTCCATGGAACAGATGTTTCCACACCAGCACCAAGAAATAACCAAGTGTCATTCACTTTGTCATAATTAGTCAAGAGGAATGCCAGAATTTAATGGTATAATGGTATCGTCCTACAAAAGTCTAGGACCTAATGTTCCGGAAATATCATATAACTATATAATCGCGTGTGTTGTCATTACTATTATTACATCTTGTGTTCTTCTTCATTCGTGTGTGATTTAATTGAATTGTGTGTACCTTCAATTGATACAGATGAAGACAGTTTCCTACCTGTTGGACTTGTATTGTCATTTATTTTTGATAAATGACTAAAGGGTGATGAAGGAATGTGACAAAGTCATCTCTACATCAAATTGAAATATACAGATAGAACTTTCTGACCTCTGTGATCATTAATGATATTGACGTGTTCAACCATACACAACTTCTTCAAGGCACGGGCTTATTAAAACATCTAATGTGTTCAATATGTTATTTACGGACTACACACGAATGGCCTCTGCTCGTTTTGACAAAAGGCACGATCTCAATAAATATACAATGCAGTTACAGATACTATAATCTCATAAATAAACAATGCCAAATATGTACATCCGCTCGTGTATCATTTTTCTTAATCGGATGTATGCTTTATATGTCAGAGTTTACTGTTAGTTTCAGAAGACTTGGAATGGCGCTCCTCCCGGAGTATGCCTATTTCATGCTCTCAATAAAGGTCTATCAACTATGCTGATATTCTGTTATCTGTATATAGTGTTACATAAGGTCGTCTGTCCAACCTCGTTGGTTTTCTCCGGGTCCTCCGGTTTCCTCCCACTGTTAAAGATACATACACGGGAGCTAATTATTAAAATAGAATTGAAGTCTGCGTTGGTCCCGAAATGACCTAGTTTATGTCGGGTGGACTTAAACCCCTATCTCTGGTAACTCTCTCTCATGTACTGAAATGTACATTCAGTTATGGAAGATCGGGTCTACTGAAAAGGACAATCCGTTTTGGTAAGGCGGGTGTAATGAAATGGACATTCGCTTATGGACGGTCGGGTCTACTGAAATGGACATTAGGTTATGGAAAGTCGGGTGTACTGAAATGGACAATCGGTACACTCCTCTCAATGTCCCCAAACCAAATATCACACAATTATAAAATATCATTTTCAGGGATTTTCTCCACCTCGGGTCAACTATGGAAAGATCAAAGAAAATTTGCTCTAGAAACTTTAAGAGAATTTGGTTTTGGCAAAACGATACTTGAAGACAAAATTCATGAAGAAATTGGATATTTAGCTGCAATTATTGGAAACCAGAAGGGTAAACAATTTGACATATGTCGCTTAACTCAAGTCTCACTATCCAACGTGATATCATCTTTAGTTTATGGACACAGATTTGATAATGAGGATCCAGTATTTAAAGAATATTTACAGAAGGTCGAGGAGAATTTCTCAGAGGCAGGCTTCATGGATGTTTTGAATGTCCAACCAATTCTTCGATTCTTACCTGGGGATTTGTTCAAGTTTAAGAGAACAATTCGTAATGTTATGACAGTTGAGAAAAAGTTGATTGAATCATCTATCAATGATCATGTGAAAAATTATGATGAGAACAACGCCAATGATTATATTAGTAGTTATATTAAAGAAATGAAACGTGTTGAAGAAACTGGCGAAGAATCCTATATAAATAGTAAGTGTGCTGTATTATCTATCTTTGTTATTATCTATCCCTGTTATTATCTATCCTTGTTATTATCTTTCTTTGTTATGATCTATCTTTGTTATTTTCTACCCTGGTTATTATCTATCCTTGTTATTATCTGTCTTTGTTGTTATCTATCTTTGTTATTATCTATATTTGTTGTTATATATCCTTCTTATTATATATCCATGTTATTACCTTTCTTTGTTATTATCTATCCTTGTTATTATCTTTCTTTGTTATGATCTACCTTTGTTATTTTCTACCCTGGTTATTATCTATCCTTGTTATTATCTGTCTTTGTTGTTATCTATCTTTGTTATTATCTATATTTGTTGTTATATATCCTTCTTATTATATATCCATGTTATTACCTTTCTTTGTTATTATCGATCTTTTTTATTATCTATCTTTGTTATTATCTATCCGTGTTGTTATCTATCCCTGTTATTATCTATCCTTGTTATTATCTATCCTTGTTAGTATCTATCTTTGTTGTTATATATCTTTGTTATTATCTATCCTTATTGTTATTTATATTTGTTATTACCCATCCTTGTTATTATCGATCTTTGTTATTGTCCATCCTTGTTATTATATTCTTTGTTATTATCGACCTTTGTTATTATCTATCCTTGTTATTATATATCTTTGTTATTACCTACCCTTGTTATTATCTATCTTTGTTATTTTATATCGTGTTATTATCTATATAATGGTTCCAACGCGTGCATTTTAGATCATAAGGTCTGTCGTGAAGTCGTGTGACGGGATTACAATACCCCACGTGACTGTGATAACGTGTGGGATCACATGTCCATCGTGAACGAACTTTCTTCATTCGTTCAAAGTTCTCTTTTCTCAGAATCACAAGTACTTTTAAGCATGTTTTCCAGATTTTCAAAGCACGGAATTTTCATCCAGCGGAACATGTTAAAACAGACCCTGCCCCGTTCATGACATAATTTTTGAAAAATCTCGTGCGAAATCGATAATATTATTCTACGTAATAGCGCCAGAATTAAGAATGATGCCAAAAATCGTGTGACCGAATGAGTATGCGTACCCTAGTCACCACGCTCCTGTATTTTATTTTATCCTTTATTTATTCAAATGTTAAAATATAACATTATGTTGAGATTTCCGCTCCATTAATATGGCTTACAATCAATAGCATAGACGGCGATATATGGAAGCCTATTGCGGCCATTTCAGAATCTCGTCCCCTCGCCGCGAGAAGTCGAGGGCGAGAACACGAGAACACGAGAAGTCGAGGGCGAGAACACGAGAACACGAGAAGTCGAGGGAGCGAGAAGTCGAGGGCGAGGGAGCGAGAGAGCGAGAAGACGAGGAAACAGGGCGAGAATACGAGGATCTCGCCCCGAGAACACGAGATTACTTTCACCTCGACTTCTCGTGTTCTCGTCCCTCGACTTCTCGCTCCCTCGTGTTCTCGCCTTTGAAAAACCTCGTGTTCTCGCTCCCTCGCCCTCGACTTCTCGCTCCCTCGACTTCTCGCCCTCGACTTCTCGTGTTCTCGTGTTCTCGCCTTTGAAAAACCTCGACTTTTCGCTCCCTCGCTCCCTCGCCTTTGAGTCAATCTCGTCTTCTCGTGTTCTCGCTCCCTCGCTTCGTCACAATCTCGTCTTCTCGTGTTCTCGCTCCCTCGCCTCGGAAGTGCAGTTATTACGCATGTCCACTGACTACCGTATTTGCATTTGTATTTTGACATGGATTATAATAAACGAAAATGTTTGAAGTTCTAGAAAATGTAATAGTCCTAAACAAGCTTAATCTCTTCTTGCACAGATAGTATTGTATTCTGTAATTGATTTTAAGTCTTCAGTCAAATCTTTCTTTGCTCTCTAAAAATATTCATCGGGTGTTTTCACTTGATGCGTGGTTTTGTCAGTGCTGCAGGATGAAGAGCCTGACAAGGGACAATGTATAGTTGTTCGAATGGGATTTTAAAAAACGATGTCCTGTGTCTGGAATCGCAAGGAAGTTGGTTCTACGGGGGCTCACTGGGTAGGACGTTTGCTCTGTAACCTCTTCAAAGTTCCTCGTGATTTTTGGCGATGTTCACTATTGTCAGTGGTGTAGGACGGAGAACTTAGCAAGAGACAAAGTATAATAGTTCGGATGGCATAAAAATAACCGAGGCCTCGTGTCCGGAATCTAATTGAAGTGGGAACTACGGTGGGTCAGTGAGTGGGCCGTTTGCTCTCTTACTTCAGTGGTGTAGGAGGAAAGAATTGACAGGGGACCACGTATAGTCGTTCGGGTGGCATAGAAAAACAATGTCCCGTGTTCGGAATCAAAATGAAGTGGGAGCTACGGTGGCTCAGTGAGTAGGACGTAAATGTTTGGAGCCACGGCAGCTAAGTGGGTAAGACGCTGGCTCACTAAACTGAAGGTCACGTGTTCGATCCTTGCATTGGACAAGAAAGTTTATCGGGTTTTCCGATGTGGTTTCCCCATGTCATTGCATTGGTGCAGGACGGAGGGTTTGGCAAGGACAGTTGTCTATTTGTTCGGATGGGATGAAAATCCTTATCTGTAAATTGACGTACACGTAAAAGATCCCTTGGCAGCCTGGATGCGATATAAGAGGAGACCTAAGTGCCGCTTTCCGAGCACAATTTCCCTTATAGCACAGTCGGAGCAGAACAGTAGGACGTTAAACCATATTTCATTTCATTTCATCAAACTTCATCGGAAATATTCTAGCGGGTTTTTTCCATATCAGTGGAGAAGGAAGGGTTGGGTTAAAAGAGCGAGGTCATGTGTCCAGATTCGAAATAAGTTGGAGCTGCGGTGGCTCAATGCGTAGTCTAGGCTTTCTTGCGAGGTACCCTCTTATCAGTGTAGGACGGAAGGCCTGAGGACAGCATGTCGTTCGGATGACATGGAACAGCGAGGTCTCGTATAGGCTACACATTGGCGTGCGTGTGTGTGTGTGTGGGGGGGGGGGGCTCGGTTTCGATACCCGCTTCTTTCTATGATGCTAATATTATCAAATAAACTACTCGTAGTTTACCCGCCTATACACGGGCCCAAATTCGCCCGGGGTCCAAGTTCGCCCATGGCCCAAATTTGCTAGGGGCCCATATTCGCCCAGTGCTCAAATTCCCACGGGACCTAAATTCGCCCGAGGTTTTATTCGTTCGTGGCCCAAATTTGCCTGTAGGACAGATTCGATGGCCTAAAATACATTTACGTGGTCGTTCTTTTCAATTTGATACGAGATATTTGGGGGTTAATCGCGGCGACGAAGCGTAATTCGCCTTGGGCCCGAATTCACTGACCTAAAACATTCGTGTTGTGATGCTGGTTAATTTAATAACACATAATAATGTAATCCTTATAAGACATATAGAAATAGATTTCACTAAAAATAAAACACACTTATATGGATATACTACTTCTGAATTTATTAACATGCTACGTTTCGATACACATACAGATATCGTTTTCATTATTTGCTTGAAAACGATATCTGTATGTGTATCGAAACGTAGCATGTTAATAAATTCAGAAGTAGTATATAAGTGTGTTTTATTTTTACATAATAATGTGTAGGTGGAGTATACAAACAAAACACACCCATACACACTTAGATTTTATTTATAATATATATATATTAAAGTAGATAAAGTAGGCTACAAGTACTTCTTTGTTTACGGTAGACAATGTATAAAAAAATAGAAAAAATACGTCCAGGCAAAAAATTCTCCACTTTAGGCCTACATATATATGCCGTGGTGAGAAATTTCTAGCTAGCCTGCTTCTGTTTTCCGTCCTAGCAAGTTTCGGGTAAAAAAAGGTACATCATCTAATTCTTCTAGTATTACTTCATTGTCACGCGACTTTTCTGTTATCCATTCTTTGACGTTTGACAGAAGCCGTAAAATAAATACAGGATTACTTAATGTGCGATGGTATTTGAATTCCGCGGTGATTTGGTTTTAACAAATCACGTGACATAGCTCGCCAATCAGACACACATAATGGAAGGTCGAGTAGAGTCAAAGGTTACCGTTCTGTGTTGATAGTAAATATGGCGGAAGGATAGCGAAAACTGAATACTTGTGAATATTTTGTTAAAAACACTAAGCTAAAACCGTTCAATGCGACAAGCTGGGAACAATTTTAGGTATTGGCTAACCATTGGATCGAATTAGATGGAAATGGCAGGCTTGTGCCGGAGACAAATGCTGATTTGTAAGACAAAGAACTCCAGGAATGTGCAGACAAGTTCTCAATCATTGGGGTATACTAATAATACAGAGTTCTCACATTTCAACTTAAAAAAAAAACCAACTGTGTATGAAACATTATCACGATTCCAAACTTGTTGACGAAAGTTTGAAAGTGATGTTAGAAGCAAGCAGCTAAAATTTTACCAACAAAAAAAGAATAATTGGTCTGGTTAATTTGTTAAGGGGATCATTTAACAAGTTGATTGATAAAGATAGATATTCTTATATTCCTAAATGCATGACAACTATTGACAACGCGCAGTCACCAAGGAGTAAGGACTACTCGAATCAAGACCACTCAGACCAATAAGGACTAATATGGTGAAGACTGTCACCATTGAGGTGAAACACCATGCACAGTACTTTAAGAAATATACCCAAGATGTTATGGCGAAAAAGAGAACCAAAATAGATGAGTTGGTACAAGAGCACATGTTAGGCCCTATTTATGAAAAAAATATGTGTGAATTAATTCCACACCAGATTGACTTTGCATGTGTCCCCTGGATGAAAATGTTGCTTTGTCCCTTGCACCACCAATCAAAACGGGGGCCTATTCTGGCGCATTCCCCCCGGGTTGCCTTACTGTAGCTGCAAAATTTTTTGCCCCTTTTGTTAAACACTACTGTTTAAAATGACAGGGTTAGGGTAACTAGAGATCAAGCACCAAATAAAATTTTGACTGTGGATACAAATCAGGCTGCATTACAGATAGATGTACTTGTTACAAGTGAAAACTTTCTTGTATGGATTTGTGTAAATTGTTCGACAGTGACATTGATTTTAATACTGATGATGATATCTATGAAATTATGTGATTTTTTATGAGTAGGCTTAAACCTGTATTCATGTACATGTATTTTTTAAGCAGTTTTTAAATACATTTAATACATATTTTAAAAAATGTTTTAATTAAATGTACTGTATATGACAATAAATTTTCATGTTATATTTTGTCACTATGCTGATTAATATTGTATGGTTTTGTTTTATTTTTATTCTATTTCATTTCCGAGGTGGTTTATCTTGTCAGTGGTGCAGGCCGTGGGGAGGGAGTGACTGACGAGGTACAAGGACAGCTGTCTAGTCGTTCTGATGTGATGAGAGTAGGCCGTAGCGCCGCTGCCCTGGTAAAATGTCCATGATAGCACACTGTATAGCATATGCCCATCTTCATTAGTCAAGCTTAGGAACACAGCAGGAGGACGTTAAACAGCATTTTATTTTTTTATTCTGTTTCATTTCCGACGTGGTTTCTCCTTGTCAGTGGTGCAAAAGGAGGGTCTAACAAGGTACAAGGACAGCTGTCTAGTTGTTCGGATGTCACGTAAAACCGAGATCCCTTGTATTCATTGGTGTGCATGTAAAAAGGTACGATGACAGCCATCTAGTTGTTTGGATGTGACGAAAAACCGAGGTCCCTTGTATACATTGGTGTGCACGTAAAAAGACCCCTTGGCAGTTGGAATTCGATAGCACACTGTATAGCATATGCCCATCTTCATTAGTCTAGCTTAGGAACAGAGCAGTAGGACGTTAAACCCCATTTTATTTTTTTATTCTGTTTCATTTCTGACGTGGTTTCTCCTTGTCAGTGGTGCAAAAGGAGGGTCTAACAAGGTACAAGGACAGCTGTGTAGTCGTTCGGAGAGAGAGAGAAATGGGGTTTAACGTCCACTCGACACAAACTAGGTCATTTCGGGACTAACATGGTTCAATTTTATTTCAATGATTCGCTTGCGCCTAGGGGTCTTTAGCAGTGGGAGGAAACCGGAGTGCCCGGAGGAAACCCACGAGGTTGAGAAGGCGCCCCTATCTCCATGCCACATACGCTTACACCAGGGATCGAAACCACAGCCGCAAGCCAGAGGTGACCAGCCAGCTAGAGGCCGAAGCGCGGCACTCTAGACCACTAGGCCATCCCAACCCCCCTAGTCGTTCGGATGTTACGTAAAACTGAGGTCCCTTGTATTCATTGGTGTGCCTGTAAAAAGGTACAAGGACAGCCGTCTTGTTGATTGGATGTACCGAAAAACCGAGGTCCCTTGTATACATTGGTGTGCACGTAAAAAGACCCCTTGGCAGTTGGAATTCGATAGCACACTGTATAGCATATGCCCATCTTCATTAGTGTAGCTTAGGAACAGAGCAGTAGGACGTTAAACCCCATTTTATTTTTTTATTCTGTTTCATTTCCGACGTGGTTTCTCCTTGTCAGTGGTGCAAAAGGAGGGTCTAACAAGGTACAAGGACAGCTGTCTAGTCGTTTGGATGTGACGAAAAACTGCGGTCTCTTGTATACATTGGTGTGCATGTAAAAAGGTACAATTACAGCTGTCTAGTCGTCCGGATGTGATGAAAAACCGAGGTCCTTTGTTTACATTGGTGTGCACATAAAAAGATCCCTTGGCAGTTGGAATTCGAAAGAAGAGTAGGGAATAGTGCAATACCCGGCCAAATTTCGCTCATAGCACACTGTATGGTGTATGCCTGTTTTCATTAGCCCAGTACATGTATAGGAACAAAACAGTAGGACGTTAAACTTCATTTCATTTCTAATTCATTTTACTGGAATCATTAAGATAACTATTTGTTTTTCTCTTATATCTATTTTTATTTACTGGTATATATCTTGTACAGTGTAAATGGGCACAAGACCTGATCTGTGTGTATTCTGTGAATATAACAATCTGAACAGCAGATTAGAAACCGTTCTCCAGAACAATGATATTATTATAATTATTATATACATTTTTCATCAATACTTGTGGTGTGTTAGATCCCTGCATTGGCCAAGAAAGTTCATCTCAATTTACCGGTGTGGTTTCCCCTTGTCAATGATGCAGAACTGAGGGGCCTGACAAGGACAGCTGTCTGGTCGTTAAGATGGTATGGGAAACCGTGGTCCAGTGTACACATTGGCGTGCACGTAAAAGATCCCTTGGCAGTTGGAATTCAATATAAGTGTAGGCTGTAGCGGTGCTGCCCGGGCAAAATTTCCTCATAGCACACTGTATAGCATATGCTTGTCTTCCATTAACCCAGGTTAGGTGCAGAAGAGTAGGACGTTAAAACCCATTTCATTTCATTTACTAGTAGTGGGGGGGGTTGGGATGGCCTAGTGGTTTAGAGTGCCACGCTTCAACCTCTAGCTGGCCGGTCACCTCTGGCTTGCGGCTGTGGTTTCAATCCCTGTGTGAGCGTATGTGGCATGGAGATAGGTTGCCTTCTCAACCTTGTGGGTTTTCCTCCGGGCACTCCAGTTTCCTCCCACTGCTAAAGACCCATACGCGCAAGCGAATTATTGAAATAAAATTAAACCATATGTTAGTCCGGAAATGACCAAATTTGTGTCGAGTGGACGTTAAACCTCATTTCTCTTACTAGTAGTGTATGGTATTGTTGTGTATGAGGAAATTTATATTATTGCGTTTGTTTATTTTTGCCAAAATCGTTTTCATGTGTATTAAGTATGTATTTCTCTTGGATATTGTTTTACTGAAATAGTTTTTTATAAAAAATACTTGTTTCCAGTAAATAACAGATTCTTTCAATCATTGGTGCTATTTCTCTACTGTTGACCATATTTATTCCACAGACCTGGGATTAGTCGTTTTCATCGTGTCACTGCAACATTTAATATGTGGTATTATACAGTAATCCCGGCATATTTTCCACAGGTACATTGGGACAGGAACGCCCTTATTAGACTATGGCACACCTGATCTATACATCAGATGGTATTTTTTTTTAAATATGAATTACATGTTTGATAGTAAATATTATATTATTTAGCATCAAATATGGATAAAATAAGATCAAAAATTTAAAATATGTTCAGAAAATAACAGAAACTCAAAAACTTTGAAAAATCACATAGACTCTATTAGTATTATTATATTATAGGTCTGGTGTGCCTTAGTCTAATAAGGGCGTTCCTGTCCCCATGTACCTGTGATATTTTCAGAAAAATTCTCTCTGACAAATGGAAACAAACCAACGTGTTCCGTCTCGTAAAAGGTATTCCATGGTCTAATTATGGCTATTGACCCGTGACCCTATGACGTTGATTTTTGGTTTCTGATATTGTCTTAGAATTTGATTTTTTCACCCCAGTATGGTTACACTTGACAAATGTAGTTCGAGGCGTAATTCTAGTGCTGACTTATTGTGCAATGCATCGGAAAAGAAATGTATGCGACAGTGGGAGAAACCGGAAAAACCCCACACGACGAATCGAAACCGAACGACTACACGTTATCCCTTGCCAGGCCCTCCGTCCTCCATCCTACACAACTGACATCTTCAGAAATTTAGCCCGATGCGCTTCGATGAAGCGAGAGAGCAAACGTCCTACACACTGAGCCATTGTAGCCACCACTTCATTACGATTTCGGACAAAGAACCTCGTATTTTATATATAATACCGTTCAAACGACTATACGTTGTCCCTTGCCAG
This sequence comes from Patella ulyssiponensis, assembly GCA_963678685.1. Classification (NCBI taxonomy): domain Eukaryota; kingdom Metazoa; phylum Mollusca; class Gastropoda; family Patellidae; genus Patella; species Patella ulyssiponensis. Next base: position 76,552,762 of record OY783230.1, read on the forward strand.
GTCTTCAGTCCTATACCACTGACAAGCAGGAACCCGACCGAAAAATCCTGAAAAACTTTGATAAAGTAAAAGAGCAAACGTCGATCCTACTCACTGAGCCATCGTAGCTCCATTTGTATTCCGGCCACGGGATCTCGGTTATTTGTATTCCATCCGAACAACTATTCTTTGTCCCTTCTCAGGCCCCCCGTCCTACACCACTTACACCACTTGGTATTCGATCCCTGCATTGGAAGAGAAAGTTCATCCAGATTTTATTTCGGGCGTGATTTCTCCTTGTCAGTGATGCAAAACGTAGGGCCTGTCAAGGACACCTATTGGCGTGCACATAAAAGATCACTTGGAAGTTTAAATTCGATATAAGAGTAGGCCTTAGCGCCACTGCCCGGGCAAAATTTCCTTGATAGCACACTGTATTATTGTATCGTATGCCCGTCGTCATTAGCCCAATTTAGGAACAGAACAGTAGGACGTTAGACCCCATTTTATTTCATTTCATTTCATTTAGATTCCGGACACGTTACCTCGGTTATTTTTATTTCATCCGAACGATTATACGTTGTCTCTTGCTAGGCTCTCTGTTCTACACCAGTGACAAGGGTGGACATAGGCAGAAAAATCGCGATGAACTTCGATTAAGTTAGAGAGAAAACCTCCTACGCAGTGAGCCACCGTAGAACCAACTTCATTTCGATTCCGGACCTGGTTTTTAAAAATCCCATTCGAACAACTATACATTTTCCCTTGTCAGGCTCTCCATCCTGCAGCACTGACAAAACCACGCATCAAGTGAAAACTCCAGATGAATATTTTTAGAGAGCAAAGAAAGATTTGACTGAAGACTTAAAATCAATTACAGAATACAATACTATCTGTGCAAGAAGAGATTAAACTTGTTTAGGACTATTACATTTTCTAGAACTTCAAACATTTTCGTTTATTATAATCCATGTCAAAATACAAATGCCGATACGGTAGTCAGTGGACATGCGTAATAACTGCACTTCCGAGGCGAGGGAGCGAGAACACGAGAAGACGAGATTGTGACGAAGCGAGGGAGCGAGAACACGAGAAGACGAGATTGACTCAAAGGCGAGGGAGCGAGGGAGCGAGAAATCGAGGTTTTTCAAAGGCGAGAACACGAGAACACGAGAAGTCGAGGGCGAGAAGTCGAGGGCGAGAAGTCGAGGGAGCGAGAAGTCGAGGGCGAGGGAGCGAGAACACGAGGTTTTTCAAAGGCGAGAACACGAGGGAGCGAGAAGTCGAGGGACGAGAACACGAGAAGTCGAGGTGAAAGTAATCTCGTGTTCTCGGGGCGAGATCCTCGTATTCTCGCCCTGTTTCCTCGTCTTCTCGCTCTCTCGCTCCCTCGCCCTCGACTTCTCGCTCCCTCGACTTCTCGTGTTCTCGTGTTCTCGCCCTCGACTTCTCGTGTTCTCGTGTTCTCGCCCTCGACTTCTCGCGGCGAGAAGACGAGATTCTGAAATGGCCGCAATAGGCTTCCATAGCGATAAGACTGCAGTGGCCCGTAAGTTAAAATACTGTTGGTTGGTTGGATTGCGTCTATTATGATGCAAAACTCTAATATCTTAAATCAGTATGATAACAAAACTGACGGTAACGTAGTAGTTGTATAAATTTATGTTACGTCTACGGTACGGTGTTCAGTAGTTTATGTGGCGTGGTGTGATACTAACTCAACATTGAACTTTGGCCCAGACACCGTTCATTTGTGTTTTTATATAGCCATAGTTAGTATAGAATAACATGGCCGGAATTCGAACCAAACTGTACGACGTATTTACTATAGTCGATATCAAGGAGTTTTGTAAGGATAATGTTAATGTCAACACTTGTTTATTATTTGGCGTTTGTGTTGGAATATGGTGGCTGATGCAAAAACCCCGAGGGATTCCCCCAGGTCCAAGATTTACGTTACCAATATTAGGAGATTTGTTGTCTCTGGAAGGAGGAGACGGGGATGTAAGGATAGCTATAAGACAAATGAGAAAGAAACATGGAGACATATTTAGCGTTTATTTTGGACCCAGATTATTGATATTTATCAATGGTTATGATTTGATTAAAGATGCTTTAGTGAAAAGGGGCGACATGTTTTGTAACAGACCATCAGTGTTCATGCACGATGTTATCTTTCAGAAAAAGGGTAAGCAAGGATCCACGTCCAGAAGTGTAATTCGTGATTTGTTCTCGGAGATGCAGTTCTATGCATAAGCACTGCCCCACCCCTCATATTTCTAAGGTGGAGGGGGTTGAGTGATCTAGCGGTTTAACGCATGCGCGTGAAATCACAAGATCTGTCATTGAGTTAAGTGGCGTGTTTTGATTCCCCTGTTGTACGTGACAAGGAGTAAGGTCGTCTGTCCAACCTCGTTGGTTGGCTCTGGGTCCTCCGGTCCCCCCCCCCCACACTGTTAAAGATACATACACGGGAGCTAATTATTAAAATAGTATTGAAGTCTGCGTTGGTCCCGAAATGACCTAGTTTGTGTCGGGCGGACTTAAACCCCTATCTCTGGTAACTCTCTCTCATGTACTGAAATGGACAATCCGTTTTGGTAGGCCGGGTGTAATGAAATGGACATTCGCTTATGGAAGGTCGGGTCTACTGAAATGGACATTAGGTTATGGAAGGTCGGGTGTACTGAAATGGACAATCGGTATACTCCTCTCAATGTCGTCAAACCAATTATCACACAATTATAAAATATCATTTTCAGGGATTTTCTTCACTTCGGGTCAACTATGGAAAGATCAAAGAAAATTTGCTCTAGAAACTTTAAGAGAATTTGGTTTTGGCAAAACGATACTTGAAGACAAAATTCATGAAGAAATTGGATATTTTGTTGAAATTATTGGAAACCAGAAGGGTAAAGAATTTGACATGTATCGCTTAACTCGAGTCTCACTATCCAACGTGATATCATCTTTAGTTTATGGACAAAGATTTGATTATGAGGATCCAGTATTTAAAGAATATTTACAGAAGGTCGAGGAGAGTTTCTCAGCGGCAGGCTTCATGAATGCTTTGAATGTCCAACCAATTCTTCGATTCTTACCTGGGGATTTGTTCAAGTTTAAGAGAACAATTCGTAATGTTATGACAGTTGAGAAAAAGTTGATTGAATCATCTATCAATGATCACGTGAAAAATTATGATGAGAACAACACCAATGATTATATTAGTAGTTATATTAAAGAAATGAAACGCGTTGAAGAAACTGGCGAAGAATCCTATATAAATAGTTAGTATGCTGTATTATCTATCTTGTTATTATCTATCCTTGTTATTATCTATCTTTGTTGTTACCTATCTTTGGTGTTATCTATCTTTGTTATTATCTATCTTTGTTGTTACCTATCTTTGGTGTTATCTATCTTTGTTATTATCTATCCTTGTTATTATCTATCTTTGTTGTTACCTATCTTTGGTGTTATCTATCTTTGTTATTATCTATCTTTGTTATTATCTATCTTTGTTATTATCTATCCTTGTTATTATCTTTCTTTGTTATGATCTATCTTTGTTATTTTCTACCCTTGTTATTATCTATCCTTGTTATTATCTGTCTTTGTTGTTATCTATCTTTGTTATTATCTATCTTTGTTGTTATATATCCTTCTTATTATATATCCTTGTTATTACCTATCTTTGTTATTATCGATCTTTGTTATTATCTATCCGTGTTGTTATTATCTATCCGTGTTGTTATCTTTCCCTGTTATTATCTATCCTTGTTAGTATCTATCTTTGTTGTTATCTTTCTTTGTTATTATCTATCCTTATTGTTATTTATATTTGTTATTACCCATCTTTGTTAATATCGATCTTTGTTATTATCTATCCTTGTTATTATATATCTTTGTTATTACCTACCCGTGTTATTATCTATCTTTGTTATTTTATATCGTGTTATTATCTATCTAATGGTTCCAACGCGTGCATTTTAGATCGCAAGGTCTGTCATGAAGTCGTGTGACGGGATTCCAATACCCCACGTAACTGTGATAACGTGTGGGATCGCCTGTCCATCGTGAACGAACTTTCTTCATTCGTTCAAAGTTCTCTTTTCTCAGAATCACAAGTATTTTTAAGCACGTTTTCCAGATTTTCAAAGCACGGAATTTTCATCCAGCGGAACACGTTAAAACAGACCCTGCCCCGTTCATGACATTCTGAAAAATCTCGTGCGAAATCGATAATATTATTCTACGTAATAGCGCCAGAATTAAGAATGATGGCAAAAATCGTGTGACCTAATGAGTATGCGTACCCTAGTCACCACGCTCCTTTATTTTATTTTATCTTAAATTCAAATGTTAAAATATACTCGCACCTCTCCTGCACGACGCTATCTTCGTTAGCCCAGTCGGAGTAGAATAGTAGGACGTTAAACCCAACTTCATTTCACTTCCTGCACGAAGAACTAAACAACAACAGCAGAAAATGCTAATGCGATGAATATAAATCAGTGTACATTCCGATTCCTGCATTATATTCACAGCGCCATCATCTCTGTACACCCAATGAAATTTATATTTTTGTCATTTTCAGGGGAGAACTTACCTAAATCTATCGGCGATCTTTTTCTAACTGGTACAGAAACAACATCAACAGCTATTTTATGGACGATTCTCTACTTCTTGCATCATCCAAATAAACAAACAAGATGTTACAAAGAGATGCAAGATATTGTTGGTTTAGGTCGTCTACCATCTATTAAAGACAGACCATATATGCCATATACCCAAGCTGTTCTACAGGAAGTTTTGAGAATTGCTAATATTGCGATATTTGGTGGGCTGCACACTGTTGACGAAGATATGATATTCCACGGTTATCATATTCCAAAAGGGACTGTAGTCATTCCCAATCTTGATTCAGTTCTGTCAGACGACAAAATCTGGGGAGATGCTGATGTTTTTCGACCTGAAAGATTCCTGGATGAAAAGGGACAACTTATAAAAAGGGAAGAATTCATCCCCTTTTCTCTAGGTATAAACATATCTATATATTTATACTGTATTGAGTATACATGATGTCATGCAACAATAGGATCATTAAGTCAAGTGACCCGATTCTGATACGTGGTTTTCCTCCGGATTCTCGCCACCCCCACCCCAACTAACGTCAGACGATGTAAAGTCCTCTCGACACAAGACACAAACTAGGTCATTTCGGGACTGACATATGGTTCAATTATATTTCATAATTCGCTTGCGCTACGGGGTCTTTGACAGTGAGAGGAAATCAGAGGACGGACCCGGCGGAAACCAACGAATTTGGACACGCGACCCTACTTTGTCACGTAAAGGCGGGAAATCGGCATCACACCTCTTGACGCAACGACTGACCTTATGATCAAACGCGCACTCGCTGACGATTCGGGTCATTCGGCCATCGACCCCCCCGGAAGTCGGAGGAAGGACCAAGAGAAAACCCAGGAGGTTGGACGCGCGACCTTAGTCCTTGTAATGTACAAACGGGGAATCGAAACCACAAAACTTGACTCAATGGCAGACCAGCCCCGCCCCCTCCTGCTAGGGTCCCATACACACTAGAGAAATATTGAAATGAACATGCTCTGTGTTAGTCCCAGAATGACCCCATCTCTCTTTATTGCATTGCAAAGGAACAAATTTTGTTATCTTTTATGAAAACAGTTTTTAATCATGTGAAGTGAATTAAGATATGATGTCAGATGTTTTAGAATTAATTTAAAATATGTACTGTTTCTATTTGCAGGAAGAAGAAACTGTCTTGGAGAATCTTTGGCTAAAATGGAATTATTTTTATATATGACAACCTTGATACAAAGATTTGAATTTAAACCAGTAGATCCTGATAATTTACCGACATTAAAGGGTGTTTTTGGACTCACCCACACTCCTTCTAAATATAAGGTTCGAGCTATACCCAGATAAATGGCGAGATTATAGAATCAACTGGAGGCTATTTGACTTTTGTATTTATTATATATATAATTTCAGGTTTTGATATACGCATAACATAGGACACTGTTGTGTTTTGTCTAATATTTAAATACCTATTGATGTATTTAGCTATGACTAAAGGGGTGTAACTCCTTTGATCGCTAGAATTCGGCTTTTACTTTCAACCCAATGCTTTACAAGTAAACCGTTTTATTTCTAAACTTGAAATGGGTTTTAACGTCATACTTTTTACATTGACTGGGCTGATGAAGATGGCCGCTACAAACTACTGCCAAGAGTTATTTCATATGCATGTCAACGTGAACACCCAACCTCCGAACGACCGACTAGGCACTGTCCTTGTCAAGCCTCCCGTCCTGCACCACTGACAAGAGAAAACCGCACCGGAAAATCCTGAAAAACCTTTGACGTGCCATAAAACTCCTTTCCATTCCGAAGAAACTTCTCGGCCAATGGGACGTATCTTCAAATGAAGATCTGTGAAATTAGAACACCAAAACTTATTTATTAAAGATACGTTATGTAAGAACTAAATCGGCCTATTACAGGTCTTTCTTTAGCTTCAAATATTATATAAATTATTATGTACACATTTATTGACATGTCAAGCCTATAATCAACTCAGATGGCCGAGATTTAAATGAATTTTTAAAAACCTCTGTGAGATTTAAAAATTATTCATTAATCGTCATTCTAATTTCTGGACCCCCTCCCTTTCCTTTCAACATTTTGCTGGTTACAAGTATCTAATCTGTTCTGCACACGGTGCTAGCTTACTAATGATATTGCTTTGGTCATTCTAGTAATTTAGATCAGACAGCAAATCTATGTATTCCACTAACCCCATCAAAAGATGATTCTACAATGGAAATTGCAATTAAGTTATTTGTGGATTTGTATGGTTTCAATAATTCCTTATATTTCATATCGTCACTGTTAAAACTTCAATTTTTTTTTACTTTGATTGATTATTGTTCAGTCTTTATATGAAGCTGTAGTTTGATCATATTTGAATAAAATTATGCATCTAAAAACCTATTTATTTCTGGGTCTTAGATTACCCCTTGTTGTCGACAACGTTGGCAGTGTGAAGTTGAATCGTTTTTCGTTATTCGTTATTCACCAATAACGAATAACGAAATATTCAACTTTATGTTCGGGATTCCAATATGCAGCTAACCATGACTAGAACGATGGATGACAAGTATTCCCCAGTAGTATAAAACACAGCAAAACGACCTTTAGACCATAAACAGTCCACATTGTTATTCAGGCAGCGAATAACGAGCTGTTTGTTACTCGTTTTTTCACCTCGTTATTCGGGATTCACACATAAAGTGTTCACGTATATTTAATGAAAATATTTCAGAATTTAATTCTAAACGATCATTAGAAAACAACAGAATAATGGATTGCAAAGTATACCCTAGCAGTAGAAAACACATTAAATGACATATAGTCGGTAAATAATATTCAAGCGGCGAATAACGAGGTGACTTGAATCGTTAATGGCGAATAACGAGGCAAGTCACCTCGTTATTCGTTATTCAACTTTATATTCGGGATTCCAATATGCAGATAGCCATGACTAGAATGATGGATGACAAGTATCCACCAGTAGTATAAAACACAGCAAAACGACCTCTAGACCATAAACAATCCACATTGTTATTCAAGCAGCGAATAACGAGCTGTTTGTTATTCGTTTTTTCACCTCGTTATTCTGGATTCACAGATTGCAAATTTCTGCAGAAAGATATGGTGTTGCAAATTTCCGAATTACATGGTAGACTGTACCTTATCATATCATTTAACACTTGGTCTTTTGATCGAGTTTTGTACGCTACTAAAACGTTTCCGTTTAATTGAACATTACAATAGAAAATTTATTGTTAGTTCAAGGGGAAAGTGCCACAGGTGGTAGATAATATTTAAATGTTGTTTAAATGCGTATTTTCATAAACCTATTATGCCGATAGGTGTTTTTAAAAACATGGTAGGATACATGTAATGAAAATGGCCGATAGGTCCTTGCGAAAAGAATTAACTATTTTGAATTCCTTTTACAGTGGCTTCATGTACGTCTTGTAAATTATACAAGCATGCCTATCATTATTTCAAATTATATTATCACCACTGGTTGCAAACGTACGAACGAGTTAAATAGCGACGATTCATTAGCGAGAAAACACTTCGCTATTGTTATAATATTACCGTCGCCCGTCAGAAATTCACATTCTGATACCTTTACGTACACTAGGCCCATTGTACACGCAACACATAAATTTATAGAAAATTGGCATTCCTTGGATGAGATTTGACGTGTAAATACTGAAATATATTGTGCAGTACGGTGTTCAAATAGACTAAAGCCACCAAAAATAAAATCTGATCTTATTAAATCCATTTACACCTAATTGTCCATCTTCTTTCAATTTATCAAAATTGCAGCTTGAGAACTGTATTAGTGAAATAAGAAAATGGATGTCAAAGAACTTTTTTAAAATTAAATGATGATAAAACCGAATATTTGTTATTAGGCTCAAGCCACCAATTAAGTAAATTTGCACATGATAATCCCCTGTTGTAATTGGTATTAATTGTGCTACATTCCACCTTATTCTGCTTGTAATATTGGACAATCTTTGATAGTTGTATGCTTATGGGCGCTCAGGTAAAATACGTACATTTGTAACTGAAGAGGCCACTAAGTCACTTGTTAATTCTCTTGTCACTTTTCGATTAGATAACTTTAATTCACTTTTAGTTGGTTTACCTTTAAAGGTTATAGATAAATTACAAAAAGTACAGAATACTGCAGTTTGGCAAAGGTCACGAAATGTAAATAGAGCTATACTAAAAATTACACTAAAATAGACCAACCCATCTTCAAGGACATCGCAACCATAATAAACAACATCTTAGATGAATTGCAAGACAACGAAAACATAACAGCAAACAGTTAAGAGTCAATGAGCACACCATTTTAATATCCATCGACGTACAGAGCATTCACACGAACATCGATAATAAAACAGGTATTGAAGCAGTTAGAAAAGCATTTCTTAGGAACTCGCAAGCATCCAGGCCGAACGAATTACTAGACATATGTCTGAGGAGGAATGACTTCACATTCAATGACCAAGTATACTTCCCGTCTTTCGGAACTGCGATGGGAAGACGATTTGCCCCGAGTTATGTAAACCTCTTCATGGCGGAGTGGGAAAGGGACGTTCTGTCGCTCTGCCCATTAAAACCAGATTTTTATGGACGTTTTTCTAGATGACGTTTTAATAGTCTGAACGTACGCACCAGGCGAGTTTTGGACGTTTTTCAGCATTCTGAACAATCATCATCCATCTGTCATATTACCCGCATAATATGTAAGTCATAACAGCATGGAATTCCTTGCCAGAACCGTTTTAAAAGTAGCAACACCAAAAACACGGGCCAATTGGAAACTGAAGTATTTTTCAAAGAAACCGATAAACATCAATTATTGATCAAAAGTTCCTTTTACCCAAAACATACCCACTGTGGCATCATAAAATCTCAGATGCTCCATATTCATAGGATATCCACTCAGAAGACCGACTTTGAGTCAGCATGTACGCTGATATTTAGCAAACTATAAGAGAAAGGGGATACTCCAAACGCTATCTCCGACGTATAAAAAAACAATAATCTAGCAGAACTTGCCACCAAAGAAACAAATAATATGCAATCAGCAGTTAAAACCAAAACTTGTGACGACTCAAGATGTCAATTTCGCAATATCATAAACATATCCGACCATTTCCATAACAAACCTTCTGGCACACAATTCCCAATAATAGACCAACTTCTATGCAGTAGTTCAAACATAATTTATCTTATTTCATGTAGACAATGTGACAAGCAATACGTATAGGGGAGACCCAAAATGCATGTGGATAATGTGACAAGCAATACGTATAGGGGAGACCCGAAATGCACTTAGGGAAAGAATTAACGGTCACCGGTCAGACATAGTCACGAAACAAGACAAACCGGTCTCAATTCACTTCAACCAACCAAATCATGACATTTCTGATAGTGGAAAAAAACTCATTTTTAGAAAATCCAATCCTTAGTAAGAAACACACTCATCCGAGAGCCTCAAATTTATTCCTTTTTCTTCAGAAACGAAAATACCAGAATACCACACCGAAGGAAGGTCATCAGCGTCACAAACACCAAAAACCAGCGAAACCAACCATGTATATTATTCTTTGTATTGCATGTATTCTTAATAAAACTACACTGTAAGCTGTAAGCCTATCTGTAATTTTTACAGCCTTGAATACCTTTCCATGGAACCTCGTCATCATATAATTAATAAAACAAATTTAGTAATTGGATCTTCAATAATTAAATATATCATCCCAAGAAGAGTGGATCCCTCGGGATTAACATTTACCAAAACATTATGAGGTGCGAAAATACGTGATGTGTCACACTATATCAATAACTGTTCTTATAATGATAATGTTTTAAATACGTGATGTGTCACACTATATCAATAACTGTTCTTATAATGATAATGTTTTAAATGTTGTTTTTCTTGTTGGATCTAATGATTCTAGTCTTAGAACAGTTGAACACTGCAGACATGATTACATTCAACTGATACAGGACACCAGGGCAATATTTCCGAACGCCAAGATGAAGTTTTTAACGTTACTGCCAAGAGATAGTGTTGCTGAAAATGGTAAATTAAATATCATCAACAGAATATTAAAGGATGTTACTAATTTGTATTCGTGCGAATTAATAGATGTGCGTGAAAAATTCTATGATTATAGCCGATGTGACATTAAAAAGGGATTGAAGATCCAGTCCATATAAACGCATACGTTACAGCTATTTTAGTACGTGTCATAAAATGCCATATATCTTTGTGGTCAAACCTAGATGAAACATCTCATTATCTTAGGTCCAGGTTGAAAAGTAATTATTTAAATGAGCCAAGAGACATTAGTGCACATGACACCCCGCGCATCATTCGACACGTGAAAACACATTCAATAGATAATGATAAAAGTAATGTTTGTTTTGTGTAAGACGTTGACTGACAGTCAATATCGTTTGATTAATACGGCGTTACTTAATCTAGTTAGGTCGTTGATGTATTAATTCAGTATTGCGTGAATTGTTTCAACTATATTTTGAAATAATAATACATATTACACTAAATATTGAATTTAAATAGGTTTTTGGAGCATCAATGGACTCCCAACGAAGTTTAACCATGTAGCCAGTAGAGGTAGAATAGAGCAAATTATAAATAATTTAGATGTTGTTTGTTTTGAGGAGACTTGGGTTACCCAAGAGCAAGTAGATTTAGATTGTTTGAAATATTCTTTGTCAAATTATACAGGTTTTCTATATGCAAGAAATAGCTGCACCTCTGACCATACATATGCAAGAGGTGGAGTTGCAATATACATCAAATCACATATATTAGCACATTCAAATTCCATAACTTTTAAAAGCAACCTTGACGGTAATATAGTTTGGTGTAAAATAAACAAAATCCATCCTCAGTATTGAGAACGACATATATGTGGAATTGTTTATATACCACCTAAAAACTCAAAAATTTGGCACAGAAAGAATTACGATCCATACTCAGTCTTGGAAACCGATATAATGAATCACCAAAAAATAGGTAAAGTTATTATAGGCGGTGACTTTAATGCTCGAACTGGATCACTGGATGATATATTTCATACCGAAGAACCATTTGATCGAGACAAACAATTCCCTTATTTTACTTCACGAAATTCATTTACTGATAAGATCTAATAAATATGTGTACTAATACCGACATGTGTATTTTAAATGGCCGGACGTTAGGTGATGTTTTGGTTTCTCGGACATGCTATCACTATAACGGTTGTAGTACCGTTGATTATATCTTAGTTCAACATTCCACATTTAAAGAAATCACTTCATTTAATATACTCCCGATCAACGAATTTTCTGATCATTGTCTCATCTATTGTGAGTTTAGTCTAGGTCAAACCAGTCACAACACTCAAAGAGATAAGCCCAGAAGGTCAACATGCGATAACATATCTGCAACGCCAATTAATAAAGACAACAATTTGCATGCTGCTAATTTTGTTTGGGCACCGGGCTCTGAAGAGGCGTTTAAATTAATTCTGTCTAAAACAATTAGCCTCGGTAAAACTCTCAAACGCTTTCCTCTTTTCAAACTTCGACAGCTCATTAAACGGGATAAATAATGCTACGGAAATGTTTAGTGATATCCTGATAAGTGCGGCCAAGACCAGTCTTAAACTGATAAAACACAAAAAGAAATCAAAAGAAGAACGAATGGTTTGATAAGGACTGTAAACGTCATCAGACCGATATGATTAAAGCCAAATGGCAACTGCAAAAATATCCAAATGATAAACGTTTATTAAAAATATATTCGGACAGACGTAGGGCCTATAAAAAGATAACCAAATTTAAATCTCGAGAAGTAAAAGATGAAATTTTAGATAAAATCAATGCATTAAAAACCAACAACCCGAGGGAATTGGAAGCTTGTGAACAAAATACTTGAAAATAAAAAGCCTAATGAAGATCCAAATATTTCCTGCAGTGAATGGGAACAGCATTTTTCTAAAATATTAGCGACAGGTAAAGACCCTGGTTTACCATTCCACAGGGAGATCAAAATAAGAACTGAAACTCTTTTAGAAACTAAAAATATAAACCATGACATAAAAAGGTCCATCTCCGCGTTTGAATTTAAAACAACCGCAAGAAATCTAAAGAACAACAAATCCAGTGGACCAGAATTGATAATTAATTAAATGATTAAACATTCCTTTAGTGTCCTTATTGACTACAACGTCAGGTTCTTTAATCTTATTCTCTCGTCTATAAGAAGGGGGTATTAATAATGTCAATAATTACAGAGGAATTGCGTAAGCTAGCTGCTTAGGTAAAACGCTGTTGGCAATTATTAATCAACGACTCTACGAGTACATAGAAAACAATAACATTCTTGATAAATCACAAGGAGGATTTAAACAAGGGAAAAGAACAATAGATAGTTTTGTTTATATTAAAAACTATTATTAACCGAAAATTATACGAAAAGAAAAATTTGTATCTATGTTTTGCCGATTTCAAAAAAGCATTTGATTCAGTATCGAGAGGTGGACTTCTCTACAAATTAGTTAAACATAATATAAACGGTAATGCTTATAATATTATACAATGGATGTATCTTAAAACAACTTATAAGATAAAATCTAATAATAAATTATCCGACGTAATTTCTTCGACGGTTGGTGTTAAGCAGGGCTGTAACATGAGTCCAACCCTGTTTAATATATATGTTAACGATCTATATACAAGACTACCGAAAACCACAGACCGAAAACACCCTATCAAAATTATCATAAGTCGAAAGTTTTGTGGAATGTGGTACCACACCGGAATATAGGGGGTTCTGAGAGAAAAAATTTTTGAAAAAAAAAACATGGATTTTTTCTAAGTCCAATATCTTGTGGAACTCTTGTGGTAAAAAACACCACAAACCCAAATGACTCTATGAAAATTATTCTAAGTCGAAAATCTTGTGGAATGTGGTACCACACAGGAATATAGGGGGCCTGAGAGGAAACTTTTGAAAAAAAAAAAATTCAGTGCAATATCTTGTGGAATTCCTGTGGTAAAAAAACACCACAAACCAAAAACACTGTATCAAGAATCTTGTGGAATGTGGTACCACACCGGCATATAGGGGTCTGAGAAGAAATTTATGATTTTTTTTTTCTAAGTCTAATACTTTTGGATCTCAGAGGGTCTGAGATGAAATTTTTGAAAGGACACAACAGAATAAAATTTTGTAGAATATATTTTCCCAAAATTTTACAAGATAATAGGATAAGTTATTATTGTTCAAGCAAATTTTCATGGTCCACTTTTCAAAACGCCCCCAAACCTTGCCATGTCTAATTTCTGCCCGTTTTTCATTTTACAAGTTCGTTTGATTGCCACAAAAATACCGTTTTTCATCAGCAATGGACTCTATACAAATACAACAGACAAAAACGAACCCACGGTTACTGTCGGTCAAAATGATAATCCAAGGCCGGAGTGATCCTTGCTCCGTGAGAGGTTTAAACTCAACGAGGGCGGCAGTCCGATGGGGCTCTGTAAATGGTTATGTATAAGGTATATCGTAGTGTTTCTAGCTTCTGTATATATTTAATCTGCTGCAACCTTAGCAATTCATCAAAAACGACGTAAGTTTGTGACTAAAAGGAATCCCAAAATACGCAAAAAGATTAACTACTTTCGGGACCCTTTCGGGGAACAGCTAGGATGTAAAAACGTGTTGCAAATTTCTGCATTACTTTAATCAACAGTAGAAATACGCAATATAAATCTAAACTTCGTATATTATTTTACGGCTAAATAATACCCCAAAAAAATATGTTCTCGTTTTAATCAATACACAATTTATTGTCATTTCATGCACAAAGATATGGTGTTAAAACGAGTTGCTAATTTCAGAGTTACATGGTAGGCTTCACCTTATCATATCAATTAACAATACTTGGTCTTTTGATCGAGTTTTCCAGCTATTAGAACGTTTCCGTTTAATTGAACATTCCCATAGAAAATTTATTGTTATCTCAGGGGAGGGGAAAGTGCAACAGGTGGTAGATAATATTTAAATGTTGTTTGAATGGGTATTTTCATAAACATATTATGCCGATAGATGTTTTCAAAAATGGTAGGATACACGTAAACAAAATGACCAACCGTTCCTTTTGAAGAGAATTAAATATTTTGATAGCTGAATTCCGTTTACAGTGGCTTCATATACGTCTTGTAAAATATACAAACATGCCTATCATTATTTCAAATTATATTATCACCACTGGTCGCAAATATACGAACCAGTTAAATAGTGACGGGACGATTCATTAGCGAGAAAACACTTCGCTATTGGTATCATATTACCGTCGCCCATCAGGGATTCAGATTCTGATACCTTTACGTACAATAGGCCCATTGTACAAGCAACACATAAATTTATAGAAAATTGGCATTCCTTGGATGAGATTTGACGTGTAAATACTGAAATATATTGTGCAGTACGGTGTTCAAATAGACTAAAGCCACCAAAAATAAAATCTGATCTTATTAAATCCATTTACACCTAATTGTCCATCTTCTTGCAATTTATCAAAATTGCAACTTGAGAACTGTATTAGTGAAATAAGAAAATGGATGTCAAAGAACTTTTTTAAAATTGAATGATGATAAAACCGAGTATTTGTTATTAGACTCAAACCACCAATTAAGTAAATCTGCACATGATAACCCCCTGTTGTAATTGGTATTAATTGTGCTACATTCCACCTTATTCTGCTCGTAATATTGGGCAATCCTTGATAGTTGTATGCTTATGGCATCAATTAAGTACATTAGTACATGGTAACCCCCCCCCTTGTAATTGGTAATAATTGTGATATATTTCCACCTTATTCTGCTCGTAATAATGGCACAATCTTTGATAGTTTTAGGCTTAAGGGAGCTCAAGTAAATAATATATGTAAATTGTGCAATTTTAATATCAGAAATATTGGTAAAATACGTACATTTGTAACTGCAGAGGTCACTGAACAAATTTATTTAATTAGGCTTTTAACTGACTCTGTGTACAATGGTTAACATGTATAATCTTGTTGTTTATTTATGATTGCGTTGTCACTTTGTAAAGTGCCCCTGAACATGTTATATGAAAGGGTGCACTATAAATATGCTGTAATAATAATAATAAAGTAAGGACAGATTTTTAATATTATTGTATACATAGGTAATTGTTGTATAATAAGTCTAGCTGAGACATAAAATTGTTAGATGTTATCTTTATTATCACACATTTTTGGCAGATAAAATATTCCAATTGGCGAAAAAAAATATGAATGTGAATATTTTTTTTATATAAAAATTATCGTCCATTTTGGCCCTACATGGATATATAATAATCTATCTCGCTCTCTCTCATTTTTGGCTGAAATTTTTATGAAAGATGGATGCCCTCCCATGTCGTCATTTTGGCGTAACTGGGGTAACTGGAGGTCACTGGGATTCTCTTCTCACAGGCGCAAAATTTCTTTTGAAAAACTGACTGAAAATGATGCTTTCTATGACATGTCATGTTTTCAATGCACAAATTCTAAGTCTGACAATCTTATCGGGAATTAAATTTTGAGCCCCGTAATGAACTCGGTAACTCTGACAATATATTTTTCAAGGGATATCCAAAAAAACAAACATGGCCATATTGGAATCTATTTTCATAGTTTTAAATTTACCTCATCTGGGCTATTCATAATTAGTTTTGTGGATGGAAATTGAACTCTACACCCTTAAAACCCTTAGCCTATAGGCTATAAGACATATTGTACATGGCATATCTAACGGAAGTAAACAATTTAATGATGATTAATTAAAATTCCGATGTTTTGGATTTCATTTCTGCCATCATGGATTCTTGAATTTTATTTTTGAGATCAGAATTGAACCCAGCGACTCCGAAAACCATATAAATGACATATCCAGTAGGAAAAAATGACGATTAGGCCTAACTCAAAATCCGCCATTTTGAATTGCTGCTTTATTTGATTTTCAGAGACATCGAAAACCTTATAGCTAAATGTCATACTACGAAATAGCTGTCATGAAAATACATTTTTTTAAGGGGTCTTCTTTTGGTCCAATTCGTTATTTCAGCACGTTTCGCCTCTTATCGCCATTTGTATTTGAAGAATTTAAAAAAAAAGTTATTCTCCCACCACTAAAACACACTGAACCTTTTGGAAGACTAACACATTGAAATATGTTAATTACGTCATTTGGCCATGACCGAATTTGGGCATGGTGTTGTCTGATATACATATCATTGAACCAAACTTTATTGGGTATAGGGTATCATCAGATCACCCAGTTTGTACCGTAGAAGGTATCTTTAATGTGTCTTCAAATGTTACTTTCTAAATATACAGGTAACGATTATTATCGTGATAAATATAATGCAAATAGATAGGTTTTTATTGGCGTTAGGAATATAGGGTAGGTAATAAGTTTAATAAGGGATTTCAGAAACTGCTCAAGTATATCTAATACTTTACCATGAATGACAATTAGGAGTAGGGCGATCTGCCCCACCCCACCCCACCCTCCCACCCCTGTTATCAAAACAGCCCACGCAAGCTTACTGTCCTATTTGTACCCGAACTTAAACCCTATTTTCTACCTGATCGCGACCCCGCCCCTAAAAAAAACCAAACAAAAAAAAAATAAATGTCAGTAGCCTACAGATCCTGTTTCTGGTCTGTTAGTGTATTTATTTCATCAGAATTCAGCCTATTTATTGACCCTATGTATTGACGTGAAACTCACAAATAATTTCTGTTCTCAGCCAACCCATTTCACACCTGGCTTGGCTTGTTAAGTGTGTGGAGCAGAATTCACGACACAATTCTACCGCTATTATATAAATGAACATTTACGACATTAAATTAATGGAAATAGAACAAGATTTAAACTAAGCAACACTATTATCATTTTTGCACCAGGGAATAGTCAAATTCAAGGCGACACATGTATTAATGACGCAATACTGTGTCAAGTAACAATTATGTCGAGATTTCCACTCCATCAAGATACAATCAATAGCATACACGGCGATAAGACTGCAGAATGTTAAAAAACTGTTATTGTGGAGATATTTGGTTGGATTGCGTCTACGGTACGGTGTTCGGTAGTTTATGTGGTGTGGTGTGATACTAACTCAACTGAAACTATAACATTGAACTTTGGCCCAGGCACCGTTCATTTGTGCTTTTTATATAGCCATAGTTAGTATTCAATAACATGGCCGGAATTCTAACACAACTGTATGACGTATTTCAAGACGTTACTATAGACGATATCAAGGAGTTTTTTAAGGATAACGTTAATGTCAGAACTTGTTTAATATTTGGTGTTTGTGTTGGAATATGGTGGCTGATGCAAAAACCCCGAGGGATTCCCCCAGGCCCAAGATTTACGTTACGAGTACTAGGAGATTTGTTGTCTTTGGAAGGAGGAGACGGTGGCATAAGAATAGCTATAAGACAAATGAGGAAGAAACACGGAGACATATTTAGCGTTTATTTTGGACCGAGATTATTTATATTTATCAATGGTTATGATTTGATTAAAGATGCTTTGGTAAAGAGGGCCGACGTGTTTAGTAACAAACCATCTTTGTTTATATACGATGTCATCAACCAGAAAAAAGGTAAGCAAGGATCCACGTCCAGAAGCGTATTTCGTCATTTGTTCTCGGAGATGCAGTTCTTCTATACATAAGCACTCCCCACCCCTCATATTTCTAATAGTAAGTGCAGATGGACTGCACCACACACAATTCTACACAAAGACAAATGTATGGACAAGACATCATACCCAGAGACCACAAACAAAAACAATTCATAAATGTGGAGGGGGTTAAGTGGTCTAGTGTTTCAACGCTTGCGCGTGAAATCACAAGAGCTGTCATTGAGACAAGTGGCGTGTTTTGATTCGCCGGTTGTACGTGGCAAGGAGTAAGGTCGTCTGTCCATCTTCGTTGGTTTTCTCCGGGTCCTCCGGTTTCCTCCCACTGTTAAAGATACATACACGGGAGCTAATTATTAAAATTGAATTGAACTCTGTAGTGGTCCCGAAATGACATAGTTTGTGTCTGGTGGACTTAAACCCCTACCTCTCTCTCATGTACTGAAATGGACATTCTGTTATGGCAGGTCGGGTTTACTGAAATGGGCAATCGGTTTTGAAAGGTTGGGTCTACTGAAATGGACATTCGCTTATGGAATGTCGGGTCTAATGAAATGGACATTAGGTTATGGAAGGTCGGGTCTACTGAAATGGACAATCGGTATACTCCTCTCAATGTCCTCAAACCAAATATCACACAATTATAAAATATCTTTTTCAGGGATTTTCTTCTCCTCGGGTCAACTATGGAAAGATCAGAGAAAATTTGCTCTAGAAACTTTCAGAGAATTTGGTTTTGGCAAAACGATACTTGAAGACAAAATTCATGAAGAAATTGGATATTTTGCTGAAATTATTGGAAACCAGAAGGGTAAACAATTTGACATGTGTCATTTAAGCAAGGCCTCAGTATCCAACGTGATATCATCTTTAGTTTATGGACAAAGATTTGATTATGAGGATCCAGTATTTAAAGAATATTTAGAGAAGGTCGAGGAGAATTTCTCAGCCGCCGGCTCCGTGACTGTTTTGAGTGTCCTACCAATTCTTCGATTCTTACCTGGAGATTTGTTCAAGTTGAAGAGAACAATTCGTAATGTTATGACAGTTGAGAAAAAGTTGATTGAATCATCTATCAATGATCATGTGAAAAATTATGATGAGAACAACACCAATGATTATATTAGTTGTTATATTAAAGAAATGAAACGTGTTGAAAAAACTGGCAAAGAATCATATATAAATAGTAAGTATGTATCTATCTTTCCTAGTATTTATCCTTGTTATTATCTATCTTTGTTATTATCTATCTTTGTTGTTATCCATCTTTGCTATTATCCATCTTTGTTGTTATCTATCCTTCTTATTATCGATCTTTGTTATTATCAATCTTTGTTATTATCTATCTCTGTTATTATCTATTCATGTTATTATCCATCCTTGTTATTATCTATCATTGCTAGTATCTATCCTTGTTATTACCTATCTGTGTTGTTATCTATCTTTGTTATTATCTATCCTTGTTGTTATATATCTTTGTTATTATCTATCTTGTTATTATCTATCTTGTTATTATCTATCCTTGTTATTATATATCTTTGTTATTATCTATCTTGTTATTATCTATCTTGTTATTATCTATCCTTGTTATTATCTATCATTGCTAGTATCTATCCTTGTTATTACCTATCTTTGTTGTTATCTATCTTTGTTATTATCTATCCTTGTTGTTATATATCTTTGTTATTACCTATCCTTGTTATTAGCTATCCTTGTTATTATCTATCTTTGTTATTATCTATCTTGTTATTATCTTTCTAATGGTTCCAACGCGTGCATTTTAGATCGCAAGGTCTGTCATGAAGTCGTGTGACGGGATTCCAATACCCCACGTGACTGTGACAGCGTGTGGGATCGCCTGTCCATCGTGAATGGACTTTCTTCATTCGATCAAAGTTCTCTTTTCTCAGATTCACAAGTATTTTTAAGCACGTTTTCCAGATGTTCAAAGCACGGAATTTTCTTCCAGCGGAACACGTTAGAACAGACCCTGATCCGTTCATGACATTCTGAAAAATCGCGTTCGAAACATAATAATATAATTCTACGTAATAGCGCCAGAATTAAGAAATGAAATGAAATGAAATGGGGTTTATTTATTTATTTATTTATTTATTTATTCTTCAAGTAAAGGTTACAACATGACAACAATAAATTAAAGTACATGAGCTGCATTGTATGATCTGGAAAGAGGCAACAATATAATATATTAAGTTGTGCATATAAAATAAAGGACGTTCTGGAGCATTGTATGATTAGGAATGAGAAATGAGAAGTATGATAGGTATGATGTCATGAAGAGACCTTTACTTAGGATAGCCCAAAAAGCTAGACGTAAATAACATCAATTGCTTATTTCCATTGGGGTCCAGGGTTGTCAAGGTCGCGTCAGGTCATCATTAGGAGACAAAATTTAATAACTAAGCCATCACAGCAATGTATCATAAATAATTAAAAATAGTTAAGTCTACATGTTATACATCAACCAATTTTAGTAGATAATCAAGCATGTAGGCCTATCACAGATTAATTTTGGGTTAACAATAAATACTTCTTGGTTGCAGCTTTAAAGCTGTATAGTGATTCTAAAGACTTAATATCATTCGGTAAATCGTTCCAGATACTTATGGCTGTGTAATAAAATGATGTGAACTGATCTCTACCCGCGCATTTTGGAACAGAAAAATTGAATAAACTAGATCTTGTACCGTATTGATGAGTATCTCTAACACATTTGAATTTTGATTTAAGGTATGATGGACAATTATTATGAAAAATCTTATGTACATGGTTTAGTTTTAACTGTTTAACTCGGTTTTCGACATTTAGTACTTTAAAATCTGAATATGAAACATGATCTCTACGTCCAAGCTCATGTATAAATCTAAGAACCTTATTTTGAACAACTTGTAGTTTATTTTTAAGTGATTGATTCACGCCAGAATACCAGGCTGAACAGGCATAATCAAAGTGGCACTGAATAAGTGCAGAACAAAGTAAATTTTTGGTTTTTTTGCTTAGGCATTTATTGTAGCGAAACAGAAATTTTAATCTTGAGTTTGCTTTTTTAACAATATTGTTAACAATGTCCTCACCAGACAAGTATTTGTCAAAATATACACCCAAATATTTTAGGCTATCCGTTGCCCTTACGGTATGGTTATTGCAGTTTATTGTGAACTGTTTAATATGTCTTAATTTACGTTTAGGCCCAAAGAGAATACATTCGGTTTTACCGAGGTGGAGTGACAGTTTATTATCGATAAGCCATTCTGAACAGGAATCAAGAGCACAACTAAGTGTTTGTGAGACGACTTCAGAATTTTGGTCGGAAAATAAAATTGTACTGTCATCAGCGTATAAGATAAGTTTACATTCAGTGGGGATGCTAATAACCATATCGTTTACATAACAAAGAAAAAGCAACGGTCCAAGGATACTACCCTGGGGCACACCACAGGTTATGGGGGCAGGTTCTGATAACGTATCACCAATGTTCACTACTTGTTTCCTGCATGACAGATATGAGTAGAACCAATCAATTGACTGAACGCCCATCAGTTTTAGTTTTTCACATAGTACAGCAGGATCTACAGTGTCAAATGCTTTCTGGAGGTCAAGCATTATCATTCCTGTAAATAGACCTTTTGCATTTTGGTCTTTCAAGTGGTCTAAAAGGTGGATCAGACATGAGTCTGTTGAGTATCTGCCACGAAAACCTGATTGATACTCATAGAGAAGGTTGTTTCGAGTGAGATAAGACTCTAATTGAATGTATACAGATTTTTCAAGCAATTTCGACACAATACTCAAGACACTTACAGGTCGATAGTTACCTACATCCAAAGAGCTATTCTTCTTGTACAAAGGTTTAACTCTGGCTAGCTTTAAATCACCAGGTACTGTGTTTTCTGATATAGATAAATTGATAAGAAATTGAATGTGAACTTTTAAGACGTCAGCGCCGTCTTTTAAGAATCTTGCCGGAATCTCATCAAGACCTGTACTTTTTTTGGGATTAAGAGAACAAAGTTGCTTGAAAATAAAATCCTCAGTTACATAATGTAAATTAAAAGTGCTATTATTTTCGTTCTTATTAGTGTAAAAATTCTGTAACAGAAGTGATTTAAAGTTAAAACGATTGCTAGCAGGGGGTAACTTTTGCACAAGAGTTGATGCAACCGTTGTGAAGAAGTTATTAAAATGGGTTGAAACAGACTTTGGGTCATGGATATTAGTGTCATTAACATTTAAGACAATGTTTGCTTTATCATTTTTATTGTTTTTATATCCAAGATCTTTGAGATTTTGCCATAGTTTTTTTGAATTATTTTTGTTTTCTTCTAATTTGTTAGCTAAATATGTCGATTTAACTTTCTTTATTACTCTCTGTGTTTTGTTTCTAATTTTACAAAAGCTTTTGTAATCATTTGGATTTTCAGTTTTTCTGAAACGGTTTAGATGCCAATCTCTTTTTGATATCAAGTCTAAAATTTCACTATTTATCCATGGTTCAGTCCTTTGTTTTAATCTGATGTGTTTAATAGGGGCAACAGAATCCAATACTTCAGTGAATATGTCTTTGAAACTTAACCAAGCTTCAGTGACATTTGTACTATTAAAAAGATTATCCCAATTTGTATCAAGTAATTTTTTAATAAATTGATCTTTAACGTCCTACTCTTATGCACCTGACCTGGGCTAATAGAAGAGGCGCATACGCCATACAGTGTGCTATGAGGGAAATTTTGCCCGGGCAGCGGCGCTACGACCTACTCTTATATCGAATTCCAACTGCCAAGGGATCTTTTACGTGCACGCCAATGTGTACACGGGACCTCGGTTTTTCGTCCCATCCGAACGACTAGGCAGCTGTTCTTGTCAGGCCCTCTTTCTGCATCACTGACAAGGGGAAACCACGCCGGAAAATCGAGATGAACTTTCTCGGCCAATGCAGTGATCGAACACTCGACCTCCAGGATAGCAAGCCTGCGCCTTGCCCACTTAGCCACCGTGATTCCCCCCAGAGTTAAGAATGATGCCAAAAATCGTGTGACCGAATGAGTATGCATACCCTAGTCACCACGCTCCTGTATTTTATTTTATTTTATCTTAAATTCAAATGTTAAAATATACTCGCACCTCTCCTGCACAACGCCATCTTCGTTAGCCAAGTCGGAGCAGAATAGTAGGACGTTAAACCCAACTTCATTTCATTTACTGCACGACGAACTAAACAACAACAGCAGAAAATGCTAATGCGATGTATATAAATCAGTGTACATTCCGATTCCTGCATTATATTCACAGCGCCATCATCTCTGTACACCCAATGAAATTTATATTTTTGTCATTTTCAGGGGAGAACTTACCTAAATCTATCGACGATCTTTTTCAAGCTGGTACAGAAACAACATCAGCAGCTATTTTATGGACGATTCTCTACTTCCTGCATCATCCAAATAAACAAACAAGATGTTACATAGAGATGCAAGATATTGTTGGTTTAGGTCGTCTACCATCTATTAAAGACAGACCATATATGCCATATACCCAAGCTGTTCTACAGGAAGTTTTGAGAATTGCTAATATTGCTATATTTGGTGCGCCTCACACTGTTGACGAAGATGTGATATTCCACGGTTATCATATTCCAAAAGGGACTGTAGTCATTCCCAATCTTGATTCAGTTCTGTCAGACGACAAAATCTGGGGAGATGCTGATGTTTTTCGACCTGAAAGATTCCTGGATGAAAAGGGACAACTTATAAAAAGGGAAGAATTCATCCCCTTTTCTCTAGGTATACACATATCAATATATTTATACTGTATTGAGTATACATGATGTCATGCCTCGACACAAACTAGGTCATTTCAGGACTAACATATTGTTCAAGTATATTTCATAATTCGCTTGCGCTACGGGGTCTATGGCAGTGGGCGGAAATCAGAGGACGGACCCGGCGAAAACCAACGAACACCACTTGACGCAACGACTGACCTTATGATCAAACGCGCACTCGCTGACGATTCGGGTCATTCGGCCATCGAACCCCTCGGAAGTCGGAGGAAGGACCAAGAGAAAACCCAGGAGGTTGGACGCGCGACCTTAGTCCTTGTAATGTACAAACGGGGAATCGAAACCACAAAACTTGACTCAATGGCAGACTAGCCCCGCCCCCTCCTGCTAGGGTCCCACACACACTAGAGAAATATTGAAATGAACATGCTCTGTGTTAGTCCCAGAATGACCCCATCTCTCTTTATTGCATTGCGAAGGAACATTTTTTGTTATCTTTTATGAAAACAGTTTTTAATCATGTGAAGTGAATTAAGATATGATGTCAGATGTTTTAGAATTAATTTAAAATATGTACTGTTTCTATTTGCAGGAAGAAGAACCTGCCTTGGAGAATCTTTGGCTAAAATGGAATTATTTTTATTCCTGACAACCTTGATACAAAGATTTGAATTTAAACCAGTAGATCCTGATAATTTACCGACATTAAAGGGTGTTTTTGGAGTCCTCCACACTCCTTCTAAATATAAGGTTCGAGCTATACCTAGATAAATGGCGAGATTATAGAATCAACTGGAGGCTATTTGACTTTTGTATTTATTATATATATAATTTCAGGTTTTAATATACGCATAACATAGGACACTGTTGTCTTTTGTCTAATATTTAAATACCTATTGATGTATTTAGCTATGACTAAAGGGGTGTAACTCCTTTGATCGCTAGAATTCGGCTTTTACTTTCAACCCAATGCTTGACAAGTAAACCGTTTTATTTCTAAACCTCTGTGAGATTTAAAAATTATTCATTAATCGTCTTCCTAATTTCTGGACCCCCTCCCCTTTCCTTTCAACATTTTGCTGGTTACAAGTATCTAATCTGTTCTGCACACGGTGCTAGCTTACTAATGATATTGCTTTAGTCATTCTAGTAATTTAGATCAGACAGCAAATCTATGTATTCCACTAACCCCATCAAAAGATGATTCTACAATGGAAATTGCAATTAAGTTATTTGTGGATTTGTATGGTTTCAATAATTCCTTATATTTTATATCGTCACTGTTAAAACTTCAAATATTTGTTTTTTTTACTTTGATTGATTATTGTTCAGTCTTTATATGAAGCTGTAGTTTGATCATATTTGAATAAAATTATGCATCTAAAAACCTTTTTATATCTGGGGTCTTAGATTACCCCTTGTTGCCGACAAAGTTTTCGTGCGACGTGACCGCACAAGGGTTAAGTGATATCGATCCCCCCTTACATTACAAGGCCTACAGTCGCGTCGAACCTCCTGGGTTTTCTCTTGGTCCTTCCTCCGACTTCGGGGGGTTTGATGGCCGAATCGTCAGCGAGTGCGCGTTTGATCATAAGGTCAGTCGTTGCGTCAAGTGGTGTTCATTGGTTTCCGCCGGGTCCGTCCTCTGATTTCCGCCCACTGCCAAAGACCCCGTAGCGCAAGCGAATTATGAAATATACTTGAACCATATGTTAGTCCCGAAATGACCTAGTTTGTGTCGAGAGGACTTTACATCGTCTGACGTTAGTTGGGGTGGGGGCGGCGAGAATCCGGAGGAAAACCACGTATCAGAATCCGGTCACTTGACTTAATGATCCTATTGTTGCATGACATCATGTATACTCAATACAGTATAAATATATAGATATGTTTATACCTAGAGAAAAGGGGATGAATTCTTCCCTTTTTATAAGTTGTCCCTTTTCATCCAGGAATCTTTCAGGTCGAAAAACATCAGCATCTCCCCAGATTTTGTCGTCTGACAGAACTGAATCAAGATTGGGAATGACTACAGTCCCTTTTGGAATATGATAACCGTGGAATATCATATCTTCGTCAACAGTGTGCAGCGCACCAAATATAGCAATATTAGCAATTCTCAAAACTTCCTGTAGAACAGCTTGGGTATATGGCATATATGGTCTGTCTTTAATGGATGGTAGACGACCTAAACCAACAATATCTTGCATCTCTATGTAACATCTTGTTTGTTTATTTGGATGATGCAGGAAGTAGATAATCGTCCATAAAATAGCTGTTGATGTTGTTTCTGTACCAGCTACAAAAAGATCGTCGATAGATTTAGGTAAGTACGCAGAACACGACTCGTAGAACCCTTGCCAGTTCTAAACCAAAGAAGAATGGACAGATAGACGGTGTCTGGGCAAAATTCTCCTTCCTACTTTGCAATCAGTGACAGAAGAAAGATGACCGCATGTTATCCTAACGAAATACTGAAGTACAAATGTGTTGACCAGATACGTTTAACCCCATTCAGGCCCGTAACCAGGGGGTGGCAAGGGGGGGGGGGCAATGCCCCTCTGAAAAAATGTTTTGCCCCCCCCCCCAAAGAAGTTGTAGAAGCAACTTTTGGCCTATGACGTCAAGGGGTTTACCCACACCTCTATACAGAGCACGACACGAACTCGCCATACCAGACCGTTTCATTGGCTTAGTCATCAGATCAACAAGAACGCCTTTTATTGAACAACTCTTCCAGATCCTAATGTTGTGAAGACAAACAAAACGAAATTTTGAACAATAAAAAAACGAAACGAAATAAAATCTGTGTTTTAATCAGATTGTTTAAACACAAACAAGTTGATAAATATCAAATAGTTCAACAACATGACAGGAAATGATAAAAAGGCAGAGTCAGAACCATTAGTTCCTGAAACAAATAGAGGAAACAACATGTCGGTTTTCAAAATCAAAAATAATCAACGTCTTTTATTGAGATATAGCCTAGCCAGGGGCGGATCCAGAAGGGGTTTTGGGATCCAACCCCATCTAAACCCCACCCTGCTCAGCTACATAAAAAATTGTGTAAAACAACACTTTATTATGTATATCGTACCGATGTCAAGTAAACAAACCCTGCTATACCTTACCTTTAGAGCAACCTGAAAATAATAAAACAAAACATCAAATTAATTTACTCTCGTTATTCAACTGAGAGGAGCTGGAATAAAAGACTTCTTCGGATCATAATCCACTTTAAAATATGGATAAACGCGGCATATGTATTAAAAATACTAGGGGCAAGAGAGGCTGCTGTATTCAGTCCCTCCTTATAAATTATAATTTAACGCGACATTAGGTAAATGATATTATTTCCATTTAGATTAAATCAAAATCGAGCCATAAATCCTACTGCAACATTGTCACTAGATCATTTAAAAATAATTTAAGGCTCGCATTGCTTCAGATACGAAACAACGTATTTGAATTATGCTTACTCGGGCACCTACAAATTACCCCCACCCTCCCCTTTTCGTATGTTGATCCATATCGGTTTTATTGTTATATTTATTAAACATGAAATCATACCGTTAGAATGACCAGTGGTCACTAAGACTGCAGTATTTACGCATACATTAGTTACTGCGCTCTCGGCTTCTTTCAGAAATTGTTCCGCAAGAGTTGTTTCCCTTCCCCATATCCAAATTCTACGATTGCTACATGTACCATTTGCAAACTGTTTTAAGCAACCATATACCGTAGCAAAATGGGTATAATCCGTCTTAATCACCCAATATGGTGAATTATTTCCTGAAAGAGTAAAAAATATAACGCACTTGAAATTAACAAGAAATATTTTATTGGGATAGAGAGGGAGAGAGAGAGAGAGAGAGAGAGAGAGGGAGAGAGAGGGTTTAGGTCATTTCAGGACTAACATATGCGCGAAGGGGTCTTTATCTGTGGGGGTGGGGGGGAACTGGTGGACAGGCGATCCTACTCCATGTCACGTACAACAGGGGAATGGAAATCACGCTCGTTGGCTCAATGTCAGGCTTTATAATACAGCGCCATACAACCATCCATACCCACCCCGGGGGTTGGGATGGCCTAGTGGTCTAGAGTGCCGCGCTTCGACCTCTAGCTGGCCAGTCACCTCTGGCTTGCGGCTGTGGTTTCGATCCCTGGTGTGAGCGTATGTGGCATGGAGATAGGGGCGCCTTCTCAACCTCGTGGGTTTCCTCCGGGCACTCAGGTTTCCTCCCACTGCTAAAGACCCCTACGCGCAAGCGAATTATTGAAATAAAATTAAACCGTATGTTAGTCCCGAAATGACCTGGTTTGTGTCGAGTGGACGTTAAACCCCATTTCTCTCTGTCTCTCTCTCTCTCACACCCATCCCCAGACTCAGAATAAAATAATTGCAATGAAAAATTCATTTTTCATATACACTCATAATATTAGTATACAAGTTGGAGATTTGGGGCCATTGTTCTTGGGCATGTTCTCAAAAATCTCTCACACACACACAGTAAAGAAGTATATTACCACCGAAAGTAAATTTTCCTGGTATACTGGTCAGGTTCAGATCGTTACGGAAATACACACATTCCATTGCAGGTGGTTTTCTATAAATTTAAAAGAGGAATAAATAGAGCTTGGGTCAAGATTGGGTTTAAATATTTCTTCAAGTTCATCGGGATTTTCCGATGTGGTTTCACCTTGTCAGTGGTGCAGGGCGGGAGGGGGGGGCTAACAAGGACAGCTGTCTAGTCGTTCGGATGGAACGGAAAACCGAGGTCCCGTAAAAGAACCCTTAGCAGTCGGAATTCGATATAAGAGTAGGTCATATATTGTCTTGTGTTACGGTGGTCCGCGGAGGATTACGCGTTCATTCACTAAATGCGATCACCCCAAATTCTTCTGGGGCCCAAATTCTCCCGGGCGCAAATTCGCCCGGCCCAAATTCGATGGTCTCAAACATTCATGGTATCATGCCGTTTATTCTAATACCACATATACGGGGATGGAGAGCGGGGCTCCGATCAAATTCTCCCAGGGCCCAAATTCGATGATTTAAAACATTCATGGGATCATGCTGCTTAATTTGGTACCACCTGTCTACACTTTACATTTTCATCGTTTTACATTTCCCTTGTTTTACATTTCCCTCGTTTTACATTCCCCCCTCATATACATTTTACATTTGCGCTCTGTCGCACCACAGTGGTCCTTCGTATATAATAATAGGTCACGTGATATCCTACATTTGCATATCCTACATTTGCATATCCAAAATTTGGCGTTTTACATTTAAGTTTGGTCTTCGGGGTATTTTGACTTTAATATTGGCAGCGATACCCTTCCATACACAAGGCTAATACAAATCACCAAAAGAGATAAAAGAAGCTACCTTGCACTCCCGTACCCAGCGACTCCGCCATCTTGTTTCATACTGTAAGTATGTTGATAATCAGACCATTGGTCTTCTTCTGCATGATAAAAAGGAGCGATCCATTTAATCTCATACCATGTTCCTAAATACTAAAAGTTACCAGTAACCTGGATCAATTTCTAATAATATTAAACCAAGAGAGAGAGAGAGAGGGAGAGGAAGAGAGAGAAAATATACTATTCAAAAAAAGTAGGGGATATTTGATTTTTTAGTGTTATTAAAGTCACCTAATGAAACTGGCGAAGAAACAAATGACAAAATGAAGTGAAGTTCACATTCATCGATTTATTTCAAATGATCGTTAGACTAAGTAAGGCACAGACTGACCATTGTAAGGGTAAAATGATACCCGGGGTCAAACAGCAAAGTTACCACAGCATCACAACAAAGTCAGTAACGGGTAAATCCTCCTCAGTTTGCCAAACAAGCATTGATCCGACGTGGCATACTCCTAAGCAAGTTCTTGGACATTGGCAGGACGTTGTCGACGTTGACGTAACCTCTGTCCAAGCATGTCCCAGACATGCTCGATGGGGGAGAGGTCGGGACTCAGTGCTGGCCAAGGTAATGTGGTGATGTTCTGTTGTTGGAGGTAACCTGTAACGATCCTGGCCCTGTGACATCTTGCGTTGTCATCCTGGAAGATGAAACGGCGGCCATGACGTCGTGCGAACGGCACAACATGGACTGCCGAGATGTTGTCCCGGTAGTACTGGCCTGTAACACGCCCTGCAACAACATGTAAAGCCGTTCTTCCAGCAACAGTGATGCCTCCACACACCATAACAGAACCACCCCTAAATCGATCATGTCTGATGACGTTAACGTCTTGGAAGCGCTCGTTTCGACGACGCCACACCCTCCTACGTCTGTCCAAAAAATCAACAGTGAACCTTGACTCATCTGAAAACATCACATTGCTCCAGCGTCGATTATCCCAGTGTTGACGATACCTACACCAACGACGTCTTGCCTGAATGTGATGATCTCTCAAACAAGGGATCACGCGAAGACGTCGGGCGCGAAGGTGACCCCTATGCAGTCGATTCCGAATCGTCTGGCCACTCACTCTCACACCAGTGTCTGTTTGAAGACGAGCGCTGATCTGATTTGCTGTGATGACACGATTTCTCAAGGCCAAGGTACGGATAAATCGATCCTGGGCTTGAGTTGTCGCTCTTGGTCCACCTGAGCGTGGTCTGTCCTGTACAGATTGTGTATCACGGTGTCTGGACCATAGCCTGCTTATGACAGACTGTGAAACATTCATCGTCCGCGCCACAACCGCCTGTGTTGTGCCGATCTGTAGCATGCCAAGGGCACGTAACCTTTCATTTTGGGTAAGCCGACGCATATCAAAATTTGTTTTCTGGTCACTAAAACAATTAAACTGATGTTTCCACCCTGGAATTCAATGCCACAATGACTGTAACATTCAAAGTCAGAGTCGTGCAAATCTTGGGTTGGACCCCCATGATGATCCCAAGCATCACCTGCATTCCATGCGGTAGCTATTGGTGCGTTTGGGCGTCACATGTAACTGGACATGTTTCTTCTGTTAGGTTCTATAGTGACTTTTTTCGTAGTCATTTGCATATTTTAGTATTATGCCCCCAAAATCAAATATCCCCTACTTTTTTTGAATAGTATATGCATACGATTACATCATGTGTACCTACTTCAAGAATACACATGATGGCAAATGGCCGCCATTTAAAATACTACGCCCGCCTCTTAGAGACGATAACTTAACTCGCTATAAATTGTAAAAAAATTTACTTCGGCTAGAATTAAAAAACACCTAAGATTAACATTTGCTAAAAATTTCTAAAAAACAACCTAAATTTATGGAAATGGGGCCAAATCAAATCAGGCAAATTACATCAAATAGTCCATGTTAAACGTATAGCAAAAATTTTAAACTAACGCGAGCACGCGCGTTTCTAGACAACGCCATAGCGGGTCATAGCAACCAGTGAGTATAAATTGGAAATCCCCAATGACGTAGATATTATAAATTGGAAAGCCGAGTCTGTCTTAAAATAAGTAGTACCGTCAGTAAACAAGATGGAAGCCATCTGCTATCGTGTTTGATCATGGAGTAGGCAAGCACAGGTGTGTCGTATGTAGTATATGACCACTCCGGGCCCGTAGCCAAGACCCCACCCCACCACCCCAAATATTTCGCAAACAATAATGAATTCTTTAGGATTATTCTTAGCCGGCCACATCCCCAGCCCCTCCAAAAAATTATGTAGCCCCCCCCCCTCCAAATTTTATGAGCTGGGTACGGGCCCGGACCAATCCCTCTCCCAGGTTATTACAAACACGGTTATGATTGGTCCATTCCAATCGATAGTGACATTGTTTTGTACTGTGTTAAAATGGGTGCCCCTAATATGAAATATTTAAGACACTGTGAACAATTTTAAAACCAGTACATGTCGGCGTGTACTCTACGAGTGGACGTTAAACCCCAATCTCTCCATCTGTAATAATGCGCATTGATGAATGAAGCTATGGCAGCACATATTTCAGTGTGTATCAAGTGTTATATATTGGGGAAATTATTTTATATCGAATTTTAATTTATGAGTTATACCCCTTGGCGTTGCTTGACATAGTATGTTATTTATACCCCCATTCACTCCCTTCCACACAGACATACACATTAATAAACATGCGTCCAGTTAAAATATCCAACCTCGTGGGTTTTCTCCGGTTCCTCGGATTTTGTTCCACTGCTAAAGATCCCTACGCGCAAGTGAATTATTGAAACAAAATTGAACCATATTTGAAGTAGTTTACTAGACTTATTCACGGAGTATGATAATACTTTAAATTCAATTATGCAAGAGCCTATTGCAGGTCTTTCTTTAGGCCTGAAATGTTTTCTAAATTATTATTTAGTCATTAACCATACATTATGCAAGAGCTAAATCTGACTATTGCAAGTCTTTTTTAGGCCTGAAATGTTATCTAAATTATCAATTAGACATTAATTAACATATCCAGACCATAATCAACTCTCGATGTCTAGGCTAGCCTTCGATGTTGGCGGATTAAATTCATATATGCTGCTTAATGGCATTTGATAATTAAATTTAATGATTTTATTTACGATGACCGAGACTAGGCGAAAATTTCATCCGCTTCGTTCTTGGCTCATAGTGGATCAATTCGACTGAAATTTTCAGCAAATTACCTTTATATTATCTAGTTTTTAACTATTATAGTGAGAACTCCTTATCTTATCTTCCATAATGTATCTTTAATTAACAACTCCAGGCCTTCATCAACTCCCGATGGAATCAGATTTCTCGAGGCCCCGATTTCTCCATATTCCTGAAGCAATGGCCCGAGAAATCTCTCTCTGACCATTGCTGGAATAGCGTCTGTTTCTTGAACAGTGTGTCTATTCTCCCCGTTCAATGAAAGCTATCACTTAAGTACAGCGACATGACAGTCCTTCGTTTAATCTGAGTCTTCCCTAAAACTTTGGACAGTGATTTAAGGTATTAAAAACGGTAAAAGTATGTTCGTTTCCAAAGAGTATTGTTTACATTTCATTCGACTTGATAGCCTCGTTTGTCACACAATTAGTTTTACTGCAGTATTCTCCTATGCACGGGTTAATTAGGCATAATTAAAGCGTGAGCCATGACGTAACGTTATGTAAACATATTTGGTCCAATACTGGCACTCGTTTTAAATGCTTTTGTATTCTAGGTAGTGATTGGTTGGTAGTCGGACTACTGACCAATCAAAATTTAACACAACAATATCCACTCATAATAGCAGTGTGTAGTGAGATTACCTGTAATCAAACGAGACGCTGCGAGGAGTATGCGATTTCTCCGATATTAAAAAAGATTAAAACGGTTCAGCGATACATTGATTTAATCAAATATGGAGGACCGAGACTTAGCTTCGACCAACCAGTACGGTGGTTGAAATTATTGCACACGTCTGTCAAACCTTCAAAGGCTAATATCTTCGCTTGCAATAGAGTAATTTTAATGAAATTTTCAAATTATTCATTTTACATTATCTGCTTTCGAACTATTATAGCACGAATAGCTAGTTCTTTATCTAAATCTTACATACATGTATCTTCAATGTATGTTCTTTAATGATAATGCTTTATATTCAATGTATGGTTTTTTTTAATATTCATGCATAATATTAAAATGTGAAATAGCTGATCTTAGAATAGAATATAATAGAATTTGTATTGCACTGAAACGTCCTTTGAAGACAACATACAATATACAAAGATAAACTGTTGCAATGGCACAATAGTAATTGAACTGGAGTATACAGTTGAAGCGTCGCTCAGTAAGAAGCATTAATTGTATTCCATAGAATTGTCACCTGTATAAATATACAAGGACCAAAAGAATGTGGACAAGTACACAAATATAGACGGGCATAAATTCAGAGCGCTCACATAAATATACAATATAAAATACAGCGGCATTTTAGTGCCATGCGTTGATTTATACATTTTTCTTGAGATTTATCCTATATGCGAAATCGCAGTGAAATCTATTATAAGTGTTGCGACCCATATTTAGCTATTCTAGGTGTCAAAGAATAGCGATGTGACCCCTTTAAACAAAACTTTCTACTTTATTTTTGCCAAACATATCTGCCTTATCTTATCTTGACAGGAAAGGGCTCACTGAGAAAATTAGATAAAAGATAAAGCATATCTAAATTGGACATTGTAAACATTAATTTCCAGTTGATAATGACAACTGAATTTCAGACTGGAGAAAAACAATAGATACAACATCAGTGTTCTTATTATAATATCTGGTAAACGGTTTATTACTTAAAGTTACATTATGGGAGATAAGATAAAGAGATGGCAGTTCTCACTATAATAGTTAAAAACTAGATACTGTAAAGGTAAGTTGCTGAAAATTTAGGTCAAATAGATCCATTATTAGCCTAGAAAAAAGCGTTTGAAATATTCACATAGCCTCAGTCATCATTACTCAAATCATTAATATAAACAGCATAGTCTCGATTATCCATTTGATTGATTTAATTATCAACGGCCATTAAGCGGCATATAAGAATTTTATCCGCCAACATCGAAGGCTAGCCTTGACATCAAGAGTTTATTATGGTCTGGATATGTTAATTAATGTCTAATTGATTATTTAGATAACATTTCAGGCCAAAAGAAAGACCTGTAATAAGCAGATTGTGCTCTTGCATAATGCTATTTTAATATGAGGGGTTTGGTGGCGAGCTGTATCATAAGGACTGCGATTGAGTCAACCGCGGTGTAGTTCCGATTCCCGGGCTGTGCGTGACAAGGAGTGGGGTCACCTGTCTAACCTCGTGGGTTTCTCCGGGTCATCCGGTTTCCTCCCACTGTTCTGCTCGGACTGGGCTAATATACGTCACACAGTGTGCTATGAGAGAAATTTAGCACTGACAGGGGGAGGGGACTTCGCCAACGCAGGAGTAGAACACGGAACTCCCGGGTCAGCAAGACAAAGTCTTACTCACCAAGCCAACGTGCGCTCCCCTAAAGGAGGATGTTCGCCTCTTTAGATAGAACGAAACAACCTGGCCCCGAGTTAGCAAAGCATTCTCAGACTTAAGTTGAGAATTTACTCAAAATTGTTCCCCTTAATTTAACTAAAACACAGCCCTTTATAATGATTTTGTTGTTTTGAGTTATCAAATACATCAATAAGAAACTATGTGCAGAGTTTTATGTTTCTGGATAAAAGATATTTCTCATAAAACGTGATTGAAAGTTGAGTAAATTCTCACTTTAAGTCTGAGAATACTTTGTGAATTTGGCTACTGGTCTACGTGTTCATAGAGAATTATTCATAAAACCATAACTTGAGTCTAGTGAAAATAAGCAGAAAGAAATTTATAACGTTTTCGGATCTACCATCAACAAGAACCACACCTTCCAGATGTGTCATCCAAAAAATTGTTTACAATAGAATTCTTTCATTCTTGGAGTTAAACGTCTGGTTTCACCGCGAGGGTGATTTTACAGACAAGTTCACTACAACACCGAGCAGAATGAAAATAATTAGCCTACCTTACTTAGATTAAAATTCTCTTGAATTTTAAAAGTCGCAACCTCGCAGTTAATTTCAGAGGTCTGGACTGATTTCATAAATAGCACGATGATGCAGACGAACCCGTTCATTTTGTCGTCTGAGAAGTCAATTGTTATTAAATCCATTTAAGATTAGGTTGGAATGCAGATAGTTTAAAGTAGCTAAGCCTCTAACTCAATATCATCCAAAATCTTCCACATTGAAAACACGAATTATTTATCAGTTTAAATCACTATTGATATTGTGATCTTACTGGGAAAAGTTTGACTTTTGATTTTCAATATTTAAAACAAAATAAACATTTTACTATTGGTACACGAATCGTGCACCATAATGCGTTTCAGTGTCATTTTTAACAAGGTAGGATAAGTCATGTCAAACGCTGACGGCATATTCTTATTTGGAAAACATGCGCAATAGACTGGAATAACCAGACGCTAGAGATTGCTATTCGATTGAGACTTCTGGCGTATTTCGCTGAACATAATTGATTTAAAATGAGAGTAAAAACGGAAACACCAGAATGTAAATAAGTTTTTATACATTCAGATAACATTATTGTATGCGTTGCGACCCATTTATGTCAATTTCTAGGCCCCAAATATTAGCGATTTAGCGTCTTTAAGATTCCATTGCGTTTTCTATATCACCCGAGCATCCATAGGCTTTCTATGTTTAGATTGTTGTTATTTATTTAAGATTTATCATCCAATACATTAGATATGATATTATGAACAAGATGATTTAATTAAAGTGTTTACGCTTAATGGGTTGCAGATGGGCAAAAACATACAATTCAGATGTCCGTGTATGTCTAGAGTCTCCTTAAAATTGGTTAACAGTTTAGAATGTAGTGTTAATACTATATGTAATAAAAACATATCTCTGAGTTGTACCCCAATTAACACGTAAATATTATTGGAATAGCTATATGTTTAATAACAACTTGGTTAACAGAAACTCCACGCGAGCGGAATGAGAACGGTACGGTAGCTATTTATACATTTGTCTTGACATTTATCTCATATAAGAAAGCGTAATGAAAACTATGATAAATTTTTAAAAAAAAACAAAAAACAACAAAAAACATGAACACCTTGTGATACAGCAGTGTAATAAAAGATCAACCAGGTTCTTTTTGAAATATAGAATATATATTTAATCAGGTTTACAGAAGTCCAACACAGTAATTATATAGTAGTTGACGTTGTGTTTTTCTTAGCTAGCTCTTTGGTCTGTAAGCCCTCTATTTCGCTCTGTTGTCTCCTACCAAGAGCTAGCCTGTTGACATATACCTTAGATAGATTGACTGGACAAACATTATCTAGTAGTTATTAAAGTAATGAAACAGTAGATGAGATAACTAAAATTTAGCCTTTTGACATATACCTTAGATTGATTACCTGGAATAGACATTATCTAGTGGTCATTAAAGAAATATATACAACTGGGTGTAGTTTTTTTCTTTGATGTCCATAGCAGTTATATCTCATAACAACCTCTCATGACGTCATCATAGGTTGATATCAACCGCTGATGACGTCATAAGCGGTTGATATATCATATCAACCGCTGATGACGTCATCCCAGGTCGATATATTCGGCTCATATCAACCGCTGATGACGTAGATGATCGAAATAATACAAAGAACACAGAAATTAATTTTATTCTTTTGACAATAAAAAAAAGCATTGTTATAGTACAGTTTGTAGCATTCAGTAACGAAATAGACGGCGTACTTATCGGCATATTTAAAGGACAATATTGGTGCCAGTCATTATCACATATGTGATAGAACTGATTAAACACTTTCCAAATATAATATTAACACAGAGATCATCGCTACCATAGAGGAGTAATATGATTCATGAATCGGAAGTGACGAACGCCAAAGGAAAACACGAGTTATTCCTCTATATAACTAACTGAAGTGACTAGTGATAACAGATACATGGGCGAATATCTGCTCACTAATAATTCCCGCGAAGACCTAAAGTTGCTGTGTGACACTGCGAGAGAATATCTTACAATTCATAAAAAGAATTGACTGTCACTAGATAAGAGAACACGAAAGAAAAACGGAAAAAAGTCCGTGCATTACCATGTTTTTATAAGGTAGGGGAGACCGGGGCACATTGAACCACCATGGATATATCCTCTATAAATAATTTTATACAACCCAACACTATACAGAAGTGAGATAACTTCTTAGACCCATTTCTCCATCATGGTTCAATGTACCCCAGTGAATTATAGACTATTATATCATTTAATAATTTGTTTAGCCTAAGAAATTCTTGTATGTGTAAGCTACAATCCATATAAACAAGGGCTTGATCCATTTTGAATTTTTTAAAAATAACTTTGAAAATAAAAACAAAAGATTTAGAATATCAGTTTATCCAACTCTGTAGGCCTAATTAAACTTGTTCGAAACTTGGCTGTGCCATGCATGGGCGCAATGGGTTTCCCGGACTAGAGTCGCTCGTCAGCAAATCAGGCTGTCTGAATATTGGACCAACTTTTGTTTGAATCACTACAAAAGTTGAATTGATCTCACCAAACTGCCAACTTATGTGCATTTTACGACGATTTGTAGGAGCCTAGGGAATCCAGACTCCTGCTTGTTTCGTTCCTTGCACGATGTCATATCTGTGGATATTTGTTTTTAACTATACACTTAGATAAAAGATAAAGCATATCTAAATTGGATATTGTAAACATTAATTTCCGGTTGATAATGACAACTGAATATCAGAATGGAGAAAAGCAATAGATAAAACATGAGTGTTCTCATTATCTGATAAATAGTCTCTTACTTAAACTTGCATTATGCAAGAGAAAAATCTGCGTATTACGTGCCTTTCTTTAGGCCTGAAATGTTATCTAAATGATTAATTAGACATTAATTAACTTATCGAGACCATAATAAACTCTCGATGTCAAGGCTAGCCTTCGATGTAAGCTGGATTAGATTCAAATATGCCGCTGAAAGGCAATTGTAATTAAATCACAACATTGGATAATCGAGACTACTCTGTTTTTATTGATGATTTTAGTAATGATGACCGAGGCTATTCCGTTCTCGGCCTATAGTGGATCAATTTGACTGATTACATTTACACTATATAGGTTTTAACTATTATAGTGAGAACTGCCAACTCTTTATCTTATCTCCCATAATGTATCTTTAATATGGGGGGGGGGGCTGGCGTGTTGTATCATTGGTTCTGTCATTGAATCAACTGATGTAGTTCCGATTCCTCGGCTGTACGTGACAAGGAGTGGGGTCGCCTGTCCAACCTCGTGGGTTTCTCCGGGTCATCTGGTTTCCTCCTACTGTTCTGCTTGGACTGGGCTAATATACGTCACACAGTGTGCTATGAGAGAAATATAGCACTGACAGGGGGGGAGGGGAGGGGTAGAACAGGGAACCCCCGGGTCAGCGAGACAAAGTCTTACTCACCAAGCCAACGTGCGCTCCACTAAAGGAGGCTGTTCGCCTCTTTAAGATAGAACGATACAACCTGGCCCCGGGTTAACAAAGCATTCTCAGACTGAAGTTGAGAATTTACTCAAAATTGTTCCACTTAAAGCGATAATTTCATATTTTCAAAGAAAGTCAAAACATCATTATTTCTATGTCATTTCACTATAAACCGCAGATTGCCTCGTTCGGCATTTCTGTCCAAACGAGGTAAAACAAATGCCTCGTTGTCTGGAGTTCCAAAACGAGTTTTTTTTTAAATTACCCTGTTTTTGGAACGAGGTATTTTGTTCAGAACGAGGCTTGTTAAAAATGCCTCGTTTACTAAACGTGGTTTTTTCAAGATAGTTATTAGCAGTATTTCCTATCAGCGAATTTGTAAAAATTAAAATTTATGTTTATTTAATACGAAAATAAAACCAGTCCAAACTATAATATTATAATCAGAGAAATAAACAAGACAAGAATACACGCCATAGATGTAGGTGTAAAGCAACATCAGCTACCTTGATTGATTGATTTATTGGCCCAATCAGTTATAGGTGTTAAGAAACAACTGTGGTGTTGTGACAATTTATTGGGGCCAATAAATTAATCAAGGTAGCTATGTGTCTGCAATAGTTTTACACCTAACTGATATCGCAGACAACAAATTAGTGTTTATTTGATCTAAATACAACAAATAATCCATTCTTATTAATCAAAAAAGCATATAATTTCATTTCTTATTTCCAATACGACAGTTTATTATTTATATTTATTGTAAAAAAATTACTTGACTATAGGTGTTAAGAAACAACTGTGTTTTATTTCCCATTTAATTGACAATGGGTATAAGCCAACAAATTCATCGCTGCGCGTTTATGTAATTTTGCTCCAATAATATTTTGTGCAATGTTATGGGGTTTCAACAGAAACAGTCAATGCTATAGTCAAGTTATTTTTTTATAATAAATATAAATAATAAACTGGCGTATTGGAAATAAGAAATGAAATAACTTGACTATAGGTGTTAAGAAATAACTGTGCTTTATTTCCCATTTAATTGACAATTGTTATAAGCCAACAAATTCATCGCAGCGCGTTTATGTAATTTTGCTCCAATAATATTTTGTGCAGAAGCAGTCGATGCTATAATAGTCAAGTTATTTTTTACAATAAATATAAATAAATCAACTGGCGTATTGGAAATAAATGAAATAACTTGACTATAGGTGTTAAGAAACAACTGTACTTTATTTCCCATTTAATTGGTATAAGCCAACATATTCATCGCTCCAATAATATTTTGTGCAATGTTATGGGGTTTCAACAGAAACAAAAAGTTTTCTAGTCTACGATATCACCTTTGGTGGAAGTGGACGTTAAACTCCCAGTAACGAACGAACGAACGATACAGAAAGTTTAAAGTAGCTAAGTCTCTGACTCAATATCATCCAAAATCTTCCACATTGAAAACACGAATTATTTGTCAGTTTAAATCAACATTGATATTGTGATCTTACTGGGAAAAGATGGACTTTTGATATTCAATATTTAAGACAAAATAAACATTTTACTATTGGTACACGAATCGTGCACCATAATGCGTTTCTCTGTCATTCTTATGCGCAATAGACTGGAATAACGAGACGCTAGAGATTTCTATTCGATTGAGACTTCTGGTGTATTTTGCCGAACATAACTGTGTAAAAACGAAAATAATTGAATGTAAATAAGTTTATATACATTCCGATAACTATATTGTATGCGTTGTTACCGATTTATGTCAATTTCTAGGCCCCAAATATTAGCGATTTAGCGCCTTTAAGATTCCATTGCATTTTCTATATCACCGAGCATCCATAGGCTTTCTATGTTTAGATTGTTTTTGTTTATTTAAGATTTATCATCCAATACATTAGATATGATATTATGAACAAGTTGATTTAATTAAAGTGTTTACGCTTAATGGGTTGCAAATGGCCAAAAACATAAATTCAGATGTCCGTGTATGTCTAGAGTCTCCTTAAAATTGGTTAACAGTTTAGACTAGTGTTAATACTATATGAAATAAAAACATATCTCTGAGTTGTACCCCAATTAACACGTAAATATTATTGGAATAGCTATATGTTTAATAACAACTTGGTTAACAGAAACTCCACGCGAACGGAATGAGAACGGTACGGTTGGTGGCCTTTTAGTGTCATACATTGATTTATACATTTGTCTTGACATTTATCTCATATAAGAAAGCGTAATGAAAACTATAATAAATTAAAAAAAAAAAACGATAAAACTGAACATGTCTAAACACAAATGGGAGGTAACGGTCTATTATCAGAACCGCACAGGTTGCAGTCTTCAACAAACACGGCAATTGTTACATATTAAGCACACACAACAATTCATTTGCTTGGTTTTTTCACAGAATGTTTTTTAGAAGGAGTTATGGTTCTGGTTTTTGTCGAAGGTTTTGTGGTCGTTTGAGAATTTGTTTTTTTAACTGAACTTTTGGGTTTTGAGCTCTTTTCTTCTTTTTTCTCAGGTTCCTGACTTTCTTCCTGGTGAAATAAATCATTTTTATTGAGAAAGGAGGACAGAAGTATAAATATCAAACTATATATATAGAGTATATAGAGTGTGTATATTTGACACAAACCCATCAAGTTTGACAGGTGACCCTACTCCTTGTCACTAACAAGTGTGGAATCGAAACCACGCCACCTGACTCAGTTGACAGAACTTATGATGCAACGCGCACATGTTATCCCTTGGCCATCAAATCCTCCAAAATCAGAATTCACCAGATCAAATCTACTTTTCAAAATCATATGAACCCTACGCTTTTTTTCCTAATTCGGCAATAGTCGCACAACTTGTTCAGGGTTCCAGGTTAATTGGGCCCTGCTAACAAGTATTGATGAAGAGATACGATTTAACTATTTGAGTTATTATAAGATGTCGAATAAAAAACCTACTGATGATTTGATTGCATTCTGTCTCTGAGTACTAACACCTTCACCAATTTCCTTTGGATCACTGCAGCCACCATTTTGTGAGATTAATTCATCAAGTTCTTCCTAGAAAAGAAAGAAAAAACTTTCAAAATTAATTTGTATAGAATGGAATGCCAATGTGATTAAAATACAGGTCTATATTTCGTCTCGTTTTATACTTTCGATGGCCTACACTACATGAAGATCTGACATGTGGAAGGTCAATTCTTGGGTCATTTGAGCGGCTTTTAACCCTAAGATGTCAGACATTGATTTATCAATGAGGGTTGACGTTTCAAGCAGTTTACCAGCAGTTTTGAGCACCGCATGCCAAGAACTCACCGCTACAGACCGTTTCATGAGCTTATTCCTTTCTAGACAAATGATCCTTGACGAGATTATGCATTTGGCTATATTACATCATGAGTTCAGTACAGATTGCTTTACAGGACACTCGTAAGTTTATATTACGATAATGACTAACGAGTGCCATCTGAACAACATGGGTGTCGATAGCAGACGAGAGGATATTAAAATGTGTTCCGCTTATATCTGTCATTTAGGAGATAAACACTTCCTGTTACGTATTTAGAGGGGGTTTATTGTCCATTTAACCATGCTTGAATCATTTGAACACGAGACGCGATAGCGTCAAGTTGTTCTAATGGATAATTCAAGCATGGTTAAATGGACAATCGCCTTGATAATTCAGAGGGGGTTTATTGTCCATTCGACCACACTTTTCGACCAATCAGAATCGAGGAAATTTCTAATTTGTGCTACAATATGTAACAACCACTGCCGCACAGACTGAATCCAAGCTGGAATATTATCTACTATCTACTGTTTATAATTTGCTTTTGTTTTTACAGCTTCTCAATTTGCGTAGTTAGCCTAGATTATGTCGTGGACAATTTTATATGTTGTGAAAAATCTAAATTAATACATAGAGATTTGAATAAATATTTAAAATGATGATATTGAAAATCTATCTTACCCCCCAACCTATTAAATCTGCTAATTGTCGACATCCATCATCACATGTTGCTTGTTTAAACACATCCCTGTTAAATAGAAATACAGGTAAAAATTTACCAGTGTTCTGCTTGCTAACTAACCCCGGCCCTTGATTATAGTCGGCTTCAGCTGTTCGAAAGAGAGAGAGAGATGGGGTTTAATGTCCACTCAACACAGGTCATTTTGGGACTATCATATGGTTCAATTTTATTTCAGTAGTTCACAAGGTGTCTTTAACAATGGGAGGAAACAAGAGGACCCGAAGAAAAACCCCACAGGCGACCCTACTCTTTGGCTATACCTCCGCCCCCCCCCCCCCCCCATAAAAGAACCCTTGACAAGTAGCATTCCAAGACCAATCTAGTTGAAGATTAACGGGAGATTACTCATATAAATATGAAGTATTTCATATAATAATTCACTGACCTGTATCTTTCCTCTGAATCAAAGTCAAAAGTATGTCCAAACATTAAAGCCATCATCATATTGGCCTAAATAAATACAAAATTGTAAAATCTTGTGTTCTTTGTGACATTGATCAAGTCATTTAAAAAAAAGACAAAAACAACTTTCCGATTAATTATCGCATGTAAATGTTTTAGCCTGGCTACAAGGACACAGGCATACGCCATACAGTGTGCAATGAGTGAAATGACAGCGGCAATATGGCCTACTCTTATAGATAACTCCAGCTGTCAAGGGATCTGTTATGTGCATGCCAATGTGTACAAGGGACCTCGGTTTTTTGTTCCATGCGAACGACTAGACAGCTGTCCTTGTCAAGCCCACTATCCTGGAGCACTGACAAGGACCAGGGGGAAAACCTGGCCAGAAAATCCTAATGAACTTTCTTGACCAATGCAGGGATCGAACACCTGACCTCTAGGCTAGCAAGCCAGCGTCTTATCCATTTGGCCATCTGTGTTTTATCAGAAAGTTTAAAGATAATACGTATTCTACTTACACAAGGAGGATCGGGGGGTTCCAGGTTTATATAGAGTCTCGGAACATTAACCCATACTCTGGAAAACATTTAATATAGATATTTAATCAGATACAATATATTAATTTCTGTCACACAAATTTCTTAACAGTTTAATATTAATCATTTTAATGTATCAATTGTTAAAAATGAAAAGGTTAATGTAGAATTTGATGCCTAAACACTTAACCCAATGTTGATATGAAAATTTAAATGTAAG
Source organism: Patella ulyssiponensis (assembly GCA_963678685.1). Lineage (NCBI taxonomy): Eukaryota > Metazoa > Mollusca > Gastropoda > Patellidae > Patella > Patella ulyssiponensis. The sequence continues at coordinate 76,597,145 of OY783230.1, forward strand.
GGTGGTGGGGTGGGGGTGGCCTCAATTTGTAAAATGGGTGTCGACAAAGCCAATGGTGTATTTCACACATTAACTGGACGAAAATGTGATGTTATTGCTATTCAATCATGATCACTGAAACTTGTGAACAGACCAAATTGAAAGTCGTTTTTTTATAATTTTATCGCTCGTAAATCAGCCATTTCAAATAACTTCCGCATGTCTTGTAGTATATGTTTTTCTTTGTTCGTTACAAATGGCGGCCGAAACAACAAAATACATGACTCATGTATTGATTTTAAGATGTTCATTGTGTCTTTAATATTTGATATTAGGATCTGATATTTTCACGGAGAGATAAGAACATCAATATTGATTGAAATGAACCAATATTGAATTCTAATTGATGTTTTTAATTTCAAATATGGAAAATATTGAGTTTGAGGTTTAGTTTCTTTAAGAGTGCTGTTACACTTACTTAGATGACAAATTTCTAAATGGTTGTTCTTTAACCGAAGCTCCTAATATAATTAATAAATCACAAATACAAAAATCCTGCAAGATAATAGAATAACTACATACTCCATAAGCAAACAATATACTACATAAGTATTACAAATAAAACTATGTATTACATGAATATTACAAACAATGCAACATAAATATTAAGACATATACTATAATCCTACCAATCTGATGATAATACACATCCATCTATATTTTGTTTTGCTTTTTCATACTCCAGGGGGGGTTGGGATGGCCTAGTGGTCTAGAGTGCTGCACTTCGACCTTTAGCTGGCCGGTCACCTCTGGCTTGCGGCTGTGGTTTCTAGCCCTGGTGTGAGCGTATGTGGCATGGAGATAGGGGCACCTTCTCAACCTCGTGGGTTTCCTTCGGGCACTCCGGTTTCCTCCCACTGCTATAGACCCCTACGCGCAAGCGAATTATTGAAATAAAATTAAAAACCATATGTTAGTCCCGTAATGACCTAGTTGTGTCGAGTGGACGTTAAACCCCATTTCTCTCTCTCTCTCTTTTCATACGTTGATGGGCAATACTACATGCATCTTCAATAGAAGGCTTAATCTCGCTTTAACTAAGTACATCTTATCACGCCCTTGCGTAATACCCTGCATATTTCGCCTCTAAGTTCAATTATTGGGTAAAATGTTTACATGTGACAATCGAGTTGCAAAGTTCGAAGATCGATCAATGTCAAGGTTACTGGTTTTCCGTGAGTTTCTCAATTTAAAAAAAAAAACAAGTTTCAACGGCTGTATACTTGTTTGTTTACAGAGTGTTATGTGCCACGACCTCAGATTGGACAATGTTAATTAGTCACCAACGGGCGCAAAAGTTCGGGAATTGCTAAGTATTGAAGAAATGGTTAGATGTTGTAAAACTCGCAGACGTTGCTTAAGGAACATGTACTACATGAAGGTCTGACCCGTTGTATTGGGAGGTCGCATCAGGGGTCATACAAGAGGCTTTTGACCCTATGACTTCAGAAATTGACTAATCAATCAGCGTTGACGTTTGACTAATTCATCACATCAACTACCAGTACAAATGTGGGTAATATAACAATTCTTCCAGATCCTAGTGTAGTAAAGACAAGTAAAACAAAATTGTGAACTTTTAAAAACGAAATAAGATGTGTGTTTTAATCAGATTAATGTTCTATGTAATATTATAAACCAAAGGTACATCTACTATAAAATCTTTCCTAAAGATATCTTTCATGGTATATGAGATATATATGCTCCAGAAATAAAAAGAACAACAGTTGAAAAGAGCTAATTCAAAATATCTCTGCCTTAATTTCAATAAAAGAATACATTTCTTAGTAACGTAAATTCATAAAAAAAAAAACGCTGTAACAGTAGCATACCAAAAACAGCCATACCTGACTGGAGAGTTCTTCAAGCCATGAAGGAAACTGTTCACCTTGAAATAAAATATCTGAAATACACATTAATCTCATTAAATATATTAGTAGTAATTAATACATCTTTTTATTTTATTTAGCATACAATTCTACAGTGATAAATTTTGGTGGGGGTCATTATGGAAAATTAGATGAAATAATTAATGAAAATGGAATATGCTGAAAATTTCCGTCAAATTACTGCTCTCTGAGCTGATAAATCCTCATTTTAATAACACTGTAGCCTCAATTGTCATTGCTACTGCCAAAGGTTAACCTGTGCACGTTGCATCATAGTGTTTTCACTGAGTCAAGTGGCGTGGTTTCGATTCCCCTGTTCTATGTGACAAAAAGTCGGGTCACCAATATCCAACCTCTGGATTTAGCCTGGGGTCTCTCGTTTCCTCCCACTGCTTAAGACCCCTATGCACACAAGCCAATTATTGAAATAAAATTGAGCCATGTGTTAGTCCCGAAATAATCTGATCTGTGTAGAGTGGACGTTAAACCCCATTTCTCTCTCTCTCACTCACTCTCTTTCTTTCTCTCTCGGTCTATTGATTATGATTAATTAAATCTGTCGATCCAAGGGCGGATCCAGGATTTTCAGAAAGGGGGGGCGTGCTGTACCCATTTGGGAGTGCAAAGCCCGGCCTGTGATTTTTGAGTGTAAAAAATGCCCACAAGGACTAATTTCATACTAGTACTGTAAAATTACGATTTCCAACCTAAACTATTTTTGTTCTCCTTTCTCGCGAGAATATATGGAGCTAAAAATTGTTCGCCACTTCAAAAAAAAAGAGGGGGCGTGCGCCGGGTGCACCCCCCCCTCGGGATCCGCGCCTGCGATCTTACCTGGTTTGACAATTCCTTTACAATTTTCTTCCAGACATTCAGGTTCCACACCAGTTAATATCTTCTCTACCACAGAAACAAAACAACATTGCTATTTATTAATTCCAGATACAATTTCAACAAGATTAAATGAAATAGGGGTTAATGTTTTACGGCTAATGAGGACAAGGATAGGTCAAATACCATACAGTGTGCTATAAGGGAAACTAAATCATTTTGGGACTAACATATGGTTAAATCTTATTTCATTAATTGGCTTGCGTGTAAGGGTCTCTAGCAGTGGGAGAAACTGGAGGACACGGATTGAAAACACACGAGGTTGCACAGACGACTTATCCCTTGTCACATACCACCGGGGAATCAAAACCTCGCCACTGGGTGACTCAATGACAGACCTTATGGTGCAATGTGCACACATTAACCATTCGGCCACCAATTTTAACGAAAAAAAACTTTAAAAAAATGTTGTGTCTATTTCACATCGTTATAAAAACTTCATTGATGAAATATCTACGTTTAAGATGTAAAATGTAAAATACACCTTTTAACCAGTCTTGAGAATAAACCTGATTACATTCCATACAATACGATGTTGTTATAGATCCATAAAATTCAGCTAATTGTTCCCTGGGTAATCCAGCAAGTTGATCTAATCCATCTATATTCTACAATAGAAAATTACCATCTGTGTTATAATCAGCTATAAATTAGTCTGTTCTATGAAAGATAATTACCATCAGATATAATTAATCTCTTCTATGAAAGATAATTACCATCAGATATAATTAATCTCTTCTATGAAATAAAATTTAGTTAACCGTCCAGCTGCGTGCCGAAATTTGCAGGGTATTACGTGAAGGGCTTGATTAGATGTATGTAGTTAAGGTGAGATCAAACCTTCTATTGAAGATGCTGTGGCTTCTACTTATCGAATAAATGAAATGAAATAAAATGTGGTTTAACGTCCTACTGTTCAGCTCCGACGGGCATACACCGTACAGTATGCTATGAGGGAAGTTTTGCCCAGGCTGTGACACTATGGCCTACTCTTATATCAAATTCCAACTGCCGAGGGATTTTTATGCACGCCAATGTATACATCAGACCTTGGTTTTTCCTTTAATCCGAATGACTAGACACCTGACCTTGTCAGACCCTCGGTCATACACCACTGACAAGTGGAAACCATGTTAGAAAATTCTGATGAACTTTCTCGGTCAATGCAGGGATCGAACACAGAGTTTCCACGAATTATAAGAGAGTACCGTAGTATGTAGAAGACTTACTTGAGTATAGTGTCTCAACAATAATCCCTTCTCATGTAATAAACGTATAAAATAATGACACAATGTAGGCTGAAATATATAAAAGGCATAAACAGTCATTATGTGTGAAGTATAAAAGGCAGAACCTTATCTAGAAAATAAAATCTACAGTTTTTTGACCACCATGAAACTCTGATAATAATTATCAGAAATCACTGCTTAAATTTGAAGGCAGGTTGATGATAACTTTGACCATTACAGATAATATCCACAAGGAATGGACAGAACCATATCCCAATGCTTTACCACGGGGCAGAGTGAGGCTTAGGCCAGAGGGTACCCACAAAAAATCCCAATTCCACAAAAAAGCCATGTCGTTACATTAATATGTGTTGAATATCACTGCCTAAGTTCTGGTCACTTGTGTTAGGTAGGGGGACTTCACATGCTTAAGGCTAGAGAGCCCCATCATTCTTAATACGGTGATGCAGCCACCAAATCACCCAGAATCCAAAAGAAGGCTATATTTATCCCATGTGTACAGATCAATTTCATATTAATTACAAATTTACCTTGAAAAAAGGAGAACAATATGTACCTTCAGATTTTCTGGAAACAATTTTTTCAACCATTTGTAGAAGATGTCTGGATTATCCTGTAAAGATTTAGATTGGTCATGCAATAATTTCATTAATTACACTTCTATTCCCCACTTGTCTGGGGGGTGTGGGATGGCCTAGTGGTCTAGAGTGCCGTGCTTCCACCTCTGACTGGCCGGTCACCTCTGGCTTGCGGCTGTGGTTTCGATCCCTAGTGTGAGCGTATGTGGCATGGAGATAGGGGCGCCTCCTCAACCTCGTGGGTTTCCTCCCACTGCTAAAGACCCCTACGTGCATGCAAATTATTGAAATAAAATTGAAACCATATGTTAGTCCCAAATTGACCTAGTTTGTGTCGAGTGGACGTTAAATCCCATTTCTCTCTCTCTCTCTCCCCGCTTGTATGTGACAAGGAGTAGGGTCGTCTGTCCAGCCTCGTGGGTTTTCTCTGGGTCTTGCGGTTTCTCCCACTGGTAAAAAAACCTTTAGCACAAGCGAATTAATTACAGTATGATATGCAAAATATTTTGCTCGGACAGCGACGCTACATCCTACTCTTATATCAAATTGCAACTGTGAAGGGGTCTTTTACGCCAATATGTACACAGAACCTTGATTTTTCATCCAACCCGAACAACTAAACAGTTGCCCTTGTCAGGGAAAGCCATACCAGAAATTCCTGATAAACTTTCTTGCTCAACACCAGAATCGAACATACAACCTCCAGACTAGCGAGTTATCGTCTTATTCACTTAGCCATCGTGCCTCGCTAGGAGGTTAAACACCAGTTAATTTTATTTTGTTTCAAATAAATATCCCTTTACTTTGCTTACATTAAAATGATCTACTGTATAATGTTGTTCTTTTTCTGTATCATACAGGCCACCATCTTGACTTCTATAATCTGGTAACCCAGCAGCTATACAAATAAACATAATCACATAATAGAAGACGAGAGGAAATGAAATAGGGTTTAATGTCGTACTGTTCTGCTCCAAACTGGGCTAATGAAGACAGGCATACACCATACAGTGTGCTAGGAGGAAAATTTTGCCCAGGCAGCGGCACTAAGACCTACTCTTGTATTTAATTCCAACTGCCAAGGGATCTTTTACGTGCATCTGAATGTGCACACGGGACCTCGGTTTTTTGTGCCATCCGAACGACTAGACAGCTGTCCTTGTCAGGCCCTTGGTCCTGCATCACTGGATCGAACACCTGACCTCCAGGCTAGTGAGCTCGCACCCTACCCACTTAGCGACCTTGACCGCCACAAGGTGAGAGAGAGAGGAATGGGGTTTAACATCCACTAAACATGAAACTTGATCATTTTGGGACTTACACAGTACAATTTTAATTCAATAATTTGTTCGCGGGCAGTTGTGTTTAGCAGTGTAAGAAAAGCAGAGGACCACGAGAAAACCAACAAAATCGTGTGGACAACCCAATTCCTTGCCGTGTACAAGTTTAAAAAACAGCATCACTTGATTGAATTACAATTCTAGGTAAATAATTTGCTTGTGTGCAGTTGGCTTTAACCGTACGAGAAACGCAGAAGACCATAAAAAACCAACGCCATTGGGCAGACGAGCTTGAAACTACACCTCTTGACTGAATTACAAACCTAACGATCTAGAGTGCACACGTTAGACAAACCAATCCTCATTAAGGGCAATTAAACCATGCCAGTTGACTCAATGACATCATTGGATTCGGGAAATCCAATCCTGCATTTTGCGTAACAACAAGTAAACGAACTTACATGTAGAGATACCAGCACCAGCCATGGTGATGATGTTTTTACATTTGTTATCTTTAATATATCTTGCCACGCCTTCTATACTCACTTCATCTAAAACTCTCAAACTTTCTGGATCACTTAAACCAAACGCCAATCGCAAATAGCCCTGAATCCATTCATGATCTGAAATATAATATTACCACCAAATATGGTCAAAGGCAAATTGAACCCAAGTTGAGTCCAACATGGCCACTGTATATTATTGAGTGTACTTGGTGAATACCAACCCTAACCCTTTTAAAAAGACTGAGTTTGGCTCCAATTTACCTTTTACACTTCTTCATAGGGTTAAGGTTGGGCTGGGTATTGCCCTAAATACTTATTAATATGTGGCGACCATGTTGGACCCAACAAATATCTCATTTGAAGACTGAAGGAGGATAACTCTAAATAAACTTTCTGGATTACTTAAATCAAAATCTCTAAAACCCCTATCCCTTCATGATCTAATATAAAATATAACAGTATTTCAGAATCAATTTTGAAGACTAAAGGGGAATAACTCATCATTTTGAAGACTAAAGGGGGATAACTTAATATAATTTTTATTTATTTTTTTGTAGAGAAAATGCACCTAGTAATTGACATTAAATAATCCCGTATTTCAATATCTGTCCTGCACTTCCTTAAATACACAAATGTATATGAAGACTTTTTTTACATTTGTGAAAATGAGTAATTGCGGTATTAAATGGCTTAATAACTAGGGATTCTGGGGTTTAATTCCGAAAAATATCCATAGGATTATCCAGTCTGGTTTCCCCATGTTGAGGAAGCAGATCTTGTGTTGTGTACACATTGGCATTATTTGGCAGCTAGAATTTGATGAAGAGACAGAGAGAGAGATGGGGTTTAACATCCACTTGACATTAGGTCTATTCAAGACTAATATATGGTTCAATTTTTATTTCGATAATTTGTTTGCACATATAAGGTTCTTTAGCAGTGGGTGGAAGTCTAGGGACCTGAAGACGACCTATAGGGTTGGACAGATGACCTTACATCCTTGTCACGTGCAAGCGGATAAATCAGTCACTTGGCTCACATTAGAACATAAGGTCTGTCATTGAGTCAAGTGGCATGGTCACCTTCCAACCTCTCGGTCTTCTCCGGGTCCTCCAGTTTATGTACTGTATATGTATCTAATTCACAGATTCAAAAGATAAAACAGCATATACTGCATTTTATATGTCTGATGTTGAGAAAAGTTGACTTACTTTTTTTATCCTTTTGTTCATCAGTAGTTGGATTATCTTTAGATGAATTTTTATCTCGAGGTTTATAATCTTTACAAGATTTATGAGAATTATCTATTACCTGTAATCATTAGAGGTATATATCCTTTCATCTTCATATTACAGTCTTTACAATTATTATGCTATATGAGTGATGAGTAATATTCAATTGACTTAAATGGTGAACAAAGAGAGAAAGGGAGAGAGAGGGGGTTTAATGTCCACTGGAAACAAACTAGGTCATTTCGGTGATAACATATGGTTCAAGTTTATTTCGATAATTCAAAACATCATTTCTCTCTCTCGTTATGTCTACTGGTGCATGCATATAAAAGAACCCTTGATTGTTGAAATTCAAAATAAGAGTCTGCACAGCAAACTGGAAGTTAGACAATAAATTCTATTTCATTTCAATTCTACTGATAGGCCTACTGTTGTTATTTGTTTATGTCAAAGTTTTAGTAAATCAGAAATAGATGAAAATAGATAAACCGAGAGTCACTTACTGATTCACAAAATGTTACTTTCTTCATAATCTTTTTCTCATCTGTTGACTCTGCCATAGTAATGTCATACATACACAGGAAGGGTATGCTTACTAAAACAGCTGATACCACCTAGTCTAGATACATAGTATAGATAGATGTTCTACACGAGCCAGGGTATGCTTACTCTCTCTAGATCGCCTGATACCACCTACTCTAGATATATAGTAGGCCCTGTATTGATAGGTGTTGTACATGAGACAGGGTATGCTTACACTTTGTAGAAAACCTGATACCACTTAGTCCAGAATCTAGATAGCATTGATAGATGTTGTACATGAGGCAGTGTATGCTTACTCTCTCTAAAACACTTGATATCTCTTCTCATTTATTTAAGAAATTCCAATAGTTGTCACTTCAGGTCACTTCTCATTCACTGTGAAAGGTCATTGTACTTAAAGCGGGAATTTCATATTTTCCAAGAAAGTCAAAACATATTTATTTCTATGTCTTTTGCTTCATAGGTTGTCAACTCACTATTATACAATCATAGGCATTATTTTCCACACTTACAAATCCTTCACATCGCAAATAATAACACAATTACCCCCCCCTGTTTTTCCATTCCCCCATGCAATAGCTATCTTCAAACGTTTGAATTTGAAGTTGAAAATGATATTTTTGAAAATTTCTCACCTGGCAATAGTGAATTATAGGATTGTTCTTTAACAAGGTAGGCCTGTTTACAGATACAATCTATTTTAAGGCTTTATTTTAATATATTTTAAAAATATAACTTAAAAATATGAAATTGCTGCTTTAAAGTATGATAGCATGATGTATCCAAATCCACCCATATGTACCAAAATCATTTCAAGCATTGTAATATTTTATATCTATATTTGATAATACCTTTTTCTTTATATTATGCCAAATTGTCAATTTAATTGAAGATCAAAATAAACAGTTCAAAATAATGACCTCGTAGGCCTCATCAATTGAACATATTAATATACACATGACACATCAAAAACCATTAGCATACTGATCAATAAATGGAAGTTACGTATTTCAATACCATATTCAACCGGTTGACGGGAGTGTTTTTATCTTATAAACAAACCATAACAAATAAATGTCATGGGCAGCCATGTTCAATGAAGTATGTTCTATAAATAGCTCTGTCTATAACAGGCCTACCGTGTGATTATAATACCGTTATATGTTATTGTTAGTGATAGATTATCGATCTGTATTGACCCTTCCCCTAAACTACCTTTATTTTACCTGTTCCATACAAATCAAGGGAGATAAATGGGGTTTAACCTCCACTCAACACAAACTAAGTCACTTGGAGACTAACATATCGTATAATTACTTTCAATAATTTGCATTAGCAGTGGGAGGAAAGCAGACGACCGGCATATGTTCCTTCCTGACAGAGGCGTGCTGGGGGCCGAGCAGGATATAGTTAGATTAAACTTTGGGCGGAAGGGCAGCTCCAAGAATCTTTTTGTTCTGCGGAACAACGACGGTGGGGGGGGGGCAATTCCACCGAAAACCTATTATTTCAATATAACATTACACCATTTTTATGGAACTTTAGTAGACGCTTCCCGCCTAAATAAGCCTCATTTTGAATTTGTAAGACTATAATTATGAAATAAGATATTTTTATGATATGATTCAACTATATAAACGGTATGCAACAAGACGGCATTGTACGTCTTATGTTGAGCTGAATAAATTATGATTTTTCCCACTATTTGATTTGTTTATTTTTTGCAATGTCTACTTACTGTCTTGTCTGCAGATTTATCTTGAACTACTTGAAGATTTTTTTGGGGTTTGCGTGTAGTGCGATCCTGCTGTACTTACTATTTTTGTCATTAAAACATCTATGGGTGGTTAACAGTGTGTAGGCCTACCTAGAATTTTCTTCACCAAGTCGATTGCATCCAGATATTTAAAGCGCGTTAAGAATATATTCATATAAGAGTAACTATATCATTTCTGGGTTAACATATCGTAGGCTACAATTCATATTTACAAAACTATGGTTTATCCCAACTACAGGGTACATTAAGTTTTGGATACTACCTGGTAGATCATGGCTCAATAGAGACTGTCCGAACTACAGGATACATCATGGTTTAGAGTCTCAGTGTCATGGTTTAGAGACTCTACCCGAACTACAGTTTAGATGCCCACGACCCCCGATCCGTCCTGGTAGCTGTGTTTGAGGAATTTAAAAAGAAATTATTTATCTCCCACCACTGAAAGACACCGATTACGAGATATCGCTCTCCGATAATCTCCGGAGAACGCGACGCCGTATTGAATTATGTTCATTACGTCATTTTTTCTTTGGCCGAATTCGGCCGATTTTGAGTATGAATTTGTCTGACATTTTTATCATTGAACTTAACAGAATTGGTTTCTTTTCCAATTTGTTTATTATAAATTGTAGCCCGTAAAACGTAACCCCAAGAAAAAGATAAAACGTTTTGTTTAGTCATGGACCGTATATAGAGTAAAGCTATATGACGCCATGACGTCATACTTTTTATGGCGTCATAGTTGGGACCAAGAAGCTTTCTCCGTTTGCAGATAAAGACTGACTGGTTTAAGTTGTTTGAAAACGTATATCATATATTGAGTTAGTTTCTCGGCCCAAGGGTACAGGATTTTAAGGACTTTAAACACAAAATTAAGCAGTCTTATTTTCCAAAATATAGTTGAGATTGAGATTGGCCCTTTAAATAAATAAGACTCTCCACGTGGAAGATGAATATGTAATTATCATTTTTAATAAAGTTGTTCGCGTCGACCCGCTTGCCATGTCATTATACATGTATAAACATAAATTGTGTCTATTTCATCTTTTGATGGTATTTAATTGGCCGTTTAGATTCTACTTTTGCAATTCTTATGCATACAACTGAGTGTCAATTACATAAAATTTCATGAGATATATTGAATATGATATCGTTTATTATAAAAAAAAACATGAACAGTATATTTGTAATTATAAAGCTTCAAAGACCTAAAATATAGTTATTAAGTTCGCCCCGCTTTGAACTTGGCTATTTCCATTTCGTACATCTCTTTGTAGGAAATATTATTTGCCAATCTAATTAAAATATAGATCTATATTTCGTTTCGTTTTTTATACTTTCGAAATTTTGAACTATAAAAAACGAAACGAAATTGGATCTATTATTACCAAATATGCGGTCTTCGACACGCTCGTAGCGATAATTGGGGGGGGGGGGGGGTGGAGTTACAAAAAAGACAAGGCAGGCCGCTTCCTTTTTTCCGTAGGCTATATCATATCAAGGTCCGCATCCTTTACGACTCGAAAATTTCTTGCATATTGGGTATTTTTATAATTTAAACATACATTATGCAAGAGCTAAATCTTCCTATTGCAAGTCTTTCTTTAGGCCTGAAATGATTTCTAAATTATTAGCCTAAATAGACATTAATTAATTTATTCAGGCAAAATCAACTCTCGATGGCAACGGATTTCTCTGATATTTAATAGATTGGAACAGTTCAGCTGTATTTTGATTTAAGCTAAAAAAAAATGGAAGGGCGAGACTTAGCTTCGAACAACAAGTACCGTGGTTAAAATTATTGCGCACGTCTTGTCAAACTTTCAAAGGCTAATATCTTGGCTCGCAATAGAGTAGTTTGAGTGAAATTTTCAAATTATTCGTTTTACATTATCTATTTCCGAACTATTACAGCGAGAATGGCTTGCTCTTTATCTAAATCTTACATATTGTATCTTTAACTAGTTTTACCCATTAGTCAATTTAAAGATATCAATTCGCGAAAAATTAATTAAATGAATAGCACGAAAACAATCCTATAATGCAGATTGGGATTTCGGGCACTTTATTTTGTTGACTAGCAGGCAAAAGGGTTTTCTCCCCAATAATATTTCTTTCTTTTTTTTCACTTTAGACGGGTATCCAGATCAGCCCGGCATATCGTCAACGAAATCAGAAAGACGCTGTTTTGGGTCAACCAATATGGCGTCAATGGCTTCACCAAAATGACGTCATGCCGCCTCCACGTCATTAAAGCTTCTTAGTTGGGACCCACAATGGCGCCTGTTACAAATGAGTTGTCGTAACTTTCCCTATACAGGGTTTTGGTTCTACCTTTCCGATGACCTAATCCAGAAAACATTGTTGTTTACCCAAAAAATTACCAATGAAATTTGTAGCCCGATCCAAATGTACATTAAAGTTATCAAACTGCCATTGAAAACTTTCATCAATGTCCATTATTTCGATAGAAAAAAAGACGATTTTTTTCAACCTTTCCAAACTACCGTAACAGCAATTCGATTAAAATACAGACCTTTATTTCGTTGGGGTTTTTATATACACTACACGAATAGCTATAATGGGAGTTCACGTCATATGGGTCATACCAGCGTCTTTTGACCCTATGACGTCAGACATTGATTAATCAATGAGCGTTGACGTTTCTATAGGGGCTTACCCACAGTTCCGTGCAGAGCACACCAAGAACGTGCCGTAACAGACTGTTTCATTGGCCAATTCCTCACATCAACTAGACGTGCCGTAACAGACTGTTTCATTGGCCAATTCCTCACATCAACTAGAACGCCTGTTTAACAACAACTCTTCCAGATCCTAGTGAGGTGAAGACAAGTAAAACGAAAGTTTGAACTATGCAAAAGGAAACGAAATAGGACCTGTGTTTTTGTCACATTGCCGTAACATGGAAACTAACTGAAATATCAGTGATGTCATAAGACATGATGACATTACTAAGTTACGCACACTGACCTAATTTTGGTAACATATAACTGTGTCACTTTCAAAATTTCAGAAATTCACATGCGAGTATAGGTAGACCTATTTAACTGGCCGGGGGGCGCGGGAATGTGGGGACGGAAGGTGCGACAGGTGATTCATGTCATCACAAGCCGGAAAGCGAAACCATGTCACGTGACACAATGACAGACCATTTGAAATAAAGTGTATATGTTAGACGGTAATCCCCATCACATCCCTTCATGTTTAGAATAAAGATATTATGTGTAAATACATACCCTCCCCCACTCTCCTACTAAGTGAGGTTCCTGGTGTAGATGTGTAAATGTCTGCTTAATGTTCAACATTCCCATATCAAAACTAGGATATGTGGTGTTTGTTGCATTTATGTTACTTATACAACAGTAAAATGTTAAACATGCATTATGCAAGAGCTAAATCAACATATTGAAAGTCTTTATTTAGGCTCCAGATGTTATAGAAATGATTAATTAGACCTTCATTTAGACAACAAGCACAAAATCAACTCTGTAGGCCCACGGACGGCTTGGATACACCTCGGATTTAAACTGTCGTCCTTCTATAAACAAATTAGACATGGCTGACCAAGATAACGTTTACACCGAGGTAGAAAGGTTTATACCACAGAGAAAACGTTTACACCGCGGTTGAAAGGTGTTCATGTTTTCTTTTTTTTCGATTTATCATAACTTTCACTACGATTTCTCATATGAGGTAAATTTCAAGAAAGATGTATAAATCAATGCATGTGTACCGACGAGTGTAATAAAGGCTCATCCAGGTTATTTTTGAAATATAGAATATATCTTTAATCACGTTACAGAATCCAATACAGTAATTATATAGTAGTTGACGTTGTGTTTTTCTTAGCTAGCTCTTTGGTCTGTCAGCCCTGTATTTCGTCCTGGACAAACGTTATCTAGTAGTTATTAAAGCAATGTAATAGTCGATGAGGTCACTAAAATTTAGCCTATTGACATATAGCTTAGATTGATTACCTGGACAAGACATTAACGAAATATACCAGTCACCAAAATTTAGCCTATTGATATAGATTGTTTGGACAATGGCTTGACTTACATTGCAGTTATCTTAAAGGGCTAATCCCGATAATTTTTTGAAGAATATAACTGCTTAATGTTGTGTTAAAATCCCTTAAAATCACCTTCCAAAGGGCCGAGCAACTAACTCAGTATTTGTGATACGTTTTGAAACAACTTAAACACGTCAGTCTTCTTCTGGAAATTAAGACCAGTGTCCCAAGCAGTATTCTGCGGTGTCTACGTAAAACCAAGCTTTCTTTAAAATAAAAATAATGTGTAGTTGAAATTTACCTTTCGCTATCAAGTACAGCACATGGGCCATTCACTATATAGACCTCTCAAAGAACGGGAATCGATTATCAGGTCACCAACGAAAAAATTGACCCGGAATCTTAAAAACGTTACGTGTCCGGATAATCAGTTTTGACGTTCACGGCCAAACGGCTCAATACAAGGTCAATACATCATTCTCCTATATTTTGGCGTATAAATTTCATATGTACTCGAACTTTTATTTTTGAGACTCTGTTCAAATCGGGACTTTCCCTTTAAAATATAGGGCACGACTATTATACATGTCTGTTCACGTGGAGTTTCTGTAAATCAAGTTTTTATTAAACAAATAGCTATTCCAATAAAATCTATGTATTAATTGGATTACAACCCAGAGATATGTTTTTATTACATATATTATTAACACTACATTCTAAACTGTTAACCAATTTTAAGGAGACTCTAGACATACACGGACATCTGAATTGTATGTTTTTTTCCCATTTGCAACCCATTAAGCGTAAACAATTTAATTAAATCAACTTGTTCATAATATCATATCTAATGTATTGGATGATAAATCTTAAATAAACAACAACAATCTAAACATAGAAAGCCTATGGATGCTCGCTGATATTGAAAACGCAATGGAATCTTAAAGACGCTAAATCGCTAATATTTTGGAACTAGAAATTGACATAAATGGGTCGCAACGCATACAATATAGTTATCGGAATGTATATAAACTTATTTACATTCAATTGTTTTCGTTTTTACACATTTATGTTCAGCGAAATACACCAGAAGTCTCAATCGAATAGAAATCTCTAGCGTCTGGTTATTCCAGTCTATTGCGCATAAGAATATGCCGTCAGCGTTTGACATGGCTTATGGGATCTATAGTCGCGTTCTTTCTTGTCCCTTTTTAAAAATGACAGTGAAACGCATTATGGTGCACGATTCGTGTACCGATAGTAAAATGTTTATTTTGTTTTAAATATTGAAAATCAAAAGTCAATCTTTTCCGAGTAAGATCACAATATCAATGATGATTTAAATGGACAAATAATTCGTGTTTTCAATGTGGAAGATTTTGGATGATATTGAGTTAGAGGCTTAGCTACTTTAAACTATCTGCATTCCAATCTCATCTTAAATGGATTTAATAACAGTTGACTTCTCAGACGACAAAATGAACGGCTTCATCTGCATCAGCGTGCTATTTATGAAATCAGTCCAGACCACTGAAATTAACTGCGAGGTTGCGACTTTTAAAATTCAAGAGAATTTTGATCAAAGCAAGGTAGGCTAATTATTTTCATTCTGCTCGGTGTTGTAGGGAACTTGTCTGTAAAATCACCCTCGGTGAAACCAGACGTTTAACTCCAAGAATGAAAGAATTCTATTGTAAACAATTTTTTGGATGACACATCTGGAAGGTGTTATAAATTTCTTTCTGCTTATTTTCACTAGACTCAAGTTATGGTTTTATGAATAATTCTCTATGAACACGTAGACCAGTAGCCAAATTCACAAAGTATTCTCAGACTTAAAATTTTATGAGAAATATTTTTTATCCAGAAACATAAAACTCTGCACATAGTTTCTTATTGATGTATTTGATAACTTAAAACAACAAAATCATTATAAAGGGCTGTGTTTTAGTTAAATTAAGGGGAACAATTTTGAGTAAATTCTCAACTTAAGTCTGAGAATGCTTTGTTAACTTTGTTTGGGGCCAGGTTGTTTCGTTCTATCTAAAGAGGCGAACATCCTCCTTTAGGGGAGCGCACGTTGGCTTGGTGAGTAAGACTTTGTCTCGCTGACCCGGGAGTTCCATGTTCTACCCCTGGTGCGTTGGCGAAATCCCCCCTTGTCAGTGCTAAATTTCTCTCATAGCACACTGTATGACGTACATTAGCCCAGTCCAAGCAGAACAGTAGGAGGAAACCTGAGTACCCGGAGAAACCAACGAGGTTGAACAGGCGACTCCACTCTTTGTTACGTACAGCCGGGGAATCGGAACTACATCAGTTAATTCAATGACAGAACCAATGATACAACACGCCACCCCCCAACCATATTCAAGATACATTATGGGAGATAAGATAAAGAGTTGGCAGTTTTCACTATAATAGTTAAAACCTATATAGTGTAAATGTAATTTGCTGAAAATGTCAGTCAAATTGATCCACTATAGGCCGAGAACGGAGTGCGTGAAATTTCTGAATAGCCTCGGTCATCATTACTAAAATCATCAATAAAAAGTCTCGATTATCCAATGTTGTGATTTAATTACAATGGCCGTTCAGCGGCATATTTGAATCTAATCCAGCTTACATCGAAGGCTAGCCTTGACATTTATCAGATAATGGAACACTCATGTTTTATCTATTGCTTTTCTCCATTCTGATATTCAGTTGTCATTATCAACCGGAAATTAATGTTTACAATATCCAATTTAGATATGCTTTATCTTTTATCTAAGTGTATAGTTAAAAACAAATATCCACAGATATGACATCGGTGCAAGGATCGAAACAAGCAGGAGTCTGGATTCCCTAGGCTCCTACAAATCGCCGTAAAATGCACATAAGTTGGCAGTTTGGTGGGATTTTGTAGTGATTCAAACAAAAGTTGGTCCAATATTCAGGGGGGGGGGGGATGGCCTATTGGTCTAGAGTGCCGCGCTTCGACCTCTAGCTGGCCGGTCACCTCTGGCTTGCGGCTGTGGTTTCGAGCCCTGGTGTGAGCGTATGTGGCATGGAGATAGGGGCGCCTTCTCAACCTCGTGGGTTTCCTCCGGGCACTCCGGTTTCCTCCCACGGCTAAAGACCAGTACGCGCAAGCGAAATATAGAAATGAAATTGAAACCATGTGTTAATCCCGAAATGACCTGGTTGTGTTGAGTGGACGTTAAACCCCATTTCTCTCTCTCTCACCAATATTCAGACAGCCTGATTTGCTGACTCTAGTCCGGGAGACCCATTGCGCCCATGCATGGCACAGCCAAGTTTCGAACAAGTTAAATTAGGCCTACAGAGCTGGATAAACTGATATTCTAAATCTTTTGTTTTTATTTTCAAAGATATTTTTAAAAAATTCAAAATGGATCAAACCCTTGTTTATATGGATTGTAGATTACACATACAAGAATTTCTTAGGCTAAACAAATTATTAAATGATATAATAGTCTACAATTCACTGGGGTACATTGAACCATGATGGAGAAATGGGTCTAAGAAGTTATCTCACTTCTGTATAGTGTTGGGTTGTATAGTATTATTTATAAAAGGATATATCCATGGTGGTTCAATGTGCTCCGGTCTCCCATACCTTATAAAATCATGGTAATGCACGGACTTTTTTCCGTTTTTCTTTCGTGTTCTCTTATCTAGTGACTGTCAATTCTTTTTATGAATTGTAAGATATTCTCTCGCCGTGTCACACAGCAACTTTAGGTCTTCGAGGGAATTATTAGTGAGCAGATATTCGCCCATGTATCTGTTATCACTAGTCACTTCAGTTAGTTATATAGAGGAATAACTCGTGTTTTCCTTTGGCGTTCGTCACTTCCGATTCATGAATCCTTTATTACTCATCTATGGTAGCGATGATCTCAGTGTTATTATTAGATTTGGAAAGTGTTTAATCAGTTCTATCACATATGTGATAATGACTGGCACCAATATTGTCCTTTAAATATGCCGATACGTACGCCGTCTATTTCGTTACTGATGCTACAAACTGTACTATAACAATGGGTTTTTTTATTGTCAAAAGAATAAAATTAATTTCTGTGTTCTTTGTATTATTTCGATCATCTACGTCATCAGTGGTTGATATGAGCCGAATATATCGACCTGGGATGACGTCATCAGCGGTTGATATTAATATATCAACCTGTCATGACGTCATCAGCGGTTGATATGAACCGAATATCAACCTATGATGACGTCATGAGAGGTTGTTATGAGATATAACTGCTATGGACATCAAAGAAAAAAACTACACCCAGTTGTATATGTATAGGATATTAACCTACCCGAGGTTGATATGATAGAGAACACGCGGGCGAAGCCCAAGGGTTCTCTATCATATCAATCCGAGGGAGAGTAGGTTTATATCTGACATATACAACGTTCTCCCTTAAATTTAATGGACTCTTCTAAAAAAGGCAACAGTGATTGGATAATCGCTCGGTAGTTTCCGCCAAATAGCGAGAATTACCGATGTAAAATTGCGCGTGTGTTTGTTTACACGTCGCCATTTTGGGAAATTGAATTGAAAGCATGCAAGAACAAAATGGATAATTAAACGAAGTCAGACGAATAAGCAATCCTTTTTAGTCATCATATTGAGGATGGAATAGATGTGGATGCAAATATGATGAGGATCTATCCAAAGCCTGAAGAAAATTTGGATCAAAAGGCAATCTTTTCCGATATTTCTGACAATGAACCGTGATTGAAATTTAGGTATGTCCAGAGAAGGATTTGACCGACTGGTTTAAGTGGACTGTATCCAAAAATACTTTACAAAGGAACTTTTGAGCGATAAATACTTTCAAATCTTGCAGTGTGTGGAGAAATAATGTGGGCGGAAAGAAAATTCTGAAAGATATCTTAGACATGGAGTATGGATAACCGATTTAAATATGCCGATAAGTACACCGTCTATTTCGTTACTGAATGCTACAAACTGTACCATAACTTTTTTTTATTGTCAAAAGAATAGAATTTTATTTCTGTGTTCTTTGTATTATTTCGATCATCTACATTATCAGCGGTTGAAATGGGCCGAATATATCGACCTTGGGTGACGTCATCAGCGGTTGATATGAAATATCAACCTGTCAGGACGTCATCAGCGGTTGATATGAACCGAATATATCAACCTCTGATGACGTCATGAGAGGTTGTTATGAGATATAACTGCTATGGACATCAAAGAAAAAAAATACTACCAGTTGTATATATTTCTTTAATGACCACTAGATAATGTCTATTCCAGGTAATCAATCTAAGGTATATGTCAAAAGGCTAAATTTTAGTTACCTCATCTACTGTTTCATTACTTTAATAACTACTAGATAATGTTTGTCCAGTCAATCTATCTAAGGCATATGTCAACAGGCTAGCTCTTGGTAGCAGACCACAGGACAACGTCAACTACTATATAATTACTGTATTGGACTTCTGTAACCTGATTAAATATATATTCTATATTTCAAAAAGAGCCTGGTTGATCTTTTATTACACTGCTGTATCACAAGGTGTTCATGTTTTTTGTTGTTTTTGGGTTGTTTTTTTTAATTTATCATAGTTTTCATTACGCTTTCTTTTACGGGATAAATGTCAAGACAAATGTATAAATCAATGTATGACACTAAAAGGCTACCGTACCGTTCTCATTCCGTTCGCGTGGAGTTTCTGTTAACCAAGTTGTTATTAAACATATAGCTATTCCAATAATATTTACGTGTTAATTGGGGTACAATTCAGAGATATGGTTTTATTACATATAGTATTAACACTACATTCTAAACTGTTAACCAATTTTAAGGAGACTCTAGACATACACGGACATCTGAATTGTATGTTTTTGCCCATTTGCAACCCATTAAGCGTAAACACTTTAACTAAATCAACTTGTTCATAATATCATATCTAATGTATTGGATGTTAAATCTTAACAATCTAAACATAGAAAGCCTATGGATGCTCGGGTGATATAGAACACGCAATGGAATCTTAAAGACGCTAAATCGCTAATATTTGGGGCCTAGAAATTGACATAAATGGGTCGCAACGCATACAATAATGTTATCTGAATGTATAAAAACTTATTTACATTCTGGTGTTTCCGTTTTTACTCTCATTTTAAATCAATTATGTTCAGCGAAATACGCCAGAAGTCTCAATCTAATAGCAATCTCTAGCGTCTGGTTATTCCAGTCTATTGCGCATGTTTTCCAGATAAGAATATGCCGTCAGCGTTTGACATGACTTATCCTACCTTGTTAAAAATGACACTGAAACGCATTATGGTGCACGATTCGTGTACCGATAGTAAAATGTTTATTTTGTTTTAAATATTAAAAATCAAAAGTCAAACTTTTCCCAGTACGATCACAATATCAATAGTGATTTAAACTGATAAATAATTCGTGTTTTCAATGTGGAAGATTTTGGATGATATTGAGTTAGAGGCTTAGCTACTTTAAACTATCTGCATTCCAATCTCATCTTAAATGGATTTAATAACAGTTGACTTCTCAGACGACAAAATGAACGGGTTCGTCTGCATCATCGTGCTATTTATGAAATCAGTCCAGACCTCTGAAATTAACTGCGAGGTTGCGACTTTTAAAATTCAAGAGAATTTTGATCTAAGCAAGGTAGGCTAATTATTTTCATTCTGCTCGGTGTTGTAGTGAACTTGTCTGTAAAATCACCCTCGCGGTGAAACCAGACGTTTAACTCCAAGAATGAAAGAATTCTATTGTAAACAATTTTTTGGATGACACATCTGGAAGGTGTGGTTCTTGTTGATGGTAGATCCGAAAACGTTATAAATTTCTTTCTGTTTATTTTCACTAGACTCAAGTTATGGTTTTATGAATAATTATCTATGAACACGTAGACCAGTAGCCAAATTCACAAAGTATTCTCAGACTTAAAGTGAGAATTTACTCAACTTTCAATCACGTTTTATGAGAAATATTTTTTATCCAGACACATAAAACTCTGCACATAGTTTCTTATTGTTGTATTTGATAACTTAAAACAACAAAATCATTATAAAGGGCTGTGTTTTAGTTAAATTTTGTAACTCGGGGCCAGGTTGTTTCGTTCTATCTAAAGAGGCGAACATCCTCCTTTAGGGGAGCGCACGTTGGCTTTGTGAGTAAGACTTTGTCTTGCTGACCCGGGAGTTCCGTGTTCTACCCCTGCGTTGGCGAAGTCCCCTCCCCCTGTCATAGCACACTGTGTGACGTATATTAGCCCAGTCCGAGCAGAACGGTAGGAGGAAACCGGATGACCCGGAGAAACCCACGAGGTTAGACAGGCGACCCCACTCCTTGTCACGTCGGGTGGCCGATAGGCTACGCCTAGGTCTGCCATCAATGATGTCGAGGGTTCGAGTCCCATTCTCTGCTATCTTAGTGACAAGGTGTGGGAACAGCCTATCCGATCACTTATGGGTACTTCCAGAACATAAGCAGATTATCGGTGATAATACGTAGATTGACATGATTTACGGTGTCGACGTGCTATGAACAACATTCACTCATTCATTTATTTAGGTCAATACTGCCGGTTTATGAAGAGAAGACATGTTTTTTTTTTTTATCAGAGCTGAGTATAAACGCAATGCTCCTTCCACCTCTGTTAATTCTACGGAAGCGTAATAGGACCATTAATTTATTCTCTTCTAAATTTTAAAGTCAATAATTTGAAAATTCCGGGTAGTAAAATGCCATACAAGAAAGATAATACGCCCACACAGCAACCTTAACACACATATAGGCTACCAGAAATGTAATGGATTGATATGTAACGGATAAAAGCCTGGACCAAATATACATCACAGTCGGTTATAACTTCGTTAATACTTCGGGGGGAGGGGAGACATTACACGGGGGTAAATGTCCAGGGTGGGAAGATCCAGGGGTACATGTTCTAAGGAGGGGGAATGTCCAGCGGGTGAAAGTCCAGGGGTAGATGTCCTTGTGTCTCGGTCTATAACCGTGCCGTCCATTGCCTAAAGCAAAACGCTTATTTTATAATATAACAGTAACTTGAAAAACAGTCACTAAGAAGGCAGAGAATGGGACTTGAACCCTCGACATCATTGATGGCAGACTAAGGCGTAGCTTATCGGCCACCCTATCCTCTCCCCAAGAGTCGGCTTCTACGACACGCTAGGAATGGGGCGATGGACGCATTCTACTTTCTAACCCTGTACTACTGACCTGTAAAATAAGGCACTGTAAAAAATTTACATTTAATTTATATTGTTTCTTTGAGTACCTCTTAACGTCCAGGGAACTAAAGGGTGTTACGAGGTACTCCAAGAAACAATGTAAAATAATTATAATTTTTTTACAGTGCATTATTTTACACGTCCAGGGTTCTAAAGGGTGGGGGGTTGGGATGGCCTAGTGGTCTAGAGTGCCGCGCTTCGACCTCTAGCTGGCCGGTCACCTCTGGCTTGCGGCTGTGGTTTCGATCCCTGGTGTGAGCGTATGTGGCATGGAGGGAGATAGGGGCGCCTTCTTAACCTCGTGGGTTTCCCCCGGGCACTCCGGTTTCCTCCCACTGCTAAAGACCCCTACGCGCAAGCGAATTATCGAAATAAAATTAAAACCACATGTTAGTCCCGAAATGACCTAGTGTGTGTCGAGTGGACGTTAAACACCATTTCTCTCTCTCTCTCTCTAAAGGGTGGGTGGCGGGGGCAGAGATGTCCTGGGGGGCAGATGTTCCAGAGGAAAAAATTCGGGGGGGAGGGGGTAAAACTCGGGGGGGTAGATGTCCCAGAGGGGGCAGATGTCCGGTGAGTAAAAGTCCGTGGGGGGGAGATGTCCTAGGAGGGAAGATGTCTTCAGCAGGAAATGTCCTCGGAGTAAAAGTCCTAAAAAGGGGGGGGGGGGTATCCGGGGGCAGATGTCCGGCGGGGGAGATATCCAAGGGGGGGGGGGGATGTCGTGTATTACGTCACTAAAGACTATTTTTAGAACTGGGAACTGGGACGTTTGATTTATCATTTAATTTTTTTTTGGAATTCAAAAAGGTTTTCTATAGGGCTCAATACTGTTAAAATGAATGAATGAATGAATAAATGGTGTTTTATGGCACGTCGACACCATCATAATCTGGTCAATTTGCGCCAATCTATGTGCTATCGGTGAAGATTTGCCTAATGCAATTAATTTCACTGCTGGGGGGAAACCTGCGTGATCGAATAGGCTACTCCCGCACCTTGTCATTGAGGTCTATAACCGTGCCGTCCATTGACTAAAGCATTGCATGACATACTATATCATTAGATCAAAACGATTATTTTATAATATAACAGCAACTTGAAAATTCAAGTTAGTTAACTTGAAAATTCAAGTTACTAACTTGAAAATTCAAGTTAGTAACTTGAAAATTCAAGTTAGTATCTTGAAAAGTTACTAACTTGAAAAATTGAAAATAGAATAATAAAAAAAATATGTGGCCCTATTACGCTTCCGTACAAACCCTCTAATATTAAAATCATTTCGTATAAAATTACATAGGGTTTCAATTACAAGATTAAATAAGTTGGTGCTGCTCGGATCGCCCTGACGAACCCCGCTTTCTATTGGGAAATATGTAGTAAAACCGTTATTTATCACACAACATTTGACATCATTATAAAGGGTACGAATATATCTAATAAAATTATGTTTACACCCAAAGGAGGATAAAACATTGAACAAGAACTTATGACTAATACTGTCAAAAGCTTTTTTAAAATCGATAGCTAAGGGAAAGCAATTTATTTACTTCAATTTTGCCAGATAAAAACAATCATCTATTAATCGTATATGTTCCTGTATATGGCGCCCAGGTATAAAAAATGTCTGCTTATGATGTATTTTATTTAACGGGGGTATTGCTCTATTCTTTTGGACCTTAAAATAAACAACAATTGATCTAAAAGTACATATTATTAATGTAATGTGAATGTATGTAAAATGATTTATATTCAATTTCTTGTATTTGTTTGTAATTTCTAATCAGTTATGTTCAGTGGAATAATGTGAACAAACCAAATTGAACGACAGTCGTTGACGGCTTCATAATGTATTCTACACGTTTCTTCTTATTATTCTGTGTCGCTTTTGAATCAGCCATTACTAATTACTTGTTGTAGGATATGATTTTCTTTGTTCATTACAAATGGTGGCGGCAACCATAGAATACACGACTCGTATATTCTGTGTCGCTTTTGAATCAGCCATTACTAATTACTTGTTGTAGGATATGATTTTCTTTATTCATTACAAATGGTGGCGGCAACCATAGAATACACGACTCGTGCACTGATTATAAAATGTTCATTGTGTCTAAAATTAATATTGAATATTAGGATTCCATACTTTCACGGCAAGATAACAACATCAATATTGATTGAAATAGACCAATATTGAATTCTAATTCGTGTTTTTAATTTCGGTAAAGGTTTAGCTCCTTTAAAGGGGGCAATCTTGTAGCTTTAGATCAATTTATCAAAAACGGAATAAGGAAAAGTCCAAGAGCAAGAAATATTTTGGTGTCAACTTTCGTTAAACTTGAAAACCAATGAAAAATAATGTGCCAATATTAACAGAAACGAGTCTTATATGTCAGCGATGGCTCTGTCGAGTTGTCTCATATTTAGGCATGCCCTTTGATTTACGAATACACGAATACATATGTTGACCTTTTATGATAGGGTCACGGTAATTGACAGGTATTGTAGATTATTCCAGAGAATCATTTTATTGTTAAATTTCCTAGAAAACCTATTGATAAATTCACAGTAAATACGTCATTAAATTCCGCTGTGTCAAGCATTACAAGTTCACCCCCTAGACTAGTTAATTCAGCTTTTTAAAGATTTAGTTTAGAAAGAAAGTTTAACAAAGAAATCCGTATACAACATAATTGTTAGATTATTATGAGTAATAGTTATTTCATATTAAATGTTATTTGTATTTTGAATAGGATATTGAATCAATTTATTAATATCTTAGTCATACATGTGGTAGATCATACGATCTGTTATTCAATCATTTGTTGTGATTATAATTCGTCAATTCGTACATAGATTCGTTTAAACGAAATATTAATTTGTTTAAACGAAATATAAATTCGTTTAAACGAAATATAAATTCGTTTAAACGAAATATAAATTCGTTTAAACGAAATATTAATTTCAGTTAATCGAATGAATTAATGTCGATTTATCACGTCGACTATTGACCCCAAGACTCCAAACTCCGAATTTGGAAAAAAAATATGTTAAAAATCAATCGTGACCTCAATCGTTATCGATATAGGGTCGGGCTTGAGTCGGTTACCTTGAGACACAAACTAGGCTATTTCGGGATTAGTACATGGTTCATTTTTATTTCAATAATTTGCTTGCGCGTAGGGGTATGTAGCAGTGGACCCGGGGAGAATCCACGAGGTTCGACTAGCGATCTCACTGCTTGTCACGAAGAGGTGGTCAATTGAAAAAAACGGCACTTGAACCAATGACAGACCTCATGTTTGCAAAGTTTTCGCAATGGGGATTATGTGATGGATATGGACTCTATGACGCATTGGTGACATAAGAGCTGACCCGGGTTCCTCCTCCCCGTATTCTGAGGATACACTTTAAATCAGTTTTTGTTCTTCATAAATTCGTGTGAAGCATTGGGCTTAAAGGGGAAGACCAACGATTTTCAACAAGGTTTCCATAAACCTGAAATATATATTCAGAAAGAATCCCCTCTGTAACAAAAGTAAAAAAGTTTTTGTAAACGAGAAATTAATTTTTATTAAAACCGGAAGTGACATAGTTGGTTCAACACGCTCACTGGGCTCTATAGAAAGCATACAGATTTGGCATAAGTCTACTGATGTATTGTATTCACGTCCCGTCCTTAGGCCAAAAATCTTATGAAATGGACTGTTTGTGAGGATATTATAAACACGAATTTATGGTTTTTTAACGTTTAGTACACAAAGCCGTCGCGTAAATTCACTCACACTGAACAGTACGCTGTGACCCAATTCACACCGCATGGCTAATTATTTACATCACGTGGTTTGATTGTCAGCTTACAAGTGACATATATATCGTCTGCTTCGGTGTTTTTGTGCTTGTTGACAGCGTTTATCAACATAAACGGACCAAAATTATGGGCATGTGAGACATATCATATAGTGCATTTTGGCACACAATGTCGACATGAGCTGCTTTTCCGTTGTTTTTCTATTTCCTCTTGAGAATGAGTGGGCTCGAATGTTTATACGGCATTACTGTAGACCCATAGAAGAGATATTTTATATTCCAATACGTTGCTGCCAGACGTTGACAAACTTTGGAAATTAATATATTTATTTGAATATGCATGTGTCACAAGTCCGTTAAAATAAATACAAACACTGTCAGCAGACTCAGCACGCATAAAAACATCGAAGCAGACGACCCGGTGAAGACCGATTGGGTTGGACAGGCAACTATACTTCTTGTCACGTACATACAGTCAATCGAAACAACGCCGCTTGACACAATGACAGACCTCGTGGTTTCACCACTAGACCACCCAACTTCTATTTCGCTGGAACGGCAAGTCACAGAGCACTAACAAATCGATAGGGTTCATACCCTGATTTAACTGGGCTATTGACGACGGGCATACTCCAAATAGTGTGCCTTCAGTCTACTCTTATATCGAATTGCAACTGCCAAGCGATCTTTGTCGCGCCTCGCCAATCTGTACACGGGACCTCGGATTTTCCGTGCCATCCAAACGACTAGACAGCTGCCTTTGTCAGCCCCCCTTCCGTCACTCACAATGGAAAACACGCAGGATACTCCAGATGAGCTTTTACCGCCAACACCAGCGACCTCCTGGATAGCGAGCTAGCGTCTTAACCACTTAACCAACGTGGCTCCAGTATACGCTTATAAACCCAACGGTTGATACCCAAAAACATATGTTAAAACCTACGCTGCTATCGGGTTAACCAGGTTTTCGTAGTGGGGATTATGTTGGGGGACACGAGGTCTGAATTTGAATCAAGTGGCGTTGTTTCAATTGACCGATTCTATGTGACCTGGGGCAGGGTCGTTTATCTAACCTCGAGGGTTCTTTCCGGGTCCATCTGTTTCCTCCCACTGCTAAATACCATTACGCGCAAGTGAATTATTGAAATAAAATTCAACCATGTATTAATTTCGAAGAAAAAAAACGCTAGTATGTCGCAGTTCCAGACCGCCCCAAGCCCGACCTCATTTCGATAACGATAGAAACCACAATTGTTTTTTTTTTTTCATTTTTTTTTTCGAATTCGATGTTCGGACATTGGGATCATTAGCCGATGTATTAAATGTTCATTTATTTCCTTCGTGCTGTTAACTCATATCCAAGCAAAGCTGCGAGTTAGTAGTCCGACAGCAAAACCCCATTTTAAGCCTTAAAGTGCGAATCCCGAATTTCATAGAATCTGAAAATTACAAGTTCGTATACGTATGAAATTTTAACGCCAAAATACAGAGGAATTGTGTATTTACCTTGTCTGAAAAGTTCAGTTCAAAATATTCAGTCGTTTGGACGTGAACGTCAAAATCACACCACAATCAAATATCCGGACACTAGACTTTTTAAATAGTTCGGGCCAACCACTTGATAAATGCGACTACATGCGATACCTATTGTACACTTCATAAATAGAGAGCTTGGTTTGAGTGTGATTGTTGGCGGTCAGCGATAACATGAGAAATGCCACTGCGCACACTCAGCATGTAGACGCGTATTATCCAGGCACTTTTTAGGATGCAACCAAGACGCCGGTCTTCAAACACTGAGCAATACCGACAAATGGAAATTTTTTGAAAACGTATCACAACGCTTGAGGTAGTTGCTAGGGGCTAAGTTATAAGTTATTAAAGGCCTTTCATTCAAAATTAAGCAATTTTAAGCCCAAAAATGTAACTGGGATTATTCCTTTAACCGGGAAATATAGTCCACCTAACGTTTTTTGATGGATTATATATCTTCAATGTGTGTAGATTCAGAATCCGGATGATGCCACTATGGCACCCTTGGGGAAATTTAAATATTCAGGATGGTCGCCATGGCGCATCTGGTTATGTAGTGGGGTAAAATTCATGACAGATTTCCTCAGACCATGGTTTGAAGGTAGTTTCTGTAGGAATTTAAACCCGCTGAATCCAAATGAGCTTAAGTAATTCTCAAAAAAAGTGACGTCTATTCCCGCTAGGGGGCCAAATTCAAAATGGAGTCTCATTTTGGTGGGAAATTCCGAGAGTTCCCTAAAAAAGGTGTGTAATATATGGAAATATAGGTTTTCGGTGGATTATGTATCTCCAATATGTGTAGATTCAGAATCCGTGTGATGCCACTCTGACACCTTACGGCTGGCCCCCGGATCCATTCACTTGATTTGATATTTTCCGCAGGTTAATCTTGTAGGTTTTTGTTTTTCGTGTAGTGCGGTCCTCCTGCACTTACTATTTGAGGAAATTCAAATATTCAAGATGGCCGCCATAAGGCATTTTCTGTTTATTTAGTGAGGTAAACTTTGTGACAGATTCTCCCAGACCTTCCCCTTGTATTCTTAAAAAAATCCAACCAAAATAGTCAGAAATGAACGCCCCCAAATGAACGTATAGCTGCACTATATATCAAAAGTAATTAAGCACTAACTTATAGCACATTTGCTTTCAACTATGGTCCAATGGTGGATTGTGTTTGGCTGTGAAGCTTATGTGTTCTTATCAGAATGGGGATCACGTGGCTAAGTGGGTAAGGCGCTGGTTCGCTAGCCTGGAGGTCGGGTAATCAATCCCTGCATTGGCCGAGAAAGTTCATCTCGATTTTTCGGCGTGGTTTCCCCTTGTCAGTGATGCAAAACGAAGGGCCTGGCAAGGACAGCTGTCTAGTCGTTCAGATGGGACGAAAAACCGAGGTCCCGTGTACAGATTGACGTGCACGTAAAAGATCCCTTGCCAGTTGGAATTCGATATAAGAGTAGGACATAGCGCCGCTGCCCGGGCAAAATTTCCCTCATAGCACACTGTATGGCGTATGTCGGTCTTGTATTAACCCAGGTTAGGTTCAGAAGAGTAGGACTTTAAACCCCATTTCACTTCACTTCATTTCTTATCAGAATACAAGGAGTAGAGTGTCTTCGAGGTAGTTTAAAATTAGCTATTTTGTCGCATTTTCGTGCCATGTTTGCATTTCTTTGGGTCATGGCACATTTCGCCAATCAGATATGAACTCGGCCAAAAACGAAAACCTATAGTTTGACGTATTACACTATCACATTACTAACATCGCCATGTCCCGCCAAATATTGAGCTTAACCTGAAACATGTTTTTTATGTTGATATCCGAAGTAATTGACACCTACATTTCAATATATTAATTACACACCTTTTTAGGGAACTTTATTAGCTTCCCGCCAAAATGAGTCACCATTTTGAATTTGGCCTCCTAGTGGAATTAGCCGTCACTTTTAGGAGGAACATCCAAGCTCCCATTTTGAATTTGACCCCCTAGCGGAATTAGTTAGGGTGGCATCATCCGGATTCTGTATCTACACATATCTAATATATATAATCCACATAGAATCTATTTTTTTAATATTTTACATATCTTTTTAGGGAACTTTATTAGTTTCCCGCCAAAATGAGCCTCCGTTTTGAATTTGGCCACCTAGCGGAATTAGCCATAAGTTTTGGGACGAATAACCGAGCTCAGTGGATTCAATGGGTCGAATTCGTATAGAAACCACCTTCAAGCCGAGGCCCGGGAGAATCTGTCATGGATTTTACCCCATTACATAACCAGAAAATACCTCATGGCGGCCATCTTGAATATTTAAATTTCACCAAGGGTGCCAGGGTGGCATCATTCGGATCCTGAACCTACACATACTGGAGATATCTAATCCATCAAAAAACATTAGGTGGACAATATTTCCAGGTTTGTCGACCTGCTGTCGGACTAGAGGGGGATTTCTTGACGTCACTAGGCTAAACAAAGAATGATTTTCTTGACATATTATTATGTATGTTTTATAATAGACGTAACAACTTTGTCATGTGGTAACCAACAAACATGTTTTTATATAACAGCAACCAACTAGACTGTGCCGTTCTGACTTTCAACCATTTATGATTTAATGTATTACCATATATAGAGGTATAGTGGAGCTATGTCAATGCCAGTTTTATCAAACACACCCACAACCCTATTCAGAAAAACAGGTTTATCACATGCCGCGAACTTATTGTTATTGTTATTATCATAGTTTTAAACGCCAAGCAACAAGCAGATCAGTCAGATCATGGTTTAGACAGGGAAGGTAAATCGAGGTTTTAGAAAGGATCAAATAATACTACAGCTCTGTTACATGGTATACTATAACTCCATTTGCTGATTACACTATTTTGCCTATAACGTTTTTAGGACTTCGAATTCTGTCTAATGGTTTGGATTGTTCCTACTTGGTTTTATTTTATTTTATTGAACTAAGATGGCTACTACAAATAGCTGTTCTATTTGTTTAAATAACTTTACTAAACCTAAATTACTGCCATGGTGTCGTCACACTTTCTGTGAACAATGTATAGATGACTACATCAAGGCTCATGCTCATTTCAACAAGTTTAACTGTCCTATTTGTAAACAAGAAACCAAGGTACCATCAGGCGGTGCCAGTCAGTTTGTCAACAACATTTATCTAGAAGACGACGATGATGATAAACAGTATTGTATAAAACACAAGAAGAAAGAAATTAAAGTTTATTGTCGAGATTGTCGTAAACCATGTTGTTCTGTTTGTGTTATGGTGGATCATAAAGATCACACATTGGCGGATTTAGATGACGTCGACCAGGAAATGAGGGAAATTGTCACGAAACTGAAAACAGAATCAGAAAGGAAGATAAAACATTTACAGAAACATTCTGAATTTCTAAAGACCAAAATATCCGACATGAACAACTCATGTAAGACAGTTTGTGATAAAGTTCATAAACAAATAGACAATATTTGTGAAAAAGCCAGGTCGATTGGTGGAACAATTAAAGATGACACCAATAAAATTGGTGAAGATGAAAACAGTAAACTCACCACGCTAGTAACAGATGATGAAAATATGACATCTAAAATGAAAGAATGGTGTGAATATGCTGATCGTATATTACAACATAGATCTATAATTACAGCTGTAGATAAAGATGGATTAACGGATGTTCAAACCAAAACAGACTACAACATATCAACAAATTTACATAATCCTGTAGTTAGACCTCCATATTATTCTATGGTGGAGGTTGATGTAGACTGTTTAAAACAACTACTGGGTGATGTACAAACACCAACAACATTTACTAGTAGTTTTAGGTTGAATCAGATAGTGAAGTTAGACGAGTTATACTATAGTGATGATGTAATAATACAAAGATTACCATGGTGTGTAAGTGTTAGACGTTTTACATCAGTATTATTTATTAACCTGGGATTAAAGACAGTAGAAGATAAAACTATTAAAGCTGTTAATGCTTGTTATAGAGTAAAACTGTTAAATATCAATTATGAGTGTAAATCAATAGTTAAACACGGTAAAGGTACATGTAGACCTGATGATTATATGCCTTGTGTATTATTTATAGACTGGAATGAACTACAGGATATGAATAATGATTTTATTGATGATAACGCGACGTTTACTGTACAAGTTACTGTAAATATATCTGATATAAAACGATAGGTTACTGTACATATAACTGATATAGAACGACAGGGGTTATAAATACTGTACATGTTACTGTTAATAAAACCTGATAGAACAATGGTGGTTATATTGGAGACACATAATAAACAATAACAGTTATAGTTATATAATAAACAATGCTACGTCATAAACAATAATAGTTACGTGTTATTGTAAATGTAACAGACAAAGGGATCCATTCACTTGATCCGATATAAACGTATATGGTGTAAGGTGTTTGTGTATATTGTGTCATGTCTGAAGGTGCTGTGTAAATATTATTTTGTGGCAACATTATGTGGGCAGAACATTGGTACAAATGCCTTGTGTTTGCAAATATGCGGAATTGTTTATGTGATTCGGGGATATTTGATATCCAGAGTATTTTTTCTGTATTGAGTAAAATGTTTGCGTTTGGTCGAAAACGTGTGTCGGCATCTAGGAGGGAACAGTGCGTATAACTTGAAGTGTGGTGTACATCTTAGGTCACTATGAAGTCTTGTATTTGATAGGCTATCTGTTTATTTTCTCATGTCTATTAATATTATATAGGCCTTCACGCTATTTAGGCCTTCTATTACTGTGTTATAGTCCATCAGTATTTTCGTGTACATTATAATTTGATAGTTATTAATTGGGAACCCATTTCTTTTACTTTCAGTTTAACCTCATACTCATACTCTACTCATACTCCTTCGCCAACCCTACTTAACCTCATGCTCATGATTATGCTTATGCTCATATTCTGAAATACTGTATGTTGTAAAAATAAACTACCAAAAACCAAAACGAGTGTGTTAATAGCTGGGACAATTACTCCTTTGCACCTTTCCTTGTAGCTAAGCTACATTCAGTTTAATACGAGCTTGACTTATTGATGTTAATATACCGAGTGAAACAAACCAAAATAAATACCTATTATACTTTATCAACATGTCGAACCCGGAAAAGAATTCAAAACCCACCGAAATTTAAAATCCAAACGTGGCGTTGCTAAAGGATCGCTTACATGTTTAATCAGCCAAATAGAATCCTTAATGGCAGATAACCTCAATGCATCCCAGATTGCAGAACGTATGAAATCATTTGAACAAGCTTTAGTTAGAAGATTTCGGGCAAGCCCATACACAATATCACACTTTATTAACTGATGAAACTGAAATGTCAGAATCTGAGAAATACAGATTGGACGTCGTTAAAACAACAAATGATTTTAAAGATGTAGCTTGTACTTGGTTAGCTAGTCAATATGAAGACGAGCCTGATACATCGGCGTCAGATGATGGTAAACAGTGACTAATATCTGCAACACCTTCTGTTGATGAATCCAGAATTAAGGCTGCCGCTGAAAGAATCGCTTTAGGGAGAGAATCGGTTGTTCTAAAAGAACAACTAGTTGGGTACGAGACCTAAAGTCCGTGACCAATTTGCGGGGAAGTTGTTTTGAAGGTGGTTTCTATATGAAAAAAACCTGCTGGAGCGATTAAGCTTGGGTGCCTCTCTCTAAAATGCTGGCGGAAGCCGCTAGAGGGCCAAATTCAAAATGGTGGTCAGATGTGGCGGGAAAATATAAAATTATGTAATATAGGCTTCTGATGTGTCTATTCGTATGTTTTAAGGGTCTCTGAATCGAAAATTGTGTAATCAAAAATCCATCCAGCCACTAGTTTTGCCAATATGGCCACAAAATCCAAGATGGCCACCATTTTTGGCCTGGTAAATAGTTTCGGGGTCGATGTCTTTAATTTTGATAAATTTGTGTCGATAGATGGCAACCAGCAATAATACTCACCGATATTTATCATCTGATATACTCTATAGTCAAATGATTTTGATTTTAATTTAATCAACGTTTAATAATGGACCCATGTAATATTTAATCACGCATGATAATCAACATCACCAACTTATCCAGTCAAAGTCAAAGTTTTACTTATCAGAATCACAGTCATCCGATTTAAAAGATAGGTCCAGTTTTGATTGTTCAGATTCAGAAGTTGAAGTTTCATCGGAATCTTCATCACTTGCACTATCACTGCAGTGAACAAGTAAGTCACTTAAACGTCCTGGTAATAATGGGTTCACATATCTAATTGAGCCGCACTGTCCATTATGGAGCAGTTTCCAACCATTACCTACGGAAGAGTGTATGGTCTCAGACTTTCAGTAATTAAGCATTAAATAAGCCTGAAAATAAAATAAACACAAGACACAACTATCGTTATGCGAACAGTTTTTTTTATTGATAGCTTGACGATGAACTTAACTACTTAAAAAAGCGGAAGGATGACCCAAACTCTGCTGTTTGGCTCGCCTAAACTATTTACCTGTAATATATTAAGGCTCGCCCAAACTTTCTACCTGCAATGCACGTGCATACAGAGAGTATATAAGCCGGCCAATCGGGCTTGTTTGGGAGATGAATTATGACAGTGGTACTGAGGACTCGATACTGCCACCAGGTACTTGGGTGAGTTAAATTATACTTTTATTATACCGTCTTAGGTTCCTCTGTGCAGGATTCGTATGTTTTACTCGTCGTTGTATATTTTAGTATGAGTAAATAAGCTAGTATGAGTAAATTTATGTACAAATGTTGACTAATTTTACAGGTCCCCTTTGGGTATCTACTGATAGTTCCTGGAATGGTATCGTCTAACAATAGTCGCCGATAAATGGTATCGTCGTTGGATAGTAGCCGATACATGGTATCGTCGTTGGATAGTAGCCGATACATGGTATCGTCGTTGGATAGTAGCCGATACATGGTATCGTCGTTGAATAGTAGCCGATACATGGTATCGTCGTTGAATAGTAGCCGATACATGGTATCGTCGTTGAATAGTAGCCGATACATGGTATCGTCGTTGAATAGTAGCCGATAAATGGTATCGTCGTAGTATGGTCTTGCCGATGGGTGGACATTTTCTTCTTGGAATGGTATCGTCTAAGAATAGTCGCCAATAAATGGTATCGTCTAAGAATAGTCGCCGATAAATGGTATCGTCTAAGAATAGTCGCCGATAAATGGTATCGTCTAAGAATAGTCGCCGATAAATGGTATCGTCGACAGTTTGTTCCTGGAATGGTATCGTCGATGACTGGTCGCCGATAAATGGTATCGTCGATGGCTGGTCGCCGATAAATGGTATCGTCGTTGAATAGTAGCCGATACATGGTATCGTCGTTGAATGGTAGCCGATACATGGTATCGTCGTTGAATGGTAGCCGATGCATGGTATCGTCGTTGAATGGTAGCCGATGCATGGTATCGTCGTTGAATAGTAGCCGATACATGGTATCGTCGTTGAATAGTAGCCGATACATGGTATCGTCTTTGAATATTAGCCGATACATGGTATCGTCGTTGAATAGTAGCCGATACATGGTATCGTCGTTGAATAGTAGCCGATACATGGTATCGTCGTTGAATAATAGCCGATACATGGTATCGTCGTTGAATAGTAGCCGATACATGGTATCGTCGTTGAATATTAGCCGATACATGGTATCGTCGTTGAATAGTAGCCGATACATGGTAGCCGTTGAATAGTAGCCGATAAATGTGGTATCGTCGTAGTATGGTCTTGCTGATGGGTGGACAGTTTCTTCTTGGAATGGTATTGTCTAAGAATAGTCGCCGATAAATGGTATCGTCTACGAATAGTCGCCGGAAAATGGTATCGTCGACAGTTTGTTCCTGGAATGGTATCGTCGATGACTGGTCGCCGATAAATGGTATCGTCGAAGTATGGTCTTGCCGATGGGTGAACATTTTGTAGCGTCATAATTCATTTAGTGCGCGCACTCGTAAAATAATTGTTATGTTGTATATTTATGTTGTACTATATAAACTGAATTCATTTTTATCTTAAGTTTTCTTTATTCCCCAAAACGGTCACGCCTCGCCCATCCTGTGACAAACATGTCTTCAGACAACGCCCACGGTGCTGGGTCCGGCCAATTTTAGAAACTCGCAATGAACTGGGTGAATTTCACACAAGTTTCCAGGCCTTGAAACAGACCGGGAGATGCATCTCCATACAATATCGTACTGGTAATTGCGTGTTCCCTCTTGTGCAGCTGCAAAAGAATTGACATGTTCATTGTCTGTGTTCCCGGTCACAAGACCACATGTTCCGTGCGTGAGGCCACGTGTTCCCTGGGTACAACCTATGGGAACAGGCACATTAAAAAAACAAAGGTTCATTGTCCTTGTGGCACGCCACAAGGGAACAATCTATGGATACAGGGCCTTACATGGGTCCATTAGTAAGCGTTGATTAAATTAAAATCCAAATCAGTTGACTACAGAGTATATCAGATGATAAATATCGGTAATTATTGTTGTTGGTTGCCATCTATCGACACAAATTCATCAAAATTGAAGACCTCGACCCCGAAACTATTTTCCAGGGCAAAACTGGTGGTCATCTTGGATTTTTCGGCCATATTGGCAAAACTAGTGGCTGGATTGATTTTTGATTACAATATTTCGATTCAGAGACCCTTAAAACATACGAATAGACACATCAGAAGCCTATATTACATAATTTTATATTTTCCCGCCACATCTGACCACCATTTTGAATTTGGCCCTCTAGCGGCTTCCGCCAGCATTTTAGAGAGAGGCACCCAAGCTTAATCGCTTCAGCAGGTTTTTTTCATATAGAAACCACCTTCAAAACAACTTTCCCGCAAATTGGTCACGGATTTAAGGTCTCGTACCCAACTAAACGTGATTTAGAGTTAAAACAAGATTTAAGTTAAGGAGCAAGCCGAACAAAAGAAACTTGAAACCGAAAGACTTCTATTACATCTTGAGCAAAACAAAAACGTCGTGAAATTGCTATCATCTCACGATACTCACTAGTTCTAACACTTCCTGTCTTCACTTCATCCGTATACAGCTTCCAGTGTTATTAATCTTGTCGTTTGACACCGATATTAATTACAAATTATTATTTTATATAACCAGAAGTTCAATGACCATATATCTCTATTCATTTAGATGTATACATGCATAGGAAAGGACACAGTTTGAAAACCATTATCTTTAAGCGGCATTTTATACTTTATAATGTTCTATCTTTGTAAATAGCTTCAGTATGGATAAGTTTACTACATTGTGTTTGCCGTCTTCATTAGCCCAGCAGAGAGAGAGAGAGAAATGGGGTTTAACGTACATTCGACACAAACTAGGTCATCACGGGATTAACATATGGTTTGATTTTATTTGAATAATTCTTTAGCAGTGGGAGGAAACCGGAGGAAATCACGGGGTTGGGAAGGCGCTGCCACATACGCTCACACCAGGGATCGAAACCACAGCCTCAAGCCAGAGGTGACCGGCCAGCTAGAGGTCGAAGACCGGCACTCTAGACCACTAGGCCACCCCCAGCCCAGCAGAACAGTAGGACGTTTAACCTCATTTTATTTCATTTCATTTCACATTGTAAGAGTGTATCTATTCGATTAAAACCAGTGACTTATATCCTATTCTAAAACTGTCTTACCATCGGATTTGTATTGACAATATTATGATGCATGTGTGTGTTTACACGGTACGTATCAAGTTTAATAACTGTTGCTCTGTGAAGGTTTTTATTCGTGATTGTAGAATTATATTGTCATATATCAATAATGGTATATTAATTCAAGTCTAAAATACACAAACTATACTGAGCGCCATGATCCTGTAAACATATCTTATTTATTTTGCTTTTTATGGTGAACAATATTCAAATGGGAACACATCAATAACAGCACATTTGTACACTTATGGATGTTTAATCTGTAATCAACGGTACAAAGTGAGAGGGGTCAAAACCAAAAGTACGACAAAAATGGTTAATTGTGCTGCACAATTTTTAACTATAAACTATGGTGGCTGTTAGCGGCCATTCTACATCGTCGACTTGTCGGGTTGTGAAGGCGACAAGTCGCGGAACGACAAAGCGAAATAATTGCATTTCGTCGACTTGTCGCTTTGTCGCTTTGTCGGGTTGTGAAGGCGACAAAGCGACAAGTCGACAAAATCAACCCGACAACGCGACAAACTAACCCGACAATCGTCGCCCTCATTTTGTCGACTTGTCGGGTCAATTTTGTCGACTTGTCGCTTTGTCGCCTTCGACTTATTCACAACCCGACAAAGCGACAAGTCGACAAGTCGCCGAAATGCAAATAATCGACAAAGCGAAATAATTGCATTTCGTCGACTTGTCGCTTTGTCGCCTTCACAACCCGACAAAGCGACAAAGCGACCAGTCGACGAAATGCAATTATTTCGCTTTGTTGACTTGTCGACTTGTCGCCTCGGAAGTCAATCACTGCGCATTGACGAGCATTCTTCGGTTACGTATGGAAGCCCAATCTCGACTAGGCGAGGGTGCATTTATTCAGCATTTGGTTTAGTTTTGCTACACCTGACCATTACACAAATAGGATTGAAAAATTCATGTGGTTAAATTTGCATTTAACGATTGCATTAACGACCCATAAAATTAGGAATCTATATTTCAGAGGAGAGTCTGTTTTATATGTTGATATGTATTTCATGCTTTCAAAATATCTATGGTAATTGAGAATAGAATTTTGCTAGCTTTGCTACATTAAAAAATATTTAAAATTTAAATCCTTTCTTCTTAGGATGTTTATAGGCAAGTTTCCTTTACAGAATACTCTAAAGCTTTTTCTTGGCCACATTCCAATTTCAAATCTCCTTGACGGTAACTGTATGACTGGCTCACTAACCAGAAGGTCTGCGTCAAGTATGGCTTCCCCAATGTCTAATGTACGGTGACGTGCAGGTAATGGAACCTTTGTCCGTTGGAATTTTTTCAAATAAGCGTAAGCCGTGGAGTTGCTGTCTGGGCAAACTTTCCTTAATAGCACACTGCATTGGTGTCGAAAAATAGTTTAAAATAATATGTTGGCAGAAAAAAGTACCCCGGCCGTATCGCCGCTGTCTTGACAGAATTTACCCCGTAATAGGCCTACACGGCATAACATATGCCTGTCTACATTGATGCAGAAAAGTACTTTGGTTGATAAACTAAGTCATAGTTTAAATAAACGTGGTCTGTCCCCAAAATGTTTGTTTTTGTTTATTAAAAGTATATAAGTTTTGATAAAAACAATATAGTTTGTAATTAACAAAATAGTATATTAAGTAAGTAAGTAATTCTTTATTGCTGAAAGTTACTTATAGCAAATACAATGAATAAATTTGTAAATATGTAAAGGTGTTAATGATACAAATAGTACAAAATAAGTTAGAAAAGAATGAAAGTTCTAGGGAAGAATAGCGTCAAGAAAAGAATGACGTTTAATAAATTATAAATGTATATATTTTCCAAACAGTTTAAATTAACTGGTGATGTGGAAGACA
Source organism: Patella ulyssiponensis (assembly GCA_963678685.1). Classification (NCBI taxonomy): domain Eukaryota; kingdom Metazoa; phylum Mollusca; class Gastropoda; family Patellidae; genus Patella; species Patella ulyssiponensis. Next base: position 76,636,379 of record OY783230.1, read on the forward strand.
TAATGTCTATAAATTTTTGGTGTGAAGGGTGATTTCTATAATAAAAGGGAATAAGCTGTTCTCTTAAATCTTTATATAATGGACAGCAAAGTAAAAAATGATATTCACAACCCGACAAAGCGACAAAGCGACAAGTCGACGAAATGCAATTATTTCGCTTTGTGGTGCCGCGACTTGTCGCCTTCACAACTCGACAAGTCGACGATGTAGAATGGCCGCTAACAGCCACCATAATAAACGATTAATAAAAACCTAATAACTTTATCACACTTCGCCAACAAGTTTTGTCATCTAGGCTTCAACTGCTAGGATACTTGCGCACTAAACTTGTTAAACTGTTTCTGCATGGCGAAGAAACCTTAACGGCCAAAACCTACTCGACGGAATGTGATAAATTGATTACTTTTTATGAATCGTTTATAGTTAAAAATTGTTGTTTTTTAAAAAAAAAACCAAAAAACATATGAAATGTTCATGCTATATTTGGAAGTTCACACTGAATATCTTGTTCTGAAATAATAACCCTAATTGATGGTGGTAACACACTAACACTATTTATGGATTAACAATTACTGGTTTATTAACATGCAACGTTTCGACGATGATACTCTCGTCTTTATCAGGCAACTGACGGTGGTAGTTGGCAAACTCTCAACACCCAGTCCTTCATGACAGTCGACGGCAATACAGAAAAAAATAAAAAACGTAAGTAACAAGGTTAATCCAACAATGGACTTCTTTAAGTGGGGTTTAATATTGTGTGGTAACACACTAAAACCTATTTATCTAAGAACAATTACTGATTTATTAATGTTAAAGCTGAATCAAGAGATGAGTATTACATATGGCAATGGACGACGAGGATGATTTATGAAAACCAAGATGGTACGAAACATTGATGATGATGGTTGATGCTGATTTTGTTATAATGGTGATTTCAAAAGTGGATTATGAAACCATGAACTATGATTTACTAATTCACATTAAATGAAATAATATTTGATTAATTTTAAATGAAACAATATTTGATTAATTTTAAATGAAACAATACTTTATTCATTTTATTCAAACAATACATTATTCATTTGAAAGGGATAAAACAACAGGCAATAACTATAGTCGTTCTATTCTATATTCATGATCAATGCCGGATTAACCATGGTGGGGGCCCTGGGGCCTGGAACATGTGGGGGCCCCTGATCACTGACCGCGGGCGCCGAATGCGCGAAGCCCAGCATTGAAGGTCTGGGGGTTTTCTCTCCACCACCCCCCCCCCCCCCGAAATTTTCAGAAATTGGAGTCCAGAAACGTGATTTCCTGGCATTTCAGGCACATGTGTTGGAGCCATTCAGAAGTGTCTCACCAGAAAAAAATAAAATTCTGCATAAAATTCTGCCACCAAATTAGCGCATTCTGACGTGCTATGAAATGATGGCATTTCTAGAGGAGGAGACTGTAAGTGGGCAGAGCGACATCAAACCTAATTTTGAAGTCGCTCAGTGATAAATAACGGGGTTACTTGATTTGGAATCGTATTTTACCCCCAAGATGATTTGATGAATGGAGGCCGTAACGTTACGACCAAGCCGAACTCGATGTTTGACAAACAAAATGGTAATACGAGATTTAATCAAGAAATATGAATATTTCGTGTGATCATGGTGTGCATCTCATCAAATTCAGCTTATACCCACAACAAATATCAACAACAACAACAACAACAGCTTATATACAATCGTACGTCAATCTGAGGCAAAATTCGCGCTACTCGAAATGGTGGGGACGTGTAAGGTGTTCGAGTTATACGATAATTGAGTTAGACGATGGTCGGTCCGATAGGAGATCTCACGACAATAAAAAAACATGTGTTACACCCATCACCGGATTACACCGAATTCTCGGATGTCGATCGCAACACAACATGGATTGAGGGTGCCCAAGGGACTTCCGATGGAGGGCCCTCGAAGCATCGGAGGGGCTCCGTCACTAGGTCACTGGCCGTTGGAATCCTCGGTCCGACCATGCTCGAGGCGCGCAACTGAGATTTTTGTGGGGGGCCCCCTAATGTGGTGGGCCCTGGGGCCTGTGCCCCATGGTTAATCCGGCGTTGTTCATGATGTCTGGGATGCATGATGATGATGTAATGGAGTGATATGTTGATGATGACGACGGTGGCTGTGTCGCGGAACAATGAAGGTAATGAGTATCACTGTATGAATGGTTATCATGACAATTCGCTTCTCTATATATTATTATGATAACAAATTCTAAATAAATCAAATCGCCATGGTTTTGACCAATAAAACTGTACTATATCTTACATCCTACTATTTGATCATTCTAATATTTAGAATTCAGCTTCAGTTTGATCACAACAATAGACCAATAATATATATTATGACGTTTGGATTCATGAATGGACCATACAATTTCATTAAGTCATGACTAAAAAGTTTTGTTGAATATTAATATACTGGGCTTACAGTTTCAAATTGTTAATGGTAACTACTTCTGACAAATGAAGAACCCACATAGTCACACTGTTCATCATTTTAAAACTTCAGCATGTATCATTTGAATTGTTTGTGATGAATACTGTGGCTAAATGGAGAACCCACGTATCTACGTTTGACAAACTAGGTCATTTCGGGACTAACGTACATAGGGTTCTTTAGTAGTGGAGGAAACATAGAGAACCCCCGAAGTTGGACAGGCGACCGTACGTACACGTTGGATATCGAAACCAATAATATACCCTCTGATTCCCCCCCCACCCTTAGTCCCAAAATGACCTAGTTGTGTCGAGTGGACGTTAAACCCCATTTCTCTCTCTCTCTCCCCCCCCACCCACCCAATCCAATATGTATGTAACTATTATGTGCTTTTGGCATTATCTCAGACCAATATAATTGATATTTTACGTTCACACACATATGTTAACGGTAGGGCTTGGTATTTTACCATTTTCCAAATGACTATACGACACCATCATTACCCTTGACGAGTGAAAATAGAGATTGAATGAACACTTAGATTCGAACCTAATAAGGAGTTCAACCTCGACTGTATATATCAGATATATTTACAGTTGTCTCTACAGTAAATGTCTTGTTATCATCAATAAATCCGTTCTTCATATCCCGTAGGTTATCAAAGTCTATAGATAATACAGGAGTATATATACCCCTAAGTGCAAATTTAAGTGGACCTGGTTCAACTAGTGATTTACTCTCATCATTGATATTTAACAGTTTTAATTTACAACTAGCTGTAACAGTTTGAATAGTTTCATCTTCTGCGTCCATCAATATCAGGTAAATCAATAATGATGATCCATTACGTTTGTGGCATACACACCATGTTAATCCGTGTTTTATTACAATATCACGATAATACTCCGTATATCGGTTTATCTTGTTCAAACTAAAACTACTGGTAAATGTTGTTGGTGTGTGTACTTGTACCTCACCCAGTAGACGTTTTAAACAGTTTACATCAACCTTCACCATAGAATAATGTAGATATCTGACTACAGGTTTCTGTAAATTTGTTGATATGTTGTAATCTGTTTTGGTTTGAACATCTGTTAATCCATCTTTATCTACAGCTGTAATTATAGATTTATGTTGTAATATACGATCAGCATATTCACACCATTCTTTCATTTTAGATGTCATCTTGGCATCATCTTCTACTAGTTTGGTCAGTTTACTGTTTTCATCTTCACCAATTTTATTGATGTCAGCTTTAATTGTTCCTCCAATCTCCCTGGCTTTTTCACAAATATTGTATATTTTTTGATCAACTTTATCACAAGCTCTCCCGCATGAGTTTTTCAGGTCAGATATTTTGGTTTTTAGAAAATAAGAATGTTGTTTTAACTGTTTTATCTTCTTTTCTGATTCAGTTTTCAGTTTCATGACAATTTCTCTTATTTCCTGGTCTACTTTATCTATATCCGCCAATGTGTGGTCTTTATGATCCACCATAACACAAACAGAACAACATGGTTTACGACAATCTCGACAATAAACTTTAACTTCTTCCTTCTTGTGTTTGGTACAATACTGTTTATCATCATCGTCGTCTTCTAGATAAAAGTTGTTGACAAACTGACTGGCACCGCCTGATGGTACCACTGTTTGTTGTCTACAGACAGGACAGTTAAACTTGTTTAAATGAGCCTGGGCTTTGATGTAGTCATCTATACATTGTTGACAAAACGTGTGATAACATGGTAGTAGCTTGGGTTTGGTAAAGTTATTTAAACAAATAGAACAGGTGTGTTTAGAAGCCATCTTAAAATCCCAGGAAATCAGGATAATAAATTATTACCGTTATAATAAATCAGTTATAAAATCATCCGCTGATTAACCAAAGAACCAGTTAAAATATGATATATTCTGATCATAGTGTGAAATCATATAACTGTGTTCTTGGTCATCACGTGATAATATTTGCATAATCCGATTAGATCATATGATAGTTAATGTTTACTTATCACCATGGATTTAGTCTGGCTTTTTTTTAAACACTATTTTATTCAGGTTGTCTGAAAGGGATTGGGGAACAGGCTTAGCCTATGTAAAACCCCTCTCCCTAGTCTGTTGACTCAATAATTAACTTGCAAGAGAGAGAGAGCGTGTGTGTGTGTGTGGGGGGGGGTAACGTCCACTCGACACAAACGAGAGAGAGAGAAAGAGGGAGAGAGAGAGAGAGAAGGGAATGGTTTATTTAGGTAAAACCGGTGTGCGGTGGGGTGTTTGTCTAACTGAATGCATTAAGGGGCTTGCATTATTAAAGGGGCTTCGAAATTGTATATTTGTGTCACATAAATCAACCTACGATACTGACATAGATTTCATGTAATCTTAATCCGACCCTTGAGAATAACATAAAGTAGGCTTCATCTGGACGTTTCGAAATATCGTAACGACCTTCTAAAATCATACTATAATCTGTTTAATGATCCAATACCCCTCGACCGCAGCTACATTAACATATGCAGCCATGGGCGTCACACATTGGTGTGGGGGGGTCTGAATATACTTTGACCTCCCCAAAATTTGGCAAAATAAAGTGCCCGAAATCTAATAAAACACTACTTTTAGGCCGTTATATATTCCAAAATTTTCTTGGGGGTCCATAAAAGGTCAGCTCCGCTTCTTCACCTCTCGAAGAAAACTGGACACTGTCCGTAAACCTGCTTCGGGCATTTCTAGTTTTGCTTCCCTAACTGTCATCGAGTCCTAATAAAACACTAATTTCACTTTTCTTTTATTTGAATACTTCAAATTTGTACTGGGTTGACTATTGATTAAAACATTTTGTCTGTAGCCACTCTACTTTTGCGACATTTTTCGGACATCGATTATTACTTGTGAATGCAACTGCAACAGTGTGATAGGATTATTCTAACACTTCCTGTCTTTACCTGATCCTTATACAGCTTCCAGTGTAATTAAATTTGGTCATTTGACAGCGTTATTAATTACAAATTAAATTTGAAGCGCTGTTGTTTATTTTATATAACCAGACGTTCAAGGACAATATCGCCACACATTTAGATGTATACATTAATAGGATTAGGTTGGAGTGACGCCACAACGATGTTAATCCCCACATTTAAGTGTATACATGTAGAGGATTAGAGTCGAGTGAGGCCAAAACAATGGTAATCATACTCACATTTGCTCATTCGACGTTATATTCGATGAATGTAGTAGTCTCTATCATCCAAACAAATATTCTACGAATATTAGTCTGGATGGTCCTCACAATTTGACAGAAAGTAGGTCATTGTCTGGATTATCCAGTCTTTTATGTTACCACGTACTGAAATCTACCAAAACATCTCGCTTGTGAACAATGACACTCTCTAAAATTTTGTTTTTAAAGGTTTTAATTGAAATGGTAATTTTCTCTCGTCAAGAATCAGACGTATGGCTTCTCTCACAATAGCCTTAATTCTTCATCGCGATTCATGTTTATTCATCTTCTCTATTTTGTTTCTAATAATAGATGTTCCATTGTGGGATATATTTCGAGACTTTAGCCCAAAGGTTCTATTGCCCATGAGTAACCGGGAGTTTTTTTTTTTTATGTGGTAGATTATCCAGTAGTTTTCGTCTAAAATTGACAACGGACCCCGACCCTCCGTACGTTGAAGACTAGGGGGTTCTGGGTGACCGAGACTATGAATGTAGGCCACTCAAATATACACTGCACCGTCAGTGGAAGAGCCAGGGCCCTGTTTCACGAAATTTTAACTTAAGATAAAATCCAATTTTAGTAGATACTTCAATTTTGATTGGCTAAGCACTAAAATCAATCTAATATTATCCAATCAAATTACTAAAATTGGGATCTTATCTTAGTTAAAATTTCGTGAAATAGGCCCCAGAGCTTTAAAACAATTATCGTCAAGCGGCATTTCGTACTTTTTAATCTTATATCTATGTGAATAGTTCCATAGTGGATATTTTATGAATATCATATTGACTTTAAGTTTACTACATTGAACCAGAATAAGGAGACGATCTTACGTGTAGATCCATTAGAATATAACCAGTGATTGATATACAATTCTAGAAAATGTCTTACCAACGGATTTGTGAGGACAATATTATTATTCATGTGTGTGTTTACATTGTTCGTATCAAGTTAAGTAATTGATATTATGTAAATGTTTTTATTCATGAGCGTACAACTATGTTGTAATATAATAACCATAAGTGATGGTGGTAGTTGGCAAACTCTCAACACCCAGTCCTTAACGACAGTTGAAGGTCATATATAAAAAGATATAGCCAAAACGTTTCAACGTATATTATCTATAGCAATGATGACAGGATTATTATCGAAACGTTGTATGTTAATAAACCAGTTATTACGTGTGTAATCTAGCAATAATTATAATGAAGCCATTAATATCTTAAACATACATTATGCAAGAGCTAAATCTGATTATTGAAAGTCTTTTGTTAGGCTTCAGATGTCATAGACATTATAAATTGGATCTTTATTTACACAACAAGTCAAAGGCGTTTTATAGCTGAGGCGCTGGAGGCGCCAGCCTCCTCGCGAAAAAATCAAAGAAAGTTGAACAAATAAAACGGGAGAAAAATGCTAAAACCGATGAGAAAAATGAAATGTGCCCTAGTTAGAGAGGGCCCTAAAGGCAGACAAAAGGGCCCCCCGTCTGACAAAAGGGCCCCTCTGGCCAATGGAAAGGGCCCCCGAGTCCGAGTCAATCGTTTTCTTTACACTGTTACTGTCGAATCCACTACTGAATGCGAATGCAGTCATTGCACTGGTATGAAAATCATCATTCAAAACACCACCCCCACCCCGGACCCCCGCGAAAGAGGGCCCTCAAAATAGTATAGCCTCCGCCATGATAAAACCTTAAAACGCCCCTGCAACAAGTACAAAATTAACTCTGTAGTCCCACGGATGGCTTGAATTCGGCTTGGATTTAAACAGGATATCATTGATTGATTAAATGTTTAAATGGCATCGTGAGCGGAGGCTAAATGATAGAGGGTACACTTGGCATCTAAACTAAAGTGCAATAAACTAAACACAGATAATGACATATTATACAATTCCTGGGGACTGTGTGATGACTAAAACAGACGGACAGGTCTTCTGTATCAATAACATCAATAACAATATTTTTATTTCCTGAGAATTTCCCCTCCCCACCCCTTGCCCCAATGGGCACGACGCCACTGGCCGCATGTCAGCCAAATTGATTGACAGTTTGATATACGACCTTAATATTATGTTTAGTTGTTGGTTAAATTGAAAGTTTGGATGTCTGTATTATACGCTCTTTTGTCACTTAGGGTAATATTATTGAAATTGATAAACAACGCAGCTAACATCACCCCAATTGAATTGCAGCCCCATAGGATCACTGTTTCCTATTGGGTCACGGTGGCTAAGTGGACAAGGCGCTGGTTCGCTAGCCTGGAGGTCGGGTGTTCGATCCCTGCATTGGCCGAATGTTCGATCCCTGCATTGACCGAGATGGTGCCACAGCAATTTTTTTGTCTATGTGGGTAAGACGCTATCTCGTTAGCCTGGAGGTCGGACGTTCGATCCCTGCATTGGCTGAGAAAGTGTATCCAAATTTTCCGGGGTGGTTTCCCCTTGTCAATGATACAGAATGGAGTGCATGACAAGGACAACTGTCTAGTCGTTCGGATTAACGAAAAATAACAACGAGGTTCCGTGTAGGCCTACACATTGGCGGGCACGTCAAAGATCCCTTAGCAGTTGGAGTTTGATATAAGAGTAGGCCGTAGCGCCGCTGTCTGGGCAAAATTTCCCTATAGGCCCATCTTTATTAGCCCAGTCTATGAGCAGAACAGTAGGACGTTAAACCTCATTTCATTTCATTTCATCCAGATTTCCTGACGATTTAAATCCGGTTTGAACCGGTCAATAAAGTGTGATTCCATATTCCTTCTTTTGATAGTATTGTCAATATTGACTTTATAAAAAGGAAAAATACTGAATTTAATATTTAAATTCTTAGCACACGTATTTAGATGTTTAGACACTTTCAAGACCGGATTAGTTTGTACGGAGCGGAGCCCTTAAGTGCAGGATTCCACTCTTATATAATTTTTTCGTACATGACTCCACTCTTATATAATTATTTCGTTTAAACGAAATATTAATTCGTTTAAACGAAATATTAATTCGTTTAAACGAAATATTAATTCGTTTAAACGAAATATTAATTCGTTTAAACGAAATATTAATTCGTTTAAACGAAATATTTATTCGTTTAAACGAAATATTAATGCGTTTAAACGAAAAATTAATTCGTTTAAACGAAATATTAATTCGTTATAACGAAATAATTAATTCGTTTCGATTAATCGAATTAATCAATGTCCATTTGACACCCCGACTTACCCCAATGCTCCATACAACGAAGTTGAAAAAAAACTTAAAAAAAACAAAACAATCGTGATCTCTATCGTTATCGATATACAGGATATACACGTGGTTCATTTTTATATCATTAGTACGCTTGTGGTTAATGCTATTTAGCAGGTAGACCCAGAAAGAACCCATGAGGTTAGTCAAGTGAGCCTGTCAGGCCTCGTGTCCCCCAACATGATCCCCATTACGAAACCTTGTTAACCCGATAGCAGCAAATGTTTTGACATGTGTTTTGGGGTATCAACCGTTTGGTTTATAAGCGTATGCAGGAGCCACGGTGGCTAAGTGGATAAGACCCTAGCGCGCTAGCTAGGAGGTCGCTTATATCGTTATAACGATATAATATTTCGTTATAACGATATAATATTTCGTTATAACGATATAATATTTCGTTATAACGAAATAATATTTCGTTTAAACGAATTAATTATTTCGTTAAAACCGATTAATTATTTCGTTACAACGAATTAATTATTTCGTTATAACGAATTAATATTTCGTTATAACGAATTAATATTTAATAATAAACGAAATAATTATATAAGAGTGGAATCATGTACGAAAAAATTATACAAGAGTGGAAACCTGCACTTAAGGGGCTCCGTAAGTTTGTAAACTCTGTTGCCTATGAACTCGGATACGTGTGCGTAATTCAGTTGAGCACTCTCCTATGTAAATCTTCATACAATTATTACAAATAAGAACATAAATTAAATTTTTAGTACTACAATTCATATTATGAGTAATCCTAAATGTATAATTAGTATTAGAAAAGGTGAATTTACTATTAATTATCATATGTTGGCAACATTTACAAAGTGGGCTATGGCACTTCGAAGTAGTAAAAGTTTCATTATTAGAAGTTTGGAACTTAGCTCTAGTGAGTAACTTTTTAAGGCTAGGGGGCTGACGTTTACTATTAATTAATTCTATGCCGTGAAATTGATTATGAAGATTATCATTAGAAAGGAGAACATTCTTAGTATCATAAATATATTGAAAAAAATTATTATGTCTAGGATTATATGTCGAAATAAAGGTAATACAAGAAGAGATATTCTTTTCTTTTGGCGTTATTAATTCTTCAGTAGTTGGGCCCCTAGCTTTATCAATACCTATATTAATAACCCCAAGTGGATAATCTTTTTTCAATAAATTGGATCTCAATTCATTAAGTCGTTGAATTCTGAGATCTTCGTTTAAAATTATAGTGCATAGTTTTCTGGCAAGAGAAAAGGGTATATTATTTTTAACATGACGGGGGTGACATGACTTATACGATAAATAGTTTTTAGTATCTGTATATTTGGAGTAAATATCTGTAATGATTTGATTGTAAAATCTCTTAACGAGAACATCTAAAAAAGCAATTTCCTTATAACTATTTTCAGTAGTGAATTTAATATTAATATCTAAGTCATTTAAAATTTGGTGCAAATCTGCTATATGGCCGAGATTAGTTTTCCAAATGAGGAAGACGTCGTCTAAATATCTTTTAAAACTTTCTTCGATGTAGTTTCTATAGTAAATACCAAATTTGTTTTCAGTTATTGTATATACTTTTTCTTCTAAGAATCCCATAACGAGGTTGCTAAGGTCAGGTGAACACACTGGGCCCATATATATATATATATAAACTCAATCATAGACGAAAAATAAAAAATGATAGTGCAGCTTACAAAGAATCCCATTATAAAAAAAAGACCCGTTTTAAAGGACAAACGGAGAAAGGGTTCCTTCCGATCGACGTACAAGACATATGCTCTCTTCGAGCAGTGACCTAACACGAGGGTCGGGGCCTTTGGGCGAAAGTAGTTTGGGGGACTCTTGTCATTTTTTGTTTGGCACAATGTACAAACTGCTTTTAGTTCACGGACTGGATACATTGCCTGCGAAGAAGTCAAAAGTTCTAAAACGTCCAGTAGGGTGTTTAAATGCGCAAAGGCCTTAATTCCTCTTTAATAGCATCAAGATTAAGAGATCCGCTGGATATAAAACATTCAACACGTCATATACATCTTTCGTCCCTCAACGATTTTAACTTCTATGGACAAACCGCTCCGGTAGCGACACTATGGTCCACTCTTGCATCGACCATGGGACCATGCTTCCTCGACCTATCCGACGACCTTTAACTTTACTCCAATGTGTTTACGGGACCATGGTTTCTCGTCCTATCCGACGACCGGTACGCTGTCGCTTGTCGAGTCCTCCGTCCTACACTACTTACAATGGGGGGGGGGGGGCACGCTGGAAAATCCCGCTGGAATTTTTTCAGTCAATACAGTGAACACTTAAGTGGCCCTAACCTCTTAGGTCCAACATTAGACCAAACAGTGGAAGGTTCAAGGCTTGAAAACCATTATCTTTAAGTGTCAGTTTTTTTACTGTGCATTGTTATTAGTATTTGTCTCAGGGGTGTTTTAAGATTTATCATGGCGGAGGCTAAACCATTTCGAGAGTCCTCTTTCGCGGGGGGGGGGGGTCTTAATTGATGATTTTTATGCAAATTCAAAGACTGCGTTCTCATTCAGTAATTGATTCGACAGTAAAAGTGAATAGAAAGCGATTGACTCGGACTCGGGGGCCCTTTCCCTTGGCCAGAGGGGCCCTTTTGTCGGGCGTGGGGGCCTTTTGTCTGTCTTTGGGACCCCCAACTAGGGTACATCTTCATTTGCCTCATCGGTTTTAGCATTTTTCTCCCGTTTTAGTTTTCCAATTTCTTTGGGGTTTTTTCGCGAGGAGGCGCCTCAGCTCTAAAACGCTTTTGATTTATCTCTGTAAAACGACCACATTATGGATATTATATATATATTGACCTTAAGTTTACAACACTGATCTTGATAACGATAAGAGGATACTTGTCGTATGATGTTCTATTAGCATATATCCAGTTATTGATATCCCATAACACACTGTGTCTATTTAAAGGGTCTTGTTTGAAAATAAAAATTGTACGTAATAAAGTTAACTAATTGATAGTCTGTAAATGTTTTTTATTCATGAGTGTACAATTATATTGTCATATATGAATAATATTATAATAACTCCAGTAATATATACATTACAATCCAAAATACACAACAACAAACTAAGTCATTTAAATACAAATAATATTTACAAAATACATTATTTTCATGGACCTGAGCCTGTCTGTTCACTTATAAAATACAATATTTTCCTGGTTCCTATAGATATGATATATGAGATGTTAATGCTATATTTTGTTTGGGACTCATCCAGATGAGGCAGGCGTGGAGGGGGGGGGGGATATTATGGTGCAGGAGTATTATATTCCTATCATTTAAAATGAAAGTTGAAGACTTTTTTCAGTAACACAGTAAAAACTATTAATGTAATAATACTTGTTTATTTGCTAGATACAGACGTTCCATCTAAATAAACCTGATTATAGTTTTTAGAAGTAATCCAGCAAATACCGCTAATAACTATCTTGAAAAAAACACGTTTAGTAAACGAGGCATTTTATCAAGCCACGTTCTGAACAAAATACCTCGTTCCAAAAACAGGATAATTTTACAAACCTCATTTTGGAACTGCAGACAACGAGGCATTTTTATTACCTCGTTTGGACAGAAATGCCGAACAAGGCATTCTGGGGTTTATAGTGCAAAACCCCTCGACCTCAGCTACATTAACAAATGCAGCCATGGGCGTCACATATTGGGGGGGGGGGGCTGAATATACTTGGACCTCCCCAAAATTTGGCAAAATAAAGTGCCCCGAAATGTAATAAAACTCTAATTTTAGGACTGGCATAGCAGTAAAAGGCGTTTGCGACCGTCAAATATTCCAAAATTTTCTTGGGGGGTCCATACAAGGTCAGCTCCGCTTTTTCGCCTCTCGAAGAAAACTGGACGCTGTCCGTAAACCTGCTTCGGGCATTTCTAGTTTTGCTTCCCTAACTGTCATCGAGTCCTAATAAAACACTAATTTCACTTTTCTTTTTTTTTTTGAATACTACGAATTTGTACTGGGTTGACTATTGATTAAAACATTTTGTCTGTAGCCACTCTACTTTGTGCGACATTTTTCGGACATCGATTATTACTTGTAAATGCAACTGCAACAGTGTGATAGGATTATTCTAACACTTCCTGTCTTTACCTGATCCTTATACAGCTTCCAGTGTAACTAAATTTGGTCATTTGACAGCGTTATTAATTACAAATTAAATTTGAAGCGCTGTTGTTTATTTTATATAACCAGACGTTCAAGGACAATGTCGCCACACATTTAGATGTATACATTAATAGGATTAGGTTGGAGTGACGCCACAACGACGTTAATCCCCACATTTTAGTGTATACATGTAGAGGATTAGAGTCGAGTGAGGCCAACCCACATTTGCATGTGTGTGTTTACATTGTTCGTATCAAGTTAAGTAATTGATATTATGTAAATGTTTTTATTCATGAGCGTACAACTATGTTGTAATATGATAACCATAAGTGATGGTGGTATCTCAACACCCAGTCCTACATGACAGTTGAAGGTCATATTATATAAAAAGATAAAAAGATATAGTCGAAACGTTTCAACGTATATTATCTATAGCAATGAGGACAGGATTATTGCCGAAACGTTGTATGTTAATAAACCAGTTATTACGTGTGTAATCTAGCAATGATTATAATGAAGCCATTAATATCTTAAACATACATTATGCAAGAGCTAAATCTGATTATTGAAAGTCTTTTGTTAGGCTTCAGATATCATAGAAATTATAAATTGGAACTTTATTTACATAACAAGTACACAATCAACTCTGTAGTCCCACGGATGGCTTGGATTTAAATAGGATTTCGTTGATTGATTAAATGTTTAAATGGCATCGTGAGCGGAGGCTAAATGATAGAGGGTACAAATAGCATCTAAACTAAAGTGCAATAAACTAAACACAGATAATGACATATACAATTCCTGGGGAATGTGTGATGACTAAAAAAGACGGACAGGTCTTCTGAATCAATAACATCAACAAAAATATTTTTATTTCCTGAGAATTTCCCCAACACCACCCCTGGCCCCAATGGGCACGACGCCACTGGCCGCATGTCAGTCAAATTGATTGACAGTTTGATATACGACCTTAATATTATGTTTAGTTGTTGGTTAAATTGAAAGTTTGGATGTCTGTATTATACGCTCTTTTGTCACTTGCGTTTAGGGTAATACTATTGAAATTGATAAACATCGCAGCTAACATCACCCCAGTTGAATTGCAGCCCCATAGGGTCACTGTTTCTTATTTGTCTCCTTCAGGAGTCAAGTAGGCCTACCAGTTACACACAGGCTAACAAGAAGTCGGCTATACTTATGTACACATGCTTCCTCGTTGATTTGGTCCATTCCTTGCAAACTTTAAAATCATGTTGCAGACTTCCTCCTCTTATCTATATATCAAAAGCCTTATTTTTAATTTGTACTAAAAAGTAAATGTAATAAAAATTGAATTGAAAACATTACTTGATAATCGAGATTATGTAGGTGGGGTTAACGCCAGTCAATCAAACTATCGGTCATTCTCGTAGAAGGTGAACATACAGTTAGCCCCTATTTCTAGTCATAATTACAATGGTAATAAATTTGTTCAGAATAAAGTAATTTGACTGAAATTTTCAATATATTCTTCTTTCATCATCTATCTTTGAACTGTTATAGTAAGATTGTATTGCTTCTATGTTAAATACTATGTTGTAACGGAGGGATAGCAAGGGGGGGGGGTTAAAGGGAATAATTAGGGAGATATTGTTGGGTAAATGAAATTAAATTATTTGAGATGGGAATGAATTACAAATAACAAAGGAGGAACTGGAGGGGTTGGGAGAATATACATAATTGAGGAGATGAAAAGAGTGAACAAAGAAGAGCGAGATTTAAATGTGTGGAGTGAATGGCCAAATATGAAAATAATCAGCTGCTCCAACCCTGTTTCTATCCTTTGACCTTGGAAAAATCTACAGGTGGCGTTGTGAAATAGATCTAAATGTCTGGGCGGCTTTCGGCAAAAAGGGGGCAAAACCAGGAGCGAATTTATATCGTCGGGGGGAATTATCAGGCAGATCTGATGATTCTGTCCCATGGACTCCCATTTCGGATCTTGTCATTCACAATAATTTGCTCTCAGCAATGACCAAAAAAGTCAAGATATTAACTGAAAATTTTAAAATCGTCTCAGAGATAGAAGCTTCAAATGAGCGAGGTCAATTGGGGAGAAATGAGGTAGAACAATAATGTGTAACAAAATTAAAATATTTTATTAATATATAATAAAACCAATTAATATACCACTCAAAAGAAGTTAAGGGTCAACCAATTATTTTTGTTTGAAATTTTATTAGAAACAGGGCACATGTAAATCAAAACTTTAAAGCACACTTTTGGTCAGAATGAGTTCTATATGTCTCAATGTTGAATCTGTTATGCAAAGCATATGCACTTTTTTACACAACTATTCTGAGGATCTGATGAAAATTTGCCATTTTGAGCATAATGAGGTCCAACAAAACTGTCTCAAATTCGATAACTTTGTTAATAACGAGTGAAACCACCACGTGACGTTAACATCACCAAATCTTTCTCCTTGCCACCTATAGACGCGAGCGAAGTCTGACATCATTGAACTGTAATGCAAATCGGGACTCAGTGAAGAGTACCCGCCCCTATTGTCGCCGTCTCCAGTCTCTATGACGTGTGCGTGCACCAGTCACGACTTGCTGCCCTATGACGCTGAAGACGAGGTGGTCGTACCGCTTGTCGTCGAGATTTAATGTTGTAGGCTCGCAGACGATTTCTTATGGTCTGGTCCTATACCTGAACCCCACTTGCATTTCGCAGTCATCTCTCAGACATCTCGCTGTAACAACGCGCTGACGTAAGGCAATTTGAATGAGATGCCGGTCTTGACGTTGCAACGTTGATCTTGGCCTACCATACCGTGGGCGATTCTGAATTGATTTGGTTGCCTGGAAACGCTGCCATTTTCTCCCAATCTCACTCTGGCTACAACCGATTCTCTGTGCCACATTCCTGTTGAAGCCATGCAATGGCTCTTCCTCAGTTGGCGTCTGGCCATGTTGAAATTTCAACTGAGAGCAGCAAGGTCATGGAAGGTTTGTTTTTATGCCAAAACTGTTCATGGAAAATGCATAGCGCACGTGCAAGGACATAATCAACTCCAAAAAGGTCGTACCCTGTTTTGAGCTTCAGTTTATGGTTTCTAAGGAGACTGTCAAATCGTTTTGTTTGCAAATGACATATGCCGTGTACACAGGTTTTGTCGTCAGGATATCGTGCAGCAATTTTGACACGATTTCCGCCAATATAAATATGTCTGATATGTGCATAGACAATTTACCTGGTAGAAAAAAAGGTTTTACCCTTAACTTCTTTTGAGTAGTATATTAACATTTAATTATACCATAATCGAGTAGATCTAGATAAATTACATACCCATATGACCTGGTTAAAGATGCATAATGTAAGATTTAAACGGGCGGTTCTTGATATAATAGTTCAAAATGCATATTTAAAAAAGGAGAGTTTATTGAAAATTTCTGATTAATTTATTCTGATGATAGGTCTACGTCTCAGGAGTGTCACGTGCGGACATGGGATAAAGTAGTCATATCTACGGTATACATGTACGTCTACTTTTCAGGAAAAGGATTAAAGTTGTCATACTGTGCAAGGCCAACTGACTCTTGTATTAAAGTGATAAAGGGCTGGGGTTGGGGAATATGGGGAAGAACAAAATAATATTGCAAAATTAAAATATTTATTTGATATAAGATAAAAACAATTAATATGAACAATTACTTCTACCATAATGGAGTAGATCTATATAAATTACATACCCGTGTCATTCGGTTAAAGATACATTTTGAAAGATTTATATAAAGATCTGATAAACGGGTTTACTAAAAAATTTCACATTAATTTATTCTGGATGCAGTTACGAGTGTTCAAAGTGTTGAATAGATAGCCTCGATTGTCAAGTACAATTGCTACCTTAATAAACAAAGTCTCGATTATCCATTTAAACTTCAACATTCAATTATCGAATGATGCGATTGTTCTAATCCATTCTATATCAAGACCATCCGATAAACTAGAGAGTTGATTAGTCTTGTCATGAGAAGTGGTATAAAATGTTCCAGAAAGACAAAGCATACCCTGCAATGTACACGACACTTATAGTTATGTGCAGACGCAAAACATTTAGTTCATACAGAACACATAATTCTGGATCTCATGTATCACGGTATCATAAAAAGATTTCCATAGCTGTAAAATATCTTGCACACGTATTGTTGACACAAAATGACATTTACACATCACATGATTTTTGTGCAAAGTAATTACTAAAATTTAGAGCGGATATTTGTTTCGAGCAGTGCGTTCACACCACACAAACACTTACACAAGACATATACATGTAATTAGACACTACATACCTACGTACATAAACATTTATATATATATACACCTCAAACAACACACGTAAATATCAGATGAAGTGAATGGATCAGCTGTCAGTTATATTTATCAATAACATTTACAGTAACACAATTATGTTTGTTTACATTCCGTAGTTTATACTATGGGTGTTAACTGTTTATTATATAACCATAACTGTTATTGTTTATTATATGGCTTGGTGTTCAGTATCAGTTACATGTACAGTAGTCTCTACAGTAAATGTCTTTTTATCACCAATGTAACCATTCTTCATATCTTGTAGTTCACCCCAGTCTATAGATACATCAGTATACAAATAATTACCAGGTGTAAATATACGCGCAAATTGTTTAACTAGTGATTTACTCTCATCATTGATATTTAACAGTTTTACTTTATAACTAGCTGTAATAGCTTTAAGAGTTTTATCTTCTACCCCCTTCAATACCAGGTTAATAATTAATCTTGATATACCACGTAAAACCCATACACACCATGTTAATCCGTGTATTATTACAATATCACGATAATACTCCTTATATGGGTTCAGCTTGTTCAAACTAAAACTACTGGTAAATGTTGGTGGTGTTTGTACGTGCATTTCACCCAGTAGTTGTTTTAAACAGTTTACATCAACCTCCACCATAGAATAATATGGATGTCTGACTACAGGTTTCTGTAAATTTGTTGATATGTTGTAATCTGTTTTGGTTTGAACATCTGTTAATCCATCTTTATCTACAGCTGTAATTATAGATTTATGTTGTAATATACGATCAGCATATTCACACCATTCTTTTATTTGAGATGTCATCTTGTCATTATCTTCTACTAGTTTGGTCAGTTTACTGTTTTCATCTTCCCTAATTTTATTGGTATCGTCTTTAATTGTTCCTCCAATCTTCCTGACTTTTTCACAAATATTGTCTATTTGTTCCTGAACTTGATCACAAGCTGTCTTACACGAATTGTTCAAGTCAGATATTTTGGTTTTTAGAAAATAAGAATGTTCTTGTAACTGTTTTATTTTCTTTTCTGATTCAATTTTCAGTTGTATGACAATTTCTCTTATTTCCTGGTCTACTTCATCTAAATCCGCCAATACATGCCCTGTATGATCCACCATAACACAAACAGAACAACATGGTTTACGACAATCTCGACAATAAACTTTAACTTCTTCCTTCTTGTGTTTTATACAATACTGTTTATCATCATCGTCGTCTTCTAGATAAAAGTTGTTGACAGACTGACTGGCACCGCCTGATGGTACCTTGGTTTCCTGCCGACAGGTTGGACAGTTAACCTTGTTGAAACGAGCCTGAGCCTTGATGTAGCCATGTATACACTGTTGACAAAACGTGTGATAACATGGCAGCAGCTTGGGTTTGGTAAAGTTATTTAAACAAATAGAACAGGTATGTTTAGAAGCCATCGTAAAATCCCATGAAATAATAAAATACCTGTGGTTAATAATCGATTGTAGAAACCATCATTTGATTAAATATGTTACCAAATATCCAGTTATAATATGATATATTTTACAAGGTGTATGAACGCTATATATATATAATAATCACACGATTCGAGACTTGACTGGATACAAAAAGTTACGTCATAAAAATGTCAGTGGGTGTTTACTAATACATATTACAACACGTTATTGTTCTGATGACTTACAGGATCTGTAAGGTAGAGATAAGAATACAACTCTATCATAAACAAATATAAACAAGCCACAATGTACAAGAGATGGACAGAGAACAAGCTACAATGGCGATTTTCGTACAATCCAGTAGGTTACGGTTTGATATGCGTCAGTATCAAGAGTAACTAAGAACTGTAGGATATCAAGATATATCGTAAGTTTCATCAAAATTGGATAACAATAAATTGTGACCTCTAGCGGGTTCACAACCCAATCTGATTAAAACACAGATCCAATTTCGTTTCGTTTTTTATAGTTCAAAATTTCGTTTTTACTTGTCTTTTCTACTCTTGGATCTGGAGGACTTGTTATTTAACTTGTGTTCTGCCTGAAATGAGGGGTCAGCCAATCAAATGGTCTGTCGAATCGACTGTTTGACCTTTTCATGCGTGGAACTGTGGGCAGATGTTACCAGCCAATGACGTCTAGACTAACACCAGCGGATAGAAATCAAAACAAAACAAAAGTAGATTTTAAAAAGCTTGGCGGTCGCTTATTGGCTAATCGAATGACTGACGTTAACGGGTCAAATGGCCCGTGCTTGATACCTGACGTCATAGAATGTGAGCTCCCACTATAACTTGTTAGATCTACATGATTGTAGGCCATCGAAAGTATAAAAAACGAAACGAAATATAGATCTATATTTTAATTAGATTGGTTCACAACCTTGGTAGTACATTCTTTAACACCATTTGCGTAACTGGGAGCCGCTGTTTTGACTGGAAGTTTTGGTCCGATTTACATGCCATTTGTCATTTGTGATATATTTAACAGGGTTCTAAAGTCGGATAAAAATTGTGACACCCTAGAAGGTCCACAGGCTAAAAGGTGATTTGTCGTACAAAGTCAATAATACGTGACATTACTGTCCGGTATGTTGACAGGGACAAAGTTCTTTGGGATATACAAATATATTTTAAGTTTGGAATAAAATTATGTTCTCTAAAGGGAACAGGAGTCACCTCTACGGGCCATCCACGGCTTTGCTTGTGTCGAGTATAGTACGTTCTTGTAAAGAGATGTGACGTCCAGTATAGGGTGTCCCTGTAAAGGGAACTGATGCCAAGTGTAGTACGTCCTTGTAAAGGGACGTGACGTCGCGTATAGGGTGTCCATGTAAAGGGAACTGATGCCACGTATAGTGTGTCTTTGTAAAGTGAACTGACATCATGTATAGTGTGTCCTTGTAAAGGGAACTGACGTCGAAGACGAGGTGTCCTTGTAAAGGAAAAAAATGTTAAGCATAGAGTGTCTTTGTGAAGGGAACGGATGTCGAGTGTAAAAGGAAATCACGTCGAGTGTAGAACACCCTATAAAGAGGAAGGACGTCGAGTGTAGAACGTCGTTGTAAACGGAATGTTCATGCAACGAGGAATCGTATTGCGTATAATTATAGTCAGGTAGACTGCTAGCTTTTTTCCCACTAGTCTTGGTCGCAAACAAAGTTTGGTCAACACGTGAACGATTCGTCACCTACTAACAAACCCGGATCAAATTTAAAATAGTATATCTTACCAGAAGTAATTGCTGCATCAACATCAGTGTATAACTTCATGTGAAGGTTTAGAAATGGGAGCCGAGGTTACTCAGTGAGTAAGACGCTGACTAGATAACCAGTGTGTCTAGTGTTCGCTACCTGTGTTGGCCGAGAAAGTTATTCGGTATTTTCCGTGGAGGTTTCCTTTTGTGTTGGAGAACGGGAGGCCTGGCAAGGACGTTTATTAATCGTTCATGTGTCACGAAAAACCGAGGTTCCGTGTACTCACGGGCATGCACGTCAAAGAACCCTTCTCTACAGGCTGTAGTGCTGATCTTAGCCCTGTCGGTGCAAAAATTGGGAGGTTAACCCCCATTTCATTTCCCGTTGAGAAATAAAACTGTTTACTGTAAAGCAGTGGTTTGAAATCTGTACAAGCCGAATCCCAGAGATAAAGGGGTTAAGCTACTTCAGTCAGTTATAGTTAAATGACTACATTATGGAAATGATATATTATATTGGCCTCAAGTTTTCTACATCGTTTATGATAACGATAAGATAATACTTGTCAAAACATGTTCTATTAGAATAAAACCAGTGATTGATATCATATAGCTTGACTTCAAGTTCACTACACTGATAACGATAAGTATCCCATAAAACATTTGTTATGTTTAATGTGTCCTATTTGGAAATGAAATGAAATGAAATGGGGTTTAACATCCTACTGTTCTGCTGCGAACGTCCTGTTTGGAAAAAAAGATTCTCTAGAAAACGTTTTACAATCGGATTGGTGATGATAATGTGCACGTCGACATTGTATGCATTAAACTAAAAATAAAAATGGTGAGGGAATACGCCATACAGGACGCCATGGCCTACCCTTAACCGATAAAATTTCTCTGCCAACGTAGGGATTGGACACGGGAAATCAAGTTTAACGAGACAGCGTCTCACTCACTGAGCCGCAAGTATTATACGTAGTGTTGGCGACAATAAACAGGGATCCTCGTATTAATATATTACAAGCCTTTTTATAGTGTCAGAACAATCTGATAAAAACTGTAGACTATTTTGCGCTGACAAGCATTATAAGTAATGTGGACAGGGTTAAAATACAGGGGCATAACTCTGTCTTAACGGGTGGGCGTATAAAAATCAATGGTACTCAATCTAAGTATAAGCTCCATCGTTTTATCCTCCTGGGTGTTGGCTCTCAGAAAACCAGTTAATTTGACTGGTGGTCAACTGTTTGTGGCTGGTATCCAATTTTCTCTGATTTTGGTTTCCAATTTTAACAAATTTGCAGTTTGCAATCAGTTATAATCTGAATGTCGCATTTAGCACAGGAAGTGTTAATCAAAGGCTACAACTCTGAAAGTTATTATTTATATTTGCCTTTGACTTTAGATGATTAACTGTGCATCTTTTAAATTTCGAATGCTATCCTGAACCATTGGCGTGTCTATCTAAGGTATAGGTCTATTTTTCAGAAGAGTTAGCATAAAGGTGCCAAACTGAGTGAGGCCAATTTCACCCTCGTGTTTGGTAGAAAAATGGGGCGGATGAATGAGAATAAAAACAAAAACAAATAACAAATAAAAATATTCATGAATATAAAAAAAACAAAAATAAAAAATTCTACCATAATGAAGTAGATCTAGATAAATTATATACCCATATCATCAGGTTAAAGATACGTTATGTAAGATTTATATAAACAGTTTACTGTTCTTGCTACAATAGTTCAAACATTCGTAATACAAATTTCAGTCAAAGTACTTTATTCTGAGCAAGGTTGTGGGTGTTAAAAGGGTTTTAATAGATAATAATAATAATAATAATAATAATAATAATGTACATTTGTAATTGCGCTCACTCTATCCATATTGCATGCTCTAAGCGCATGGAAGATGATAGCTAATCCTGATAATATGTAACAAACGGATGATTTGAACACAGCTAAGGTTTGAGAACTCTGTATCTCCAATTGTAAATTATTCCACAAACGCGGTCCACAGACACTAAAGGCTTTATCCCCATAGGATTTCAGTTTAGCTTGCGGTGCAACCAATGTGGGCTTATTTTGTGAACGAAGTGGTCGATTTGTTTGATATGATTTAATGAGATCAGTGAGGTAAAATGGGAAAAGTTCAAGAATATCAAGCACCGCACCAGCGGCTTACAGGCCTCAAGTGTCTAGAGGTGTCGAATATTGGTGGGATATCATACAAAGTTGATCAGATGGCACAACTGACGGTGGGGTAATTTGTTCCACAATATCGGGTAAATTGAGCTGAGTCTGTGTAATCAAGAAGCATTGATATTTTTCACAAAATACAAATGCTAGTTCATGAAGTTGTTTCAATTGGCCATGACGCATTTCAATAATCCGATCCACGCGATTCTGACACGAAATTTTAAGCAAATGGAAAAACAAAAACCGTGACATTGTAAGACTATAGTATTTAAGACCATATTGTGTCTTCGGAAAATCATTAAAATTCTCTTTCTATAAAGTCAAAATCACACGTACCTAGTGAACGTGAAATAAAAGCTATACATTAAAAAAAACAGTGATGTTTTGGTAAAATCATAATCATTGTCTATTGTCAAAATATTCATCACGTTCTTCAAATTATTTGAGGTATGGTTGGTAGATAAAAATAAGGTATCATCACCTCGTTAGTGGTGTGAAATTTAGGGGGTTATTACGTATTTGAAAGGGAAATTAACGTCAAGATTAAATCTTGGACGTGCAGGAATGAGGGTATAAATTGGGGTGTTGACCGCGCTCCAATAGAGCTCACCCAGATATTCCAAGCAGCCCTTATCTGTTGGAAGTCACTTCAGCTTGGTAATAAAGTTGTTATACAATTAATGCTGTAGTATTATTGATGATCACAAGAACACGACAAAGAAAGACGTCCTATAGTATTACAACATTCAGATGCCAAAATATGAAAATAACAAAGTTTTCATTCTAAAACATGTTCATGGCACGCCACTACGATTTTCGTCTACTTTGAAACCAAGTAACATTATTTTCTTTTCTTTATGAATTCATGCCAACAATTAAACCCACGAGGTTGGACATGCGACACTAATTTTTGTCACGTACGACAGGGGAATCGAAACCACGCCGGTTGACTCAATGACAGACGTTGTGATACAGCGCGCACGCTAACCATTCAGCTATGGCCACGCCCCACCTGTTTGAAGGGTCAGGGTTTGATGAAAACCACTATCTTTAAGCGACAATTTTTACTTTTTAATGGTATTAGTATTTATTGATCTAGATGACGATAAGAGGATACTTGTAGAATAAAACCAGTGATTCATATCATATATGTATCCGGTTTGAAAAAAAAACCCATGTTCTAGAAAACGTCTTACTGTGGGTCCACATGGTATGTATGAAGTTAAGTTATAAATACTCTGTAAATGTTTTTATTCATGAGTGTACAATTATATTGTCATATATGAATAATAGTGTAATAACTTCAGTAATATATACATATACAATCCAAAATACACAACAACAAACTGACCAAGTCATTTAAATACAAATAATATTTACAAAATACATTATTATCCTGGTTCCTATAGATATGATATACGAGATGTTATACTATATTTTGTTGGGGACTCATCCAGATGGGACAGGCGTGGAAGGAGGGAGGGGGTGTTGTGATATAGGAGTATCATATTCTTAATTGATGGGGGTGATTAGCTTACATGACTAACACTAATTGATGGTGATAATTGGCTTACATTGCTAACACTAATTGATGGTGGTAATTGGCTTACCTCGCTAACACTAATTGATGGTGGTAATTCGCTTACGTCGCTAACACTAATTGTTGGCGGTAACACACTAAAAACTATTTATGTAATAATACTTGTTTATTTGCTAGATACAGACGTTCCATCTAAATAAACCTGTAGGTCTGATTACATGTATATACTTTTTAGGAATAATCCAGCAATGATTATAGTCAAGCCGCTGTGATCGCACTGTATCCGAACCATGTTCTGGGGTTGAAACCTATATCACAACTTGAATGGTGAATGCCCCAGACCCAATCAACATATGAAGTGATATTAATAAGGCTGATAAAGAATGAGATACGGTGACCTACGGCCGATAACAACACGTTACAAAGACAATAATATAGGACAGACACTATTATACAATAAATTATGCTGATATGGCAATAATATAAATAACACATCAAGTTATAAAAATATGAAAGAACTTTCTTTTTCTTATAAAAAGTAAATTATATTACCCTGTTTTATAAATTTATTGCTTCTATGTTAATTACCATGGTGTAAGGGATAACATGGGGAATATGAAAGGGTGTGTGTGTGTTGGGGAAGGCAAATTGTTTTGAATTGTTGAGGGTTTAAATGAAAAGGATAATGAAGGAGAGAAGATGAAAGGGGGTGACTTGATAAAATGAATGGAACGGATTGGGTAGGGAAAATGAATATGTGTGGAATGAACAAGAAATAAATGGCAGAAATAAGATTGAAGTTTGAATTATGGAATGAAAAGGGACGTATGAGAAAAATGGAATCTGAAAAGGATGAAGATGAACATGTAAAATTAGAGGATATGAAAGACTACATGTGAACAATGGATTGTGTGAACAATGGGGATAACTGGGGGAGATGAGGACTACATGTGTACAAAGAAGACAATGGACAAAAAAGAAAACTACATCTACTGTAAAAGGAAATCATTATCATGACGAAAAAGAAAGATGGGAGAAACAAATAGTAAAGTATATTAATTAATTGTAGGACGGAAAGGGGAGATAATATTCACCAACACATGAAAGGGTAAAATGTTCTTAATATAAGGAGATGATAACAAAATGAAACGGTAAAACAAGAGATGGTGATGGTACATGACTGTAGGTGATGATGATATAATAAGGATGATGATTATATTTCTCGGACTGTGCTTAATGCAAGGGGATCATGACAAAATGAAACAGCAAAGCAAGTGATGATGATGACACATGGCTTTGGGTGATGATGATGTATAAAAACAAAGATGATATGCTAATATTGATGATGACGATGACGTCTAGGATTGTGATAAAAATGTCGGAAATGATAATTTTAATGATGGATTATAAACCCAGATGATGATGATCATGATAAGAGATTATGACAATGATGCAGGGACAAATAAAGATGATTGTTGCTAATTTTGATAATAAAACCATGAACCTTGATAATAATTCCTGATTGATTTTAATTTTAATTAAAATAATATTTTATTCATTTGAAACGAATCGAATGTTCTATTCTAAATTCCCGATAAATCCCAGGAAAACATAATTATAATGATTAATGAAATGACGATGCAAATGATGATGATATTGAATGATGATGATGAACATGATGATGATGATGAAGATGACTCTGTTTGAGAACGATGATGGTAATGATGATCAGTTTATGAATGGCAACCATGACAATTTACTTCTCTATATCTTATTATCAGATAACAAATTCTTAACAAATCAAATCATCATGTTTCTTAAAAATAATACTGTTACTAAATTTTACACCCTACTCATCGGTTAGCACTTTAACTTCAGTTTGTTTATTATATTATATTAAAATATCACAACATTAAAAAGACAGCTGATCTTCAATAGCATGTATAATGACGTTTGGATTAATGAATGTGCCAACATATTTGCACAGGCTAATGTCTTAAAACTTGCACTGAATATTAGGAGAAGTGTAATGTGTCTTACAATGGGCTTCAAGCGTCTAAAACACGTTCTACTGTGGCTTTCCATTGAACTGGTAGTGGTAAATACTTCTGCCCAAAGGAGGACCTTCATAGTCACAGTGTTTATTGTTGTAAAACTTGACTATGTATCATATGAGATCATTAATAATTTATTGCTTTGAAACATCTGTAGATATTTCTTTCATCATCTACCAATTTTTCTTTTATGATGAAATTTATAAGTCACATCCCATGTTGATTCAGGTCGAAAGTCACATGGCACAAGTACGGGAATTTCGTGATCTTCACTTCCAAGACATAATTCACTTCCCATTTGCTGAATTTGCTGACCCTGTAAAAAATAATTTGTATGCTATAATTTCTATAATAACTGAATATCTGCTTTTAAGACCATGCAAAAATAATTGTACTATTTATCTTCTAAAATAAGTTAATGACAAAATTAAATATGAAAGTCGTATGTATCTAAGTACATTAAAATGAAAAGAAATGGTTTTAATTTCCTTCTGTCCTGGTCAAGAAGACAGGCCAATATCATGTCGTATGCTATAAGCTAAATTTTGCCCAGAAAGCGGTGCTACAGTCTACTTGTTGATTAACTTTCAAAAGTCAAGTGGTTTTTTACCTGCAGGACAATGTCAAGCCCTCCATCCTAGGCCAAAGCCCCGAGCAAACCCTCAAGACCCAACTTCCCCAGAGCAACTGTCGCTCCCGCATTTTCTTGCACGAACTATCAATGACGCCTTATGTTCACACGTGTTTTTTGTTTTATTCCAAATGACAAGGCAACGCTTTCAAAGTCAAAATCATCAGAATTGCCCATGAACAGTTAAACGAGACCTTGAAAAATTCCAAGTTTCTTTCCAATCAACAGCGGAATTATAATGCGGAACATTCTACTGGAGTCTACTTATATAGGTGTCTGAAATCAGAAGTGAGTGATCTCCATGGTAACTGCTACCCCTAAATCATAACACACTTGTCATACCTGTAAAGTCCATATATGGTGACCACATGCACCTAGATGTAATTTCTTGTTGTCTGCTCGGATGCAGCTATTGCTGTCATGACTACAGTTATACAGCTGAAGATCACCATGATTAGTCAAACTAAAAACCTAAATAAAAGAAACATTACAGCAATTATACAGGTTTAATGTGAAAATATAAATTATGATTCATATCAAAAAGAGGATATTTGTTGAAATGCCATGTTTTTAGAATAATTCTGAAAATGAAGTGTTTACACTGCCGTAATCCTAATTTACCTGAGTATTTTTCTGTCCTTGACAAGCTGCGAGAATTATTCTTCCATTTGATTGGACAGTAAGGCACTGTAAAGACAACTGATGACGAAACTACAAAAAAAACCCCCAGGAAATAAGTATTAATGTCTGACCCTTGAAGAGCATATACCATACAGTACAAAATACAATACAAGCTGCCAATAGTCTCCATCTTCAACATCCTGGTATTCATCACCAAACGTGGTCAATGAAGATGGCATATGTCATGCAATGTGAAATGAAATGAAATGGGGTTTAACGTCCGACAGTTCTGCACCGACTGGGCTAATGAAGACAGACATGTAGGTTACTATGAGGTCAAATTTGCTCTGACAGCGACCCTGTAGCCGACTCTAATATCGCATTCTATCCAATTGGCTGTATGTTGTACCTTGCCACGTCCTGGAAACTTGTTTTTGTTTTTATCCCATCCGAATGAAAAGACACTCATCTAGCACTACTGACAAGGAATAACCCCACTGGTAAACCCAGTCCTGGTGATGTAACGTGGCTCCAGTAACTATGACAAAAGAACATAACCTACCTCTCCGAACGCCAGATCTGATTGGACAGGGACAGATAACTCTGGTATAACATTCTGTAAATACCACTGAAAACTTTTACATTTTAATCTTGTACGTAAAGTCTGTCTTTGTTGTATATCACCTACTTCCAGTTCATCTATATTCTACAAAAACACAAATCAATCAATAAATGATTTTGAT
The DNA here is from genome assembly GCA_963678685.1 of Patella ulyssiponensis. Classification (NCBI taxonomy): domain Eukaryota; kingdom Metazoa; phylum Mollusca; class Gastropoda; family Patellidae; genus Patella; species Patella ulyssiponensis. The sequence goes on from OY783230.1 coordinate 76,664,801, forward strand.
ATCCTTGTATATTCTACAAAACAAGAATCAATCAATAATTTTAATATATATCTATCAACATCCCTGACACATGCTAACAACCTGTATAAAACATTATATACAAGTCATCCAGTTATAAAATAAAATAAAATGGGATGAAAATGTGATTGAATGCAAATCACTTTGGCTAATCAGTGGTCGATAAAAACGCCTTATATCGGGTGGTTACGTGTTTTTTTCAACTATGTCCAGCCACAATAATTGTTTACAGCTAATCGGAGCATTTAACGAACTCGCCAAAGGACTTTGAAATCGACTAAATTGTCACATGGCGTCTCTACTAAATTCAAATCAATTTGGCAAGTCGATAAAGAAGCCTTATGTATGTGTGTTCGCCAATCCCACTTCGTCGCCGCGACCCGCCCCAACAGTTGGGTTGTCAAATTAACTAACATCTCCCCATGAAAGTTTTTGGCGGGTGAATTTGGGCCCCGGGCCAATCTGGGCCCCATGCGAATTTGGACATTGGGCAAATGAGTACCGGGTCAATGAGATCACGTGACAATGAACTGGAGTAAGGATGTAATCGAAAAATTGAGAAATATTTTAGAAGATCATGCTTGATATGGATTAATTTTAATCAAATAATATGTTTAAAATCGAGAGAGAGAGCGCGAGAGAGACGGGGGTTAACGTCCACTCGACACAAACTAGGTCGTTTCGGGACTAACCTATGATTCAATTTTATTTCAATAATTAGCTTGCGCGTAGGGGTCTTTATTAGTGGAAGGAACCTTGAGAAAACCCACGCGGTTGGACAGGCGACCCTACATCTTGTCACGTGCAACCGGGGAATCGAAACCACGCCAGTTGACGCAATGACAGACTTTATCATACAACGCGAACGCGCTAACCATTCGGCCACCCAACCCCTCGCTTACAATTGACTAAAGTGTTTATAATAAGTACTGGTTTGAAGACCATTTCATCTTCTCTTTGAATAGTATGTCTTACACGTGCGCAAATAACTCATCTACTGAGGCCTCTTGTCAATCAGTCAATAAATAAGAAACAATGACTCTCCACCATGTTGCCTTCTCTTTAATTTTCTGATGTATCAAGAATGTTGGGTTTTTTTTAACATAAATACAGCATGGTGGCGAAAAGAATCTGTGTTTTTAGCGCACACGGCGTATTTTTTTTAACTTTCGACAGAGAAATGCGGGATCAAAGATCACGATATGGATTTTGACCCTCTTTCATATAACTTGTCTACCTACACCAGTTAAAACATTTGTATTACTATATTTTACAGGGTCAGATTGTTACGCTAGTATAGATGGTTATAGGACTTGGAAAATAATTCCCGCTGGTTCTCCAGTTGTTATGGGAGATTACGTATGTATATGTATCGACCCCAATCAAGCAGGTGTCAGTTTTGATTATGAACGTGGCGGCTATTATCAGGGTGGTCAATATTATTATTCTCCCAGAGCAACATGTATTTTATCAACCACCCCGCCACCAACAATGAACACAACTGTCCTATCACAAACAGGGTCTGGTCCAGAACCAACAAGCTAGATTAAAGTCATGAGTAGGGGATGATAAAGGGATATTCTACACCAAATCCTCTACACACAATACCATTAACAGACAACATTAAATATACAATGGTTACAATTGAACACATATTATTATTGTTATTTTACTTTAACCCTGACCCAATCCTTCAGCTATCACAGTTGAGTAAATAAACTCATATAGCTATGATCGTTAATAATTTGAGTAAACACATATAGCTATGTTCAATATGGGTAAACCTTAGATATAGCGTTCAATATGGGTAAACACAAGATATAGCTATGTTCGATATGGGTAAACACTAGATATAGCTATGTTCAATATTGTTAAACACTAGATATACCTATTATCAATAAGAGTAAAGACTAGCTATAGCTATGCCCATATGGATAAACACTAGCTTTGGTGAATATAGTAAACACAAGATATAGCTATGTTCAATATGGGTAAACACTAGATATTGTGAATATGAGTAAACACTAGATATAGCTATGTTGAATATGAGTAAACACTAGCTATGTTGAATATGAGTAAACACTAGCTATGTTGAATATGGTAAATACTAGATATGGCTGTGTTCGATATGGGTAAACACTAGATATAACTATGTTCGATATGGGTAAACACTAGATATAGTAAATATGAGTAAACACTAGATATAGCTATGTTCAATATGAGTAAACAATAGCTATGTTCAATATGGGTAAACACTAGATATAGTGAATATGAGTAAACACTAGATATAGCTATGTTCAATATGAGTAAACACTAGCTATGTTGAATATGGTAAACACCAGATATAGCTATGTTCGATATGGGTAAACACTAGATATAGCTATGTTCGATATGGATAAACACTAGATATAGCTATTGGATTCAGTATAGGTAAACACTACATATAGCTATGTTCAATATTCGTAAACACTAGATATAGCCATGTTCCATATGGGTAAACACTAGATATAGCTCTGGGGCCGGTTGCTCAAAACTTAACTTATTTTAACGATCCGTGTCGTTTGTTAACGGTCCGTTAAATTTCTGTTGCTGGAAAGTCAATTTCATTATCCCGTTAGTTAACGGATTCATTAAAGTAAATCCAAGAGAAGGCTGTTTGTTCATTGGCTGAATTTTAAATTTACATGTATATAATGTACATGTATATAACAACTTCATAAAAGTTAGTATAAACAAGAAACTGAAGACAGTGAGACAAAACTTGATTAAAGACAAAAAGATAATTTACTACAGAAAAAACAATAGAATACTTTAGAAATTTTAGCATAAATTTGTATGACAAATTATGGGATTTTACTACATAATATTTGGGGCCATTTGTTTCTACAGATCCCCAAAATTCTGCAGAATACTATAGAATTTCATCATATATAAAATGAATAGCCCCCCCCCCCCCCACAACCCTCTATAATGTTGTAGAGAAAATTACACAGGTAATCTACATGTTAGACTTATGCTACAGCCCACTAATGCCACCGTTAAACAGATAACGCAATCTAATTAAAATATAGATCTATATTTCGTTTCGTTTTTTATACTTTCGATGGACTACACTCATGTAGATCTAACAAGTTATAGTGGGAGCTCACGTTCTATGACGTCAGGTATCAAGCACGGGACATATGACCCGATAACGTCAGTCATTCGATTAACCAATTAGCGACCGCCATGCTTTTAAAAATCTACTTTTGTTTTGTTTTGATTTCTATCCGCTGGTGTTAGTATAGACGTCATTGGCTGGTAATATCTACCCACAGTTCCACGCATAAAAAGGTCAAACGGTCGATTCGACAGACCATTTGATTGGCTGACCCCTCATTTCAGGCAGAACACAAGTTAAATAACAAGTCCTCCAGATCCAAGAGTAGTAAAGACAAGTAAAAACGAAATTTTGAACTATAAAAAACGAAACGAAATTGGATCTGTGTTTTAATCAGATTGACAGATAACGTAGCCCAACACCTCCGTTAAATATAACGGCAAGTTAACGACACGTTAAAATTAACGGGGCCTCCAGCAACAACCTTTCTCTCAGTTAAATTTAACGATCCGTTTACTCCATGTTAACGGATCGTTAAAAGTTAACAGAGCTTTGAGCAACCGGCCCCTGTTCGATAAGGTTAAACACTAGATATAGCTATATCAGGCTACGTTAGCATACCTATATGACAATATATCTATGTTCATATCGATATACTCAAAACATAACTGTGATCGATGTAAATTAGACTAAGAAACCTCATCTCTTGACATAGTAGCATCATAGTCAGCCTTTTCTACAAAAAACAACGACTGATTATTGTTTTTTTATTACATTTCTGACACATCCATAATCCTACCTGATTAAAGTTGGCTTTGCTCGAAATTTTAAAACAAAATAGAGATGACTGTGGTAGTTGGTTGGTATGATGTCACGACATTACGACAACCCGATATCACGACATTTTACGCGGCATTACGACATTTAATTTCCTCCTAATACTATTGTAATTATCAGAAATCAATGCTAAAATTTGAAGGCGGTTTCATTATAATTTTGACCATTATAGTTAATATCCACAAGGAATGGATGGAACCATACCTCAACGCTTTACCACGGGGCACAGTGAGGCTTAGGCCAGAGGGTACCCACAAAAAATCCCAGTTCCACAAAAAAGCAATGTGTTGAATATCACTGCCTAAGTTCTGGTCACTTGTGTTAGGTAGGGGGACTCCACATGCTTAAGGCTAGAGAGCCCCATCATTCTTAATACGGTGATGCAGCCACCAAATCACCCAGAATCCAAAAGACACCTACGTTAATCCCATGTGTACAGATTAATTTCATATTAATTACAAATTAATCTTGGAAGAAAGAACACACATTAGTGCATACCATCAGATTTTCTGGAAACAATTTTTTCAACCATTTGTAGAAGATGTCTGGATTATCCTGTAAGGATTTTGATTGGTCATGCAATAATTTCATTAATTACACTTCTCTTCCCCGCTTGTATGTGACAAGGAGTAGGGTCGTCTGTCCAGCCTCGTGGGTTTTCTCCGGGTCTTGCCGTTTCTCCCACGGGTAAAAAACCTTTAGCACAAGCGAATTAATTACAGTATGATATGCAAAAAATTTTGCTCAGGCAGCGGCGCTACATTCCACTTTTATATCAAATTCCAACTGCAAAGGGATCTTTTACATGCACGCCAATATGTACACAGAACCTTGATTTTTCATCCAACCCGAACAACTAAACAGTTGCCCTTGTCAGGGAAAACCATACCAGAAATTGCTGATGAATCGAACCTACAACCTCCAGACTAGCGAGTTATCGTCTTATTCACTTAGCCATCGTGCCTCCCTAGGAGGTTAAACACCAGTTAATTTTATTTTGTTTCAAACAAATATTCTTTAACTTTGCTTACATTAAAATGATCTACTGTATAATGTTGTTCTTTTTCTTTATCATACAGGCCACCATCTTGACTTCTATAATCTGGTAACCCAGCAGCTATACAAATAAACATAATCACATAATACTTCATTAGAAGACGAAAGGACATGAAATAGGTTTTAACGTCCTACTCTTCTACTCCCAACTGGGCTAATGAAGACAGGCATACACCATACAGTGTGCTAGGAGGGACATTTTGCCTGGGCAGCAGCACTAAGACCTACTCTTGTATCTTATTCCAACAGCCAAGGGATCTTTAACGTGCATGTCAATGTGTACACGGGACTTGGTTTTTCGTGCCATCCGAACGACTAGACAGCTGTCCTTGTCTGGCCCTTGGTCCTGCATCACTGGATCGAACACCTGACCTCCAGGCTAGTGAGCTCGCACCCTACCCACTTAGCGACCTTGACCGCCACAAGGTGAGAGAGAGAGGAATGGGGTTTAACATCCACTAAACATGAAACTTGATCATTTTGGGACTTACACAGTACAATTTTAATTCAATAATTTGTTCGCGGGCAGTTGTGTTTAGCAGTGTAAGAAAAGCAGAGGACCACGAGAAAACCAACAAAATCGTGTGGACGACCCAATTCCTTGCCGTGTACAAGTTTAAAAAACAGCATCACTTGATTGAATTACAATTCTAGGTAAATAATTTGCTTGTGTGCAGTTGGCTTTAACCGTACGAGAAACGCAGAAGACCATAAAAAACCAACGCCATTGGGCAGACGAGCTTGAAACTACACCTCTTGACTGAATTACAAACCTAACGATCTAGAGTGCACACGTTAGACAAACCAATCCTCATTAAGGGCAATTAAACCATGCCAGTTGACTCAATGACATCATTGGATTCGGGAAATCCAATCCTGCATTTTGCGTAACAACAAGTAAACGAACTTACATGTAGAGATACCAGCACCAGCCATGGTGATGATGTTTTTACATTTGTTATCTTTAATATATCTTGCCACGCCTTCTATACTCACTTCATCTAAAACTCTCAAACTTTCTGGATCACTTAAACCAAACGCCAATCGCAAATAGCCCTGAATCCATTCATGATCTGAAATATAATATTACCACCAAATATGGTCAAAGGCAAATTGAACCCAAGTTGAGTCCAACATGGCCACTGTATATTATTGAGTGTACTTGGTGAATACCAACCCTAACCCTTTTAAAAAGACTGAGTTTGGCTCCAATTTACCTTTTACACTTCTTCATAGGGTTAAGGTTGGGCTGGGTATTGCCCTAAATACTTATTAATATGTGGCGACCATGTTGGACCCAACAAATATCTCATTTGAAGACTGAAGGAGGATAACTCTAAATAAACTTTCTGGATTACTTAAATCAAAATCTCTAAAACCCCTATCCCTTCATGATCTAATATAAAATATAACAGTATTTCAGAATCAATTTTGAAGACTAAAGGGGAATAACTCATCATTTTGAAGACTAAAGGGGGATAACTTAATATAATTTTTATTTATTTTTTTGTAGAGAAAATGCACCTAGTAATTGACATTAAATAATCCCGTATTTCAATATCTGTCCTGCACTTCCTTAAATACACAAATGTATATGAAGACTTTTTTTACATTTGTGAAAATGAGTAATTGCGGTATTAAATGGCTTAATAACTAGGGATTCTGGGGTTTAATTCCGAAAAATATCCATAGGATTATCCAGTCTGGTTTCCCCATGTTGAGGAAGCAGATCTTGTGTTGTGTACACATTGGCATTATTTGGCAGCTAGAATTTGATGAAGAGACAGAGAGAAAGATGGGGTTTAACATCCACTTGACATTAGGTCTATTCAAGACTAATATATGGTTCAATTTTTATTTCGATAATTTGTTTGCACATATAAGGTTCTTTAGCAGTGGGTGGAAGTCTAGGGACCTGAAGACGACCTATAGGGTTGGACAGATGACCTTACATCCTTGTCACGTGCAAGCGGATAAATCAGTCACTTGGCTCACATTAGAACATAAGGTCTGTCATTGAGTCAAGTGGCATGGTCACCTTCCAACCTCTCGGTCTTCTCCGGGTCCTCCAGTTTATGTACTGTATATGTATCTAATTCACAGATTCAAAAGATAAAACAGCATATACTGCATTTTATATGTCTGATGTTGAGAAAAGTTGACTTACTTTTTTTATCCTTTTGTTCATCAGTAGTTGGATTATCTTTAGATGAATTTTTATCTCGAGGTTTATAATCTTTACAAGATTTATGAGAATTATCTATTACCTGTAATCATTAGAGGTATATATCCTTTCATCTTCATATTACAGTCTTTACAATTATTATGCTATATGAGTGATGAGTAATATTCAATTGACTTAAATGGTGAACAAAGAGAGAAAGGGAGAGAGAGGGGGTTTAATGTCCACTGGAAACAAACTAGGTCATTTCGGTGATAACATATGGTTCAAGTTTATTTCGATAATTCAAAACATCATTTCTCTCTCTCGTTATGTCTACTGGTGCATGCATATAAAAGAACCCTTGATTGTTGAAATTCAAAATAAGAGTCTGCACAGCAAACTGGAAGTTAGACAATAAATTCTATTTCATTTCAATTCTACTGATAGGCCTACTGTTGTTATTTGTTTATGTCAAAGTTTTAGTAAATCAGAAATAGATGAAAATAGATAAACCGAGAGTCACTTACTGATTCACAAAATGTTACTTTCTTCATAATCTTTTTCTCATCTGTTGACTCTGCCATAGTAATGTCATACATACACAGGAAGGGTATGCTTACTAAAACAGCTGATACCACCTAGTCTAGATACATAGTATAGATAGATGTTCTACACGAGCCAGGGTATGCTTACTCTCTCTAGATCGCCTGATACCACCTACTCTAGATATATAGTAGGCCCTGTATTGATAGGTGTTGTACATGAGACAGGGTATGCTTACACTTTGTAGAAAACCTGATACCACTTAGTCCAGAATCTAGATAGCATTGATAGATGTTGTACATGAGGCAGTGTATGCTTACTCTCTCTAAAACACTTGATATCTCTTCTCATTTATTTAAGAAATTCCAATAGTTGTCACTTCAGGTCACTTCTCATTCACTGTGAAAGGTCATTGTACTTAAAGCGGGAATTTCATATTTTCCAAGAAAGTCAAAACATATTTATTTCTATGTCTTTTGCTTCATAGGTTGTCAACTCACTATTATACAATCATAGGCATTATTTTCCACACTTACAAATCCTTCACATCGCAAATAATAACACAATTACCCCCCCCTGTTTTTCCATTCCCCCATGCAATAGCTATCTTCAAACGTTTGAATTTGAAGTTGAAAATGATATTTTTGAAAATTTCTCACCTGGCAATAGTGAATTATAGGATTGTTCTTTAACAAGGTAGGCCTGTTTACAGATACAATCTATTTTAAGGCTTTATTTTAATATATTTTAAAAATATAACTTAAAAATATGAAATTGCTGCTTTAAAGTATGATAGCATGATGTATCCAAATCCACCCATATGTACCAAAATCATTTCAAGCATTGTAATATTTTATATCTATATTTGATAATACCTTTTTCTTTATATTATGCCAAATTGTCAATTTAATTGAAGATCAAAATAAACAGTTCAAAATAATGACCTCGTAGGCCTCATCAATTGAACATATTAATATACACATGACACATCAAAAACCATTAGCATACTGATCAATAAATGGAAGTTACGTATTTCAATACCATATTCAACCGGTTGACGGGAGCGTTTTTATCTTATAAACAAACCATAACAAATAAATGTCATGGGCAGCCATGTTCAATGAAGTATGTTCTATAAATAGCTCTGTCTATAATAGGCCTACCGTGTGATTATAATACCGTTATGTTATTGTTAGTGATAGATTATCGATCTGTATTGACCCTTCCCCTAAACTACCTTTATTTTACCTGTTTCCATACCAAACAAGGGAGATAAATGGGTTTTAACCTCCACTCAACACAAACTAAGTCATTTGAAGACTAACATATCGTATAATTACTTTCAATAATTTGCATTAGCAGTGGGAGGAAAGCAGACGACCGGCATATGTTCCTGACAGAGGCGTGCTGGGGGCCGAAGCAGGATATAGTTAGATCAAACTTTGGGCGGAAGGGCAGCCAGGGGCGTGGTGAGGGCAATTATTGAGAAGAAATTATGAGTAACAAAAAAGATTTTGGCACAAAAACCCTTTTACGGACCGCGGAGCTGTGGCCGACCAAGCCGGCCACCGCGAGCGTCGAAGGCGCGAGCCCGCGGCGGGGGGTCCGGGGGGCCCTCCCCCGGGAAAATTTCGAAAATTAGAAGCCCAGAAACGCAATCTCCAGCAATCCGAGACAAGAAATACGGTAATAAAATATGATTAAATTTTCCAACTTGACTCTTTCAAAATTTTTTTAATTGGGTCAGATGAAACAATTTTTCCACTTACAAATGTTTTTCATTTTTTGAGTAATTTGATTGTGATTTTGGCGCAAAAACTTTTTGGCGCATGAGTATGGCTACTCATGAACTCATTCTCACCACGCCCCTGAGGGCAGCTCCAAGAATGTTATTGTTCTGCGGAACAACGACGGTGGAGGGGGGGGGCAATTCCACCGAAAACCTATTATTTCAATATAATATTACACCATTTTGATGGAACTTTAGTAGACGCTTCCCGCCTAAATAAGCCTCGTTTTGAATTTGCCCCCCTAGCGAAATTAGCCCTTAATTTGTGGAGGAATACCCTTAAGCTCCCTGGATTCAGCTGGTCGATGTCTAACAGAAACTATCTTCAAACCGTAATCCGAGAGAATCTGTCTCGAATTTTACCTCACTAAATAACCAGAAAATGCCGAAGGGCGGCAATTTTGAATATTACAATTTCCCGAGGAAAGAGAAAGAGAAATGGGGTTTAACGTCCACTCGACACAAACTGGGTCATTTTGGGACTAACATATGGTTTTAATTTTATTTCAATGATTCGCTTGCGCGTAGGGGTCTTTAGCAGTGGGAGGAAACCGGAGTTCCCGGAGGAAACCCACGAGGTTGAGAAGCCGCCCCTATCAATAAAAGAGAAGATCACCAGTTAAGAGCGCTATATATGTATTAAATAAATTTAAAAATCAGAACAATTCTGAATAGGCTAAATAGAGCAAGTTCACGTTGATGTTGACAAATACGCAAGACTATAATTATGAAATAAGATATTTTTATGATATGATTCAACTATATAAACGGTATGCAACAAGACGGCATTGTACGTCTTATGTTGAGCTGAATAAATTATGATTTTTCCCACTATTTGATTTGTTTATTTTTTGCAATGTCTATTTACTGTCTTGTCCGCAGATTTATCTTGAAGATTTTTGGGGGTTTGCGTGTAGTGCGATCCTGCTGTACTTACCATTTTTGTCATTAAAACATCTATGGGTGGTTAACAGTGTGTACCTAGAATTTTCTTCACCAAGTCGATTGCATCCAGATATTTAAAGCGCGTTAACAATATATTCATATAAGAGTAACTATATCATTTCTGGGTTAACATATCGTCGGCTACAATTCATATTTACAAACCTATGGTTTATCCCAACTACAGGGTACATCAAGTTTTGGAGACTACCTGGTAGTAACCCCAAGAAAAAGATAAAACGTTTTGTTTAGTAGCGCTATATATGAAGCCATGACGTCATACTTTTTATGGTGTCATAGTTGGGACAAAGAAGGTTTAATCATGGACCGTATTTCATGGTTTAATTAACTGGAGACGGCATGACGTCATTTTATCATTATGACGATTGAAGCCAGTGACGCCATATTAGTCAACCCAGAACATTAGAATTAATACCAGAGAACATTTGTTTTACGTGAAAGGAGACACATGTGCAGATATAAAATATTAAGTTATAATAAACCATGTAGGTCCTAATTACCATAAAGTTATGAAATTAAATATATCATCTAAACAAGGTAGTCAATGTAGGCCTACAACTACGGAGCCCCTTAAGTGCACGATTCCACTCTTATATAATTTTTTCGTACATGATTCCACTCTTATATAATTATTTCGTTTAAACGAAATATTAATTCGTTTAAACGAAATATTAATTCGTTATAACGAAATAATTAATTCGTTATAACGAAATAATTAATTCGTTTAAACGAAATAATTAATTCGTTTAAACGAAATAATTAATTCGTTTTAACGAAATAATTAATTCGTTATAACGAAATAATAATTCGTTTAAACGAAATATTATTTCGTTATAACGAAATATTATATCGTTATAACGAAATAATTATTTCGTTTTAACGAATTAGTTATTTCGTTTTAACGAATTACTTATTTCGTTTTAACGAATTAATTATTTCGTTATAACGAATTAACATTTCGTTATAACGAAATAATATTTCGTTTAAACGAATTATTATTTCGTTATAACGAATTAATTATTTCGTTAAAACGAATTAATTATTTCGTTTAAACGAATTAATTATTTCGTTATAACGAATTAATTATTTCGTTATAACGAATTAATTATTTCGTTTTAACGAATTAATTATTTCGTTATAACGAATTAATATTTCGTTATAACGAATTAATATTTCGTTATAACGAATTAATATTTCGTTTAAACGAATTAATTATTTCGTTTAAACGAATTAATTATTTCGTTTAAACGAATTAATTATTTCGTTTAAACGAATTAATTATTTCGTTTAAACGAATTAATCGTTTCGTTTAATCGAATTAATCAATGTCGATTTAACACGTCGATTAACCCCAATGCTCCAAACAACGAAGTTGAAAAAAAAATTAAAAAAAACAATCGTGATCTCTATCGTTATCGATATACGGGAGATACACGTGGTTCATTTTTATCTCAATAGAGACTTTTGGCAAGTGGAATTTTCCGCATCCGTATAACGTATCCGTATCGCCACGTGATACGTTGCGTCAATGAGTTTTGGCAGACTTTCGCGCCGTGTACATATGGGTAGCTGAGCTAAGCTTAGTTGTATACAGCATGGTGGCAGTTATCTACCAAGATCACTATCAGTACTAGTCAAGTGCCTAGCCTACAAATCCCTGAGTGGAATAAAGTCGCTCGAGTGTGGCTGAGCTATTTAAAATTTAAAAAGAAATTTAGTGTCAAATCTTGTTTGGGTTTCACTAATGTTAATTTTCAGAAGGTATAATATACCCCTTTTAAATGCAGATTTGCAAGGCCCCACCTCCCTAAATTTAGCACGTAAATCAACCAGCATGCAGATTGACAGACAGTCAGACGGGAAAATATGAAAATTCTGTGAAAATCTCATCAAAAGTAATCATTAAATTCCTGTCTTTATCATGGTTAAAATCTGATCAAATATACACCTTCGTGTTCTAGGGTACACATAGATTCATAAAAACACTATATGACACAACATTTCAACGTCTAAAAGTAGCAAAAAGTACGGTAAAAAGACGACGATGTTATACGGACCTTTTCAGTATGAAAGCTGTTCTATACGTGCTGCCGTATTCGTGTGGAGTATCACGTATGAGAAATACACAAACATTGTTGACGTCACACACAAAATCGATACGGATACGCGATACGGACCAGAAATTTACGCTTGCCAAAAGTCTCTAATAATTCGTTTGCACGTACGGATATGTAGCAGTGGGCCCGGGGAGTATCCACGAGGTTGGACAAGCGATCCTACTGCTTGTCGCGTAGAGGCGGTTAATTGAAATAACGGCACTTGACCCAATAACAGACCTCATGTTTACACTGTTTTCGTACTGGGGATTATGTGATTGGTATGAACTCTATGAAGCATTGGTGACATAAAGATATGGCCCGGGTTCCTCCTCCCCCTATTCTGAGGATACACTTTAAATCAGTTTTTTTCTCTTCATAGGTTTTCGTAATGGGGATCATGTGATGGATATTGAGTCTATGAAGCATTGGTGGCATAAAGAGATGGCCCGGGTTCCTCCTCCCCCTATTGTGAGGATACACTTCAAATCAGTTTTTTTTTCTTCATATATTGGTGTGAAGCATTGGGGTTAATGAGAGAACGGATCCTATCGTTTCCGCTACCTACTTCTCCAGAGACCAAGTTCCCAAACATTATCCCCCTTACGAAAACCCTGTGAACCCTATAGTTTTTAACATGTATTTTAGGGAATTAACCATTGGGTTCACAAGCTTTAGAGGTCGCTGGTACGTTCCCGGTGTTGGCGGAAAAAGTTCATCTGGTTTTTATCAGTGATGCAGGACGGAGGGCTTGACAAGGAGAGCTGTCAAGAAAGTTCATCTGGTTTTTGTCAGTGGTGCAGGACGGAGGGCCTGAAAAGGAGAGCTGGCAAGTTCGGACTGGACGAACAAACGAAGTCCAGTGTACACCCAAATGCTCAAAACACCAAATTTGAAAAAAAAGATGTTAAAAAAAACAAAAAAACAAAAACTTTATCAATTTGCGGTGGGTTTGAGTCAGTAATCTTGGAACAGAGACACAAACTAGGTCATTTCGGGACTAACACATGTAATCCGCTTTCGCGTAGGGGTATTTAGCAATGGGATGAAACTGAAGACCCACGAGGATGTACAAGCAGTCATACTTCTTGTCACGTACATGCAGTCAACCGATACAACGCCCCTTGACTCAATGGCGCACCACTAGACCACCCAACTTTCATTTCGCTGGAACGGCAAGTCACGTAACACTAACAAATCGATAGGGTGTATACCCTTATGAAATGGGCTTAAACGTCCTACTGTTCTGCTTTGAGTTTGACTGGGCTATTGAAGATGGGCATACTCCAAACATTGTGCTTTGGGGGATGTTTTGCCCAAACAAAATCGCTACAGCCTACTCTTATATGAAATTGCAGCTGCCAAGGGATCTTTGTTGCGCACGCCAATCTGTACACGGGACCTCGAATTTTTCGTACCATCCAAAAGACTAGACAGTTGCCCTTGTCAGACCCTCCTTCCTGCATCACTCACAACTGGAAACCACGAAGAACACCCCAGATGAACTTTCTCCGCCAACACTGGGGCGAATAAGCGACCTCCTGTCTAGCGCGCTAACGTCTTATCCACTTAGCCACCGTGGCTCCTGCATACGCTTATAAACGAAACGGTTGATACCCCAAAACATATGCTAAAACATTTGCTGCTATCTGTTTAACAAGGTTTTCGTAATGGGGATCATGTTGGGGGACACGAGGCCTGACAGGGTCACTTGTCTAACCTCAAGGGTTCTTTTTGGGTCTACCTGCTAAATAGCATTACGCACAAGCGAATTAATGATATAAAAAGAATTAATATTTCGTTATAACGAATTAATATTTCGTTATAACGAATTAATTATTTCGTTTAAACGAATTAATTATTTCGTTTAAACGCATTAGTTATTTCGTTATAACGAATTAATTATTTCGTTATAACGAATTAATATTTCGTTTAAACGAATTAATATTTCGTTTAAACGAAATAATTATATAAGAGTGGAATCATGTACGAAAAAATTATATAAGAGTGGAATCGTGCACTTAAGGGGCTCCGTATACAACAGATTGTAGAATATTGCATTTATTTTAAAAAAAGAATTTCATATAACCATTGATTAAACATACATTATGGGAGCGCAAAAACAGACTTTTGTCGGTCTTCCTTTGGGCCTCAGAAGTCATAGAAATTATAAATTAGATCTTTATTTAAACAACAAGCCTAAAATGAACTATGTAGACCCACGGATGGCTTGGATTGGGCTCGGATTAAAACAGGATTTCGTTGACTGATTTAATCACTATGGCGTCGTGGGCGGGGCTTCTCCGTGATGTTGACGTCATCATACTTCCGGACTGTTTTCTATTCGTCTGCTAAGGGAGTCGCTTAGGCCTACCTGAAGTACAAAAGAGTACACGCAGGCAACACAAGAAGTCGGCTATTTATTATAATTTATTTACAATACTGCATCGTTGATTTGGCCCATTCCTTTCAAACTTTAATATTCTATCGCAGACTTTCTCATCTTATCTATATATTAAAATCTTAATTCTAATTTATAGTAAAAAATAAATGTATACGAATTGAATTGCAGTCATGTCTCAAACCGAATACGCTATCAGTACTAGTCATTGTAAACATTACTTGATAATCGAGACTATATAGGTGGAGTTAACGCCTGTCAATCAACAATCGGCCATAATGGGAAAAGGGTGTCGATGAATTTAACTCCCATTTCTAGTAAAAAATTATAGTGGTAACAACTTTGTTCAGGATAAAGTAATTTGACTGAAATTTTCAATATATTCTTGTTTCAGCATCTATTTTTGAACTGTTATAGCAAGAATGGCTAACTCCTTGTAAAAATCTCCCATAATGTATCTTTAAAGAGGTTTTTGTGGTCATTGACGAAAGGGACCGGTTATAGTAAGTAGATTACAAAATCATGACATTGTGTTCGAGAACCGAGGTTCTTAACCTGGGATTCAAAAGGTGTAATCAGGCAGAACAAGACTAATAGGAGTAGCCTATGAACTTTTTAGTATTGTAGAAATTTTTAGTATTGGTACAGCAAATTTCAGTTGTTGTTATCCGTCACATTTCCCAAAAGCGACCTAGTTAAGCCCAAAAAGCAAATTGCAGTATGAAGTTATTGGTATTATAGAATGTTTTAGCATTGGGACATTTCACACAAGCGACCTATTTGAGTTCACAATTGGGGTGGGGGGGGGGTTCGGTGGTGTAATTGTCTTAACTACAATAAAAAATTATCTCGGATTAATATCCAAATTTACCCTTTTTGTCAATTTTGTATAAACTTTCAATATTACAATTTAAAGGGAACAGCCTGGATTTTAACAGCCTCAGAAACAAGAGTGTATGTATGAAATTTAAGCTCCAAAATATAGAAGAGTGTTGTATTTTCCATTCTTGTCTCAACATTGCTTATCCGGATGGGTTCCGGGTATACGTAACTTTTTTAACGGTTCAATTCAATTTTTTTCGTTGGGTGACCTGATAGTCTATTGTGGTTCCTTTGTGGATCTATACAGTACATGACCCACGTGTTGTACTTGATAACGAAAGGTACACTTTACATACACGTTATTTTTGTATAAAATAAAAGTCTGGTTTTATCCAGAGACCGTATAATACTGCTTGGGACATCGTTCTCCGTTTGCAGATAAAGACTGACCGGTTTAAGTTGTTTGATTGAGTTAGTTTCTTGGCCCAAGGGTACAGGATTTTAAGGACTTTAAACACAAAATTAAGCAGTTTTATTCACCAAAATATAGTTGAGATTGAGATTGGCCGTTTAAATAAATAAGAATCTCGACATGGAAGATGAATATGTAATTATTATTTTTTAATAAAGTTGTTCGCGTCGACCCGCTTGCCATGTCATTATATAAACATAAATTGTGTCTATTTCATCTTTTGATGGTATATAATTGGCCGTTTAGAGTCTACTTTTGCAATTCTTATGGATAAAACTGAGTATCAATTACATAAAATTTTATGAGATATATTAAATATGATATCGTTTATTACATAAAAACATGAACAGTATATTTGTAATTATAAATCTTCAAAGACCTAAAATATAGTTATTAAGTTCGCCCCGCTTTGAACTTGACTGTTTCCATTTCTTACATCTCTTTATTGGAAATATTATATTGCGTGAACATATGAAACTGTCACAAAGAATGTAACAAACTCTTTTAATGCAACAAATGCCATTTCCAGTAGACTTTGGCTTGCGTTTTTCCTTACATAATCGCTTGAAAGTGTTACCAAATATGCGGTCTTCGACACGCTCGTAGCGAGAATTGTGGGGGTGGGGGGTCACAAAAAAGACAAGGCAGACCGCTTCCTTTTTCCGTAGGCTATATCATATCAAGGTCGTAAACTCCCGGTCGATGCTTCCGGAACATGCATCTTTTACGACTCGAAAATTTCTTGTATATTGTTTTTTTTTTTATAATTTAAACATACATTATACAAGAGCTAAATCTTCCTATTGCAAGTCTTTCTCTAGGCCTGAAATGTTTTCTAAATTATTAGCCTAATTAGACATTAATTAACTTATTGAGGCAAAATCAACTCTCGATGGCAACGGATTTCTCTGATATTTAATAGATTCGAACAGTTCAGCTGTATTTTGATTTAAGCTAAAAAAAAAAATGGAAGGGCGAGACTTAGCTTCGAACAACAAGTACCGTGGTTAAAATTATTGCGCACGTCTTGTCAAACTTTCAAAGGCTAATATCTTGGCTCGCAATAGAGTAGTTTGAGTGAAATTTTCAAATTATTCATTTTACATTATCTACTTTCTAACTATTATAGCAAGAATGGCTAGTTCTTTATCTAAATCTTACATAATGTATCTTTAACTAGTTTTACCCAGTCAATTTGAAGATATCAATTCGCGAAAAATAAATTAAATGAATAGCACGAAAACAATCCTATAATGCAGATTGGGATTTCGGGCACTTTATTTTGTTGACTATAGCAGGCAAAAGGGTTTTCTCCCCATAATATTTCTTTCTTTTTTCCACTTTAGACGGGTACCCAGATCAGCCCGGCATATCGTCAACGAAATCAGAAAGACGCTGTTTTGGGTCAACCAATATGACGTCAATGGCTTCACCAAAATGACGTCATGCCGCCTCCACGTCATTAAAGCTTCTTGGTTGGGACCCACGATGGCGCCTGTAAATGAGTTGTCGTAACTTTCCCTATACAGGGCTTTGGTTCTGCCTTTCCGATGACCTAATCCAGAAAACATTGTTGTTTTACCCAAAAAATTACCAATGAAACTTGTAGCCAGATCCAAATGTACATTAAAGTTATCAAACTGCCATTGAAAACTTTCATCAATGTCCATTGTTTCGATAGAAAAAAAGACGATTTTTTCAACCTTTCCAAACTACCGTAACAGCAATTCGATTAAAATACAGACCTTTATTTCGTTGGGGTTTTTATATACTTTCCATGGCCTACACTACACGAATAGATATAATGGGAGTTCACGTCATATGGGTCATACCAGCGTCTTTTGACCCTATCACGTCAGACATTGATTAATCAATGAGCGTTGACGTTTCTAGTGGGTTTACCCACAGTTCCGTGCAGAGCACACCAAGAACGTGCCGTAACAGACTGTTTCATTGGCCAATTCCTCACATCAACTAGAACGCCTGTTTAACAACAACTCTTCCAGATCCTAGTGAGGTGAAGACAAGTAAAACGAAAGTTTGAACTATGCAAAACGAAACGAAATAGGACCTGTGTTTTAGTCGCATTGCCGTAACATGGAAACTAACTGAAATATCAGTGATGTCATAAGACATGATGACATCACTAAGTTACGCACACTGACCTAATTTTGGTAACATATAACTGTGTCACTTTCAAAATTTCAGAAATTCACATGCGAGTATAGGTAGGCCTATTAAACTGGCCGGGGGGGGGGGAATGTGGGGACGGAAGGTGCGACAGGTGATTCATGTCATCACAAGCCGGAAAGCGAAACCATGTCACGTGACACAATGCCAGCCCATTTTGACATAAAATGTATATCCCCACCACACCCCTTCATGTTTAGAATAAAGATATTATGTGTAAATACATACCCCAACCCCCACTCTCCTACTAAGTGGGGTTCCTGTTATAGATGTGTAAATGTCTGCTTAATGTTCAACATTCCCATATCAAAACTAGGATGTGTGGTGTTTGTTGCATTTATGTTACTTATACAACAGTAAAATGTTAAACATGCATTATGCAAGAGCTAAATCAATATATTGAAAGTCTTTATTTAGGCTCCAGATGTTATAGAAATGATTAATTAGACCTTTATTTAGACAACAAGCACAAAATCAACTCTGTAGGCCCACGGATGGCCTGGATACACCTCGGATTTAAACTGTCGTCCTTCTATAAACAAATCAGACATGGATGACCAAGATAACGTTTAAACCGAGGTAGAAAGGTTTATACCGCAGAGAAAACGTTTACACCGCGGTTGAAAGGTGTTCATGGGTTTTTTTTTTGAGGGGGGGGGGGGTGATTTATCATAGTTTTCACTAAGATTTCTCATATGAGGTAAATTTCAAGAAAGATGTTTAAATCAATGCATGTGTACAGACGAGTGTAATAAAGGCTCAACCAGGTTCTTTTTGAAATATAGAATTTATCTTCAATCACGTTACAGAAGTCAAATACAGTAATTATATAGTAGTTGACGTTGTGTTTTTCTTAGCTAGCTCTTTGGTCTGTCAGCCCTGTATTTCGTCCTGGACAAACGTTATCTAGTAGTTATTAAAGTAATGTAATAGTCGATGAGGTCACTAAAATTTAGCCTATTGACATATACCTAAGATTGATTACCTGGACAAGACATTAACGAAATATACCAGTCACCGAAATTTAGCCTATTGATATAGATTGTTTGGACAATGGCTTGACTTACATTGCAGTTATTTTAAAGGGCTAATCCCGATAATTTTTTGAAGAATATAACTGCTTAATGTTGTGTTAAAATCTCTTAAAATCACCCTCCAAAGGGCCGAGCAACTAACTCAGTATTTGTGATACTTTTTCAAACAACTTAAACACGTCAGTCTTCTTCTGGAAATTAAGACCAGTGTCCCAAGCAGTATTCTGCGGTGTCTACGTAAACCAGACTTTCTTTAAAATAAAAATAATGTGTAGTTGAAATTTACCTTTCGCTATCAAGTACAGCACATGGGCCATTCACTATATAGACCTCTCAAGGAACGGGAATCGATTATCAGGTCACCAACGAACAAATTGACCCGGAATCTTAAAAAGGTTGTCCGGATAAGCAGTTTTGACGTTCACGTCCAAACGGCTCAATACAAGGTCAATACATCATTCTCCTATATTTTGGCGTATAAATTTCATATGTACTCGAACGTTTATTTTTGAGACTCTGTTCAAATCGGGACTTTCCCTTTAAAATATAGGGCACGACTATTTTATATGTATGGCACTAAAAGGCCACCGTACCGTTCTCAGTCTGTTCACGTGGAGTCTCTGTAAATCAAGTTTTTATTAAACAAATAACTATTCCAATAATATCTATGTATTAATTGGATTACAACCCAGAGATATGTTTTTATTACATATAGTATTAACACTACATTCTAAACTGTTAACCAATTTTAAGGAGACTCTAGACATACACGGAGGTTGGTATTGCATGTTTTTGCCTATTTGCGACCCATTAAGCGTAAACACTTTATTTAAATCAACTTGTACATAATATCATATCTAATGTATTGGATGATAAATCTTAAATAAACAACAACAATCTAAACATAGACAGCCTATGGATGCTGGGTGATATAGAAAACGCAATGGTATCTTAAAGGAACTAAATCGCTAAGATTTGGGGCCTAGAAATTGACATAAATCGGTAACAACGCATACAATATAGTTATCGGAATGTATATAAACTTATTTACATTCAATTGTTTCCGTTTTTACACATTTATGTTCGGCGAAATACACCAGAAGTCTCAATCGAATAGCAATCTCTAGCGTCTGGTTATTCCAGTCTATTGCGCATAAGAATATGCCGTCAGCGTTTGCCATGGCTTATGGAATCTATAGTCGCGTTCTTTCTTGTCCCTTTTTAAAAATGACAGTGAAACGCATTATGGTACACTATTCGTGTACCAATAGTAGAATATTTATTTTGTCTTAAATATTGGATATCAAAAGTCCATCTTTTTCCAGTAAGCTCACAATATCAATGGCGATTTAAATGGACAAATAATGTGGGATTTCATTGTGGAAGATTTTGGATGATATTGAGTAAGAGGCTTAGCTACTTTAAATTTTCTGCACTCCAACCTAACCTTAAATGGATTTAATAACAGTTGACTTCTCAGACGACAAAATGAACGGCTTCATCTGCATCATCGTGCTATTTATGAAATCAGTCCAGGCCTCTGAAATTAACTGCAAGGTTGCGACTTTTAAAATTCAAGAGAATTTTGATCTAAGCAAGGTAGGCTAATTATTTTCATTCTGCTCGGTGTTGTAGTGAACTTGTCTGTAAAATCACCCTCGGTGAAACCAGACGTTTATTTGTTGATGGTAGATCCGAAAACGTTATTCATTTCTTTCTGCTTATTTTCACTGGACTCGAGTTTTGCTTTTATGAATAATTCTCCGTGAACACGTAGACCAGTAGCCAAATTCACAAAGTATTCTCAGGCTTAAATTGAGAATTTGTTCAACTTTCAATCACGTTTTATGAGAAATATCTTTTATCCAGAAACATGAAACTCTGCATATAGTTTATTATTGGTGTATTTGATAAATTAAAACTATTATAAAGGGCTATGTTTTAGTTAAATTAGGTGGAACAATTTTGAGTAAATTCTCAACTTAAGTCTGTGAATGCTTTGTTAACTCAGGGCCAGGTTGTTTCGTTCTATCTTAAAGAGGCGAAAATCCTCCTTTAGGGGATCGCACGTTGGTTTGGTGAGTAAGACTTTGTCTCGCTGACCCGGGGGTTCCGTGTTCTACCCCTGGTGCGTTGGCGAAGCCCCCCCTCCGCCCCCTTGTCAGTGCTACAAGAGATAGGCTAAATTTCTCTCATAGCAAATTGTGTGACGCATATTATCCCAGTCCGAGCAGAACAGTAGGAGGAAACCGGATGACCCGGAGAAACCCACGAGGTTGGACAGGTGACCCCACTCCTTGTCACGTACAGCTGGGAATCGGAACTACACCGGTTGATTCAATGACCGACCTTATGATACAGCAAGATATTATAATGAGAACACTGATGTTGTATCTATTGTTTTTCTCCAGTCTGAAATTCAGTTGTCATTATCGACCGGAAATTAATGTTTACAATGCCCAATTTTAGATATACTTTATCTTTTATCTGATTTTCTCAGTGAGCCCTTTCCGGCCAAGATAAGATAAGTCAGAAATATATCTTGCAAAAGGGGGTTACATCGCTATTTTTGGCGCCTAAAATAGACACCTAGAATAGCTAAATATGGGTCGCAACACTACGATTTCGCATATAGGATAAATCTCAAGAAAAATGTATAAATCAACGCACGGCACTAAAATACCGCTGTATTTTATACTGTATATTTATGTGAGCGCTCTGAATTTATACCCGTCTATATTTGTGTACTTGTCCACATTCTTTCTGTACTTGTATATTTATACAGGTCACAAACTCACAATTCTATGAAATACAATTAATGCTTCTTACTGAGCGACGTTTCAACTGTATACCCCAGTTCAATTACTATTGTGTCATTGCAACCGTTTATCTTTGTATATTGTATGCTGTCCTCAAAGGACGTTTCAGTGCTATACAAATTCTATTATATTCTATTCTAAGATCAGCTATTTCACATTATAATATTATGCATAAATATTAAAAAAAACATACATTGAATATAAAGTATTATCATAAAAGAACATACATTAAAGAAACATTTGATTTTATTTAAGATTTAATTAAAGATACATTATGTAAGATTTAGATGAAGAACTAGACATTTGTGCTATAATAAATAGAAAGTAGATAATGTAAAATGAATAATTTGAAAATTTCATTGAAATTACTCTATTGCAAGCGCAGAAATTAGACTTTGAGTGTTTGACAGACGTGTGCAATAATTCTAACCACCGTACTGGTTGATCGAAGCTAAGTCTCGGTCCTCCATATTTGATTAAATCAATGTATCGCTGATATCTATTTAATATCGGAGAAATCGGGGCACCGAGAAATCTGATGCCATCGGGAGTTCATGAAGGCCTGGAGCTGTTAATTAAAGATACATTATGAAAGATAAGATAATGAGTTGGCAGTTCCGACTATAATAGTTAAAAACGAGATAGTGTAAAGGTAATTTGCTGAAAATATCAGTCAAATTGAACCACTATGAGCCAAGAACGAAGCGGGTGAAATTTTCGCGTAGCCTCGGTCATCATAACAAAAATCATTAATATATAAAGCATAGTCTCGATTATCCAAGTTTTAAATTTAATTATCACTGGCCGTTAAGGAGCATATAGGAATCTAATCCAGCCAACATTGAAGGCTAGCCTAGACATCGAGAGTTGATTATGGTCTGGATAAGTTAATTAATATCAAATTGATAATTTAGAAAACATTTCAGGCCTAAAGCAAGACTTGTAATTGGCAGATTTAGCTCTTGCGTAATGCATGGTTAATGACTAAATAATACTTTAGAAAACATTCCAGGCCTAAAGAAAGACCTGCAATAGGCTCTTGCATAATTGAATTGAAAGTATTATCATACTACGTGAATAAGTCTAGTAAACTATTTCAAATGTGGTTCAATTTTGTTTCAATAATTCACTTGCGCGTAGGGGTCTTTAGCAGTGGGACAAAATCGGAGGAACCGGAGAAAACCCACGAAGTTGGATATTTTAACTGGACGCATGTTTATAAATGTGTATGTCTGTGTGGAAGGGGGTGGGTGGGAAAAATATAACATACTTTGTCAAGCCACGCCAAGGGGTATCACTCATAAATTAAAATTCGATATAAAATAATTTCCCCAATACATGTATATATCACTTGATACACACTGAAATATGTGCTGCCATAGCTTCATTCATCAATGCGCATTATTACAGATAGAGAGATTGGGGTTTAACGTCCACTCGTAGAGTACACGCCGACCTGTACTGGTTTTAAAATTGTTCACAGTGTCTTAAATATTTCATATCAGGTGCACCCATTTTAACACAGTACAAAACAATGTCTCTATCGATTGGAATGGACTAATCATAACCGTGTTTGGAATAACCTGGGAGAGGGGTTGGTCCGGGCCCATAGCCTGCTCATAAAATTGGGGGGGGGGGCTACAGAATTTTTTGGAGGGGCTGAGGATGTGGGCGGCTAAGAATAATCCTAAAGAATTCATTATTGTTTGCAAAATTTGGGGTGGTGGGCTAATTCGATTCTTGGGGGTGGGGTCTTGGCTACGGGCCCGGGGTGCTCCGGTTTCGTCCCACTGCTAAAGACTCAAGCGAACTGTTGAAATAAAATTAAACCATATGTTAGTCCCAAACTGACCTAGTTTGTGTCGAGTGGACCTTAAACCCCATCTCTCTCTCACTCTCTCTCTCTCTCTCTCTCTCTCTCTCTCTCTCTCTCTCTCTCTCTCTCTCTCTCTCTCTCGGTTTAATATTATTAGACATTGATCCAGGCTACTGGTAACTTTTAGTATTTAGGAACATGGTATGAGATTAAATGGATCGCTCCTTTTTATCATCCAGAAGAAGACCAATGGTCTGATTATCAACATACTTACAGTATGAAACAAGATGGCGGAGTCGCTGGGTACGGGAGTGCAAGGTAGCGTCTTTTATCTCTTTTGGTGATTTGTATATGCCGTGTGTATGGAAGGGTATCGCTGCCAATATTAAAGTCAAAATACCCCAAAGGCCAAACTTAAATGTAAAACGCCAAATGTAGGATATGCAAATGTAGGATATGCAAATGTAGGATATCACGTGACCTATTATTATATACGATGGACCACTGTGGTGCGACAGAGCGCAAATGTAAAATGTAAAACGAGGGAAATGTAAAATGTAGACACGTGGTACCAAATTAAGCAGCATGATCCCATGAATGTTTTAAACCATCGAATTTGGGCCCCGGGAGAACATGTGCTATTAGATTAAACGACATGATCCCATGAATGTTTGAGACCATCGAATTTGGGCCGGGCGAATTTGGGCATGGCGAATTTGCGCCCGGGAGAATTTGGGCCCCAGAAGAATTTGGGGTGATCGCATTTAGTGAATGAACGCGTAAGCCTCCGCGGACCACCGTAACACAAGACAATATATGACCTACTCGTATATCGAATTCCGCTGCTAAGGGATCTTTTACGGGACCTCGGTTTTTCGTTCCATCCGAACGACTAGACAGCTGTCCTTGTCAGCCCCCCCCCCCGTCCTGCACCACTGACAAGAAGAAACCACATCGGAAAATCCCGATGAACCTGAAGAAATATTTAAAACCAATCTTGACCCAAGCTCTATTTATTCCTCTTTTAAATTTATAGAAAACCACCTGCAATGGAATGTGTGTATTTCCGTAATGATCTGAACCTGACAAGTATACCAGGAAAATTTACTTTCGGTGGTAATATACTTCTTTACTGTATGTGTGTGTGAGAGAGAGATTTTTGAGAACATGCCCAATAACAATGGCCCCAAATCTCCAACTTGTATTCTATTAATATTATAAGTGTATATGAAAAATGAATATTTCATTCAAATTATTTTATTTTGAGTCTGGGGATGTTTGTGGATGGTTGTTTGGCGCTGTATTATAAAGCCTGACATTGAGCCAACTAGCGTGATTTCCATATTTCCATTCCCCTGTTGTACGTGACATGGAGTAGGATCGCCTGTCCACCAGTCCCCCCCCCACCCACAGATAAAGACCCCTTTGCGCATATGTTAGTCCTGAAATGACCTAGTTTCTGTCGAATGGACATTAAACCCCCCCTCTCTCTCTCTCTCTCTCTCTCTCTCTCTCTCTCTCTCTCTCTCTCTCTCTCTCTCTCTCTCTCTCTCTCTCTATCCCAATAAAACATTTCTTGTTAATTTTAAGTGCGTTATATTTTTTACTCTTTCAGAAAATAATTCACCATATTGGGTGATTAAGACGGATCATACCCATTTTGCCACGGTATATGGTTGCTCAAAACACTATGCAAATGGAACATGTAGCAATCGTAGAATTTGGATATGGGGAAGGGAAACAACTCTTGCGGAACAATTTCTGAAAGAAGCCGAGAGTGCAGTAACTAACGTATGCGTAAATACTGCAGTTTTAGTGACCACTGGTCATTCCAAGGGTATGATTTCGTGTCTAATTAATATATTAATAAAACCAATATGGATCAACATACAAAAAAAGGCAGGAGGGGTGGGGTGTAATTCGTATAGCCTATCTGAAACGATGTGAACCTTAAATTATTTTTAAATGATCTAGTGACAATGTTGCAGTAGGATTTATGGCTCGACGATTTTCATTTAATCTAAATCGAAATAATATCCTTTACCCAATGTCGTGTTAAATTATTGTTTTTAGACATATTATAATTTATAAGGAGAGACTGAATACAGCAGCTTTTCTTGCCCCGAGTATTTCTAATGCATATGCCGCGTTTATCCAAATTGTAAAGTGTATTTTGATCCGAAGAAGTCATTTATTCCAGCTCCTCTCAGTTGAATAACGAGAGTAAATTAATTTGATGTTTTGTTTTATTATTTTCAGGTTGCTCTAAAGGTAAGGTGTAGCAGGGTTTGTTTACTTGACATCGGTACGATATACGTAATAAAGCGTTGTTTTACACAGTTTGTTATGTAGCTGAGCAGGGTGGGGTTTAGATGGGGTTGGATACCAAAACCCCTTCTGGATCCGCCCCTGGCTAGGCTATATCTCAATAAAAGACGTTGGTTATTTTTGATTTTGAAAACCGACATGTTGTATCCTTTATTTGTTTTCATCTTTCGTTTCAGGAACTAATGGTTCTGACTCTGCCTTTTTATCATTTCCTGTCATGTTGTTGATATTTATCAACTTGTTTGTGTTTAAACAATCTGATTAAAACACAGATCCTATTTCGTTCCGTTTTTTATAGTTTAAAATTTCGTTTTGCTCGTCTTCACAACATTAGGATCTGGAAGAGTTGTTCAATAAAAGGCGTTCTTGTTGATCTGATGACTAAGCCAATGAAACGGTCTGGTATGGCGAGTTCTTGTCGTGCTCTGTATAGAGGTGTGGGTAAACCCCTTGACGTCATAGGTCAAAAGTTGCTTCTACGACCCCTGACATGACCTTCCATTACATCTAGTCAGGTTTTCGAATGTATAAAAAAACGAAACGAAATATAAATCTGTTATTTAATCAGATTGGTTGTGTAAATAAAATTTTAAGAATTTCGCCAAGCGTGTTTGTGTGGGTCCGTTTCTACGAAATATGCAATTTACATATATGAAATAAATGACATTACAAAAAAATATAACTCTCTGGTTTATAAGGATCCTACATGCAGGTAGAAATGGCTAAACACGTTACTGAAGTGTTTTGGGTTTTTGAACTGCAGGGGAAGACAACTCTGTTTGGAGATTAGTTTTTGGGATCTGTAAAGTCAAGCTTTCTAACATGTCAAAAATAACGTTATGACTGCATTGCATAACAATCAAGAAAAAATAATTATGAAAATCATGTAATTTAATATGAATAATGCTATTATGTCTCTATTTATAATCGCAAAACATAAACATATATATAATGGGGACGTATCTGATCAACACATTTGTACTTCAGTATTTCGTTAGGAAAACCTGCGGTCATCTTTATTCTGTCACTGATTGTAAAATGCAAGGAAGGAGAATTTTGCCCGGGCAGCGTCTGTCTGACCATTCTTCTTTTGTTTTGAACTGACAATGGTTTTATTACGTACATGGTTCTACGCACATGCCAGGTTCTATGTACAAGCTACGCACAAGGTACTACGTACATGCTACGTACAGGGTTCTTTTAAGTGTATGATTCTACGCACACGCTACATGCAGGGTTCTTTTAAGTACAATCTCTCTCCCTTGTTATAATAATATTACTAACAAATATTTACACAATATGATACTGTTACATAAAAGAGTTTCCTTTATTCAGTTTTAACAATTACAGATATTAACAAATAACAATCCGATACACAACTTCTTTATTCATTCTTAAGCACTTTCAATTCGCCAACATTATCACACGGACGTATTATGCCATCAACCCAGTCATTCGGGATGTCTGTTCACATTATGTCACGGTATTTATCCGATTTGGATGAAGCTTAAAATATATGTTTATTTTTCAAATATCTCGGACATACGTCGGACCGTGAGTTCCTTGATTATTGCCCCAGATTGGGCTAAAATTTGACGAACTCAACCGATATCCGCTGCGGCACAACACCCATGCACTTTCCCACAAACCTAAAATTTTTAACAGATGTATTTCAAATTTGGTGTTTCCGCATTGTGAAGACGGGTGTTTCCTGTACAGTGTGCTATATGAAATAAATCTCGCCCGGACTGCAGCGCAATTGCCTGCTCTTATATCGATTCACGCCAACAATTAGATAATTTTCTCTTTTCAGACCTTCCATCCTGGACCATTGACAAGGGGAGAGAAACTAGATCATTTCGGGATTAACACATGATTCAATTTTATTTCAGTAATGCGATTGTGTGCGCGTAGGGGCCTTTACCAGTGGAAGGAAATCTGAGGATCCGGAGAAAACTCACGAGGCACTGACAAGGAGAAGAAACCAGCTGTTAATTTCTGGCGAACTTTCTCGACCACCACTGGGTTTGAACCACTGCGGCTACCGAAATTTGGTGTGACGTATTGGAACAATGCAAGAATGAGCTCTATCGATTTTCCCTGTACAGTGACTTATCGTCATCGAATTCCAACCGTGAATGGTTGGTTTATGTGCACGACAACCCGACATCACGACATTTTGGGCCGGCATCACGACAACCCGACATCATGACATTTTGACCCGACATCACTACAACCCGACCCCACAACCCGACCTGGAATGTAGACTAACACCCTACGTGTCTGGGAGTCTGTCCATCATCCCGTGTCTTCAAGGCTTCACATCGATTATAAATCAAATATATTAACAATTGTAGCATCTATCGAATTAATAAGGTGTTTAACGTAAAATATTGGTAAGGTTCATCCTCTCATGAAAAACATTGCTTCACATCAAATCTGACATCAAATATTATTTTTGAAACATCAATGGATCGCCATGGGTGACGACACAATGTGGGAATATAACCAGTGGCTGCCACGCCGGATTCGCCCACATTTTGCAAGAGATGGATAGAGAAAAAGCTAAAAACAAAAATGATTTTTGTACAATCGGGGGCCATAATCCAGAAATGGTATATAAATGATCAACAATATGGAGCATCAACAAATAATGCATATATATTAATTAATATATATCCAACAATAGCTCCTATAAAACTACCAATCTGCGTGAAGGCTCCACATAGAATCAAACTTTTCCTTCCACTCAGTCTTAAAACATTTGCCACACCAACTTTAGCATAGGTTAAAACAAAAATACACAGCACCCATGTTGTCACCTGCAACATAAAAAATATACATTCATTTTACATACATAATCATACATTATGCAACAAGTTAATTTGCCCATTGCAGATCTTTTTTCAGGCCTAAAATATTATATAAACTATTAATTAGGACCATAATCAACTCTCGATGTCATCGCTTGTCTGCGATATTTACTGGATTAGGATCCAATTAGGTGCTCAACTTTTATTCATGATTTAATCATGAAATGGATAATCGAGACTATTATCGTACCGACTTTAGTACTGACGATTAAGGCACTGGGCCGAAAATTCAATCGCTAAAATCTCGGTTCAGAGTGGATCAACTTGACTGAAATTTTTAGCAAATGGCCTTTACATTATCTAGGTTTTAACTATTATATTGAGAACTGCCAGCTCTTTAGCTGATCTCCAATAATGTATCTATAAGTGTTTACGATAACGCATTCACATATGAAATATTCTTCTTCGTCAGTTTGCAGGACAGAGGGCCTGACAACTGACAAGGGACATGTATAGCCATGCGGATGAGACGAACAACCGAGGTCCGAACCGAAATAGCGCCGCTATTACTATGAGGTGTTATGGCCTAATTTTATATCGAATTCCGAATGCTAGGGTTTCTTTAACGTACACACAAATTTGTATGCGGAACCTTGGGTTTTCAATCCACCACTCACAATAAGAAACGGCACCGGAAAATCCCGATGAACTTTCTCGGCCAATACTGTGATCGAACTCGGAATCTACATGTCAGCAAGTCAACGTTTAACTCACTGAACTACCGCGAGTCCCTTCATAAATAGACCCTACATACCGGGATGGGGTGGGTGGATGGCCGAATGGTTAGCACGTGCGCGCTGTATCATAAAGCCTGTCATTGAGTCAACTGGCGTGGTTTTGAATCCCCAGTTGGACGTGACAAGGAGTAGGGTCGCCTGTCCAACTTCGTGGATTTTCGCCGGGTCCTCCGGTTTCCTCCCAATGCTAAAGAGCCCTACACGCGAGCGAATTGTTGAAATAAAATTGAACCATATGTTAGTGTCGAGTGGGGGTTAAACCCCATCTCTCCCTCTCTCGGGGGGTGGGGGGTGGGATGGCCTAGTGGTCTAGAGTGCCGCGCTTCGACCTCTAGCTGACCGGTCACCTCTGGCTTGCGGCTGTGGTTTCGATCCCTGGTGTGAGCGTATTTGGCATGGAGATAGGATAGATGCGCCTTCTCAACCTCGTGGGTTTCCTCCGGGCACTCCGGTTTCCTCCCACGCGTAAGCGAATTATTGAAATAAAATTGAAACCATATGTTAGTCCCAAAATGACCTAGTTTGTGTCGAGTGAACGTTAACGTTAAACCCCATTTCTCTCTCTCTCCCTCTCTCTCTCTCTCTCTCTCTCTCTCTCTCTCTACATGCCAGTAAAAATGTAAACGGCAATATAACTCTGTGTATTTATAACGTACGTGTCATTATTTATGAAATAAACAGTATATTAATAGTATAGGTATTATAAACGTGACAGTTATTGTAGGTCGTTATAATATAGTGTAAGTAAATATGGTTTAATGGCTGTAAGCGAGACATTAAGTTATATATTGATACTGCACGAGGCGTTAACCGAGTGTTGTTTAATATATTACGCAATGTCCATAGCTCGAGATCATTAAACAACTTAAAATATGGACACTATGCCACACGTGCTTTTCAATGAAATACGTCACACGAGTCCAATATTTCAACAATGTACGATTGACAATTGCAAGCTGCCCGTACATTATTGGATGACGTCACACCTGTATTTCAAATCCTCGTGTCATCATGAGCACTGATCTAAATGTCGTATTATGATCACGCGGGGTAATGCCTGTAGCGGATTCAACTTTTGTAGGAAGGTGTCCCGGAGGCTAAGTGAGTAAGACGCTGGCTCGCTTATATTTCGGTCACGGGTTCGCTCCCTGCAGTGGCCGAGAAAGTACATCGGGATTTTCCGTCGTGGTTCTCCTTGTCAGTGGTGCAGAACGGAGGGACTGACAAGGAAAGCTATCTAGTCGTTCGGATGGTTCGAAAAACCGAGGTCCCGTGTTTACATCGGCATGCAGGAAAAATATCCCTTGGCAGTTGGAATTCGATATAAGAGTAGTTCGTAGTGCCGATGCCCAGGTACATTTTCCCTCATAGCACACTGTATGTTGTATAACAAGGGCCCTTGTTTTTGCGTCTAGTATTTGGGTATTTATGTCAAGCCATGCATGACCCATCATTCATTAATTGTTATCGTTTTTCAATGCACCGTGCGCTGAGTGTTTGGTGCACTTACTGGTATCCAGGCGGTAGCATTCCTTCTAGAAATAAAATCAAATGAAATGAGGTTTAACGTCCTACTGTTCTGCTCCTAAACTGGACTAATGAAGACTGGCATTCACCATACAGCGTGCTATGAGGGAAATTTTGTCCGGCCAGCCTACTCTTATATCATATTCCAACTGCTAAGGGATCTTTTACGTGCACGCCAATGTGTACGCGGGACCCCAGTTTTTTTGTCCCATCCGAACTGTCCTTGTCATGCCTTCCGGCCTGCATCACTGACGAGGGGAAATCACGCCATCTACAGTGATATAATTCTTCAAAATTATCCCCGGCCAATACAATTACAGTGGTTAATGTCACTTCTAACAGGTCCCAATATAATTACAATTCATAGTGGCACAAGATAATTTCGGGTAATGCCACGCGTATAAACATAACTTAATGGAAACAGTAGAAGGTAAGAAGTGAAACTTACCATTATGGGTCCTCCAGATGCGTGATGTACTAGAGGTGGGTTAGGACTCATTGCTGCAGCTGTAATTATATACGATCCCAGTGCAGTACCAAAACAAGTGATGACAACGATCCCTACTGTAGAATACATTGTAAAAAACATGGCCGCAAAACAAGCCAAAGGATTTGCAATGTTTGTTAAAGTCACTGTTAAATGGTAGACCTCAATGTCATATGGGAGACAGGAATAGGTCTGGATCGCTAGAAGAAAGCTTGAGGTAAAGAAATTTATCCAGGCAACTGTGAATAGTAAAATGGCAATGGTTGTCTTAGTAGGGGAGGCATTAGTAGATTTTAGCTCTAAATCGTTTTCCTCTTTAACGCTGTTATGTTTTTTCTCGCCATTTCGTGTTTCATATTTTGTGATTGTGACTATTTCAACAGGCTTCTCTGTATATTTGTCCATCGAGGTGAAATTTTTAGTATATTCACTTTTGAGAGAAGGGTGATATTTTAACACAAGAAATGCTGTCAATGACAAAAGCATCATGGCTGATAAAATGAAGAAGAAGACTTGAACTGAAAATTTCGGTTCTTCGTACATAGGATATGTAAAATACGAGGTGTCATTAAACCACGTGTTGTTCATGTTCGATCCATTAATACAATTTATCTGTCCAGCTCCTTGTCCTAATGCTGCTAAACTAGGGATCATCCCGCTCAATCCCTCGCCAATAAAATATGTCGACAGATACTGAGCTTTCAATGACGCCATAAAAGCCAAAAATGCCAAGGATGAGGTGCAGTCGACGGTAGCAAGGAAGAAGTTGAGAGTGAGCAATGCCGTACTGTGATATTTTCCCGCTATAATAGTCGTCTCTTGCCAGAAAATGGCTAATAAGATGCACGCCACGAGCCCTACACTGATTATGAGGATACTCGTCCCCACTTCCAACCTCTTGCCCTTGTTCATGTAACTTAGAATGACAAACAACAAGGGCCCGACGTTTGCCACCTGTATAATAACAATCATATAAGATGGCAGACTCCAAGCTTCCGGTAATTTCGTCACCATTAACGGTAACTCCACCCACAATCCGTTTATATCGATCCAGGAAGCGATTCCAAATAAACAAACTAATATATGAACAATTAGTCTTGATTCACGAAACAGATTTCGAGGATGCATTGTTGATGAAGTCTAAATGTATTCTTTTCTTTTGTGTTGCTTGTGTCTAATGTATTCTTCTCTTTTGTGTTCAACTCCTACTTGTATGGGGCCCGAAATCTAGAATATTTATCGTCGTGTTTAACCTGAAATGAAACAACACAAAGTACAATATTAAAAATACATAATACCGAAGCTAAATCTGACAATTACAAGTCTTTCTTTACGCCTGAAATGTTATCTAAACTACCAATTATATAACTTATCCAGAGTATAATCAACCCTCGATGTCAACGCCATCCAGTGATATTTGTTGGATTATGATTCGATTTGCTGCATAACTTTCCTCCACGATTTAATGATTGAGTGGATAATCGAGACTATGATTTTCGTCGTGCC
Organism: Patella ulyssiponensis; assembly: GCA_963678685.1. NCBI lineage: Eukaryota > Metazoa > Mollusca > Gastropoda > Patellidae > Patella > Patella ulyssiponensis. Next base: position 76,698,379 of record OY783230.1, read on the forward strand.
GACTTTAGTAATGATGATCATTCGCTAAATTCTCGGTTCATACTGGATCAATTTGACTGACATTTCAGCAAATTGCCTTTACATTATGTAGTGTTTAATTATTATGCCAGCTCGTTATCTAATGTATGTTTAAGCGACGTTTCGACGAGGATAACCTCGTCCTCATCAAGCACATGATACGGGTATCTGAACATTAGGCAAATTTAAACATTATACAACAAAAATAATAACAGTCAAAATAAAATGTTCAATTACTAAATGTCAATCAAAGAAGATGGAATATAATGCATAAATGGAATTTACAATATGAAATCAATGTTCAGTATTAATAAAATATATTTTTCATACTTCGAATGAATGGATGAGTGAATGAATGTAACATCTTACTTGCCTGTTCCAACCTAGCAAATGAAGATGGATATACTCCACGATGGATATTGTCCCCTGACAGCTATTGAATTTAATTAAAACTACTGTCAAGGTTGGTGTTTACTTGCATGTCAAGGTGTTCTAGGAACCTAATTATTTGCATCACATCTGAACGACAAGACGTCCTGCTTCACTAAGTTTGTACTTTGAACTTTGATGTTTCTATTTTGTTTGTCCCCCCCTATCACATATACTGACATCAGCAGAACGAATAACTTAGCGATCAAATCATGCATGACTACACAAATATATAAGCTACGCATACAGTAGTAAGTGTTATCATGGTGATAATGACCGCCAACAGAGAGAGAGAGAGAGAGAGAGAGAGAGGGGGTGGTGTTCATCTCAATAATTCGCTTGACCGTATCTGTCTTAAGCAGTAAAAAGATAGTTAGAGAGAGGGGGAGGAGGTAATGTCCTAATGACATAAGCCATATCGTTTCGGGAGAGGGGACGACGAATTGGAATTTAACGTCCACTAGAAACAAAGTAGGTCATTTCAGGGGGGAAGACATGATGGGCTTGAACTTTACACAAACTAGGTAATTTCGGGACTAACATAAATATATATTGACGGGGGGGGGGGCGGGGGTATCGACATCTTGACACAAACTAGGTCATTTCGGGACTAACATATGGTTCAATTTTATTTCAATAATTTGTTTTCGCCTGGGGGTCTTTTAGCAGTGAGTGTGTGTGTGTGTGTGTGTGTGTGTGTGTGTGTTGGTGGGGGGGGGCTCAAGGTTGGACAGGGTCAGGCGACTCAATGACAGCGCTTATGATGCACGTACCAAAACCCCCTCCACCTCTTTTCCTCCCCGCCATTTGACCCAATTTACATAAATATTCTATTATCAAACTGGCAATGCACTGTGTCCTATTAAAGCACTTTCAATAAAGATACATTATATAAGATTTAGAGTGAGAGCTGACCATTCTTACTAAAATAGTTCGCAAATAGATAATGTAAAATGAATTTATTGATAATTTCATTCAAATTACTTCATTCTGAGCCACGTTATCGCGAGTTACCGATGCCACCGAGAGTTGATTATAGTCTTGCTTTTTTAATTTTTATTTATTTATTTATTTATTTATTTATTTATTTATTTATTTATTTATTTATTTATTTATTTATTTATTTATTTATTTATTTATTTATTTATTTATTTATTTATTAAAGTGTCACAAATCAAAAAATATATCAATATATAAAATTCAGTACATGGTGCATTAAGATTTCCGGCCAATATTGGCCGACGAGACACTGCAGTTTATAAATACTATATGTTAGTGTAAAATGTCCGGACATACTAAAACTTAGTAAAAACAATGTACTGTAAGATACTCTACACTATACATAAAATATATTAAGGTCTATTATTCTACACACATAATAAAATACATACTATACATAATTAAAACGTGCAACAACCAGGGTGTGTTGACTCGAAAAATCGCTTATTATAAAACAAAATCAAAGACAAATATATCATAGAATACGGTATGGGGAAATGTTTACGGTTAGACGGAGAGCTGTTTTCGTTTGTAATACATCTGTTCTAGAAATTTACCTAAACTTGTTTGTGCGTAGTCATCGGACATGATCATCAAAAAGAGCTCATATGAATATTCATCATAATTTGGACTTGTATTGTTTACAAAGTCAGCAAGGATTTCACGTCTGATATCATTATATGCTTTACATTTCATTATCACATGGAATTCATTTTCAATTTCTTTCTGGTCGCAATAATTACATAGCCGATTTTCTAACAGTATGGGAGGTTTACTGTAACGACCCGTTTCTATAGCAATTGGTAACGAGCCACTACGGGTCTGACTGATTAACCGTCGTTGGTGACGAGTTATCTTAGGGTTTGTTACATAAGATTCGGTTATTCGGATGTGTTTAAATTGTCTATAGGTTCTGAGTTTATTTCCATTAACATTGTTTTTATCATTATACATATCATTTGACCAGTTAAGGGAGTCAAGTTCGTCAAATCTGAGTTTAGCTTCATTTACAGCATATTTGACAGAATTTATATTAAATTTTATCAATTCTCCTAAATTAATTGATTCTACAAATTTTGTTACCTTTGTATACCATGAATTTCTAGTTTTGTGAATCATTAGGTAATTAAAGTATGAACTAAGATATCGATTTGAGTCTAAACGGTGTAATTTACATAATTGTCTAATACATTTGTCTAATTGTCTAATTAATAGTTTGTATTAAGAAAGACCTGTCATGTTTAAGGAATTAGAAATATTCAATGGATCTACTTTCTCTGCCCTATTGCATATTAGTAATATTTCCGACAAGACGGCTCAATTTGAGGCGGGGGGGGGGGCTAAACGGTAAGCGTGTGCGCGCTGCATCACAAAGTCTGTCATTAAGTCAACTGCCGTAGTTTCGATTCCTCGGTTGTACCTCGTGGGTTTTCTCCGGGTCCGCCGGTTTCCTCCCACGACGAAAGACCCCTACGCGCAAGCGAATTATTGAATTAAAATTAATCCATATTTTAGTCCCAAAATGACCTAGTTTGTGTCGAGTGTACGTTAAACCAATTTCTCTCTTTTCGCGAAGAAAATAATATACTTTTACCTGAGAAATGTTACTAATTGTACAGGTACACAGGTGTTATAACAAGTAATTACCATGTATATATATGTTTACCGCAATACCCATACAAATCACATATACAGGCACACTGTACCACTTGAACTGCAAGTATACATGTGGCGTGATGTTGTATTTGTCATTATGGCCTAGTGAAATATGAAGCAGGTTAAATAACAAAAACATTCATAGAGGTTAGATATATATAAAAATAGAACTATCGTTATACATGTTTAAATTATGAAGTTGAAATGATAGAATGAAATATGAGACAGGTTCAATTGTATAATAATAAATTTTGTGCATATAAAAAAAATATGTTAAAGTAGATAAAGTACTTCTTTGTTTACGGTAGATAAATGCATAAATAAATAAATAAAAATAGGTCCAGGTAAAAAATTATCCACTTTACTATTTCACAGGAGTTATAAATCAAAAAATAAATAGAACTGTGCATATAAAAGTTTAAAATATAAACATAAAATGGTAGATAGATACATAGGCCTATATAATTAAAATTTATGATAAAAACCTGTCTCCTTTAAAAAGTCTATTTCATTACAATTAATAAACCCGGTGGGGCAAATAAATACTGTAATGACTGGCAACGTTAGTATTTTAATCTTGTAGATTTAATACAACAGTAGCGTAAAACTCTGTTATTACAGGGTATTAATCTAGCAGAATTTCTCCTTTAGCCAATTAACTAAAAGTCAAATCAATTGAACCACACGCAAGTTTCGAAATTAGCTAGTTTGTGTCGAGTGGACGTTACCCCCCCCCCCCTCTCTCTCTCTCTCCTAAAATGACTTAGTTTGTGTCGAGTGAACTTAATCTCTCTGTCTCTCTCACTTTCTCTCACGCTCTCTCTCTCTCACACTCTCTCTCACACTCTCTCTCTCCCAAAATGACTTAGTTTGTGTCTAGTGAACTTAAACTTTCTCTCTCTCTCGTTCTCTCGTTCTCTTTCTCTCGTACCTGTACAGAGATTATCTGGTAATTTAAATACAACAGTGAGCTACTAAATATAAAATTAATCTACAATATAATAAATAACCACCATATAGACACACAGTACCTGTAATAAATCAATCTCGACCAACAAGTTATACAACAAAACAGGTTTCAGGCAAGCCAGTGACCATTGATAAACTCGATCAACAAGTTATACAACACAGGTTTCAAGCAACCAAATGAATGTTTTGTGTACGATGTTTACATGTACCCAATGAAACGGTGAATAATCCCGGACTTACCCTTTATACGCTATGTATATCATTAATGTCTCAGGTTGTTTATAATTTATAACTATACACTACGCATGTTATAATGAATCGTCTATATAATGACAGTCTAGATAAATGGGTTTTAACGTCCACTCGACACAAACTATAACATACGGTTTAATATTACTTCAATAAATCGCTTGCGCGTAGGGGTCTTTAGCAGTGGGACGAAATTGGAAGACCCGGAGAAAACCCTCTAGGTTGGACAGGCGACTCTACTCCTTGTCACGTACAACCCCCAGTTTTTGGACGATCAATAACTCTAGGAATCAATCCAAAGAACCGGAAGTAACACACATTGACTAAACTAATTAAAACACTAACTCTGGACACCGTCAAGAAAAAGTTTATTAAATCATTTTACCTAGATGGCTAATTTTGCCTGAAAACTTTTTTCATATTCTAGATTTTTTTTTTAAATAGATGATATGAAATGAAATGGATTTAACTGAAGCTGTATATTGACAAGTGAGACAATGTTAACAGCGGCAACGATGGCAAAAAAATACTGTTTCCATTTAGAAATAACTAAATTTTGTTTTGCTTGTCTTTATTACACTAGGATCTGGAACAGATGTTATTTAACCAACATTCTGGATGATGTGAGGGATTATCCAATAAAACGGTATGTTACGGTGAGTTCTTAGCCTGAGGTGCACGGAACTGTGGGTAAACCACTAGAAACTTCAATGCTGATTGGTTAATCAAATGTCTAACATCATAGGGTCAAAAACCGCTCGTATGATTCCGGACGCGACCTTCCACTTCAACCGGTCAGACCTTCATGTAGCAAGAGCCATCAAAAGTATATAAAAAATATAAAAAACCAAACGAAATGTAGATCTGTACATGTATTTTAATCAATTTTTAAGTATGTAAGAATAATAAATATTTCATAGTACAAAAAAATACATTATTTAAAAATCGAGTCATAAATCTTATGTAACGAAAATATTAGTATTTGTTTGTGAAGAAGAAGCAAACATATTTTCATTGTAAATATCTAGCGAAATCTGATTAAAACACAAATCCTATCCCTTTTCGTTTTTATAGTTCAAAATTTCGTTATACTTGTCTTTACTACACTAGGATCTGGAAGAGTTGTTATCATAGACGTGATCTGAATGGTGTGAGGCATTAGCCAATGAAACATCTGTTACGGCAAGCCTTAGGCGTGTTTTGCACGGAACTGTGGGTAATACACTAGTAACAACAATGCTGGTTGGTTAATCTAATGTCTGACGTCATAGGGTCAAAAGGCCCTCGTATGACCTCTGACGCAAAAGTATAAAAGAAAACGAAACGCAAGATAAATGTGTATTGCAATCAGATTACTGTAAAGAACAACTGTTGGTCATTAAAAAAGTTAAAATCAGCAAACAGTCAAGTTCTTCCGTTTAAACAAACGTAAACGTTTCGTCCAATGTTTCTGAGACAGGTGTCGTGTGCAAAAAAAAAGAGCAGGTGGGTTTACAGGCTGCATCAACCGGGCCCAGATACTGAAACGATTAAATTTACTTGCATATAAAATTACAATATGCAACCCAAGTCTTCCTGTTACGTGCTTGATAACGACAAGAGCATCGTCGTTGAAACGTAGCTTTTTAATAGAAATATACTAATTGTTGGTTGAAGCTTAAGGAGAAAAGCAATATGGCATGGCAAACTTTACTAAACGCAAGTATAAATAAAGACAATAAATAAATAATCAATTATATATTACACACAACAGGAGAACGCTAGATCGGAGACGTCATATGTAGATAGTGGGTAACCGTTAGCTAAGGGCTAGAAACTGCAGATTCCGTCAAAGTCTAGTAATATAAACAGGGCTAGCCCTAACCCTAACCCTGGGTCAAGCCTAACCCTTACCAAGCCTAACCCTAACCCACATATGACGTCATAATGTGCACAAGACCGTCTCCGATCTTGCGTTCTCCTACACAACAATGAATATAAAATAGACATCTACATCAGATTGGTAATATTTGTACAAAAATTTCAATAGATTTCGTTAAACAGAAATTATACCTAAAGCCATTAATCTTGTGTGATAATATGCTGGATAACCGACGGCGGACACCCGACTCTACAATAAACACATCCTTATGGAAAAATAACAATCTAATAAAAACACACATCCTATTTCATTTCGTTTTTATAGTTCAAAATTTCGTTTGTAGGTCATCGAAAATATAAAAAACAAAAGGAAATATAGATCTGTATTTTAATTCGATTGGGAAAAACAGCTACTTATTTATTTGGCCGACGTTTTGAAGAGTATTCTCTGAGCGTTATCAACCTATCGAAACGTCACCCAAATAAATAAGTAGCTGTTTTTCCAGAAGTATGTGTTTTTGTTCATGGCTCCATTCAGTTACTAAATGCCTCTCAAAGATTATCATCGACTTTAATAATACATGTAGTTTTAATTGTATGATAAGCCTAATCCTTATTATCTCCATTATTTGTAATTATTGTATTTTATATTTCATTGCTACACACGTTTGTAGGTCTTCCAATAAACCGGGTTTGACATACGCGGTATTCACAAATAGCTCATCAGAGATTAACAAATTCATATAGACTAAACCTTGTCTAATTTCCTTGCTTTACATCAATAATACGAATATAAGTTAAAATATTTTATTCAACGCAAAACGAACTTGATTTGAAAAAAATTACTCGACAGAGCATTATCAACCTAATCAGGAATGTATAACAATTACAACTATTCCAAAACAAATACATTGCACATGGACGTAGCAATGTCGGCCACGGATCAAAACACAACCGTGTAAGGGAGATAATTTATAAAAAATGCTAGTATTTGTGCGACTTCTGACCATCTAGTAATGTAAAGTGTCATTAAAATAACCAGACAAAATATCAATAAATTTTAACACATAGATCATTGCTACGATATATGCGTAATGAAGGTTTCAACAATCGGAAGTGAAAGGAAAACACGAGTAATCCCACTGATTTAAGTGACGAGTGATAACAGATACACGGACGAATTTCTGCTCAGTAATAATTTCCTCGAAGAACAAAAGTTGTTATGTGGGGCCGTGAGAGGATAATTGAATGTCACTAAATAAGTGAAAACGAGAAAGATAGAAATATAGAAATAGTCCGTACATTTCCCTTGTTTTTATTCATTCTATACTTAATAAAAACATGGTAATGTATGGTCTATTTCTATTTTCCCTCGTTTTCACTTATTTAGTGAGAGTCATTTATTTGTTTGAATTATCAGATATTCTACCACAGTCTCACATAACAACTTTTGGTCTTGGAAGGAATTAGTTGTGAGCAGAAATTCGCCCATGTGTCGATTATCACTCGTCACTTCAGTGAGTTATATAGAGTGATAACTCGTGATTTCCTTTAGCGTTCGTCAATTTCGATTGTTGAAATGAAATGAATCGAAATGGGGTTTAACGTCCTACTGTTCCGCTACTAACCTGGGCTAATGAAGACGGCCAATTGTTGAAACCTTCATAATGCATCTACTGTGGCAATGATCTCTGTGGTAAAATTATATTTTGAGCGTGTTTAACGAGTTCTATCATATATGTGATAAAAACTGACGCCATTGTCCTTTAAACGATGACGGGAAAATGAAAACAAAGCAAAGTACTGTTTAATTTTAAAAACAAACACCGAGTTTTAACACATGTCCAACTCGACATGTTTATGTTATTTTAATATGGCCTTCAAATATTGAGAGTAAGATCATCACAGTGACTCCGGTCAGTATTCCAACATTTGTCATGATAAAAATAGCCATTGATGGTGGGTGCACTAACTTCGGCAACTGAAATAAAAATAGGTATAAAATGTATTGTAAAGGATAGCCAAGCAAGGCGTGGAATATACCCACACATCAGCTCTCAGTTGCAGGCTAACCGAAAGGAAAACTTTGGCGTTGAGCAAATTTGATAAGGATGTATGATCTTTGAAGAAATCTGACCTTGAGGCTTCATTCCACTTACGACGACTTTACAACGTGAAATGAAACTGGATTTAACGTCCTACTCTTCGGCGCCAACCAGGCTAATGAAGATGGGCACACGCCAAGGTATCTTTTACGTGTACGCCTATGTGCACATCCGAACGACTATGCTTTGGTCCGCTGTCATGAAAAACTGACACGGGGGAAACACGCCGGCAACTAACTCCCGATAAACTTTCTCGGCCAACGCAGAGATAGAACCGGGCGTCCGGGTTAACAAACCAACGTCTTATCCACTGTGCCACCGCGACTCCCAGATGTAAACTACTATCAACTAGTTATGGGGGTGGGTGGCCGAATGGTTAGCGTTCGCGCGTTGTATCATACGGCCTGCCATTGAGTCAACTGGAGTGGTTTCAAATCTCTGGTTGTACGTGGCAAGGAGTAGGGTTTTCACCGGGTACTCCGGTTTCCTGTTACTGCTAAAAGGCCCCTACGCGCAAGCGAATTATTGAAATAAAAGTAAACCACATGTTAGTCCCGAAATGACCTAGTTTGTGTCGCGTGGACGTTAAACGCAATCTCTCTTTCTCTCACACACTCTCTCTCACTCTCTCTCTCTCTCAACCAGTTATTATACAGGCATAAAATACGGTTATAAACTTACTATGTCGGTTAAAGCAATGTACACAAACATGCCAGCCGTTGCAGCGAATATCCATTGTCTAGCCACTGGATCGGAAGCCACATTCAGACCAATATACAAGCCCACAAAACAGGTTAATGCGGAAGCAATGTTCCAAAAAACAGCATTTCGGAACCTCATCTTTGTTTGCAATAAAACAGCAAAGTCCCCTAAAAATACAACAGACGCAATATTAACTTGGAAAACGTCCAATCCGATTTAAACACAGGTCCTAGCTATTTCGTTTCAATTTTGTATAGTTCAAAATTTTGATTTACCACTGAAAGTATAAAAGAAACGAAACGAAATATAGATCTGTTTTAATCCGATTGGCAAGAGTGTTAGATACAAAACTTTTGTATATTTTACTAAGACTGGTTATAGACTTTAGTTAGCTGAAATGATTTCTTTCTTGAGAATAACTTTTGCCCGTTATTAGGAGAACGCTAGATCGGAGACGGTCCTACGCATATTATGACGTCATATATGTGATTGTGGGTTAGGATAAGGGTTATGCTTGGCCCAGGGTTAGAGTTAGGGCTAGCCCTATTTACATTTCGAGACTTTGGCGAAATCTACAGGTTCTAGCCCTTACCCTAACCCACTATCTATAAATGACGTCATATGTGCTAAAATGCGTATGGTAAGTACCATTTTCAATACACGGATCGATTTCACTTTAACTCCACACATCTGACCAAGGCCTCTACGCAATACTCTGAATTTCCGTCACTAATTTCCATTGGTCATTATCCAAACTCCTGACCTCTCAGATTCCTCGATAGAAAATATCATCGCGAATACCAAACCTCACCCTTTGTAACTGAACTATGATAATCGAGTTGCAAGGTTCAGGGCTGCTGGAACGTTTCCACTTCACATCTTACTCCAAATCTTTCTAAATTATTTTTCTGTTCTTTCCATTATGCAAGTAAAGTTGCTTTGCTTTGGTTTTCTGTCAGTCTTACAATTAGAAAAAACCTTTGAACGGTTGTAAAATAAATTATTCCTTTATATGTTTGTTTTGCACGTCCCGCAGGTAAAGGGAGACAATGTGCTTAAAAACCTATTAGTTTGTGAATTCCAGACCAATCTAGCGACGGTCAGATGTTGTAAAGCTCGCAGTCATTGCTTCGGGAACATAGTTGATTTTCTCTGGTTTTCCGTGAGCTTCCAACGGCTGTTTGTGTCAAGCATATGCGGTAAAGGGAGACAATGTACATAAAAACCTATAAGTTTGTGAATACCAGACCAATCTAGCGACGGTCAGATGTTGTAAAACTCGCAGTCGTTGCTTCCGGAACAATGATAAATACATACCTAATTCATGGGGTAATTCGTGACAAAATACAGCTATACTAACACCAACCCCTTCTGTTACACTCTGTGTAAAAGCAGCAGCAATAGCTAAACCATCAGCAAAGTTATGTATAGCATCCCCAATAATTATCATGAGGGCAAGGTGGTTTGGATCTGGAATATAGAAAACGAATAATATTATAGAATGGGGTCTGGTGGTGTAGTGGTTTAATGCATGCGAGAGAGAGAGAGGGAGAGAGAGAGAGAGCGAGAGAGAGAGAGATGGGGTTTAACGTCCACTTGCCACTAAGGACAAAGGGCAAGGCGAGTAGAAATAAAATGAAATGAAATGGAGTTTAACGTCCTACTGATTTGCTCCGACTGGACTAATGCTTTCGACCAAATTTGAAAATAGTCCATTCAAAGTTATAGATGCTATGGGGAATAATACCCTAACGGAAAATCGTGGAACAAGTTATATCGTATGTCCCCACATGGCGACGATGCTTCAAACCGGGCCCGAAGCAGCGGGTGGGGTGGGGGTGCTATGGGGGCTGCTTAGCCCCCCCCCCCGAAATATTTCGCTAACAATAATGATTTCTTACGAGTGTTCTTAGCCGGCCACATCCTGAGACCCTCCAAAAAATTCAGCAGCGCCCCACCCCACCCCACCCCCCCAAAAAAAATTTTATGAGCTGGCTAAGGGCCCGTTTCAAACTAAAGCGTCTATTGCCCCCACTCCATAAGGAAAAAAAATTCGGTACGGTTCGTCCTCTCACGATACTAATTACATGTACTTTACTTCACACCAAATAATCCGTTCAAATCTATAGCCCTAACATAATGCGCATAAGGTATTTGGCCATGGGCGATAACTCCAGAACGGAAGATGTGGGAACCTACAATATAGTATTATACAGACAGGGTAGCAATCTGATGTAAGACGTAACTGCTTCTGACAAAATGGTCCCTTTTATTCATTTTAATACCCATTTACACTAAATAGGAAATACGTTTTAACTACAAATACTTCAAACGTCTTTATTTATTTTTCTAATACATACAAAAATTTTTTAGAATGTTATTTGTCGGAAGAAAAAAGTTAATATTGGGGACTCATTAAGTCGTGTCGCGGCCAAGCGAATAGTCAATGCTGATCAATGTGACAGGGTGGATTTGAAATCGTATACTTATTAGCATATGACAAATCTATCCTCTTTTCTTAAAGGGGTATTCGATAATATTAGATAAAGAACGGACATTTCTGCTATAATAGTTGAAAAAGGATAATGAGAACAGAATATACTGAAAATATGAGTCCGATTGCATCCCTCTGAACCGAGATATTAGCGATTCAATTATGGAAAAGTTTCGATATCGTTACTACCGCTGGTACGATACTTAACAAAGTCTCAATTATCCATTTTTACGTTAAATCATCCGTCGCAAACCGTATTCATATCCACTAAATAACGCAGACTAACAATGTCATCGAGAGCTGATTAAGTTCTTTTCATGTTAATAAATGTCTAATTCATAATTTATGTAACATATAAGACCCAAAGAAAGACATATAATTGGGAGATTTAGCTCTTTCATAATATATGTTTAATATATAACTTTATTACATATTAATTATTTGATATGCAAAAAATAAGAACGTTTGTATTTCTATGGACAAAATGACGACGACTAATCACTGATAGGATATGCAAATATACTTCTTACTTATATTTCCATAAAACAAATATACTTTATACTTATTATTTACATAAAACAAATTGCTAGCAGGTCGTACAACTTTTAACATATCACGGAGAACATAAACTAGAGCTTGACCTATAATTTGTGTGCTACAAGGATTAAATAAATATTTTAAGTCCCAGTGGTTGAGAAACACGATGGATTTTAAGATTTAACTCCACTGATAATGTAAATATAGTGCTGAGTGTTGTAGGCGACACTTTAAAACGGTAAAGATACATTATGTATGATTTAGAAAGAGAGCTGATCATTCTTGCTAAAATAGCTTAAGATCGAATTCCATCAGTCAAGAGATCCTTTACGTAGCCTACATGCCAATGTATACACGGGACCTTGAGTTTTTTCCTTTCACCTGAACGACTATACGTTGTCATTTGTCAGGTCCTCTGTCCTACACCAGTAACACAGGGGGGGCCATGCCGGAAAATCTCGAATAACTCTCTCGGCCAACGCAGGGATCGACCAAGGGACACAGATTAACGAGTCAACGCCCAACTCACCGAACCTCCGTGACTCCCAGCCATTAAAGAGATCGCATAGCAAGATTATCAAAATAACAATAAAAATAGCAAAACAAGTAATACTCACATTTATTCTTCTTTTGTGGTTCCTGAAAAAGTTATGAAACACGGCCATTTTAATTTTGATTCATATTCTTAAACGAAACCACTGTATTCGGCCAACCAACTCCCCGAGGGGGCAGTAACTTTGTGGAAAGTTTCATTAAATACATTGGACTAAAGGGTGTCCCATCCCCACCTTTAAAAAAACCAAAACAACTCTCCCGCCCCCACCAAATAAAACACCAATGGGTCTTTCTGGGGAGACAAAATTAGATGCAACCGGCCAATACCACTCCATAGCGTTGGTTAAATGGTCGAATAGTTAGCGCTTGCGCGCTGTATCATAAGGTCTTTCATAGAGTCAACTGGCGTGGTTTCGATTCCTCGGCTGTACATGTCAAGGAGTAGCGTCGCCTGCCCAACCTCGTGGGTTTCTCCGGTCCGCTGGTTTCCTCTCACTGCTAAAGACCACTAGGCACAACAAACAAACTTGAACTGTGTTAGTCCCAAAATGACCTAGTTTGTGTCGAGTGAACGCTAATCCCCATCCCTCCTCTCTCTCTCTCTCTCTCTCTCTCTCTCTCTCTCTCTCTCTCTCTCTCTCTCTCTCTCTCGCTCTCTCTTTCTCCAGCACATAACCGACTGGTATACTACTGTAGGTTGCTTTGTCTTGCGTGATATAACTAATCCATGTTGACATCAAAATCATTTAAGCGTGCAAGAAATTTCTATCATATTATTATAGTCGGCCTTCTTGTTTGAATAAATCGGGGTCATTTTCATTATATCGAAACACAGAGGGTGAGTGAGGGGAACTTTAAGGTAATGTTAAAAACCCTTTCCCGGGACTATGAAAAGAAATGTAATGAAAACGGGTTTAACGTCCTATTCACGACACCACGGGTTTTTCGTCCCATCCAAACAAATATATATTGTCGTTTGCAAGCCCCCCCCCCGTCCTGCACCACTGACAAGAGGGAACCACGCCGGAAAATCCCGATTAACTTTCTATGTCGACGCAGGGATCGAATACGGGACTTCCAGGCTAGCGAGCCAATATCCTACTCATTGAGTCACTGGGACCTCCGTCTCAAGGGACTAATAGTAAGCGCATGGGGTTGCACGACACCCAATTTTACACACAAACAAATATATGGACAAGACATCGTACTCAGAGACCATAAACAAAACAATTCAAAAAGAGTGAATGGATCCGGGGGCTAGCCGTAAGGGTCCACTGCGCTGTACAGTCCCGGGCCTGTGGTGACACAGACTTCACTCATATTTGAAAAACAATTGGGAATACAACCCAAAGAAATAATTATAGTGTTGTATTTATTGGTTAATCCTAAACGATAAGGTCAGCTCAATTTCTCGCCATAGGTAACGAAATGTAAACAAGGCTAGCACTAATCCCAACCCTAACCCTAACCCTGGACCTAGCTAGCCCAATTGCTTACTCTAACCCTAACTTACAATCTCGCTAACAATCACGTGCCCTAAACTTATTTACACCTCAACGACCTTGAAAAAAATTGAACTGGCCTTAAAGAATAGATTTATTGAAGAGTAAATATTCGGTACATACAGGTTCCACCCAATTGACGCCATTACTTGTCCCCTCTTTTCCAACTTTGTCTTCGAGTTCGTGGTTTGTATGCTACAAAAATAGACCATTTAAATTTAATGCAATTAAAATGATAGCCTTGTGCAAGAATGTACCCTTGTTATACCCAGTAACCATAGGGTCGCATGTGCTTATTATTTCCACACGAATGAATTGATATGAATTCATAACCACAGTACTCGTGCTATAAACATATTGTCATAGTTTTATGTCATATTTTTATTACAATACGTGTTGCAACAAACACTATGTTTGCTATCTCGTTAATGGCAAATAAAATGAAATGAAGTGGGGTTTAACGTCCTACTGTTCTGCTCCGACTGGGCTAGTAAAGACGGCCATACTCCATACGGTGTGCTATGATTACTATGAAGAATATTTTGCCTGGGCAGCCGCACTATACTACTCTTATATCGAATTCCAACTGCCAAAGGATCGTTTACGTGTATGCCAGTGGGTACACGGGACCTCGGTTTTCCGTCTCATCCGAATGACTAGACAGCTATCTTTGCCAGGCCCTCGATCCTGCACAACTGACAAGGGGAAACCACGTCGGAAAATCTGGATGAACTTTCTCGGCCTGTGCAGGTATCGAACACGCGACCTCCAGGCTAGCGATCCAGTGTCTTACCCACCGCGGCTCCCCTAATAAGTAAAGCTTCCTCATGCAAAATATAAATAAACTTACTGAATGTCCCGCCATTCCGAATATTGTTTCAAAGATATAAAACACATAGATACCTGAAAACAGATGTTAATATTCTTCATTATAAAACTGAAATCTATAAATACAACCTTAAAAATACAACCTAGATCTTTGGGATATAAACCCATATTTTAAGTTTCATCTAAATCCGAAAAGATTTGCGAAAACTCTCTCCATTGCCATGTTCAAGTCTAATGGCCACGTTGTTGTGACCACTTCCCTGGAACTCACTCAGCAAACCTCTGCAGATTCCAATACTCTACATCTGACTGCATGGCGGTTCGTGGTATGTACCTACACCTATACAATTGCGATGCGGCGCCGGTTTACTTACTTGGTAAACGTCAGCTTTTGTATCGTTCGAAGATCGTATAGAATTTCCAGTGCAAAGTTGTCCGTCTTTAACGCAAATGGGATCAACTTGAAGGGAAAACAGCTTCAGACTTTAAAGCCTTGTATGATAAATCATTCTTCAAAGGCGTTGTCATGGGAGACCTCGTTGATAAAACGGGAACTTGAAAGTAGTACCAATGGCGGACTTCGTCATACAGCCGAGGTTAAATGTATGGTACTGGAGTCTGCCGAGGTTTGTCGAATGCTAATCAGCGTATCCATTGTATTCCGCCATCTTGTGATTTCTAGCACGTGACTCAATTTCGATCTATTATTATAATTTTCTTACTTCCAATAGAAGCGAAGGCATACCATACGAAAGGTTCGACAACTATGGCACCGGATCCATGGTCATGGCCGTCGTCCTCACTGTGCTTGTGGATACCAAAAGCCTAAAAATAAATTAGTATGTATGTTAATAAGTTGTTCGAAATTTTGGAGAACAGGTCCATTCATGTAAGTAAATCTCCCGTCAAAAGTCCAACCTAGTAACAAAATTCAGTTAGGACTAAATTTGTAGTTACATGGGTATGTACTTGCAGCTATTGTATTAGATATTCCATTCTCTTGATTTTGTAAGCAGTTACACCCATGACACAACTTAGTAACTTCCTTCATTTGCCTAGGGGTTTAATATTCATTCATTACATTTTCATTTGCTTTCTCAAAATAAGAAAAAATTGGTGCGTTACTAGGTGTTGCCTTTTGACTGGAGAATATTTGTTAAGGGCTTGTGTATTCCAGTGAAAAATACTTCACACCACCATGGCCGCACCAATTACCAGGACGAATAACCTGGGGTAAATACCATTTCGCGTCCATTTTCAGGCCGAATAACCTGGGGTAAATACCATTTTGCATCCATTTTAAGGCCGAATAACTCTAACTATTTTTCCCGTTCACTTATCTAAATGTCATTAGACGAGTTAATCCCAACTCAACGATTTATTTGGTCCTAAATCACGAAGATATCGTTGTGCGCCTTCTGAGCCATCGGCGGAGAAATGAAATGAAATGGGGTTTAACGTCCTACTGTTCTTCTCCTACTGGGATAATGAAGACGGACAAACGTCATATATCTAATTCCGGGGGGTTGGATGGCCGAATGGTTAGCACATGTGTGCTGTATCATAGAGCCTGTCATTGAGTTAACTGGCGTACAATCCTCGGTTGTACCATGTTCCTTAAGCAACGTTCGCGAGTTATACAACATCTCTCCGTTGCTTGAATACTCAGCAATTCCCCGAACTTTGCGCTAGTTGTTTTTACAAGTGACTAATTAGCATTGTCCAATCAGAGTTCGTGGCACCAAACACACTATAAACAAACAGGGTTTTTTAAATTGAGAAACTCGTTGGAAAACAGCAACCGTGGCATTGATCGATCTTTGAACTTTGCAACTCGATTGTCAGATTGTCACATGTAGGCATTTTAGCTATAAAGCACGAGACTTGGTATTCACGACGACCGATGAATCTGATAGGTTCCCAAGCTGGGCTTGTGACAATCGAACTTAGTGGCGAAATATACAGGGTATTATGTGAAGGGCTTGATAAGATGTATGTAGTTAAGGCGAGATCAAGCCTTCTATTGAAGATGCGGTTGTACATGACATGGGTCCAGTTTTCTCCCACTGATAAAGACCCTTACGAGCAAGCGAATTATTGAAATAAAATTGAACCATATTTTAGTCCCAAAATGACGAAGTCTCTCTGTCTCAGTGTTGTGTAGGCACCACCAAAATCCTTAGACTGGATGACGAGAAAACAAGTTACCTCGGGTATCAGATGAAGTAGGGCGTCACTGGTTAACGTACCAACAGCCAACCCCATAAATACGGCCATAAAACCATCATAACATCGATTTTTACTAAACGGAAACAAGATGGCGCCAAATAGAGCACATAAGGTAATGATGAATACGGCTAAAGTCGAATATCCATAACCTGATAGAAAGAAAATGAAAGCCATCATTTTAAATAAATTAAAGCAATATTTCAAGGTCCCTTTTGTTAAAGGAAATGAAATGGAGTTTAACGCCCTGCTGTTCTGCTCCCAACTGGGTTAACGCTATAAAGTGTCCTATGAGGGAAAATTTACCCAGAATATACAGGGACATTTTATCCGGACAGTCCGTTTCATTGACTAATTCCTCACCACAACTAGAACGCCTGTTAAATAACAACACTTCCAGATCCTGGTGTTTTTTTGAGAGACAAGTAAAACGAAATTTTGAATAATCAGATTGAATGAATTTACACCAAGATAAAACAGGACGTTTAACTGTTGTAAATGTTGTTATTTCTTAGAATAAATGGGGTCATTTTAATAGGCGTACGAGTCGGCGACGGGTAAAGCAATGATTTTCGAGCCAATTTTTTCAGGCACTTGCCAAATGATAAAAAAAATTAAATTTAGTGGATATAAAAAAAATATGAAAATCATTCCATCCCGAAAAATAAAGTGCCCGAAATTCGGGCGGTTTTATAGGTCATTTGGAAGGTCACGTCAGGGGTCATACGAGCGACTTTTGACCCTATGACGTCAGGCAGTCGATTAACCAACAAGCATTCCTGTTTCTAGTGGGTTACCCACAGCTCCGTGCAACTCATGCCAAAAACTCGCCGTAACAGACTGTTTCATTGGCTAATCCCTCACTTCAACCAAAACGCGGGTTATATATCAACTTCTCCAGATCCTAGTGTAGTAAAAACAAGTAAAATGAAATTTCAAACAATAAAAAACGATACGAATCAATAGACTATGATTAATAACTTACGTTCTGCTTCCGTTGGTGTCTTAGAATCATCATGAGCATCAGTTGCTTTACAAGCATCGGACGTTTGTTGATATATTAAAGCTGGACAAAGCTGAGTGAAGTCTGTTTTTGATATTGGTGCCGTAGTATCAAATACAGCTAACAGTTGGTCCGCACTGTAACATGACTTTGTCTGTAGAAATAGAATCATTGAATTACTTCCACCAGCAATGTATAGTTATCTATGAATTTGATAATATATTTATATAAATAAAGTTCTATGGTACCTCGATCGTAATCTCTACCTCTTTTTACAAAACCACTGCTTCGCCTAACGTTGAATCAAAGAAATGAAATAAAGTGGGGTTTTACGTCCTACTTTTCTGCTCGGACCGGGATTATGAAGACGGACACGGGCCATACAGTCTGTTATGGGTGTAATCTTGCTACGGCCTGCTCTTATTTGGAATTCCAATTGTCAAGGGATCTTTTACGTGCACTGAAACGTGTACACGAGACCTCGTTTTCTAGTCCCATCCGAACAACTATACATTGTCCCTTGCTAGGCCCTTCGCCCTAAATCCCCAAATAAACTTACAAATTAAAAACATTATCCTGTTTTTGAAAATCATAATCAATAGCTAATGTGGTCTGAAACCACTTGGCAAACATCGACAGATTCCGGAACTCACATCAAGGCTCTGCTCACATCTAGCGAGATGTTAGTCTCGGTCACCCAGAACCCCCTAGTCTTCAACGTACGGAGGGTCTGGGACGGTTCTCAATTGTTGACGAAAATTACTGGATAATCTACCCCATAAAAAACCAAACTCCCGGTTACGCATGGGCAATGGAACCTTTTGGCTAAAGTGTCGGTAAGTGCTAGATCTTATGAAGCCGGGCCGATTTTGCTAGATTCTATAAAGCGAGTCTGAAATATATCCCACAATTCACTTGGCACATCTATTATTAGAAACAAAATAGATACGAGGAATGAAGAAATTAGAAGATTGTGAGAAGCCATACTTCTGATTCATGACGAAAGAAAATTACCATTTCAATTAAAACCTTTACAAAGAAAATTTTAGAGAGTGTCATTGTTGACAAGCGAGATGTTTTGATAGATTCAGTACGTGGTAACTTAAAAGACTGGATAATCCAGACAATGACCTGCTTTCCGTCAAATTTTGAGGACCCATCCAGACTAATATTCGTAGAATATTTGTTTGGATGATAGAGACTAGCTAGATGTAGGTTCCGGAATCTGTCGATGTTTGCCGAGTGGTTTGAAATCAGACTATGAGAAGTGGTTTATAACTTACTGCAATCTGATTTAAATACAGATCTATATTTCGTTTCGTTTTTTATACTTTTGATGTCCTACACTACATGAAGATCCTACCAGTTGAAGTGGGAGGTCGCGTCAGGGGTTGTACCAGCGGATTTTGACCCCATGACGTCAGACATTGATTAATCAATCGGCGTTGACGTTTCTAGTGGTTTACCCACAGTTCTGTGCATCGAAGGCCTAGAGCCGCCGTAACAGAGCGTTTCATTGGCTAATCCCTCACCTCAAGCAGAACACCGGTTATATAACAACTCTTCCAGATTCTAGTGTAGTAATAATAAGTAAAACGAAATTTTGAACAATAAAAAAACCGAAATGAAATACGATTTGTGTTTTTAATCATGGATTGTAACTTACTGTCGCATGATCGTGTCCATTGTGGTCATCAGCAGCACGTTTTGACCGTTTGATGACATTGTCTGATCTGATACTTCTTCTTTTCCTTTCTTTGTGAACATGTGTGTCTTCTTGGGCGGTGGATGATGATATACCCAACTTGGTTAATAATTCTTTGAATTCTGTATTTTAAAACAATATAAGATATGGTAACTCGGAATTTACTTATGATGAGCGTGTCCTTCGGAACTGGAGCAGCCACCCCCTATGATAATTCTTGGTTTTCCCATGGCAAACCCACAAATAATTAATTTTGTTTCATGGACCTGTTAAGTCATAAGATATGGAAACTCGGAATTTACTTGGGATTGAGCGTGCCCTATGGAACAGGGGGTAGCTACAAGAATTTGTAAATATGTGCTACTTTATTTTATCATGGCAAGCCCACAAACCATAATCAATTTTGTTTCATATATCTTCAGTACTTTACACGGATAGGCCCTTATACATTTTCAAGATTTTATTTCGTAAGCCGTCACCTACTTACGATCTCGTCTAGATATTTGCCTTCCTCATTCCTTTGATTTCCATTCAAACGGCATTACATCTGTGCATTATATATATATAAAATACTATTGAATAGGCAGATTTACCTTCTTTACTTAATGTATTGTTGACACTATGAAAGGACTCGAACAGTTCGTCAATAAAAAAGGTTTTCGTTGGTAATAAACGACATTTATGTTTTATGTTCGAACCTGAAATAGAATTCAAATATGTGTAGATCTATTTGTTAATCCATTCTATATAACTTATATGTATAGCGTAGACAACCCAGAAAACTAAAAGGAGGTTATCTTTCTGACTCAGTCAACAAACTGTATGAGAATACGAATTATCTTCGTCATGGTTACTTGCTCAAGATAAATATATATTTCAGTTAAAAAACGGAATTAGATTGAATTTCAACATCACCTGAGATATCGTCACTACCCTGTCTACTGTGTGTACTTTTAGAGAGATGTTATTGTGACCGACACATGCGTTTAGAAAGTTTGGAAGTTTTTTTAAAACCGTCCAAACTATCAACTATCTTGAAAGTTTGAAATAATAACCTGCTCTTGACTAAGAAAGCTAAATATAAAAGGGTTATAAATGATAACAAGAGTCCTTTCCTCCTACCAATAAACGAAATGAATTGAAACGAAATGGGGTTTAACGTCCTACTGTTCTGCTCCGACTGGGATAATTAAATCGGGCATGCGCCATATAGGGTGTTGTGAGGGAAATTTGGTTAGGGCAGCGGCAGTATGGCTACTCACATATTGAATTACGTGACGCCAATGCTGTTATCTTACCGTGAGCATATGGAACCCTATTATTTAGGACATTGGTCGTGTACTTTATGTACATTAGAGTTTCCGGCGCCATTTGTAATTGAAGAACAAAAACATATCCCAGACGACAATGCAAAAGTAATTAAAAATGTCGATTCCGAAACGACGAAATAATAAAACAAAAATGTGTAGAAAAATAATAATACAAAAATGTGTAGAAAAATAATAAAACAAAAAAACGACAAAATAATAATACAAAAATGTGTAGTAGACCCAAATAACCGCCGTTTAATTTGGACTATTTCCGTATTTCATTGAAATGAAATTAAATGAAATGGGGTTTAACGTCCTACTCTTATGCACCTAACCTGGGCTAATAGAAGACGGCCATACAGTGTGCTATGAGGGTAATTTTGCCCGGGCAGCGGCGCTACGGCCTACTCTTATATCGAATTTCAACTACCAAGGGATCTTTTACGTGCACTCCAATGTGTACACGGGACCTCGGTTTTTCGTCCCATCCGAACGACTAGGCAGCTGTCCTTGTCAGGCCCTCCTTCTGTATCACTGACAAGGGGAAATCACTCCGGAAAAGCGAGATGAACTTTCTCGGCCAATGCAGGGATCGAACACCCGACCTCCAGGCTAGCGAACCAGCGACTTATCCACTAAGCCACGTATTTCATTGAATATAATTGATTAGTAATAATAATTTCTTTAAAAGTAAAAAGTAAATCACTTTATATAATCATGTGTGTGCTTTTAGACTCATTTTTCATCCAGGGTTCTATATAATAGAGTTATACGCCCTTTAAATTCAAATAGTCGATCTACCAATTGGGGCTGACGGGTAGGGAATAATATTAATTTATATTTCAGTTTTTTTAAAATACTTACTAGAAAAGAAATGATAAATTAATAAAGCGGCAACTTCCTGGAAATGATCCTCTTTAACAGTTTCCGCGCCATTTCCAAGATTATTGATAATATAATCGGCAGCCAAACACTTTACGTAAAACAGACAAATTATAGAACAATGAATTACCAATTTATAACAATTAAAATGGACAGAATATAGAACAATAAATTAACAACAACAATTAAACACACATTATGGCAGTTCTAGCTATAATTGTTAAGACTAGATAATGTAAAGGGAATTCGCTGAAAATTTCAGTCAAATTGATCCACTAGAAACGGAGAATTTAGCGATTGAAATTTACGTTAACATTTAAAGATACATTATGGGAGATCAGCTAAAGCGGTGGCTGTTCTAGCTATAATAGTTACAAACTAGATAATGTAAAGGTAATTTGCTGCAAAATTTCAGTCATATTGATCCACTCTGAACCGAGATTTTAGCGATTGAATTTTCGTTCTAGCGCCTCGATCATCAGTACTAAAGTACTTGATTCTAATCCAGTAAATATCACAGGCCTGCGATGCCACGGAGGATTGATTGTGGTTTGGATAATGTCTAATTAATAATTTAAATAACATTTCAGGCCTAAACAAAGACACGTAATAGGCAGATTTAACTCTTGGAGTTTAACGTGCACTCGACACAAACTAGGTTATTCCGGGACTAACATATGGTTTAATTTTATTTCAATAATTCATTCGCACGTATGGGTCTTTAGCAGTGAGTGGAAACCGGAGGACCCGGAGAAAACCCACTAGGTTGGACAGGCGACCAAAGTCTCTCTCTCTCTCCCTATCTCTAAACAGTTCTATGATTATTAATATCGTGCACAATGCAGTTAAATGTAAACACAGTCCTTACCTCTTCCTCGTAAACTAGAACTTCATCTTCGTCGTGCGCATGCTCTTCGTCTTCTTCAATGGGGACATAAGTAATGTTCAAGACTTCAATAAATTCTTCTATGTGTTCCTCATTGGTGGCGTTCCCTAGTGATGGTGCAACAAGAGCTTGGGTAAAGTTGGTTTTATAAATATTCAAGGGATATTGAGTAACATCCACTTGTTGACGGCAGTAGGCGGCAGAATTCTGGATGTAATACAATAACACTACAGCCAAGTCCTCAAACTGTTCCTCTTGGATTCCAACCGATACGTTTCCATTTACAATGGTAATAATATCGGTGGTGTTAAAGCACTGAAAATAAAACAATATGGAACTTTATCAACGATCACTGGTTGTACGGAATTGACGACATAGAAAACTCTTTCAATATTTTAAAACTGTCCACTCGTTTTTTGAAATCACCAGTCGGTTCCAGGGACAACTATAACACACACTCACTGTAAATATAGTTTAAAAACTGTCCACTCGTTTTTCGAAATCACCAGTCGGTTCCACGGACAACTATAACAGACTCACTGTAATTACATTTTCACTTGTACATTGTATGTTTCTTTATGAAAATATATCTGACAGGTACAAGGTTTAATATAGGCTATGCCTGTTCCCCAATCCCTATTCAGATAGAAATCTGAATAAAAATATTGCTTATATGATATTAAACCCATCTTCTTAACGTTCCAAGAGAACAGAGACATACTGAAATCTGACGGGCTTGACTACCTTTATCAGGTATAGTCAAGGCAAGATAAACTATTTTTAGATAATTTATTCCTCATCAGGCTAAGTATTACATGTTGGTCATATCAAATGAAGATCGGGTTTACTTATTCATGGAGAAAGCTATAAATGGAGAAATTTAATGTCGGTACACAAACAAACTGATTAACACACAGATCCTATTTCGTTTCGTTTATTTATAGTTCAAAATTTCGTTTTATTTGTCTTTACTACACTAGGATCTAGAAGAATTGTTGTACATGTATAGTCTGCGTTGTGGCTGAAGAGAAGGGTCAGCCAATGAAACGGTCTGTTACGGCGAGTTTTTTGCATGACTTGCATGGAACACACTAAAAAAAACAATGCTGATTGGTTAATCAAATGTCTGACGTCATAGGTCAAAAGCCGCTCGTATGACCTCCCTCGATGTATTCAATATTGGTCTGTTTCGATCTAGATATTGGTTTTGTTGTCTAGCCGTGAAAATATGGGATCATATCCAATATTTAAAACACAATGAACATTTTAAAACCAGTACACGGGACGTGTACTTTATAGTTTCAGGCGCCATTTGTAATTAACAAAGAAAAACATATCCTACAAGACAGTAACGGTTCACTCACAAACGACAAGATAATAATAATTTAAACGATTGTTGGATTTGGACTGTCCACGTATTTCCGCGAACATAACTTTATTGATTAGAAATTTTAATAAATTTGTTAAAAATTGAATAAAGATCACTTTATATACATTCATATTTCATTAACATGTTCCTTTACACACATTTTAAGGTTCCAAAATAATAGAGCCATATTGTTGTAACGATACCGGGGGGTTGGGTTGGGCTAGTGGTCTAGAGTGCCGGGTTTCGGCCTCTAGCTGGCCGGTCACCTCTGGCTTGCGGGTGTGCTTTCGATCCCTGGTGTGAGCGTATGTGGCATGGAGATAGGGGCGCCTTCTCAACCTCGCGGGTTTCTTCCGGGCACTCCGGTTTCCTCCCAAGCGAATTATTGAAATGAAATTGAAACCATGTTAGTCCTAAAATGACCTAGTTTGTGTCGAGTCTCTCTCTCTGTAACGATATCCGTTTGAAATTCAAGCCACGAACGTCATCTTGTTGTGACGATACACGTTTATTCTATTCGTATTATTGGATTTATCAGCCGCATTCGACACCATAAACCAACAACGTCTCCTACGGCGCTTAACACAAAGAATAAAGCTATCAAAATTCGTCACAGGGGCTTATCAAATCCTACTTAACATGCAGATCGCAATTATTGTGTGTTGGGGGTTCAAAATATTGAAATAAAATTGAACCATATGTTAGTCCCAAAATGAACTAGTTTGTGTCGAGTGCAAATTAAACTCCATTTATCCCTACTGAAATTGTTGAGTAAATAATTTAACCCCTACTGTGCAAACAGAACAATTTTAATAGGTGATATCTAATATCTCGTTTAAAATTAATTTTAACAACGCATATACGTATTGCAGATAATAATAAGTAGGAAATAATTATACACGTTTACAATCAGATATATAAATAGGTTGTCAGGCAACGAAAGACACGCCCACTAGTAACTACGTCGTTCAATTGAAGTCTTGAAACGGAATTCCCAAGAATTTTACTTGAATTTAATTACGACCATTAAAATTTGAACAATGTAAGCTCTCGGGTAAAGTTCAACAAATCCGTTTTCTTAAACGAGAATACCCGACAAAGAATACAAAGAATGGCGTGTCCTATTTATAAACATGTTTTTGTTCAAATGAAGGATGTATTTTACCCGAGTTTATCGTTGAGTGTATTTTATACATACCGGATATACGCACTAATCCATTTATAATGCACACCCCGATACATTCAATATTAATGACAATGTTACCTTACTTCGTATGATTCATGCTCGCAGCTTTTCAATTCTTTGAGAGAGGGAGAGAGAGAGAGAGAGAGAGAGAGAGAGAGTCTGTCTTCACACTCCGAGACATATTTTTCTCACTTCGCATATTCATGAGTTTCATACGTTTGCTTGTCTTTGCAATGCAAGGGGTGTATGGGGTGTAGTGTTAGAGGTAGTAAGTACCTTTGTTTCAGCAGTCAGCCACATCCATTGGATGGACTACTGATACTGGTCCTCACCACTGGCTCAACTCTCATCTATGGCTCCAAGAAGGTGCTACGACACAGCAACGGCCACACCCTGATGAACCGCTTTGGCTGGTGGGTTAAACTAAGTGAGGGTAGCACACAGACGGTCTCTCTGTGCGATGGAGTACATTTGCCCGAACATTCCAAGAGCACATTGATGACGGTCTTGAACTTCTCAGGAGTGATTGTCGGGCATTACCAAGGCACATTGTTAAACCCAGCATGGGGTACAGTGTGAGCTAAGTAGGAAATATTGGCATCATACTGTGCTACAAAGTATCCCAAATATTGCCTAATCAACAACCCCAGATCAGTAAGGCAGCCGCACCTGAATGGCCAGGACGTGCTAGCGCGGGAGAGTCGAGTCAAGGATAACGGGGTTGTAGTTATCCGGATGGTGTACAGATCGCACGGGGCTTGTGACACTGGATGAACGATCGGACTAGGTGTAAGGCACAATGCAAGAACCTAGTTGTATCCGTTATCCTTCTCTCTCTCCCTCTCTCTCTCTCTCTCTCTCTCTTTCTCTCTTTGACTAAAAGTCATCCTAAATTTATCAATCATATAAAAATGACTAAGCAAATTTATGTTTCACGATAGACCTATAATAACATATAATTGATTTACAATTGTTGACGTTAGAGGTTTAGTCCCTTCAAATTGTTTTCGATATTCTATTCCAGGCTTTTTAAACTTGCCTTCTCAGTGGGATTCTTGTAAATAATTTTAAGGCAAAGCGTTGGGAATCTTGCAAACAAACTATTTGTCACCATCAATACCAACCTATCTGGTTAACAAATTATTGGTACGGTTCATCTTATTAAAAAGAGAGAGAGATAGAAATGGGGTTTAACGTCCACGCGACATAAACCAGGTCATTTCGGGACTAACATATGGCGTTAATTTTATTTCAATAATTGGCTTGCGTAGGGGTCTTTAGCAGTGGGAGGAAACCGGAGTGTCCGGAGGAGGAAACCCACGAGATTGAGAAGGCGCCCCTATCTCCATGACACATACGCTCACACCAGGGCTCGAAACCACAGTCGCAAGCCAGGGGTGACCGGCCAGCTAGAGGTCGAAGCGCGGCACTCTAGACCACTAGGCCACCCCCCCCCCCTCATCTTATTAAACGAAATGAAAATGAAATGAAATGGGGTTTAAAGTCCTACTGTTCTGCTTCGAACTTGGCTAATGAAGACGGGTTTACGCCATACAGTGTGCTATAAGGGAAATTCTGCCCGGACAGCGGCACTACGGCTCTATGGTCTACTCTTATATCGAATTCCAACTGTCAAGGGGTCGTTTTAGTGCACGCCAATGAGTACACGGCACTTGGATTTTCGTCCCATCCGAACGGCATTATGTAAGATTTAGATAGAGCTGACCATTCTTGCTATAATTCCGGTAGCTCAAAAATAGATAATGTAAAATGAAAATATTGAAAATCTCACTCAAATTACTTCATTCTGAGCAAAGAAATCACAAATGTGGTTTGGACGAGATTTGTACATTGTGGTAACCAGGGCACTGGTATATTTGAGCCTTAGCCTTAGCCTCGCTTTCCCTTTTTCAAATTAAATTATGAAATGGCGAACCGTTCTAATCTAGTTAAAATCTTATGCGCCTGATGCCATCGAGAGTTGATTATGGTCTGGATAAGTTAATTAATGTCTCATTAGTAATTTAGATAACAGTTCATGCCAAAATAAAGACCTACAATAGGCATATATTTAGCTCTTGCATAATGTATGTTTAAATCAAGACATATTATGTAAATTTCAGAACATTTTTGATTTAGACTCTTTTAAACTTACACAACCCCGCATGGGGCGGGGTGCACCACGCATGATTAACACACAGAACAAATCTACGGACAAGACACAAGACGCAGAATTCAGAAACAAAAGAACCTGAGTGAATCTGTTTTTTCACCTTGATTAAATCTATTGTTGTCATCTATATAATCCCGCGATTCACATCACTTGATACCGACAAAAAGATTCCTTTAGGTCAATATCAAGTCACCCATTGAGTTAGTAACCTGTGAAATATACTCGTATACACATTGGCGTGCACGTAAAAGATTCCTTGACAGTTTGAATTCGATATAAGAGTAGGCCGTAGTGCCGCTGTTGGGGCAAAATATCCCTCATAGCACACTGTATGGTGTATGCCCGTCTTCCATTATCCCAGGTTAGATGCAGAACGGTAGCACGTTAAACTCCATTTCATTTCATTTCATTTGAAATATACTATGAAAAGAGACTATTTATGGCTACCGTTTATTTACATTCAAACTGTCAACTATTTTTTTTTCAAACTAAATAATAAGTCACTTACCATTAATTGACCACAATCAGTTCCACCAACAGCCGTACATCGAAAATTGCGGAAAACCGTATTCACAAAATCATCAATTTTCTCTTTCGGTAAATAGTCGACAGTGACGTTTAACTTTTTAAGAATTTCATCAAAAACGTCTAACATGCCATGATTGTGTTCGTCGGCCGCGTATACAAAAACCAAGAGAGCGGACACAATAAGCAACCTCGCTGATTTTATTTTAGACATTTTCACGTTTTTAAACGTAAGATGTAAACACGGTCAAATATATACCAAGATGTTTCCCGTAGAATTCACGAGCGAGAGATTGTCGTAACGTGTGCACAAAATCCCAACGCGGGTGTGTCACATAACAAAAAAGTAAGGTGATCTTAGCAATGTGAAGATCACGTGACAAAATGGCCGACGATTCACATTGAAATTTGAATAGCAATCTGTACCGGTTTAGTTTAAGTCATAATACGTAATACAATAGGTACCCGATAGAGCGACTTCGTAAATAAGGTACGTGAAAGGTATGACGAGCATTCACAACACTATAATTATACGGTTCACCTTTTGTGTTAATTTATTCAACCAAAACAATATTTTAATGTATATACGTTATGGTCAAGTGTTCGACTGGTAAAGCTTTTAAACAATAGAGTTAATTAGAATTGTTAAATTGATACGATTAACCACTTTGATTATAGAGTTCAGTAGGGTAATAACCCGGGATAACGTTGGCTAACCTATAGTTTTAACTTGGCAACGTGGGGATAATAATAATAATAATAATAATAATAATAGTGGATTCACATGTACAGACATGCGTATGGAAATCAAACAAATGTTTCACGTTGCAATGCGTTACAATATCTAATTAAATATCTTACCAACTAACATTCATTTTGAAGACGTGTGGTACATATTAATGTTGATATTTACTGTTATATATCACTTAAACATAGATTATGCAAGAGCTATATCTACCTATCGCGGGTCTTTCTTTAGGCCTTAACTATTATCTAAATTAGACATTAATTAACTTTTCCAGACCATAGAGAGAGAAATGGGATTTAACGTCCACTCGACACAAACTAGGTCATTTCGGGACCAACATATGGTTTAATTTTATTTCAATAATTTGCTTGCGGGTAGGGTTTTTTAGCAGTGCGATGAACGAACCGGAGTAACCGGAGAAAACCCACGAGGTTGGACAGGTGACCCTACTCCTTGCCACGTACAACCGGGGATTCGAAAATACACCAGTTGACTTAATGACAGGCCGTATGATACAGCGCCCGCACGCTAACCATTCGACCATCCCCCACCCCCGTTATCCAGACCATAATTAGTCCTCGATGGCATCGCTAGCCTGCGATATTAACTGAATTTGAATACATTTTGTGAAGACTAGTTTAACGTCAAAATTGATAATAGAGACTTTGTATTTTATCGAACCGACTTTAGTAATGATGATCGAGGCTAGGACTAAAATTCAATCTATAATATCTCGGTTCAGAGTGGAGCAAGTTGACTGAAATTTTCAGCATTTAACTATTATAGCAAGAATGGCCAGGTCTTTGTCTAATCGCCCACAATTCCCTTTAACAAAGCTATATTTATATGTCCCTTTTCCTACAGACATTACAAAACTTTTAACATTTTCTATACACTCTTCATTATTCATTAAGTTGAATTGAATCAGTTTATATGAGGTTCGATAAATGATGAGAGATATTGTTGTCTCAATTTATCATAAAATGGTCAATAATACAATAATGTTAATTTTCTTCTAATTGAAGGTTGCAGTTTTTACATAATCTCTCATTACGAGGAATGAAGGGTTGACTGTATCTTCCCTTTTAAATTTCCAGCTTATTTACACTTAGTTTAATTTTATAGAAGGCACTCTTTTAATCTTTTTTCAATGTACGTAAATATTTTTCCAACACAGATTTGATCAAAGTTTATCAGTAAGGCAATATTTTATCGTATTCAAGTGATTTCTTTAAACCTTTCAACTCAAGTTTACGGTCTTAGTTTTCACCTCGAATTTTAATGTGAGTCTGACTTGAGGAAAGCCCTATTTTTAGGGGGTGGTCGGGCAGACATTTAAGCGATCTGACTTGGGGAAAGCCCAAATATATTTGTTTATATTTTAGTTTCAGCCATCCAATTGATGACCATATTATTAGAAGATATTGTGCGTGGTCCGACTTGGGGAAAGCCCCGGACGTATCCCTAGGTACTTGTAACAGTATGGGAGATATTGTTCATTTAGGTGCCTGAAATGTTTTAAATTCCTCGGATATTTCATTAATCTCAACCCAACTTATTTATACTGTTCATTGTTCACCACATGGATAGAATTGTTATATTTCTAAATCTATGTCAAATAATTATAAAACTTGACTCATTTGTTTACACGCTGCCTCCATTGAGCATGGTTGTATTGACATTGGTCTTGACCTTGTCTAACGTTGTTGCGACTGAGTCTGATGTGTCTAGTAGCCTACCACCAACTGTTCATACCTAACATTGAAATTTGATAATAAAGGTATTGACGCTATTATCATTATTGTTCGATTTATATAGCGCTTCATTACACATGGGTGTTTTTAAGCGCGTTCACAACATAACAGTTCACCTTTTTTTTTTAGAATAAATATGTTTTTAAGTTACTCTTAAAGCTCTGGATGGAATATCATTCCACAGTGGCTATCAGTTTAAGCCACATACTACATCATAAGCAAGTCACAGCACACCCCTCCTTACTTCAAAATTCAATCGGTATAAAATACGGATCTATATTTCGTTTCGTTTTTTTAAACTTTCGATGGCCTACATTACATGAAGATCTGACCAGTTGTACTGGACGGTCACGTCAGGGGTCATACATGAACGGAAGTATGACGTCAGACATTAATTAATCAACCAGCGTTGAAGTTTGTAGTGGTTTACCCACAGTTCCGTGCATCGCACGTCAAGAAGTCGCCGAACAGATGGCGGTTTCATTGGCTAATCTCTCACGCCATCAAGAACGCAGTTTATATTACAACTCTCCCAGACCCTAGTGTTGTGAAGACAAGTAAAACGAAATTTTGAACTATAAAAAAACGAAACAAAATAGGATCATTGCAAAAGAATTCTATAACACACAAGCCTATTCTTGCTCTACTTCGTCATTCTTTTCCCAACCAGTTGGACGTGTGGTCACTGGTGATTTGAACATAGTCCAAAATTATACGTTACGTGAGTTTTTGTCCAAAGGATCCAAGGACCAGAAACAGCAACCATTTTCATGGGATCAAAATTTCAAAATTAAATGGGCTTTAACATCCTACTGTTCTACTCCGATCGGGCTAATGAAGACTGTAGTCGTACTATTAGAGAACTGGGCTAGATCATAGGCCAATCCCAACGCCTTACATGACAATTATGCCATTGTTCCGGCGTACAAAGTGTCCAATAACAGAGTGTTTATATGTAAACGATATTATTATGACTGTCTCTTCAAAGAATTTGGGAAATGAAATGAAATGAAATGGGGTTTAACGTTCTACTCCTAAACTGGACTATAGAAGATGGGCATATGAGAGAAATTTTGCCCGGGCAGTGGCGCGATTGCCTATTCTTATATCGAATTCCAACTGCCACGGCATATTCTTACATCGAATTCCAACTGCAGGGGAATATTTTACGTGCATGCCAATGTGTACACTGGGCCTCGGTTTTTCGTACCATTCGAAGGAATAAACATCTGTCCTTGTTAGGCCTTCCTGGCAAAGGGGAACCCCACCGGAAAACTGGAATGAACTTTCTCGGCCAAGACAGGGATCGAACACCCGACCTCCTGGGTAGCGAGCCAGCGTCTTGCCCACATAGCCACCGTGACCCCCACTTGGTTTCGGAGAATCAATCGACAGTCACAGTCGTACAAGGCAACTTGTGTTGGGTTGTATAGTCCTTCAAATATATACATTAAAGGGCCAATCCCGATAATATTTTGGAAAATAAAACTGCTTAATTTTGTGTTAAAATCCCTTGCAATCCTCTACGTTAGGGTCGAGTAACTAACTCAACACATGTGATACGTTTTCAGAGATATTAAATCCGTCAGTCTTCATCTGGAAATGGAGATCGGTGTCCCAAGCCGTATTACTTGGTGACTTCTATTTTATAAAAATAATGTGTAGGTGGGATATACCTTTCGTTATCAAGTACAACACATTGGTCATTCACTGTGTAGACCTCGAAAGGGACAAGAATCGGTTACCAGGTTACCCAACGCAAAAACTGACCAGAAGTCTTAAATGGGTTACGTGACCAGATAAGCAGTTTTGACGTTCACGTCCATACGAGTCAATATTTTGAACTGAAATTTTGAGACAGGGTAAATAAACCCCTCCTCTATAATTTGGCGTTTAAATTTCATACGTACTCAGACTTATATTTTTGAGACCCTGTTCAATTCGGGATAGTCCCTTTAATAAAACAAACAGAGATTAGTTGTATGAGATATTTATTACATATTTACACCATAAAGATAATGTCATAGACTTGTATGTCCAGTAGGAGGAGCTAGTTACCTTATTATATCATAGACTTGAATGTCCAATTGGAGAACTGTTCTTGTGTGTGTAAATATACGGACGACTCTGACAATGAAGAAATATTTAATGGATATTATAATTTTAAATCTAACATGACCAATTCTAGTGGCATAGACATAAGATGAATAAAATAGTAAATTAAAATTAGTGTTTATAAGTCTTTATTTGCATAATTACTCAAAGCATAGAAATTTAGCAAAATGAAATGAAACAAAAATAAGAGAAACTTGTCCCGGACAATGGCGCTGCGGTCTTTAATCTTATTGCGAATTCCAAGTGTCAAGGGTTGTTTTACGTGTATGCTGATGTGTAGACGAGACCCTTGTGTTTCGCCACAAAAGAGCGATTGGAAACTGTCTTTGTCCGGCCCTCCGTCCCACACGACGCCCGGAATATTCTGATGAACTTTCCCGGCCTATACGGGGGGCGAACCATGGACGTGGTGACCCGTAATTTTGCATCAGAAACCAGATCCTGCCCAGGCCCCCTAAATAAAAACATGTGTGTGTGAGGTTGGGAAGGGGGCTTCCAGTCGGGCCGGGTAATATTGGGCTGTGTAGATCATGCTGGAGTCGATTTGTAGCATATCTGGCCCACAGTATATGTTTGACACTAGTTATCTGAAGTTATAATGTTAAAAACTTCATTGAAACCGCATGAATTTTTTGCATTTGGGAAGGGGCACATACACTCAAGGGGGTGCAAAAACTAAAAACCATGACGCAAAGCTCGTTATTGTGTTCGTCTCACTTAGCTCTTGGAGTCAACCCAGACCGCCAGTTTTACTCATTGAGCCCCTTAGGTTGATAAGTCGGAGAATTACTATAGAACTTTACCTCATTTGGACATTCTAGATGGTCATCAAAAGTTATACTGGTGTTTTTCACCCCAACTGGTTGAAACTAAATTTGTAAATGTAAAACACATTAGGAAAATATAAATATCTCCTAAACATACAAGAATACATCTAATTAAAAGAATACACCAATTCTTGTGTTAAATCAAATCATACATCTTTCACTAAACACTGTGTACCAGAAAATATACATGGTCGGCGAAAAAGCGAACACAACACAGGAAAATGTCCAACAAAACAAAAAAAAAACTTGAAAAAAGTTGTTCTCACAGCTTTCTAGACCAGGTCGCAGTTTGCTTTAAACATACTCAAAACAACTTGTAAATAATTGGGTAATAACAATTAAACATGTTAAATTGTTTAAAACGTCCCCATTCAAGGGGGTAGAACCATTAGTTGAACAAGGCTTGACCTTTTTAACATTTTAATGACATGCAATCTGCCTAAAACACAGATCCAATTTCGTTTCATTTTTTACAATTAAGAATTTCGTTTTACTTGACTTGACTAGACTAGGATCTGGTTGGAGTGACGGATTGTCCAATGAAACGGTCCTTTACGGCGAGTTATTTGAGTGCAATTTATGGAACTGTGGGTAAACCACTAGAAACGTCAACACTGACTGATTCATCAATGTCTCACATCATAGGGTCAAAATCCGCCCGTATCATGTAGTATATGCCATTGAAAGTATAAAAACACGAGACGTAATATAGATCTGTATTTGCAATTATTGTTCGATTTATACAGCGCTTAATTACACAAGTGTTTCTAAGCGCACACA
Organism: Patella ulyssiponensis; assembly: GCA_963678685.1. Taxonomy (NCBI): domain Eukaryota; kingdom Metazoa; phylum Mollusca; class Gastropoda; family Patellidae; genus Patella; species Patella ulyssiponensis. Next base: position 76,732,771 of record OY783230.1, read on the forward strand.
TTGCACTTTTCATCAGATTGGTTGAATTGTTAGTCAGGACTAAATAATAATGTATTTTACCATATTGTTCCAAAGGGATCTTGCGAATGTAGAATGTCCCTTTCTACTAAAATGAAAACAGTCCGGAGCAAAATAGGTGAAGTCTGGTTCCCCGTCTGGCTGTAAAAGTAAATGTAATAAACAATAATCAAGGGCACGAGTATATGACGTATTTACGGCTTAGAATTTTATTAGCAGTATTTGAATAAAATAAACGTTTGCCATCAATAAAGTGAAAAGAAATAGGGTAACCTTTATTAGTTTATTAATCTACCAAGTTATTAAATGTCCCAAAAAGTAGGACGTTAAACCCCATTTCATTTCATTCATTATATGTCACTGAAAGATTCTAATATGTCCAGCAAGAAAATTTGTCATTTTTTATCAGTTATTATTGCAAAGACAACGCAGGTGTAGTTGATACAAGTACACCCGATCTATGTCTCAACGGAAGATCTTTTCTTTTGGGTGCCACGGTGGCTAAGTGGGTAATACGCTGGCTCGCTAGTCTGGAGGTCGCTGGTTCGCTCCCGGTGTTAGCCGAGAAAGTTCATCGGGATTTTCCGGGGTGTATTCTGCATGTCAGTGGCGAAGGACGGTGGGCCTGACAAAGACAGTTGTCTAATCGTTCGCATGGGACGATGGGACGAAAAATTGAGGTTCCATGTACACATTGGCGTGCATGTAAAAGATCTCGTTGGCTGTCTGGGCAAAATTCCTTCATAGCACACTGTTTGACATATGGCCGTCTTCATTAGCCCAGTCCGACCTGAACAGTTAAACTTTATAGTTTATTGCTCTATCCAGTTACTGAATGCATCTAAAAGATCATAATATATCCAGAAAGAAACTTTGTTATATATTCATCGGATATTACAGCGAAGGGGGGTTGGATGCCCGAATGGTTAGCGTGCGCGCGATGTATCATACAGTCTGTCATTGAGCCAACTGGCGTGGTTTCAATTCCTCGGATGTACGTGGCAAGGAGTTAGGTCGCCTGTCCAACCTCGTGGATTTTCTCTGGGCACTCTGGTTACCTCCCACTGCTAAAGACCCCAACGTATTGTTTAGAAGATAAGTAAATATAATACCTTATGAGGTATATCAACATCTAAGGTAAAAGGTTGTATTACAACAGTAAAATCATCAGTAGTATCATATCTTCTGGTGGATATTAGATCTATTAATCCTTGTCTATAGTTAGAGTTGAGTTGTATTATAGTCTCCCTATCACCGGGTGTATCTGGATATACAGCACAGGAACACAGAACCCTAAAACATACATTATGGGAGATTATGGCAGTTCTCACTATAATAGTTTAAAACTAGATAATGTAAAAGCAATTAATTGCTAAAAATTTCAGATTTTAGCGATTGAATTTTCGGCCTAGCCTCGATCATCATTACTAAAATCGGTACGATAAAAAACATAGTCTCGATTATCCATTTCATTATTAAATCTTGAATGAAAGTTGACCAGCAAATCGGATCTTAATCCAGTATACATCGCAGGCTAGTGTTGACATCGCGAGATGAGTATGGTCTGGATTAAGTTAATTAACACTTCAGGCTTAAAGAAACAAGTGCAATAGGCAGATTTAGCTCTTGCATAATGTATGTTTAATAGAATATTAAACAATAATACTATTAAAGGAGAACAGAGTCCTTAAAAAGTTAAGTAATGCCCCTAATATATCTTTATGTATATTAAATTAAAATTTAACCTAATAGAACTTTTGGGGTTTTTTTTGCTTCCCTTAGTCGAATTATATGCACTTCCTTTTAATTTTGGTACTTTGCTAAACATTTCGTAATGATCAGATTACTAAACAAGTAGCCTACCAAGAAAATACTACTAATTTTCCAGAATTGAAGGCATAAAATGAAATGGCCTCTAGTTTTAATAAGATAGAGATTTGATAATTAGACGTTTCAACCTATTACGAGATTTCCTGAAATGATGTATGTTTTAACAATCACGTACCCTATCCTTATTTACATCTCGCTGCCCTTGGCAAAAATTGAGTTGGCCTTAACCAATAGATTTAGCCTGACAGGTACAGCCTTAGTGGAGAACATATTTGATTTTGGTGTCGAAATGTTAGAGAGAAGCAAACGAAGGAAGGGGATGTATCATCATCCTATTAAGTGCGTGCATAAAAAGCTAATTAGTGAAACTTACAGATGAGAGATAGCACAAGTTAGGTGATCGTTTAACTCATCTAAAGCCGTCATGTTTAGAACAGGAACAATATTGACAAGTGTCCTGGGTAACTCCTCCTTTAATACATCTAATATATGCTGTATATTGCTCGTATAGTTATCACTACTGTATATCAACTATAAAACAGAAACAACAATTATACATTTAGTATATGCTGTATATTGTTCGTATAATTATCACTACTGTACATCAACTATAAAACAAAAACAAACACTGGCATATAGTGTACACTACAGTCAATTAGGAACTAACCTTGACTTCACGTTGTGTATATGATCAATTAACTTTGACTTCACCTTGTGTATATGATCAATTAACACTGGAGCACTTTCTTGGTTAACTATCCTTTATATCTTTATAACATCCATAATACATGAGAATCCGAAATGATGCCTTAAGAAACTTAAACCCAACACGTTGTATATAAATAAGATACGTGCATGGGTTATGTACCCCCCCCCCAGGAAAGTGGCCAGTTACACCTTTATCTGATTGACCAGCTGCACAGAAGCTACCTGAATTTAAACACATTTTACGTATATTGAAATGCGAACCATAAGACAAACCACCTACGCATAGAGTGTCAATTATTGTATTTGTTTATTGTTTTAGTTTCGTGTACTTGCACTTAACCGTTTGTTACTCTTTATTTTGTACGTTTCCAATGTTTATTTTTATACACGCTTAGTTGAGCATGCGCACTTTGAGTTCGTAATATGGCGACAATAAAAAGACTTATTGTGCGATCAGACAATTGAATTTATACATAGTGAACACCGATAATATTCAAATTATAAAAAAAACGACATAAAAAATAGATTATTATAATGATCTCGTATGAAAGATAAAAGCTGGTTGATACTGCCTTTAATGGTCAACTTACCGGTGAATTACAATAATCACATATATCGTTAGATCCTATAAATAACGTCACCATTTTCCAATCCTTGTTTATATCAACTTTACTATCATTCTTTATACGATTAATTAAAACATTCACCTCATCCTTCATATCACTACAGTTAAAAAAACACATCTTGCATTATATTCACCATCTTCAATAGAAGGCTTGATCTCGCTTTAACTACGTACATCTTATCAAGGCCTTTACGTAATACACTGTATATCGCGACACTAATTTCGAATAAGAAACCCCCAGCTAACAGATTCCTCGATCATGGCGAAAACTAAGCTAAAATGTATACCTTGGATAATCGAGTTGCAAAGTTCAAGATTTGTTTAATGCCAAGGTTTCCGTGGAGGTCGCTATGTCACAACCTCTGATAGGACCATTCTGTTCACGTGTCTGTGGACAATATAGCAATAAGTTCGGAAATTGTGAAGTAATCTAGCAACGTCCAGATGTTTTAAAACTCACAGACGTTGTTTCAGGAAGAAGTATATTAGATGTTGTAAAACTAACAGTTGTTGCTCTAGAAATATGTATATTCACTGAAATCTAAAAGATATATCTTATTTACCTAGTCGAGTCCACCCATTCAGTTCTGACCTTGTAATAGAAACACGGGAATAGTCTACGCTTACTTCAGAGCCCCCTCTTGACTATTGACAATTTCTTTTTCGGGTGGGGTGGGACTGTGTGTGTGTTTTCACTACAATAGGAACCTTCCCCGGGATTATAAAATTTGCATAATTCATTTATCAGGTCTGTATAAACTAGCAAATTTCCATATCATTTATTAATTTTTAACGTTCTCAAATCTGTCAAATTTTAATCGAGGGCCTCATCATTTAAAATGCATTTTAAGATCAGTTTAGCAGCCATTAGAGAAGCTGGCTCAGCTAATGAAGAATAGGAGTTACCAGGCCCGGATCCAGGGTTTTCTCGAAGGGGTGGGGGCTACATTGGAGGAAAGGGTAATACGTTGCAACATTGGATTGCTTGGGCGGAGACAATGCGAAAATCATGTTTATATCATCTATTAAAGAGCAGATATGTGAACTATAACAGTAACAAAACTAACGAAAATGAAAACCAACTATGTCCCTGCCCCCCCCCCCCCAGCTGGATACGCTCCTGTAGTGGTTAAGTGAGTCAGACGCTGACTTGCTAGCCTGGAGATCGCGAGTTATAATCGGATGGTACGAAAAACCAGTGTCATGTATGCACGTAAAATATCCCCTTGCAGTTAGGTATTCGAGTAGGCCCTAGCGCCGCTGCCCGGGCACCGGGCAAAATTTCCCTGATAGCACACTGGCAGGTTAGGAGCAGAACATTACAGGACGTTAAACCCCATTTCATTTTGTTCATTTAATTTGGTAACTGCGGCGGAACATGTCAGTTCCCATTGTCAGGATCTGGTCAGAAGGTGATAACTACCCTTGTATTGTGATCAAAAGTTATTATCGACGATAAATTATATAAGTTTCCTATTCACCGTAAGACCCTTCGTATTTTATGACAGTGATTGTGTTTCGTGTCATGTATATCAAATGTTACTATCAATAATAACGTTGGACTTAGGTGAGTAAATAAAAACAATGATGTTTACCTGGATACAGCCCCGGGTTTAGCTACATTATAACCAGAATCAACGTCCTCGTAATTCCCTTCTTTTGTTGAAAACCCATACAGATCTGGATTGTAGTGTTTCAAAATATCTAATAAAGGGAGAGAGTAGTTAGTATAGAAAACCCACATTAACCAATCCTCGGTATCCCCAGTGGTGTCGTTTCTGTTCAACTCGGGGGTGGGGGTAGTGTGCGCGCGCTGCATCATAAGGTTTGTCATTGTGTCCACTGGTCTGTTTTCGATTTCCCGGTTGTGCCTCACCAGGAATAAGATCGCCTGTCCGACCTCGTGGGTTTTCTCCGGTTCCTCCTGTTTCCACCCGCTGCTAAAGACTCTAATCGCAAGAGAATTATTGTATTAAAATTGTACCATATGTTAGTCCCGATATGACATAGTTGTGTCGAGTGGACGTAAAATCCCTTTTCTCTTTCTCTGTTCTACTACACTAACTGTGGGTCCATTCACGGTGTTTTCGCGAATTCAAATCTGCCCAACGCGATTTCGTTGACCACGTAGGTTAATTCTACGAACCAATCAAAAAAGAGTTAGCGTCCTTGTTTATGTTCACCACAATAAAGCAGAGTGTTAGCTCGATTACCGGTATGAGGGAGTTTGCAACAAATCTAAAATCAAAGAAGTTGCATGCACACTAAACGATGTCCTGAAATAGCTAACAAATGGCTGATATTGAGCATTTAAAATACAGAAAAACTGTATTAATCTCTACTTACTTGGTAGGGTGATCTGCTTTTCATAAAATTCGTCACCACCTATACTAGAAATAAAAGTTGATCAATTAATATTAACACAAGTTTGACCCGTGGGACCAATAAAACAATAAATTGATTATTATTATTATCATTGTACAGATTTATACCGCGCAACTTCCACGACTTAGTGCCCATATGCTCTTTACAAAATACGGACTGGAAATCTTAATCAAAATTTCAAAATATAAAAATAAAATAAACAAACTAAAATACAGATAAGACATAATTATGTTAACATTAAAATCGACTATCATTACCAATCGACAAGCAATATCCGCGGTATCCCCACTGCATGGTATCATTGCGCTGGACTCCAATAACCCCTCGGTCCATTCACGGGATAGACACATAGATAATTTATCCACCAAATTATCGACTAATACTAATGTAAAAATTCGAAGGGAAGTAACTCGCTGTTTATTGCAACTAAATCCAGTGTATAAAATGATTTATTGTGGAGAACGTAAACAATGACGCTAAGACTGGTAAGTAAACTGTTTATTGATTGGTTCGTAGAATCAAGGGGGATCACGGTGGCTAAGTGGGTAAGAGGCTGGCTCGCTAGCCTGGCGGTTGGGTTTTCAATCCCTGCATTGGCCGAAAAAGTTCATCTCGACTTTCCAGCGTGTTTCCTCTTGTCAGTGATGCAGAACGGAGGGCCTGCCAAGAACAGCTGTCTAATCGTTTCGGATTGTACGGAACACCGAGGTCCCGCGTACACATTGGCGTGCACGTAAAAGATCCCTTGGCAGTTGGAATTCGATATAAGTGTAGGCCGTAGCAAAGCTGCCCGGGCAAAATTTCCCTCATAACACACTGTATGGCGTATGCGTCTTCCATTAGCCCAGGTTAGATGCAGAAGAGTAGGACGTTAAACCCCATTTCATTTCATTTTATTTGTCAACCTACATGCCAATGAAATCATCAAGGGCAGATAATTTGAATTCGTAAACATCCCACAAATGGACCCAGGGCTTAGTGGAGTAGATATCAAACATCATTCACTGGGGATACCAAGGATCATTCACTGTATACATAGATTAAATTGAATGATGTATTATACTGAAGATAAACCTCTAAGTATAAGTGTGTTTTAAAACAGTTCTCAAATAACGCAAACGATGAACATGTCTAAATATTTTTGAGGTAATCTTGAAAATAAAAAAAACAAATACCAAATCAACAGAAGGAAGCAAAACGTTTCATTGAAAAAACATTTATTCTGACATGTTTAGGGTTTACAGGTTTACAGGACAAATGTTAAACGGGGCTTAAAGATGCCGTCCCACAAACTGGGTGGTTTGATGGTATATTTGTGAGAGAGAGAGAGAGAGAGAGAGAGAGAGAGAGAGAGAAATGGGGTTTAACGTCCAATAGGTCATTTTGGGACTAACATATGGTTTCAATTTTATTTCAATAATTCCCTTGCGCGTAGGGGTCTTTAGCAGTGGGAGGAAACCAGAGTGCCCGGGGGAAACCCACGAGGTTGAGAAGGCGCCCCTATCTCCATGCCACATACGCTCACACCAGGGATCGAAACGACAGCCGCAAACCAGAGGTGACGGGCCAGCTAGAGGTCGAAGCGCGGCACTCTAGAACACTAGGCCATCCCCCCCCCCCTTGTATATTTGTGGGAAGGTATCTTGTGGGAAGGTAGTTGTTTTATACACTAACCTCCATGATAAACCCCTGTACTGAATCAGTGATCCAACTACAGTGTCAGCATCTATACCATTACCAGCCTACAATATATACATGGTATTTATAAATCATATTATTACAAGTAATTAAACATACATTATGCAAGAGCTAAATCTGCCTATTGCAGGTCTTTCTTTAGGCCTTAAATGTTATATAACTTATTAATTACACATTTATTAACAAAACAGGGCCATAGTCAAATCTCGATGGCATCGGATACCCGTAATATTAACTTGACTAGAATGGTGGACCATTTAAAAATGGGAAAGCTAGGCTAAGTCTCGAATGTACCAGTGTCCTGGTTACCACAATGCACACACCTTACCAAAACTGCAAACAGCGGTTCAGAATAAAGTAATCTGAATAAAATGTTCAATCTTGTCATTTTACAATATCTTGCTATCAAGAATGGTCAGTTCTTTATCGAATTCTTAGATATTATTTGTAAGCAATATCCTTAAACAAAACTATAAAATTGTAGCCACACAAAGCGTGCCATACACCCACGTATAAAAACGGAGAATATGATTTATTTTAACTTTGACGAATACTGTATTCATGAGTCGTACAGTTTAATATTTCGAAAAAAAAACAACTTACTGTTATGGAATCCCCTAATGCAGAAATAACTTGTATATCTCCCGGTCTCAACTTGTGCACTAAAATATAATTAAACATACTAATGACATTTATCAAATAATATAATAAATAATACACCCTGTGGCCAAAAGCCAATGGAACAAAACGTAATAAATAAAAAAAAACACACACACATTAAAATCAATATAAAAGTAAAAATCAAATCTCTATTTTTTGGCACATAGAAATGGATACAAATGGTATAAAGGAGCTAAATCGCTAACATTTGGGACCAAGAAATTGACACCAGTGGGTCGCAACGCATATAATACTGTAATATGAATGTATATAAACTGATTTACACTCAATGGTTTCCGTTTTTACTCTAATTTCTAATCAGTTATGCTCTGCAAAATAAGCGTAGCGTGCAAATTGAATGGCAAAAGGTTTATTTCACATACACAATATTTTTATAAAATATAAGTCTGTTTTTATCCAAAAACCGTATAATACAGCTTGGGACACCGGTTTCCATTTCCAGATGAAGACTGACGGGTTTAAGTTTTTTGAAAACGTATCATGTATATTGACTTAGTTACTTGGCCCTAAGGAAGAGGATTTTAAGGGCCTTTAACACAAAATTAAGCAGTTTTATTCCCCAGAATATAATTGTCAACTCTTTATCTAAATCTTTAATGTAGGTGATTTACTAACAACACTATATTTACTGTTAGATTGTGTCACAGCTTGTCTACAATAACAAAAATAGATCACATTATTGACTTTAATCATACATACCAGATGTTGGGATTTGGTTCGAGGGCGGTAAATATGGACACGGAAATGTAGCATAATGATCCTAAAATATATACGGTATTGACAGTTTTACTACAGACATAAAATATAAACAAACTTATTTCTGTCTCCATAATGTCGTCAGGCCCGGGGGGGGGGGGGCGTGGCGAATGGTTAGCACGTGCGCGCTTTATGATAAGGTCAGTCATAAATGTACAAGATGCTAACGATATTATGGTCTCCCGGTTTCCTCCCACTCGACACGAAATGGGTCATTTCGGGACTAACATATGATTCAATTTTAGTTCACTAATTCGATTGCGCGTAGGGGTCTTTACCAGTGGGAGGAAAGCGGGAGACCCATTGAAAAACTCACTAGGGTGGACAGGCGACCCTACTCCTTGTCACGTACAAATGGGGATCATACAATCTGATTAAAACACAGATCCAATTTCGTTTCGTTTTTTATAGTTCAAAATTTCGTTTTTACTTGTCTTCACTACTCTTGGATCTGGAGGACTTGTTATTTAACTGGTGTTCTGGCTGAAATGAGGGGTCAGCCAATCAAATGGTCTGTCGAATCGACCGTTTGACCTTTTCATGCGTGGAACTGTGGGTAGATATTACCAGCCAACGACGTCTATACTATAAACACCAGCGGATAGAAATCATAACAAAACATAAGTGGATTTTGAAAAGCGTGGCGGTCGCTAATTGGTTAATCGAATGACTGACTTTATCGGGTCAAATGTCCCGTGCTTGATACCTGACGTCATAGAACGTGAGCTTCCACTATAACTAGTTAGATCTACATGAGTGTAGGCCATCGAAAGTATAAAAAACGAAACGAAATATAGATCTATATTTTAATTAGATTGGGGATCATAGAGAGAGAGAGAAATGGGGTTTAACGTCCACTCGACACAAACTAGGTCATTTTGGGACTAACATGGTTTCAATTTTATTTCAATAATTGGCTTGCGCAGGGGTCTTTAGCAGTGGGAGGAAACCGGAATGCCCGGAGGAAACCCACGAGGTTGAGAAGGCGCCCCTATCTCCATGTCACATACGCTCACACCAGGGATCGAAACCACAGCCGCAAGCCAGAGGTGACTGGCCAGCTAGAGGTCGAAGCGCGGCACTCTAGACCAATAGGCCATCCCACCCCCCGGGGATCAAAGTATAGTATATTAAAAATGTTAAACGATATAATAGCCATATTACTATCAAAGATGAACAGTAAGTGTATATTACCTTTGTCGTATCACTTTCAGCCTTTACATAGATAATGCCTGAAAAAAACAGCAATTTAAATAAATAGAATATAATTGTGTGAGGGAAAAATAGTTAACAGTATGGGATTGACAAATGACGCGAACTCACTGCAAATGACGTTACACACCGTTATGGATCGTTGCTGGAATTAGAATTTCCTGTGTCCCTTCATATTATAATGTGGATTACCAAAGGGCACTTTCTTTCTCACTCTATTTAGCTCTGTACATATATGCTCCCCATGTTCATTCATAGTCTAATTTTCTATATCCAACTGCTCTCTGTACAAATTGGCGTGCACGTAAAAGATCCCTTGGCAGTTGGAATTCGATATAAGAGTAGGCTGTAGCGCCGCTGCCCGGGCAAAATGTCCATCATAGCACACGGTATGGCGTATGCCCGTCTTCATTAGCCCAGTTTAGTAGCAAAACAGAAGGACGTTAAACCCCATTTTATTTCGTTTCCAAGTCCTCTTCTCCAGAATAGTGATTTTATTTCATATCTCCTCAGACCCCCCCCCCCCATATAAACCCACTATCCACCATAGCGTTCGAACGAATAATTCTGCTACAATGTATATAAATATATAAATAAAAAAAAAACCCTAAATAACCATGCTTTCAGTATATAGTATTTTAAAAAACACAATTTTTAACTATAAACGATACATAAAAACAAATAAATTGATGGCATTCTAAAATATGTAACATGTATATCAAATATTTGTGTTTTCTTTATGTAAACTATAACCCTACCTGTGATATATAATATAACCCTACCTGTAATATAGAATATAAAAGAAGCACCTGCTACAGGTAACATTCTCTCCTGTATTCACCGTAATCGGCTGATTTAGAATAATAACATCCTGATTCAATTTACTGTCCTAATCGAACCACCTCCAATCAGAAATCCAATTAACAGTTTAATTACATATACATATAGCGTCCATATTATTACTAGTTTCACGCATTTGTATTGATTATGCTGGATTTTAAAAACACGTCAGATGTTACCCAATCGATTTAAAATTTTAGAGAAGTTTTATACACCTGGGTCCGTATTCAAAGGAAATCTAAGTCAAAATAACTTAAATACTAGATTTCACTTAAATATACGTAACGACCAGCAAGTTAAGGGTAAGTGGTATTCAAAGGCAATGTTAACATCAAATTTTCCCTTAAAGTTACGTCGGTTTTTTTACGTGACCTGTGGAAGGAACCATAAATGTTAAGTGTGATTAGAAATGACTTCTTTTATGTGATTTTGACAAACTTGAAATATACGCTTACATCACAGCAATGCCAGTTTCTTTCGATATTGACATGTATTGAACTGTAACTTAATGGATTATGTGTAGGATAAAGCCTGAGACTGGGTTTATGTTGGGAAAGAAAGACCTTTCAGACCACAAGTTATTCCGGGCATATAATATACCCCCAAGATCACAAGGATTTCCCGTTTTAGGTTTACAAGGCCCCTGATTGTACGCTGGGCCGTTCGAAGGATTTTAAAAGTGGGGGAGCAGGAGAGCGGTGGACTGCCAATATAATGCCCGAGTTACTGAGCGCGGCCTTTCAGCTACCCACCCTAATTTTTTTTTTTGAAAATTAGACTGCCGTAAACGCGTTTTCCCTCGCTCTCGGAGCCGCAGTCAAAGTAGCCAGCATGTGATTCCTTGTGTCAATTTCGGCGGCACTTTTTCTCGATTGATGTTTTGACACACAGCAACCTGAGAAACCTCTATTTCCAACTGTCAATGGTTCTTTTACACCAATGTGTAAGCGGGGCCTTGGTTTTTCGTCCAGGTAAGCATGCCAGGCAGGCAGGCAGGTTAGAGTAGGATCAAACAATGGAGTCTAATGTCCACTCCACATACACTACATGTGGGTCATTTCGGGACAAACAATAATTCACTTGCGCGTAGTGGTCTTTAGCAGTGGGAGGAAACTGGAGGAAATAGAACAAAGCCACGAAATTGGAAAGGCGACCCTGCACCTTTTCACGTAGTTATTTTCATAACTGTCTTTTTGGGAGCGCTTCGCCTGCTTCGCCTGCTCCCACACAGTTATTGATCCCTTCTAAAGGCAACTAGTATGAAACTAACGCTTTTTCACATCTCGGTTCTAAGGCTATTTTAGAATCCTTACCGTCTATTTTTCACGGAGATTCCTCTTTGATCACCAAAAGTAATCATTTCCTGTCACATCTGACACAAATTTATAATAATCCAACACTATTTTCATGTAGAATTGTGCTCTAGAAAAAAGTACACAACTTTCATTCAAACCCGTGCGCCATTTTTAACTGACGTCTGCGCAGACCGGTTCATAGCCGCTCTCAGCCAGTATTCCAAATTTAGGAATGGAATTTTTACCGTAAACGAAAATTCGTGCTGTAAACCAATTAACAACAGACTAAACTTGCTATCTGATACCACTAAAGTTTTTTTTATTCAACATACATGTACAATAATTACATAAAATCTATAAAATTGAACAAACATATTATATAATTATCAGATAGTTAAATGATGTCAAGTAAATTAAAAAATGTACCCCAACCATTCAACACAGATGAAGAATTATTACATAAAACCTATCAAACAGAAAAACACATTTTATCAAAAATGTATCTCAAGTATTCAATGAATAAATAAACAAAAAACAAAAAAAACCCACAAATTTTAAAAATACAGTAAATAAATAAGAGAGGAATGTAAAAGTATTGGAAATGTTTTGTTTTTTTTATAAACTTAATAAAGTAATACAAGGTAATAAAATGATATTTATCAGGTAAAATAAAAATGTACCACAATTTAGGAATGAAATGATAATGTAGAAATTGTTTTTGAAGATATAATTTGCCATGCCAGATATTCTGTACAACACTAATGATGCTATATAAGTTTATTGATTCAAACTGTATGTACATTTAAATAATTTCTGCAAAAAATGAAAATAAATAGAAAAACTAACAAAATAAATTAAAAAGCTAGGTTTTATGTAATAATTCTTCATCTGTGTTGAATGGTTGGGGTACATTTTTTATTTTACTTGACATCATTTAACTATCTGATAATTATATAATATGTTTGTTCAATTTTATAGATTTTATGTAATTATTGTACATGTATGTTGAATAAAAAAAACTTTAGTGGTATCAGATAGCAAGTTTAGTCCGTTGTTAATTGGTTTACAGCACGAATTTTCGTTTACGGTAAAAATTCCATTCCTAAATTTGGAATACTGGCTGAGAGCGGCTATGAACCGGTCTGCGCAGACGTCAGTTAAAAATGGCGCACGGGTTTGAATGAAAGTTGTGTACTTTTTTCTAGAGCACAATTCTACATGAAAATAGTGTTGGATTATTATAAATTTGTGTCAGATGTGACAGGAAATGATTACTTTTGGTGATCAAAGAGGAATCTCCGTGAAAAATAGACGGTAAGGATTCTAAAATAGCCTTAGAACCGAGATGTGAAAAAGCGTTAGTTTCATACTAGTTGCCTTTAGAAGGGATCAATAACTGTGTGGGAGCAGGCGAAGCGCTCCCAAAAAGACAGTTATGAAAATAACTACTTTTCACGCACAGCAATCTGTTTCACCGAGAATTACTTACGAATTAACTCTGTCACAGATGACTGTCTACATCACGCGCACTGACTTCAAGTGGTGTCAGTCATTGGCTCAACGGCTCGTGCATTGTTTACATAACACCTAACTGCTTCGGACAAAATGATGCATTTTACTAATTTTAATACCCATTTACACTAAATAGGAAATATTTTTAACTTCAAACGTCTTTTTATTTTTCTTATACTTCAAAAAAATGTTTGAGAATTTAATTTGTCGGAGTCAAAAAGTTAATATGTCGAACTCATTAAGTCTCGTCGATGTCATGCTTATCAGTGATTGTAGCGGCCAAGCGAATATTCACTGCGGGATCAGTTTGGCACAACAGGGGAATCAAAACCGCACCAGTTGATTCAATGACAGAACTTATGATACTCCAGGCAGGTACTAACCATTCGTCGATCCAACCCCCTATATTTTTCTGTGGTCTATATCCTAACTCTATTCCAATAGGCTTGATTTATTGGTTTTCTTTTGTCATACACCATCCTTAAAATGTTGTTCCCTTTCTGTTAAGAGAGAGCCACGGTGATTACGATGCTGGGTCATTTGACAGGAGGGTCTAGCTTTTCCAGCATAGTTTCTCCTGGTCTGGAACACTATCAAGTCATTCGAATGGGACGTAAAACGCGATGTCCTGTGTACACATTGCCGTGCTGAAATAAGAACCCTCGACACAGTTGGAATTCAATATAAGAGAGAGAGAAATGGGGTTTAACGTCCACTCAACACAACCAGGTCATTTCGGGACTAACATACGGTTTCAATTTCATTTCAATAATTCGCTTGCGCGTAGGGGTCTTCAGCCGTGGGAGGAAACCGGGGGCCCGGAGGAAACCCACGAGGTTGAGAAGGCGCCCCTATCTCCATGCCACATTCGCTCACGCCAGGGATCGAAACCACAGCCGCAAGCCAGAGGTGACCGGCCAGCTAGAGGTCGAAGCGCTGCACTCTAGTCCACTAGGCCATCCCAACCCCCCAATTCGATATAAGAGTATGCTGTCCAGGCAAAATTTCCACCATAGAAAACTGCAATGTAGTATGCCTGTGTGTTCATTAGCCGAATCACTGCAGAAAAGTAGGACGTAAAACCAAATTTCTTGTAAGAATTTGTTCTCGGATTGTGGGATCTCGATGGCTAAGTGGGTAAGATGCTAGCTCGCTTTCTGGGGGTTGCGTGTTGGATCCCTGCATTGGTCTAGAAAGTCAGTAGTGCAGAACGGAGGGCCTGGCATGGACAGCTGTCTAAGTCAATCAGATGGTACCTGAGTTCACATTGGTGTGCACGTAAAAGATCCTTTGGCAGTTGGGATTCAATATAAGAGTAGGCCATAGTGCCGCTGCCCGGCAAAACTTCCCTCATAGCACACTGTATGGCGTATGCCCATCTTTATTAGCCCAGTAGAAGCAGGACAGTAGGACGTTATTGTGACCATAATTCAAGTAAGCGAATAATAATTATACGGGGACATTTGAAAAAATAAAACCGATTTGATGAAATATGAGATTTTAATTTGAATTTTTAGTTTGTATATTACAAATCGACAACAACTATAATATCATTTACAAATGATACGTCATATTTACAAATAAAATTATATCTAATCCTTTCATTTACAAAGAATAGACGATAATATAAATATAATAATAATAAGAATGTGGTCATAGCTTCATTAGTGATATGTTAAATAATTCGCCAAAGCATTCAATAAAATAACAATTCCAGAATTTACCCAACAACATACCACATCATTTTGCACCAATACCTGACTTCTCACAAACACTTTTTTTCCGAAACAATTTCCATAATATGGTAGCATCACATCCTTTAATTACATTTTTCTCAGGTTATTTTTTGTTTTGATTTAATGTAGTTATATACGTTTGTTCAATTCTGTATCTTGTTGTGCAGATATCCTCAAATGTATCTTTGAAAACTATGAAATTTTCTTCTTTCCTTTCAAAATTTTATCAAATAATTCTCTAGACTTCTTTTTGGGGGGGGGGGGGGGGTAATTTTACATGTTTGTTCTCTCTGGGTATTGTTGTCCAGTTATCCAGTTATATCTTCTCGAAACATTCGGTTACAGAGTATCAAATATTCCACTTTCATTTTAAAAAATAAAATAAAAGTTTTAATGATGTAAACCCCTTTGCTTTAAACTTTCTTATCAAATTTGATTAAGTCACATTTAACAATAAAAATAATCAATAACCACAAATTTAATGTTTCTAATAAATACAAATTATTGCCCTATCAGTAATGTCTAGCAAGTGACAAAAAATAACATTTTCAGTAGTTTGAAGAACATACAATAAAAAATATTATTGTGAATATATTCTGCTGATGAGAAAAAGAAACGTTAAAAGAATAAATTAAGTTTTTAATTTAGAATGGCACAACAATGTGAAGTAACGATAAAGCACAAGTTTGAATCTGTTAAAGTTTATATTGACTAGTTGACAACACCATTTGAAGCAGATTTTAAACAACTGATTATGATCATGAGGAGGACGAAGCTGCTAATTTTTTAAGATGATCCATGAAGACTTGTAGACTGACGTCATCTGTTAGCACTGGAGCACCGGAATCCTGAAAACACACACAAAAAAATTTCATTAAATATCTCGAGTTTTATGTTAATTTTTAAAATGTGAAATATTGTCAATTGCCAAATGACCTTTCTATAAAGTCTACTACACGTTCAATAACAATCAAATACAATTAAAACTTAACACCTTTGATTAGGGGGTCATTTACAACAAAACCAATACAGCGGAAACTATTACAGGCATTACGTTTTAATTATATTTGATTGTTATTTTGTTGCATATTCTGTATATATTTGCCTACTGTTCACATATCTGTATCATTTGCTTGATATACACCAGAGTATCCCTATCCAAACGTCAATTAGTATTAAACTCGGTAATTGTGCATCCATAAAAATTGTACCTTGCTTAATTAATAAATGCCAATCAAAGAAGACTATAGAGAATATTTTATCTATCAGCTCTGCAGGCCCTACCACTGGCGACAGAGACTGTAGTCTCCTCAGTAATGATTGGGTTATAAAATGACTTTGGTGCTGTGATGACAGATTCTTTCCCCGTTCAATCTCTGACACACTATATCTTTTACCAGTTAACTATCATTTCGTTCGTTTTCACCAACACTCATTATTCTATATCGGTTCTGTTCTAATGACGTTTTATTAGAGTTTGGGACACAGAATAGTGACCAGTGTCAGACACGCTTTATATGTGACGTTTTTGCCACTAATAACAGACAACTGTGATTGAAAAATCTGATCACGACTCGACATGAATTCTGTTGATAGTGTTCTATAATGCTGTACTATTCAAGACAAACAATTTGCTCAGTAGACTAAATTCTTGGCAAATAAACCCAACTGTTCATCCTGTAAATTCTCTTAAAATCAAGACTTTAAAAGTTCAAAGTTAGAAAAACATGCTTGAATATTTCATTCACTGTTACCATGTGTAAAGAGTCTATACTATAGACACAGACCATACATATTGTAATATATCTAGACATAAACATTCTGATCACTTAATACAACATTAATATCTCTATTTATTCTTCTGTCACTCATTCTAGAATAGCTAACTTTATTTATTCTTCTTTCACTCATTCTAGAATGTCTTTACTTTATTCTTACATTGCTCATTTAAGAAACCTTTTTCTTTATTCTTACTTTGCTCATTCTAGAATGTATAACTTTATTTATTCTTCTTTCACTCATTTCTTTACATATTCTTAATTTGGTCATTCAATAGTTACTTATTCTTACTATGCACATTCAAGATTGTTACTTAATTTATTCTGACTTTACTCATTCCAGAGTATATTCAAGAATCATGCTTAATTCATCATTACTCATTCAAGAATGTCTTTACTTTACTTTGCTTTTTTAAATAAGATTTTAATTTAAAACTGGATTGATAAATATTAAGACAGTCTATTCTCAAGCCTGGAAATAAGGCACCTGTCACTGACAATGTCAGGCACAGATTCAGGCTTTGTCAGGCACAAAATCTCTGGTGCCTGTCATATTGTCAGGCACTGATTTGTCTTTTTTATTGATATTATTTATGCACTAAGTTGAAAATGTCAGGTACTATTTCATTAGTCTTTTAAAACTGTTTCCAGGCCTGTCTATGCTATACAATGACCTATAAACATCGGCCTATAATCAGAGAGAAAGAGAGAGAGAAATGGGGTTTAACTCCACTCGACATAAACCAGGTCATTTTGGGACTAACATATGGTTTCATTTTATTTCAATAATTCGCTTGCGCGTAGGGGTCTTTAGCAGTGAGAGGACACCCAGGAGGTTGAGAAGGCGCCCCTATCTCCATGCCACATACGCTCACACCAGGGCTCGAAACCACAGCCGCAAGCCAGAGGTGACCGGCCAGCTAGAAGTGGAAGCGCGGCACTCTAGACCACTAGGCCATCCCAACCCCCCCTATAATCAGAAAATGGTGGAATGAATTTCAAGGTCTACCCCATCTTTCTATGTGAGGAATTACATCTAAACAATCCAGTAATAAATTAAAATCAATTCTGGAAGTGAGAATATTTTAAAGATCAACCACCTTAAATTATAAAATACCAAATCCAAACCAATGATCCATAAAATCCTTGTGGCACTAATAAAATAACCCAGTTAAAAAAAAATATCTCTTGTCAGATTCATAGTGTTTTTAAATTATGATATTTCTCTAGGCTCATTTTCTAAATATAATTAAAGAGGCATTGTCATTTTCACATGAAAATTTACGTTTGATAACCTGATATCCTAGAGCAGAACAATTGATGCTCCTGAAGTGGCTCATTCACTTTATTTATTTGCGTTGATATATATATATGCTTGATGATGACTTTGGATATATAACCATAGAAACTGTTATTCCATATTTGATTATGCCCCAATTACTAAAAGTCATTCAAAGAATATATTTTCGATGATTAATATTTACCCATATTATAAATGACGATATCATTATTATTATTTTGACTGACTTAAATGAATAGTCAAAATGATGTCAATTCAAGAGATTTCTTTTTTACTTTTTTACTGATCTGATGCCAAAGTGACAGTGCCTCTTCAAATGTTACTTTTTTTTTTTAATCCACATCTTTATATTAAAATCATTTTCCGTTTTCAACCAATCATTATCATTTATCACAATTTGTTCCAACCATCTGAAATGGTATTCTCAATTAAAATTAAATTTTCAGAAGTTTAAAAAAAATTAAGAAATGAATTTTCCAATCTACAACCGTTACCAAGAGTTACCAACACCTAGGATTATAGTTATACAAATTTTAGAAATAAAAATAAATAATACCTCGGCAGCCGTAATAATCTATGGAGGGGTGAAACAGATACATTAGATAAAGGCCCACAGCCGATTTTTACTTTAATATCAATGGTCACTTTAAGACAAATGGTTACATGGGCAACGATGCAACAATTAAAGGTACAGTAACCAGTTATTTCATCTTAATATAATTAAAGGTACAGTAACCATTCTATTACAGACAGCGATTTTATCTTGATATAATTCACGACTTCGTGTCACTCGTCTTTAGATATAGATAAAATCTAATGCAAAATAATTAAAAGTCTTAAGACTAAGGAAATTTTAAGTTTTTTAACCATTCTATTACATACAGCTATATTTTCTTAATATTCATCATCAATTTCTTTAAAGATACATTAAACAAGAGCTAAATCTGTCTTTCTTTAGGCCTTAAATGTTATCTAAATTATAAATTAGACATCGATTAACCATAATCAACCCTCGATGTCATCGCTAACCTGCAGTATTTACTGAATTGGAACCAAGAAATGGATAATCAAGACTTTGTTTTTTATCGTACGACTTTAGTAATAATGATCGAGGCTAGGCCTAAAATTCATTCACTAAATTCTCAGTTCTGAGTAGATCAATATGACTGAAATTTTCAGCAAATTCCCTTTACATTATCTAGTTTTTAACTATTTTAGTGAGAAATGCCAGCTCTTTATCTTATCTCCCATAATGTATCTTTAAATATAGAAACGGCTTTAATGCAAAAATTCAATAATATTCAAAGTCTTCCAATACAAATGTATTATCGAAATATTTAATGCCGATTTCTTAAAGATTCGCCCTTCTTTTAATATAGAAAAGATTTAATTCAAAAATTCCTTATTAAATGAAAGTTTTCAGGCTACAAGGCCAAGGAAATTTGAATTTTTTGTTTTGTATATAAACATGCAATGGTTTTATAGGGTTGACTAGATGGATAAACAGACAGACAAGAGGATTATATATGGAACAACTATAGAATCTATACACACCCCATCCAACGGCTGATACAAAGATAAAAATAAACGTTTTATAAATAAATACATAATAAAATTCATGACTGTAGTCAATAGCATCCTTTTGTACACTTAAAAACATCAATGCTAAGCATTTTGTATTTTTCATACAAGTACGAATACATCCATTTACAGTAAATCCCTAAGATGCATCAGGCAAGAGCTAAATTTGACTATTGAAGATCTTTATTTTGGCCTTAAATGTAATATAAACTTTTAATTAACATTTTTTTTCACACATTATTTAGACATTTGTTAACATAACAAGCCTATAATCAAATGGATATTAATATTGTACACATAAAAATATCAATGCTTAGCATTTTGTATATTTACTGACTACAATCAGAATGTGATAACCTGGAAAAGCAATTTATGGATAATTCTGCACTTTAAGATAATTGTATTTTCCATATAATTGCAAATACATCCATTTATATAGCAGAAATGAAAAACTTAATGGCAGATGTGTTTAAGCAAAGATAAGATCTAGTAGCTTTCAAGAATCTTTTAAATTCATCAATAACTGAAAATATTTCTACGAAAAACACTAGCAAATAATTTTCTAACCAACACCACAAAAAAACAATTCAAAAGTAAAAAATTAAAAAAAATGTTAGTTATGAATATAAAATATGTTTTGTGTTATTTAAAATTTGAGGTATTATCGAATGGGGAAAGGGACTATTAAAAGGGATATAAAATTCAACTATAAAATATGAATGAATAATAAAATATAATAAATTCGACTCACCTGTCCGAATCCGTACATATTATTGTGAGTCTGTGAAGGGTTAACTTTAGACAACAAGAAACGAGCCTGAAAAATAAACATACATTATAGTAAGAGCCAATTTATCTTTAAGCATGTCTTGTTCTATCAAGTGACTACATAGAGGCGTACCCTGGGTACTTGTCTGTAGTATTATAGCTACCGAACCAGACTACAGGCTATACTTATCCTTGTCACGCATACGCGGGAATCGAACCCATGCAACTTAACTTCATGACAGACCTTATTCAATAATTCGCTTGTGTATAGGTTTTTAGCAGTGGTAGGAAACCAGAGAACCCCGAGAAAAACCAGAGGGTTGGACAGGCGACCCCTCACCTTGTCACACCAGCTGACTCAATGATAGACCTTATGATACAGTGCACATGTTCTTACCACAACATCATCCAACCCCTCGTCAATCAAAAAAATAAATTAATTTGATTGCTACCCACCTGCGATCCATCCCATTCTGTGACGATATATCTCGGCATCGGAAATCGTGTTTGTAAAATCTCCTGAGCATCATCGACAGGTGCTTGTAATAACTGTTTAAAATTCTCGTATTCTGGTAAATCATGGTATCCTTGTTTCCTCCATTCGTATATCGTCTGAAAAATAACAGGTACAATAAAACCATGATACAGTATTGATGAATCTTAATTCATGGAGACGAATTTTGATAAACTTTGATGGCTTTTTTCAAATCCATATTGCATACTTAGTTAAACATACATTATGCAAGAGCTTAATCTTCCTATTGCAGGTCTTTCATTGGGCCTGAAATAAAGTAGATTGTGAAATTAACCCTTAACCGGTCAGAGTCATTTTGACGCTATATAGGGTGAAATATTTTTATGCCTATTTCAAACATCTACCGCCCAAAAATTATAAGTGATAGACTTTGACACCAATATAACAGTCGAAGAGGATAAAATGATCTATAATTTGCACTATTTGTTTCACCTCATTTCAAAATGCAAATTTAATACGAAACTAAATACCCAAATGCGGCTTATCAAAAAAGGTCCTTGCTGTGGTCGCAAATATGTGACCGTGACCATTTAGCAGTTAACGTTGTGGTGCAAATATGTGACTATGACCGGTTAATGGTTAACTAGCAGCTAAAGAAGATGATTTCTCGAAAAAATTGCGCCAATTTAGACAGTTTTATTCTACATATGTCATTTATCATTTCAAAGCGTTTAACCAAGTTCATAAAATCACCTTGTAGAACCGGTTATTTGACAAAAATATCGTTGTATTTGACGAGATAAATGAGCACTACCAGATAAAATAAATATATTAACGTACCTCTCCGTGGTATATAACTATTTGGAAGAATGTGTCCATTAATAAAATACGATCAGCTGTTATACTACTAGAATCTAATAAAACAGGCTGAAATATACACAATAATAACATTAAATAAATAACACAGGCTGAAATAAGATTAAACATTGTATATTAATATACATAACACAGACTGAAATATACACAATATTAATACAAGCAACATAGTCAAGTCTGGAAATATGGCACCTGTCATTGACAATGTCAGACACAGATTCAGGCTTTGTCAGGCACAAAACCTCTGGTGCCTGTCATTTTGTCTTTTTAAGGATGTTATTAATACATGTCCAGCACTAAATTGAAAATGTCAGGTATCATTTCATTAGCGTCTGACATTTTGTCAGGTACATCTAAAACCATTATTTCCAGCCTGAACATAGCATCATTAACTTCCATCCATTTGATATTTTCCTAGCATGTAGCACAATGATCATTGTAATCGAAGATGGCTCTTGTCAAATCTTGTTTTCCTTGGATTACAGGATATCTTATTCTAAACAATGTGTATATATGTTCTGTTTTACCATTGATTACATTTAATCGTATTCTTATAAATATGTTTGTATTTATCGTTTATTATTTTCTGTTGTCCAGTCCCTTTCAAATGAATAAAATATTGTATAAACTAAACTGGAACAATGTGACCATTAACATAATTTTCAATGGAAAGAAAAGGACATTGGTTGATTTGAGTAAGGACATAAGAATAAAGATATACTGTACCTCTGGTGGACCATGGAAGGAATAAGCATATAAAATAGGTTGTATCATTATTAATGACTGTGTTAAATCTTCTGTATTCAGCATATGTCTACAAATAACAAACAATAACATTAAATTAATTCAGATGTAGAAATGAGTTTAACAACCTACCGTTCTGTTCTTACTGGGCTAATGAAGATGGGCATATGCCTTTCAGTGTGCTATGATGGAAATTTTGTCTGGGTAACACTATGGCCTACTCTTATATCGAATTCCAATTTTCAAGGGACCTTTAACATGCACGCCAATGTTTACACAGGACCTTGTTTTTTCATCCCATACAAATGACTACACAGCTGTCCTTGTCAGACCATCTGTCCTGCACCACTGACAAGGGGAAACCACGTCGGAAAATCCCAATGCAGGTATCGAACACGCGACCTACAGGCTAGGGGGCCAGAATCTGAGAAAGCTTTTCGAATGTCGAATGTCAATATCTAATAGTCGGAAGAAAACAGGTTTTTTTTTATGAACTGTTTAGTTGTGATCCCCTCTATAGTTGTGCATATTGTTATTTTACTCGATATAATCACACAGACTATATTTGAAATGGGGTTTAACATCCACACAACTAAGTTTACTTGGGACTAACATGATTAAATTTTATTTCAATAATTCACTTGCACGTTGGGGCCTTTCTTTAGCTGTGGTAGGACACCAGAAGAGCCAGAGTAAACTCCCGAGTTTGGAGGGGCGCCTACTCCCCTTGTAGCCAGTTGTCTCCTGTTTAAAAATCAAATACATCGCATCATCCAAGCTTTTAACTATGCAATTTTTACAAGTTACTTGAAGAATTTGTTGCAGCAACGTTTTTCCTAGATAAAAACGTGAGAATCCTCGTTGAAACATCACTGAAATGAATTATTTAAGTAACTTGTATTCCATATAATTGTCTCATTAGTTATTCTCATCCAGTTACTAAATACCAGTTAAAACAAAAAATCACAATCCTATTTTCATCAAATAAATCGAGTTGAAATTATTCTGATTTTGACCTACCTATAATATGAGGTTTCATCAGGACTGTTATTAAAAACTTGTAAAAACTGCGACCTTCGCAGATGAAACATAAATTGTGGATATAAAGAAAAATTTTCAGAAAAACGGAAAGAGTTGGGATCATCCTTGTTATATTCTCCAAACTTTTGGCACTGAAAGAAAAAAAAAGACGATTGTAGTTTATGAAATGAGAACAATTATTTTAACAAAAGAAAATTTGTTAAATAATAATAAAATGTTACACAAAATGATCACACTAAAACATTAAACAAGCTTTCACCCAGTGACACAAGTAAAGAAAGGGAGATTTCGGGACTAACATATGGTTCAATGTTATTTCAATAACTTTGTGGTGCGTTGGGGTCTATAGCAGTGGGAAGAAAACCCACAGATTGGACGGGCAACCTTACTCCTTGTCACGTACAAGCGGGGAATCGAAAATTACACCACTCAACTCAATGGCAGACCTTATGATTTCACGTGCATGCTTCAACAATTAGACCTTCCAACCCCTGAAAACATAAAGAAATTACATACCAATCTAATTAACATTCTATCTAACCAGCGTAAAACATCGGGACCATCGTCTGTTTCTGCTCGATAAACTGCTATTCTACCCATTAATACCGCTGCGGACTCCTGATCAAAACCAGCTGATATATGTTGTATACTTGTACTAGCATCTGCCCAACTATAATATAATAATAAAAATAATGGGGTTTTAACAGCAAAAAGGCATTTTCATAAATCTTCATTGAATAATAATCACTTTACATCCGTTCAAACAATACAAATTAAATGAAATGCGGGAGCAGGACAACTGCCCATGATATCATTTGTTTTTCTGTATTTATGTCCTATTTGTTAACCAATACCTGAAAATTAAATTATACCGAACACATTGTCTATTATAGCACTCACTTAGTGACTGACTGACTATCTATAATAGCAGCACTCATTGACATAAAGTTATACCATGTAAATAGTCCAGCACATTGTGCTACTGTTGAACTTAGAACAATGTTCAGTTACTTCTTGTAGAGCTTGATGTTTCTCCAGAGACTTCCATATGTTGACATGGCCATGGCCAAACAATGTTGTTGGCTCTTGAAAGCTGGTTGGCCGTTGTTGTAGCTGGCAATTGTCCAAGTGACAGTTGTCCTGTCGGCAATTGTTCTAGACCTATATTTTGCGTTGTAATGCAGTTGACCAACACTTACTATCAGAAACATTTAGTGCTAACAATTGTCATAAACATCTTAGTTGTCTGAACTGCTTCTTAGTTGTCTCTATTCAGTTTAAAACAACCATGTTGTAAACCTTTCACAGTGGGAGGAAACCAAGCATGTTAGAGATGGAGGGGTGACATGTCTCCACAGAACTCTACTGATTGTTAAGTTCAACTTACTTTCTAGCTATTGTTGTTACTCGAACCCTTCTCTGACCACTAGAATGTTGATACTGTGTTATAAACTGTACATAACCTCGTCCTCCCTGGGGTATAGGGGCATTGTGCTATAATAAAATAATATTTACATTATTTTGGGAATGTCATGATAGAATAGTATTTAATTTAAATATATCTATTCATTACAGTGTTTATTACATGATACTTCGTCATATAAAATAGAGGTCTGAAGCCTTCTTAAGTTTATTAAACTTACACTGTCACATCATCAAGAAATAGTGGTCTGATCCCTTCTTAAATCTGCTGTTTTAACATGAGTTAATTCCCTTTATAAATAAATAAATGACTTTGAAACCTACCTGATTAACAACTTCAAAGAAGAGACCAAGAGTTGTATTAGGATAAAGACTACATAGTTTCCACTGACATGTACCCCCGAGACCGATCTCTGTGTCTGATACTGATGGCCCTTTAACACCTAGTGATACTAACGGTCCCATAGCACCCGATACTTTAACTTCTCTAGAACACTGAAAACAACAAAAAACACAATCATATCAGTTCCATAGCTACACATCTTTCTTATCATGTATCCATATTTTTTAAAATCAAATTCAGTGGCTAATAGTTGCCCAATTTGATTAAAAGACAGATCCTATTTCGTTTCATTTTCTATAGTTCAAAATTTCCTTTTACTTGTCTTTACTACACTAGGATATGAAAGATTTGTTATTTAACTCGTGTTCTGCTTGAAATGAGGGGTCAGCCAATCAAAATGTCTATTGAATCGAGGCTTTGACCTTTTTAGCTCGGAATTGTGGGTAGGCATTATCAGCACTATAAATCAAAACAAAGCATCCACTATAACTTGTTAGATCTAAATGTAGTGTAGGCCATCGAAATTATAAAAACCGAAACGAAAAATAGATCTGTATTTGCATCAGATTGATTAAAATACAGATCTATATTTTTATACATGAATTTCTGACCAGTTGTTGGTTGCGTTAGAGTTTATACATGTGACTCTTGATCCTATGACTTCAGACATTTGATTAACCAATCAGCATTGATGTTTCTAGTGGATTACCCACAGTTCAGTTCATCTCATGCCAAAAGCTTGCCGTAACAGAACCGTTTCATTGGCTAATCACTCACATCATCCAGAACACGTCATTGATAACAACTCTTCGAGAGCCTAGTGTTGTGAAGACAAGTAAAATAAAATATTGAACTATAAAATACGAAACGAAATAGATCCTGTGTTTTAATCCGATTGTGTTTTGCCTGAATTATCTAGAAACTCTCCATATTTCTTTGCAATCTTTTACAAAAAATAGTTATATACTGTTATCATTCGATACAGTTTTTGTAATACGCTGTTTGTTTCATTTATAACTTATCAAGCAGTTCTCCTTGCACCTACCATTACACAAGATAAGTTTGGTTTTCATGCCATCAAATCAAAGTATTTCTGTATAGCAGTGTTTTCAATGAATTTTTAACAGTAAATTAACCTACTTTAACTTCGACAGATGCTCCAAACGCCATTTTAAATTCCCCTTTGCTATCTTTAGAGAATACACGTTGAAATGTCTGTTTAAACAAAGATGTATTAAAAGAATCTCCCATCACCATATGACCACTGAAATATTAAACACATTCATAATTAATTCATTCAAAATGAAATAAATCACAT
This sequence comes from Patella ulyssiponensis, assembly GCA_963678685.1. Taxonomy (NCBI): domain Eukaryota; kingdom Metazoa; phylum Mollusca; class Gastropoda; family Patellidae; genus Patella; species Patella ulyssiponensis. The sequence continues at coordinate 76,759,713 of OY783230.1, forward strand.
TCACAATTAATTCATCTAAAATGAAATTGACCACTAGAATACAAAATTAAAAGACGTTCATAACTAATTCAATCAAAATGAGGCTGAACAACTTAAATTTCTTTCATGCAGATTCCAATTAAAAAGAGAGAAGAATGGGGTTTTGACACAAGCTAGGTTATTGTGGGACTAACATGTGGTTTCATTTTATTTCAATATTTGTCTTATGCGTAGGGATCTTTACCAGCGGGAGGATCAAGAGAACATTCACGAGATCCTCGTCATTTTCAAGATTGGGATTGGAACCAAGCCGATGACAGAACTTATAAGAGAGAGAAAAAGAAATGGGGTTAAACACCCACTCAACACAAACTAGGTCATTTTGGGATTAACATATGGTTTCAATTTTATTTCAATAATTCGCTAGCGCATAGGGGTCTTTAGCAGTGGGAGGAAACTGGAGGACCCGGAGGACACCCACAAGGTTGGACAGGCGACCCTACTCCTTGTGATATACAACCAGGGATTCGAAACCACACCAGTTGACTCAATGACAGACCTTATGATACAGCACGCACATGCTAACCATTCAGCCAACCAACCCCCATGACAGTACTTATGATCTATATCCATGCGACCATTACCTATTCAGGTTTGACCAAAAACGTGTGTGAGTGTTGAAACGACATTCTTTGCCTGAATATTTTATCTGACAACTCTTGACAACTGATAATAAGCTATCAGTATTTTATCAGAGATAAATAGTAAATTTGACAATATCCTTACCCGGTATATTTTGGACAAAATTTCATTTCATGTAAACCAGTTTGATCCAAGGCACAGGAATATAAATCTATCACATGACCATTATTAGCTGCACGATTGGCTAAACTTTCATAATGCTGAAAGATAAAAACATTAAATCCAATTTATTAGAAAACAGGCAATATATAACGGCAATTTGACGAAATAAAGCAAATGCTGAGTCGAAAACAAAAGGAGGTAATCAATATAGTTTTTAAAACATAAGAATGGTTTCATTGATAAATTAAAGTAGCTATGAATATATTAAATACGAAAATGGGCATTACAAAAACATGAGATGAATAACTTGGAGAGTGTTGGAAATCGAGTTTAACGTCCACTCGACACAAACTAGGTTATTTCGAGGCTAACATGTGGTTCAATTTTATTGCAATAATTCGCTTGTGCTAGGGTCTTTTTTGGCAGAAGGATGAAACTAGATGAATAATTAATAATAAATGGATGAATACAAACCTTCATAGCTTTCTTCATATATTTACAATTATCTTTTTCTATATCGTGATGGGATCTAATTGGATGTTTAAGTTCGTCCCCGACAACCATACCGGGACCTTGCGTACACGAGCCACCAGTAAATAACATAACACGGGCCCCAGTATTGGGAAATGTACACTGAAAAAACATATAAAAGATTACATCTCAACAATTGAAAATAATAGAACTATGAGACGAAACACTTCCAATATTCACCTACTGTTCGGCTCCGACTGGGCTAATGAAGACGGGCATACACCATAAAGTGTGCTATGAGGGAAATTTTGCCCGGACAGCGGCGCTATGGCCTACTCTTATATCGAATTCGAACTGCCAAGGGATCTTTCATGTGCATGACAATGTGTACACGGGACCTTATTTTTCATCCCATCCAAACGACTAGACGGTTGTCCTAGTCAGGCCCCTCGTCCTGCATCACTGACAAAAGGAAACAATGCCGGAAAATCAAGATGAACTTGCTCTGTCAACACCGAGATCAAATCTGAGATCTCCAGACTAGCAAGCCAGTGTTCCACTCATTAAACCATGATTACTGTGTATCATTTCGACGACGATACTCTCGTCTTATCAAGCAAATGATATACTTATGTTGATGATTAACAACTAAATGGAAGGAAAATAACAGAAATCCCTACACGTAACGTGCTTGTAAATACAGACGTAATTTTACCTCTAGTAAACCAACAGCTATAGACAGAGCTACTCCGGTAGATCGTAATGGTCGTTTACCCTGGGCGACGGGCCATGGATCTCGCTGTAATTCACCCAATAAATCGGTTAAACTCATATCACACTTGTGCACTGGCTGTAAAAATCTGAAAGATACAAATATTCGTCAGAGTTAAAGCCTTCTTTAACCTATAGTGATATCATGAGACAATACAACATTTTGAAGGGCAGGGTTAATTTCTGTTTCCAACCAGGGTGATATCGCAGACATAATTGTTAATTAGTAGTGGGCCTGGGAATTACACAATCAATTAGGAGATAAAGGCAACTCTTAAATCCCAACACGCCACTAATTAACAATTAGGTTATGCCATCCGCGGTATCCCCAATGGTCTCAAACTGTTATACTCTACTATACCCTAGGCTGGGTTCATTCATAGTGTAGACATGAATTCTACAAACCAATAAAAAAAAAAACAGTTTACAAACTAGTCTTAACCTCATTGCTTACGTTCACAACAAAATGGTGGCTTCTTCGCTGATTATGAGAAAGTTTTCAAGAAATTTAATATAAAAGAAGTGATATGCACACAGACTATTTTGATTTATTTTTGTATTAGTTCCCACTCAAGGATTCTAGTTGCCATGTCTGTAGTTTTACCTGTTAGAAGGTAGCTGTTGTGCTTGAGGATTCTGGGCTCCACCACGATTCTGTTGAGGTTGAGAAGCTCCTTTTCCAATGCCCAACATATCCTGAAATTATTTAGTCGATAAACATAAATATTTAAAGTTAGAGTAGGAGCATAAATAAATATCAGCCTCACTAGTAATAAGAGGGATAGAAATAGGGATTAACGTCCATTTGGCACAACCTAGATCGTTTCAGGACAAATATAGGGCTCTTTAGCAGTGGGATGTAACCCGAGGATCTGTAGAATGAGGTTGGACAGGCAACCATACTCCTTGTCACCTAGAAGCAAGGAATCGAAACCAGTTGACTCAATGACAGAATGAAAACTTGTGTCTTATTTCAATTCATAAGGGATCAAAACTTTGTTTTGGTTTGAAATTGCTGTTACTATGAGAAACTTTCTCCACATCAGTGGGAGTGAGAGGTAAGCCAATGTTAAATCATACTGTAGACTAAAATAAATTATTAACATAAATACCGAGTGAAAGAGAAAGAGAGAAATGGGGTTTAACGTCCACTCGACACAAACTAGGTCATTTTGGGACTAACATATGGTTTCAATTTTATTTCAATAATTCGCTTGCGCGGAGGGGTCTTTAGCAGTGGGAGGAAACCAGAGTGCCTGGAGGAAACCCACGAGGTTGAGAAGGCGCCCCTATCTCCATGCCACATACGCTAACACCAGGGATCGAAACCACAGCCGCAAGCCAGAGGTGACCGGCCAGCTAGAGGTCGAAGCGCGGCACTCTAGACCACTAGGCCATCCCATCCCCCAAATACTGAGTGAACATTGTACTGCACTGGCATATTACGATTAATGGCACAACCTATCTCTTGCAAAATGTCTTTGTTTTTTTCTTCATCAATCGAGCCAATGACGATTGGCTTTTGCATAACAATTTTATCGAATTTGTTGTTAATAATGACAAGAGGATACTGGTCGAAGCATTGTGCTTTTACAATAAAGCTTGTGATTGTTTTCCTATATAAATTGTGTACTGTTAATGCTAGCGACGGAGACAGAGTTATAACACAGAAAACATATGTAAATATTTACCTGAATTTGTTTAGCATTTAAATCTTTCGTTCCTCGGAAAACGTAACTTTTAGACACCCCTTCACTTCCTAGTTCGTGAACTTGTACCATTTTACCGTACGTTATCAAACCAATCAGGGCATTAGGGGGTAATAAACTTAGGGACATCTGTAGTGATTCCTAAAAAAACAAATTTATTATTAATGAATATTGACCTTTATCAAACTTCTTAACATACAGATCGATGGTGGTTTAATGTCCAACTGTTATGCACAGACTGGGCTAAATGGAGATATATACACCATACAGTGCACTATGACGGACATTTTGCCCAAACAGCGGCAGTGCTGCCTACTATTATCAAATGTCAAGGGTTCTTTACGTGCACCACAATGTCTACACAGGATGTCCATGGATCTTAACCCTCCACTCCAATGTGTACACAGGACATGGTTTTTCCCCCATTCCAACTGTCAAGAGGTCTTTAACATTCACTCCAATTTGTACCTTGGACCTCGGTTTTATTCCTTCCATTTTAACAACTAGACACTGTGGTGCCAAGGGTGTTATTCTAGATAAAGAGGGATTATGATTGAAGGTATAGCCTACTTTTAAAGCCTGTAGATCTTCTTCTTCCATACATGTGTCGAGAACTATTAAAAATATCGGCGGGGAACACGAAGCTCTCTGAAAAATAAAACATCAAAAGTTAAAGGGGCATTTATGGATGATTAGATAAAGAGTTGTCAGTTGTCAACAGCTTAAAGCGACGTTTCATTGAGGAGAGAGGGAGAAATGGGGTTTAACATCCACTCAACACAAACTAGGTCATTTTGGGATTAACATATGGTTTCAATTTTTATTTCAATAATTCGCTTGCTCGTAGGGGTCTTTAGCAGTCGGAGGAAACCGGAGTGCCCGGAGGAAACCCATGAGCTTGAGAAGGCGCCTCTATCTCCATGCCACATACGCTCACACCAGGGATCGAAACCACAGCCGCAAGCAAGAGGTGAACGGCCAGCTAAAGGTTGAAGCGCGGCACTCTAGACCACTAGGCCATCCCAACCCCCCTTCCCTAAACGAAAGAAAGAAAAAAAAAGTCCACTCGACAAAAACTAGGTCATTTCAGGACTAACATATGGTTTTTAATTTACTTCCAATAATTTGATTGCACATAGGCGTCTTTAGCAGTGGGAGGAAACCGGGGCCGAGAAAACCCACAAGGTTGGACAGACAACCCGACCCTACTCCTTGTAACATACAACCAGGGATTCTAAACCCTGCCAGTTGACTCAATGACAGGCTTTATGATACAGCACGCACATGCTAACCATTCGGCCATCCAACCCCCTCATCTCTAAACGAAAAATGTTTTGGTGTTTATCAAATATATCAATTGCTAAATGCTGCTAACAGAAGACTATAGATACTTACTGTAATTGTGTATTCTAATGTGGAGAACTGTGGTATAATTTCAGCAGGTTGGTGTTGCTCTGAAATCGCTGCATATTGGGGAGGAAACTGAAATAAAATCAAACAATAAAATATTATTAATTTACATAAAACATTAAAGAAAGGGGAGGGGGGATGGTGGTAGCCAACCATAATTGTCTGCTGTAGTAGCAGATGGAGTGTGTCATTTGACATAGGAGAGTGTTTGAGGGAGGTGGACTCCCCCACTTAAGGCTTTCTTTAAAGGACAGGTTTAAATATATAAATAAGTTGCTTGTGTTTGTATCCCTAAAATATGGAACAGTAATATCCAATACCTGTCCAGTACATGTAGCTACGAGACATCAAATTTAAAATGTCGGAGAACGCAATCTATTATCGCTTTGATTTAAAGAGAGGGGATTTGTTTTGAAGAAAAAATGGTCAATTTTGTTTATTTGAATCCAGGTGTGATTCGCTTTGGGGTGGTTTCCAGTTGACACTATACAGCACCATCTCTTATCTAGAAACACAGAGGATTGAAAGATGAGGTTTCTTATCGAGGTCCATGTATTCATTTGATTTGTTTTATTCATCAAATATGTTTATTAATGAAAATTTGTGACCTCTTTCAAGTAGCTAAGACTTTAACTCAATATCATCCAAAGTCTTCGACATTGAAAACACAAATTATTTATCAATCTAAATCAACATTGATGTTGTTATCCGATATTCAATATTTAAGACAAAATGAACATTTTACTTTTGGTACATGATCATTTACCATAATGCATTTCACAGCCTTTTGTAACAAGGGACGTGAGGAAAGAGGCTTGACGTATTCCACAATTAGAGTAAAAACAGAAACGACTGAATGTAGATCAGTTTATAATCTTTCATATTACATAGGTCCCAAATATTAGCGATTTATCTCCTATAAATATACTCACAGGATTTCTTTGGAAGCAGAAGTTGCAAGCCCACATTCTAGCTCTATAATCAATTTGACTGAAATGAGAAAAAATACGATGTAAGGAAAGAACTTTGTTCATCCTTTTTTCATAAATTGGAATTGAATATTTGGAGCATCGAATGTGTCTCATTGTTTGGTTTAAGCATATTTTCTTCACAGTAAAAGGATCAGGCAAAAGTTTCAAAAACTAAGAGAAAGCCTTTGACAAAATGGTACAAGCTTCTCTAAGTGGTCGCTAATCACTACTCATCTTGTTCCGGTTCTTGTTCTTGGGGAGACTCTCTTCAAAAAGTCTAAATCTAAAGCTCCATAAATTCAAGTCTGATTTGCATGCTTTATCTTTGAACAATTCTGCATCGATTTGATTAATTAGATTTTTGAATTTCATCCAAAAACATGTTTAATTTAATAAATTGTTTCTTACCAGAAAGGGTTTAAGATGGCTCTACATGTTGGTCTAGTACACAATATAGGATCATATTGAATGGGTGGCAAATCTGGGCGTTCTTTTAACGGTGTGTATAAACAGCCAAGAGGTACCACCATTCTTGTCGCTTCAAGCCGACTCGATGGCCAGACATTCCAACTAAACCGGACTCCATCTCTGTCTTCATTCTGTTGTATAAATTCTTGATACGTCGCCATAGCAGGGCTGGAAAAAAGGATTTCATTTGAAATAAGAAAAAGACATTTAGTCATTTGTGGAATGATAATAAAACAGACATTTGTGGAATGATAATAAAACAATGTCATGTTTTAAATACAAAGTGGTCCGGAACTGCATTATCATGATTCATACTGAGGAATACTCAAAATTAATAATATCATTGTATGATTTGGTACCGGTATCGTACTCACAGGTACCAGTATTGTTAGTTCCTTTAGGAACTGTCTTTGAGCGGACAATGTCCACTGACAGCTCCTATTTGGCCTTATATAGCTGCAGTATGAAAATACTGTTCTTCCCCAACTGTGTTCTAGGGCTATTTTGGAATCCTTACCTACTATTTTTCACCCTGATTCTACTTTATTTGCCAAAGGAATCATTTCCTGCCACAGCTGACACACATTTGATAAGATTCAACACTATTTTCAAGTAGAATTCTGCGATTAAAAACATACACCAAATACGTTTAAACTGAAGAGCCAATACAAGATCCGGACATGCGCAAATTACCGCATATTTATTTCATCGCTAAATTCTACTTGAAAATTGAGTTCAAATACTATAAATTTGAGTCAAATAATGTGAGAAAGGATTCCTTTTGGAGGAAAATAAAGAATTGTGGTGACAAATAGACAGTAAGGGTTCTAAAACAGCCCGAGAACAGCGGTGGGGAATAGCAGTATTTTACCGTATTTTCATATTGCAGCTGAGCTATATATAATAAGGCCGGATAGGAGCTGTTAGCAAATATCGTTCACTCAAAGACAGTTCCAAAAGGAACTACATGTACAGTATTGTATAAAAATAAAATAAAACCAAGTACGAACAATCCAAACCATTAGGCAAAATTCGAAGTCCTAAAAAACGTAATAGGCAAAATAGTTAGGCAAAGTAGTGTAATCAGCAAATGGACTGTTGTATATAATTTCGAAGTTTCCTTTAGGGACTATGACGTTATAAAATATAAATTCCATAACAGCACACTTTCGGGGACTTTTAAAATTAACATTATGATTATGACAATTCTGGCGTCATGAACATTAATGAATTAATGAATAAAAAATAAATTTACGTTCACCTCGGCATATTATAACCAGTAGTACAATCCTTTACCACCATAGCCGATAATCAAATATATTCCTTCGATTATTTAGTTAAACTACAGGCCTATTACAAAAATATATAACGTGTAATCCAGGTCTTCGGAAATATGTCAGTTTGAGCTAGTAAATTTCGGTCAGTGGGCTGTCATCCACGTTGCATTGTTGACGTCGGACTGTCAGTTGTGGATTCGGATTGGGGGGGGGGGGCAAATTTACATCAGAGAAACCAAACACAATCGAAAATATATTCTTGGCTGTTATAATATTAAAATAAGATTACCTTTGACGTTAAAAACTTAACGTGGTAAAAGATATGTCGACAATAATGACGATACAAATTCCACGACTTTTCTCTTTTTCAGAACGATGCCACGTATACATCCCACAATCCATCTAAACATTCATTTGGGGAATCCCTTTCCTGTTTCTAAAAATAGCTCAGACTAGTCCATATTATACAGGGGGTAACAGAAAAGGTTCAAAATATTTGCTCCACAGTGTTGCTTATTTTAAAAGAATATGATACATTGCATAAATCTAATTTCCTATGGAAATATAAGCATATCAGTTTATTTTTTTATTTTTTCTTTAGAGTTTCCCTTACTTACAAGAAATAGAATGGACGAAACTGCTCTTTCTTGCGGAGGAAAGAAAGGCCAATATAGACTACTCTCTAAACAAATTTTATAAATTCTATATTACTCACTAAAACATTTGATAAAATCAAGTTTTTTTGCATACAGTATGGATTACTGATAAGAACAATTTATTTTACGTTGGGTGATTTATACAAAAAAATGAATTTAGATGTATTATTCTCGATATATAAGAGGAATTAGGTTGGAGCAGTTTGGATCTCTAGCTATAACAATGGCACCGAAAGTTGATTTCAAAACCATTTTTGTGTTTCTAAATGTAATATTGACGTTGCCGTCTGTTGTTGCAACTTCTACCAATGTTGATATAGGTCTTTTTCACGACTGCCAGAAACCTAAATGTAATTTTATGTCACTTTCATACACAATTTTTGATTGTTCTAACGCAGAATACCGGCTCAAGTTCAATATCGGTTTTACTTTCATTTTTCCCTATGGCCCTATGCCCTATGAGGCGTCGCAGGCCCATGCCCCATTCTTGCAGCATAAATTCTGACATCGCTAAACAAGTCGTCCATATAACATCTTCCTAAGAAACTACACGTAAATGTTTGGGAAGTAAAATATGACAACGCAATCTGATTAAAACACGGATCCATTTTTATAGTTCAAAATTTCGTTTGACTTGTCTTCACTACACTAGGATCTGGAAGAGTTGTTATATAACCTTGTTTAGGTTGATATACGGGATTAGCCAATCAAAATGTCTTTTGCAGTGTGTTCTTGGCATGTTGTGCACGGAACTGTGGCGTGGGTATCCTATGAGAAACATCAAAACTGTTTTTTTTAATCAAATGTCCGATGTCAGAGGGTCAAAAGCTGCTCATATGACCCCTGACACAACCTTTCATGACAACTTGTCAGATGTTCAAGCAGTGTAGTGCTATCAAAAGTATAAAATAAACGAAATGCAATCTGTATATTTATTAGATTGATTGCAGCATTCCTACATCTGAATATATGTCATATGGATTTTAAGATCGCAATATTCTTGTGTCCAAATTGCGCTTGTTTGGTCGTAGTGTGAAAGGAACATACTGCTACATGTGATTATTTGGTTAATCTGTTATCCAAAATATGTCAAAATATGTTTTTTTTTACTTCATTGTATTTCAATTATATGTGATACAATTAACAGGTCTCTTGTTCGCTTTTATTAATTAATTATTTTGATTCTACTAGGTTTAATACTTAATGAAGCACTAGGTACAATCAAAGTGAAAGCAAATGATGATGGCAGTGGAAGGCTCTTTACATTCTGTCATAGAGGACAGCAGAGAAATTATTTACGACTATGGATAAATCCTAAGGTAGGTACATGGTTTCAAGAAAACATTGATAGTTAAAGAAAAGATGAATTTGGGAGAAGAAAAAGAGAGAAATGGGGTTTAATGTCCACTCAACTCAAACTAAGTCATTTCGGAAGTAACATTTGATTCAATTTTATTTCAATAATTCGCATGTTCGTAGGGGTCATTAGCAGTGGGAGGAAACAGGAGGACCCAGAGAAAACCCACGAGGTTAGACAGACGACCCTACTCCTTGCCACATACATATATAACCGGGGAATCGAAACCACGCCAGTTGATTCAATGGCAGACCTTATATTGCAGTGCACTCAACCATTCGGCCCTCGACCCCCCTGTATTTATTAGAGGCAGTAATATAAGAAGACAATATTTGTTTCATAATCAACACAAAACTGTAATATAAATAATTTGAAATCATTATCAAATCTGTGATGTATTACTGGCTATATTGTATGTCAGATGAAAGCCATTTCAAGTGTTCATATCTAATTTGGGGATTACAGTGGCTAAGTGGGTAAGGCCCTGGCTCGCTATCCTGGAGGTCTGGTTTATGATCCCTGCATTGGCCGAGAAAGTTCATCTTGATTTTTCCCGCGCGGTTTCCTCTTGTCACTGATGCAGAACGGAGGGCCTGACAAGGACAGCTGTCTAGTCGTTCAGATGGTACGAAAAACAAGGGCCTTTTTACACATTGGCGTGCACATAAAAGATCCCTTGGCAGTTGGAATTCAATATAAGAGTAGGCCGTAGCGCCGCTGCCCGGGCAAAATTTCACCCATAGCACACTGTATGGCGTATGCCCGTCTTCCATTAGCCCAGGTTAGGTGTAGAAGAGTAGGATGTTAAACCCCATTTCATTTCATTTCTTATCTTATTGAAGGAACCATATTGTCTCAGTGAGTAAGATGTTGGCTAACTAACCTGGAGGTCCTGTGTTCGCTCCTTGATCAGTTTGTCAGGATTTTCCAGCATGGTTCCCCACTTGTTAGGGATGCAGGACGGAGGACCTGGCAAGGAACATGGACATTGATTGGTGTGCACCAAAAGAACAGTTGGGATTTGATATTACAGTATGTTGTAGTGCTGCTGTCCGAGCAAAATTTCCCCAGATTATCCCAGTCAGCGCTGAACAGGTAGATGTTAAACCATGTATATGTAGACTCTATATACAGAGCTGATGTCAAATGTGATTTAAAAGTAAATTAACTATTTTCAGTTGACTATTATTAAAACCAGTCAAGATCAAGAAATCTCCATCTATATTGGTAAGAATTTGACGGAGGTGGAGAAGAAAGCCGAGGATGTATCCGTATGGTGGAAATATATGATTACACTTACACTACAAGTTAAAGAGGATGTACCCTTACAAGCGTTTAATTCTAGCTGTGTGGGAATATCATCTGTTAAACCTTACACAGTACAATTTAAAGTTAGAAGTAAGTATATTAATTTATCTTCAGCCCTGGAAATAACGGTTTTAAATGTACATATACCTGACAAAATGTCAGGCATAGTATCTGACATTTTCAACTTGGTGGAGGACATGTATATTAACAATATCAATAAGAACGACAAATTGGTGCCCGACAAAATGTCAGACACCAGAGATTTAGTGCCTGACAAATTGACAGGCACCAGAGATTTAGTGCCTGACAAATTGACAGGCACCAGAGATTTTTAGTGCCTGACAAAGCCTGAATCTGTGCCAGACATGGTCTGTGCCTGTGGCAGGTGCCTTATTTTCAGGTTTGGATATCATCACAGGTTTCAATTCTACAGGGCTTGCTACAAACAAACCGATAACAAATAGATGAATACCCACTTAAATGTTGACATGAATTAAGTTGAGTTGTTATAATTACTCGCAAGGGATGATTTGAGTGAGTAATTATTTCCCAAAAGCCTTATTTTGGGTGTGTTGAGTGCATTACTCCCGAAGGCCTTTTTTAAGTGGTGTGTTGAGTGCATTTTGAAAAACTACAATAGTTTGGCTTTACAAGAGCATATCGTAGCTATTTGCAATTCGTGCCAAATTCTGCCATCCAAAATTATGGCAGTAAAATAATATGTACTATATCAAGTGTAATGGCTGTATCCAAAAGTTAAGTATATTGTTTTGTAATGCAGTTCTACTTGATTTGACATCTGGGATGCACATAAAACCTTAATAAACCTATTCAATTCCATTTATTCCCGAGGTATATTTAGTGTTTTCGACTAAAATTGTCGATTTAGGACTTAAAATGTCAGTTTAGTATGATGTTTTATAATGTACGTTTTGTTTTTGACAGACCCTGATGTCTGGTATATAGCATATGTTATTGCTGGTGTTCTTCTCTTCTTCTGGGCACCAGTATGGAGCAGGTATATAAACATTCTTGTCATCTTTTTTCACTTAGGTCGGACAGGTGGTGGGCCCTAGGGTCCTACCTGACAGTCAGTCAAACCTAAATGTAAGTCGAACAGATGGCTTGCCCTAGGCCCGACTGACACTCAAACCTAAAGTTACCCTACGACACCTAAGATCGTAGCATTATGGCAAGCGTACTAGACTGGACACGCTCGCTATTCTTTCTTTTCTTACACCCGGAGCCCTTGGGGGCAAAGAAACTGTGTCTTACCCAAATAAGCTGGATCAAGCCTATTTTGTGGCTCCATCTGGCAAGTTTCGTATGAACCACTTGTCTACGATATCATCCTTGGTGGAAGTGGACGTAAAACAGACTTTTGTCACTCACTGTAACCAAGGTATAATTTAATCTTGTGTTTATAGCAGTAGTTTCTTTACTATTCATTCCATATCAAATCTGTGTTTAAAAATTTGTAAAAATAATTTGATATCAACAAAGAAACAAATGCTAAATACACAAGATAAAATGATTCCTTGGTTACAGTGATTGTCGTGGGTTGATATCAGTATAACTGTTCACAGGTCGTTATTTTTACAGTTGAATATTTTTTTATTTGTTCAAATTTAAAATGAAATAGTGTCCTATTATGCAAAGGGGGGGGGGGGGTGGATGGCCGAATGGTTAGCACGTGCATGCTGTATCATAAAGCCTGTCATTGAGTCAACTGGTGTGGTTGTACATGGGTTTTCTCCGGGTCCTCCGGTTTCCTCTCACTGCTAAAGACCCCTACACGCAAGCGAGTAATTGAAATAAAATTAAACCTGTGTTAGTCCCGAAATGACCTAGTTTGTGTTGAGTGGAGTGGACGTTAAACCCCATTTCTCTCTCTCTCTCTCCCTATTATGCAGAAACAAGGTGAATGAAGATGGACACACGCCATGCAGTGTGCTACAACTCTAATATAGCATAGACAGTGGCATCTGAACCTACTCTTCATCAGTTTTCCACTGTCGATTTTTCAACCCATCTGAATAACTAGACACTATCCTCCATCAAACAACAGTGATGAGAAAACCAAAAAAGAAAAATCCTGACAAATTATCTCGGCCAACACCAGGATCCAATTCTTGACCTCTTGACCTCTTGGTTAGAGAAAATACATGGCTTCACACATGGCTGTTTTAAACAAGTAATAAGCAGGACTTGTTAGAGAAATAGTCAAGTCACATAAAGATACCTGTAAGAGTATTGAAACGTTGCATCCTTGCATGTAAGAAGTAGTAAATCCATAGGAATATCCTACCTCTAAATGTTATTCTAGAATGATTGTTTATGTATTTATAGGAATGTGATGATACACTATAGTGCTGGTGTTAGTGTTGGAGTGTTAGCTTCTGTTGTATTGTTGATATTTATACTACAGCGATTCCTACCTCAGGTAAATTATTCAAAATCAATCATTTTATCTCCAAAATATATGACTTTGTTTCTGATCCATATATACTATAACTAACTAAACAACATGCAGTATATCCGTTTTTATACGCAACATTTTCATGTGGACATATATTGCTGTCACCCCTGTCTGTCCATCCATTCACATTTTATTTGTAGATGCACTACAGGTCACAATTTTTTCCAATTTTAACGAAACTCGACTTTGGCATATATCGGACCGTAACTTCATGGATTATGGCCCCTGATTGTACGAAAAATCATGCTTTTAGCTTGTAAACACTCTACATAATTTTTATTCGATTTTGATGAAACTTAAAATAACCTCCTTTATTATGGCCCCTGATTATACGAATAATCATATTTATGCTTGTGGACCCGCTAGAAGTCACAATTCGGATTCAATTTTTGTTTTTATTTATAAAGAATTATCTTTTTACTTTCAGAAACTGAAAGCTGTTGGCTACATATCAATGTTAATTGGTGGCTCGGCCTCGTTATTTATGTTACAGTGGATGTCGACACGTATACAAGATATAGTTCGTGATAACTGGCAGTACGTCCTCGGCTACGTTATAGTAACAGGATTGATTAGTTTCGCATTAGTTTATAGATATGGACCAATGAAAGAAGACCGATCTTTAAATCTATTACAATGGTTGTTACAGATGATAGGCCTAGCGTTAATATATAACGGAACTCAGATAGCGGAAGCGTCTGCCGCTATTATTATTCTGGTTGTATCCGCCTATATGTTTCCTGCCACTAGATTTAACAAATTAAAACAGAGATTAAGGTAGTTCGACATTTCTATTGAATTTAAAATAGCTGAATTTCTATTCTTGGGCAGCTAGAATTGGACACAAAAAGTAATATGAATGTATATAAACTGATTTACAGTCAAATGGGTCGGGAGCCTTAGAGTCTATGCAAATAAGCATTTTATGACGGCAATTCTTTGGCCGTCTCTCTGTTCACCATTAACCGGAAACAGTTGCTCCGGTGATACAGTACTGCGCAGGTCCATCCGAGATCCTTTTTGTGCTCCGGTCCCAGATGACTAATTGAAGGGAACATCCGCACAATTTCATTTAAGCCTGATGATTTCGAAATGAACGAAACTAGTGGCTTCATGATTTACAGTTTTTGTTTTTACACTAATTTCTAAGCGTCCAAATTGAATGGCAGTCTTTGGTGTCTGGTTGTTCCAATCTACACTGAGTTAGAGACTTGCACAGGGAAATCAAAACCCTTAGGAAAAGTTAATGTCACATCAAGTAATTTCTAATGAATTATAAAATTGCAATAAACTACATAAGACCTTTATATATGTAACTAAGGACATTTATTGTATTATGTTATTTCTCGATACATTCTTTTCTAAATGTTTTTTTTAGATATAAGTTTTTTCCACCAAAGCCCAGATTTTTAACAGAAGAAGAATATGAGGAAGAGAGAGATAGAGAGACAGAGAAAGCTTTAGAAGAATTAAGACAATATTGTAAAAGTCCCGAGTGTCAAACGTGGAAGGTTATTAGTCGGATTAAATCTCCGAGCAAGTAAGGAAAACCTTTTTAAAAACTATATACAGAGGGCCTGACAAGGACAGCTGACTAGTCGTTCAGATGGGACAAACAAAGGAGGACCCAAGTATACATTGGCATGTACGTAATAGATGGCAGATGGAATTTGATACAAAGAAGGCCGCGCAAAATTTCCCTTAGGGCAGACACGATATGGTGTATGCTTTTCTTGATTAGCCAAGTTGGAGCAGAGCAGTAGGACGTTAAACCCCATTTCATTTCATTTAAAAACTTTAATACACTCTGTACACGGGGAACTTTCAACTATGAAAAAAGATGTCTGTTCTGAACGGCAGCCATGTTCAAAAATTAGTATTGTAGCTCGAAATGTGTTTCATACCCAAAAATACTAAATGAATATTCTCAAAATTATTAAAGTATACTAGGGATTTTAATTAAAATTTGATTTATTAATTAAAGGGGGGTTGTACATGGCAAGGAGTAGGGTTGCCTGTCCAGCCTCGTTGTTTTTCTCCGGGTACCCCAGTTTTCCCCCACTGCTAAAGACCCCAACGCGCAAGCGAATTAATGAAATAAGATTAAACCATATGTTAGTCCTGAAATGACCTAGTTTGTGTCGAGTGGACCTTAAACCCCACCGATTTATTATTTAAAATGGTGGTCAACGAGCTTTGAGACCCAAAGCGCTGAAAAGATTGTGATTGGAGAGTCTGAACTAACGATGTTATTTTTCTTATTACAGATTTGCTAGTTTTGTGGAAGGTGAAGACCATTTGTCCGACGATGACTATCATTATCATAGTGAATACTCACACATTCTTCCTCATAGTGATGACGACGATAATATGTCGGAAATAGATTTTAGACTTACCTCCCCCTGATATCACCTTATTTGATATTTAGGGTTTTAAAATGTTTTGAATACAATTCTGAACAAATTTCTCAGGTTGAGGCTGGTTACAAAGAGAACATATTACATCAAATGTGGTCAAAATTTTAAATCTACACTATTTCTAGATTTTTGTGCTGTAGCAAATTCGTGAACTGAAAAAAAAAGATGGAACTTTTTGACTTTGTTCAATGCAGCATTTTCATTGGATCAGAGCCAGAGCTAACATTTTAATAAGCAGCATCTGTAGAATATCTGAGTTAAGTTTTTGAGGAATAGGAGTTCCAATTTTTTTTACACCTTTGTTTATCCATTACCTGTACACTACACCAACATTCTCTGTATGCTGTGGGGTTTCGCTCACGATTTTGGCTGAGAAAGTTCCCTGGGATTGTTCGGAGTCGTTCCTCTTGTCAGTGGTGTAGGATGGAGGGAATATCAAGGAAAGGCGCCTAGTTGTTCGGATGGTACAAAAAACCGAGACCTTATGTACACTTAATACTCTGCATGCTATAAGAACTTTGTACAAATTTAAGTTCATTAAAAGTGTTTAGGTTTTTGTATACTCTTAAAGATACATTATGGGAGATTATTAGATAAAGAGTGGACAGTTCTAACTATAATACTTAAAGGGACAATAACACTCTTGCTGGCTTGGCAGCTCTAGAAAATAAATAATAGTCTTATTCTAAGTACCAGATGTTAATGTGTCCTACCTGTTGTGTAAATTATCCATTACATCATATTTTACTTGTCCAGAGGGTTCGAAAATATTTTAAAATCCAAGTCACATTTGAAAAGGTTTACGTTAACCTTTTCAAATCATATAGTTGAATTTTTCCAATTTTTTAAATTAGATGTGTTACGATGAAATTTGTATCATCAATTTATTTGAATATTGTAAAATAATACAATTTGTTGACCAGAATAAAGATTGGGACATATTATTCAATTACAACAAGAGTGTTATTGGGGCTTTATTAACAACTACATAATGTAAAAGCCTTTTACTAAAAGGAATATGCTAAAAATTGATCCACTCTGAACCAAGATACAAGCAATTGAATCGTTTTTACAAAAGTCGATGCGATAAAAAGACATAGTCTTGATTATCCATTTTTGGAATTAATCATCATCCGTGAGCGTTGAGCAGCAGATCGGGTTCTAATCCAATGAAAATTGGACACATAAGATGACATTGAGAGTTGATTAAGGTCTTGTCATGTTAAACATGCATTATGCAAGAGCTAAATCTGCCAATTACAAGTCTTTCTTTAGGCCTGAAATGTTATCTAAATTATCAATTAGACATTAATAAACTTATCCAGACCATAATAAACTCACGATGTCTAGGCTAGCCTTCGATGTTGGCTGGATTAGAATCCTATATGCTGCTTAACAGCCATTGATAATTAAATCTAAAACACGGATAATCAAGACCATGCTGTTTATATTAATGATTTTAGTAATGATGATCGAGGCTATGTGAATATTTCAAACGCTTTATTCTAGGCTAATAATGGATCAATTTGACTGAAATTTTCAGCAAATTACCTTTACACTATCTAGTTTTTAACTATTATAGTGAGAACTGTCAACTCTTTATCTTATCTCCCATAATGTATCTTTAATAAATAGTTGATATAACATTTCAGGCCTAAAGAAAAACCGGCAATAGGCAGATTTAGCTCTTGCATAATATATGTTTATATTTCTGAAATCTTGGTATACAATGAAAAGTTTCCGTTCAAATATTTCAGTTTCTGGACTAAAAATATGAATTTATTGTGAATGCTGTTTAAAACCACGTCTCATTTAAATTGTATATTTTGTTATTTTGACTTCCTGTAATTCAGTTACTTGTTTATATAATTATTTTTATACTAAAGCCTAAAATATCAAATATTATCCTAATTCATGACGTATGTAGTGTGTTTTCTGATTCAGAGATAGAACTTCAAAATGTGTTTTCTTGGATTATTTTTTGTACGAAGACCTAAACTGTCAAAATATCAGGGGCAGATACAGGAATTTTTGCAGAAATTTTTAAGAAATAAATGGTCTCTGTCATCATTTCGGTGTATGTAAATAAACACAGAGCTTTTTAAAGAGAGAAATCTAAAACCATGTTTGACGTTAATTTTTATTATGAATAAATATGACGACATTGTGATTCAATTTCATTCATGCAAATCACTAATTGTGATATCATATGTCTATATTATTATCTTGCGCTTTGAATGCCGTCTCATGCCACCATCTTATGTTAAAGGATAAAGCACACAATCATGACAATTTTCTCATAAAAAGAATTGTTTTACAAATTTTTTATGTAGCTGAGCATTGGGAAGGGAGAGGGATTTGACCTCGCAAACACCCCCATCTGGATCCGTGCCCTGAATATCAACCGAGTGTGTTTGTTGGCAGTTGTTTTTTTTAAATTGTATGTTAAAATTATGTTTGTTAATCATAAAATGTTTCCAGAATTACGTGATTCTTTATTTCATTCATTTCATATCATTTTTTAGAATTTGTAAATATATTATTTCTAATCATTATACTTTATAATCAATCAATATTTGTGAGGGTGATGTGTATATTCATGTCCGAGTACACTGCTAGTGCTTGTCTGTTATAGAATAGTGAGACGTACAATATATCTAGCAGACTGATATCTATACAGAGACCTGCACCCCGAGTTCACAAAGCATTCTCAGACTTAAGTTAAGAATTATATTGCCCTTTATAAAACCTTTTTATACGCCCACATTGAAATGTGGTCGTATATTGTCGTCGCCCCCGTCCGTCCGTCGGTCCGTCCGTCGGTCCGGCGTCCACAATTGCTTGTGGACGCTCTAGAGGCTAAAGTTAATATCCGATTGACTTTAAATTTATACACAGTGTTTAAGGTCATGAGACGAAGATTTCAGCGATTTCCGATAATAACTACCAGAGTTATGGCCCTTGACGACTTCAAAAAATCTTGTGGACGCTCTAGAGGCTAAAGTTAATATCCGATTGGCTTTAAATTTATACACAGTGTTTAAGGTCATAAGACGAAGAAGCCTATTGATTTTCAGCGATTTCCGATAATTAGTGTCAGAGTTATGGCCCTTGATCACTTCAAAAAATCTTGTGGACGCTGTAGAGGCCAAAGTTAATATCCGATTGGCTTTAAATTTATACACAGTGTTTAAGGTCATAAGACGAAGAAGCCTATTGATTTTCAGCGATTTCCGATAATTAGTGCCAGAGTTATGGCCCTTGATCACTTCAAAAAATCTTGTGGACGCTGTAAAAGCCAAAGTTAATATCTGATTGACTTTAAATTTATACACAGTGTTTAAGGTCATAAGACGAAGAAGCCTATTGATTTTCAGCGATTTCCAATAATTAGTGCCAGAGTTATGGCCCTTGATCACTTCAAAAAATCTTGTGAATGCCCTAAAAGCCAAAGTTAATATCCGATTGACTTTAAATTTATACACAGTGTTTAAGGTCATAAGACGAAGAAGCTGATAGATTTTCAGCAATTTCCGATAATTAGTGCCAGAGTTATGGCCCTTGATCACTTTAAAAAATCTTGTGGACGCTCTAAAAGTCAAAGTTAATATCCGATTGACTTTAAATTTATACACAGTGTTTAAGGTCATAAGACGAAGAAGCCTATTGATTTTCAGCGATTTCCGATAATTAGTGTCAGAGTTAAGGCCCTTGATCACTTCAAAAAATCTTGTGGACGCTCTTAAAGCCAAAGCTAATATCCGATTGACTTTAAATTTATACACAGTGTTTAAGGTCATAAGACGAAGAAGACTATTGATTTTCAGCGATTTCCGATAATTAGTGCCAGAGTTATCTCCCTTGATCACTTCAAAATATCTTGTGGACGCCCTAAAAGTCAAAGTTAATATCCGATTGACTTTAAATTTATACAAAGTGTTTAAGGTCATAAGACGAAGAAGCCTGCTGATTTTCATTGATTTCAAATAACTTCCAGAGTTATCTCCCTTGATCACTTCAAAAAACCTTGTGGCAGTGTAGATGCCAAACTTATCATCCGATTGACTTCAGATTGATACACAGAGTTTAAGGTGTTGAAACGAACAAGTATTTTGATTTTCAGTGAATTTTGATAACTGAACAGCTAAATCCATGATGTTAAATGTTTCCTATACTAATTGTTAGCTTGGGTCAAAACTTTATAAAAAGCAAACAAATTTTAATGATTTTCAGATAATTACATAATGAGTTGTTACTCAGATTTTAGTGTATTACAAATGTTTCATTACCAAAAAAAAGTAAAAATATGCGACAACCCTTGTTGACTGCCCGGACGATTTAGCTGCTGTAGGCGTATGTTTCGTTGCCTGGCAACCTATCTTTTGTTTTAATGTATCAAATACATCAATAAGAAAATATGTGCAAAGTTTTGTTTCTGGATATTACTCATAAACACTGATTGAAAGTTGAGTAAATTCTTAACCTAAATCCGGTTTCCTCCCACTGCTAAACTTCTAAAGATCCCTACGCGCAAGCAAATTATTGAAATGAATATTGAAACCATATGTAATAGTCCCAAAATGACCTAGTTTGTGTCGAGTGGACGTTAAACCCCATCTCTCTCTCTTTAACTTAAACTTGAAAATGCTGTGTGAACTCGGGGCAGAAAGCATTGCACTAAGAGCTCAGGCGAGTGACACATCAGTAAATTTGCCATTTTACTACAGGACAAAGAGAGGCATCTTGAATTATCTGCTGAGATTGAGTCAGTGTAAAGTTGCTTTATGTAAGATTTAGATAGCGAGCTGACATGTCTGGCTGTAACAGCTTAAAGATAGATAATGATAAGTAATTATGTTGAAAATTTTAGTCCAATTACTTTATTCTGAGAGAAATTATCTGTGTTTAATTAAAGACTTATTTATTGTTGTAGCAAAGTCTATTGAGACAAGGTCTACATTACCGTATCCATTTTTAAATTGAATTATTAAATGGCTATCATGTCACAATCCATTGAAATCTCAGTCATCCGATTGTCTAGAGAGTTGATTATAGGCATAGGATGACAATAAATGTCATAAGCATAGTTTATATAACATTTGAAGCCAAAATAAAGGTCTACAATAGGCAGATTTAGCTCTTGTATAATGTATGTTTAATTGCAGTTGAAGAAAGTTTTATGTTTTTAAAGTCTGTATATAAATATAATAATGATGGAAATATCAAATTACGTTTTTATTTTTCATATTGTTAAATTTTATTTGTTTATTCAGTGATTAAACTAGTTTTACAGTTAAACTTACTTTTATGAATTTATTTCAAAGGGACATAACCCCTTGCTTCTTACAGAACCTTAATTATTTCAATGTAAACCGACATTTAACACAAACTATATATAAGGTCATTTCAAAACGAACACGTTACAATTTCATTTATACAATTCGGTTGCACGTAAGGTTCTTTTACAGTGGGTGGAATAGAGCAGACGTTTGTAGAGATGGGGTACCCCTGACAGAGCTATGTAATTGCTAGACATTTGTAGTGGTGGAGTATCCCTGACAAGAGATATCAATTTCCAGACCACAGCTTTGGAATTGTTCAGTAGGTGTACCACGGCAGAAATCATGAATGACACCTGCCAGACAGTTTGTGCGGTGGGTTACCCTAAAAGACACACCTAAAATGCCACGAAACCGAACTAGGATAGATTAGAGGGAACCTAATGTGGAACATTAATTATATCTCCAATGTTAATTAATGCCCATCATCAGTACTGGTGGCCTCACTAATCATTTATATACACCTTGCCTTTCATCATGTTGTTTTCATACCTTTCATCTTTTTGTTGTCTAGAAATGGTTCTGGACACTACTGATGTCCTCCGTCTTACTCTAAACACAGCTTAACAACACATTTAATTCTAGCTAGTGGTTGCCATGGATGGTTTCTGATTTGTTGTTATTGCTTGTCTATATTTAATTGCCCTACACATCTGTCACCGTACTTAGCCTTTTTGTTTGAAAACATTGCAATGAAATGAGAAAATACTCCTCGAAACATCGCCTAAATAAATCAGTAATTGTTCTTCCATAAGTATGTGTTACAGTTTATTGCTCTGTCCAGTTACTAAATACCTCTAAAAGATCAAGATCGTTTTGGTGAATATTCATTATTTTGAGGCAGAATGATAAAGAGTTAAAGTTAAAGCAATGATTTCATATTTTCTAAGAAAGTCAAAACATAATTATTTCTGTCTTCTGCTCAAAAGGTTGTCAACTCACTATTACACGATCATGGACATTATTTCCCACACTTAAAAATCTTTAACACCAGAAATAATAACACAATTACCTCCCTTGTTTTTCTATCCCCCCCCATGCAATAGTTATCTTCAAACGTTTGAATTCGAAGTTGAAAATGATAATTTTGCCAATTTCTCCACTGGCATTAGTGAATTATAGGATTAAAAGGATTATTCTTTAACCAGGTAGGACTGTTTATAGATGCCATCTATTTTAAGGCTTTATTTTAATATATTTAAACTGAGGTTTATTTATGTCTACTTCCAGTTTGTTTATCTCAAGTTTTCAATGGGGGGGGGGTTCAAATACCGAACACAAATTGGCGACCTATTTCGGCTAGCCAGCTATTCGACCGATCCAGCTGGCAACCTGTTCGTTGGCAACCTATTCAGAATTAAGACAACAGTCGCCCAAACTCATCTATTTTTACCAACCAATAAAATCCAACGTTACGTCTATCAAATGAAAGTAGAATAATATATTATTTTTTATCCATTCCTTTAGCTCAGAATAAAGGTGTAATTTCGCATTATCGTACAAAATTCTAGACATTCAACTAAATATATTCCGAAAGGTAATTAAATAGGCTTTCCAGATATTATTAGTAAAAGTTGGCACAATCATATTAAAGGGTTGCGCTCTTATCCTAAACGTCGACAATTTTTCAATATTTTAAACTGAAAGAACGGTAATATTCCGAGTCAAAATTCGCACCATCGTACAAAATTCTGAGCAACCAGCTATATATATTCTGAAAGGTAATTGATTACGCTTTCCAAATATTATTAGTAAAAGTTGGCACAATCATATTAAAGGGGCGCGATCTCAACCTGAATATAGCCAATTTTTCAATATTCTATATGTAAAGATAGACCGGTATTTTATTCGAAGTCCAAATTCGGACCATCGTACAAAATTCTGAGCAACCAGCTATATATATTCTGAAAGGTAATTGAATAAGCTTTCCAAATATTATTAGTAAAAGTTGGCACAATCATATTAAAGGGGCGCGCTCTCAACCTGAACATAGCCAATTTTTTCAATATTATATATGTAAAGATAGACCGGTATTTTATTGTAAGTCCTAATTCGGACCATCGTACAAAATTCAGAGCATCCAGCTATATATATTCTGAAAGGTAATTGGATAAGCTTTCCAAATATTATTAGTAAAAGTTGGCACAATCATATTAAAGGGGCGCGCTCTCAACCTGAACATAGCCAATTTTTTAATATTTTAAAGTGAAAGAACGGCAATATTCCGAGTCGAAATGCGGACTATCGTACAAAATTCTAAGCATCCAGCTATATATATTCTGAAAGGTAATTGCATAAGCTTTCCAAATATTATTAGTAAAAGTTGGCACAATCATCTTAAAGGGGCGCGCTCTCAATGTTGTGAAATATTTGTCATGTTCATGTTAAATAACTGCTCCCTGTTAGAAACAAGGAATTCTCCCCCTTTTGTTTACCCGCCATATTTTTACTTTCTGTTGTTCAGAGAGAGAGTCAGCTCTGTTATTTGTAAACTTATGACATATTTAAAGCCCGAATGATCTACTCTTCAGGTAAACAATTAAGAAAGAGTCAGTTCACAGTTGCCATTGCAATTTCCCCATTTTGTATGTTCATTTATGACGTTATGTGCAGGTTGAGAAACCCTGAGTCATTCATTATTGTGATTATTTATATTATCACACCTCGTGAGCCAATTTAAATCCCTTTTGTTCATCTTTATACTAAGAGTCTCTATTTATTCTATAATATTTAGACATACTGGAATATTGTTGTATTGTTATTTCTGTCATATTTCAAGTGTCAATGGTCTCATAATTAAGTCTGTTAGAATTGTCAAGCTAGTTGCAGAATTGCTTATTCGACGTGCTCACGGTCTAAGGGAGATAACTACATTCTTTCTGAAGTAACTGCCTGAATCTTTATGAATATATTTTGTATCTTTGCAGAATGTTTTGTTGAAGTTTCCTATCTTTAAAGATCGAAATAAACTCATTAGAAGCATTTCATGCGGCTTGTTGATTAGATTCCATGCCAAGATTTTTCTGAAGAGATTAAGATAGATGTTCAGTCCTGGTATTTGGTAAATAGTAATCAACAGAGATAAATTATGTCAAAGTCTACAGAGACCACAGATAAAATAACAGAAGCAGAGTGTCATCAATCTGGTGAAGAGAAGGAAAGAATTTCTACAGTTAAACAAAAGAGAAAAGTTGTCCGTGCACGAATCACAAGATCGATGAATAGAATCAGAGATTCAATACAGAGCAACGATGATAATCACAGAAGATTAAATAGAGAATTAGAAGAAATAAAAAGAGATTCATTTATTGCTAGAGACTTAAATTCTGAACTTTATGCTTATGTGTCAGATGTAGCTACACGTAAGTTAGATCAATGGGAAGATGAATTAACCAGCGATATTTTTGATATTGAAGAGGAACTGGGAGATTATTTGAGTAGAGATGCAATCTCATCTCAGCAAGAAAATGAAGTAGCCGAAATCAGGAACGTTCCTCCTCCTCCTGAACAGAATACAACACAAGATCAAACCAGTCCAGCAGTAGAGAACCCTACGTCGGATAATCAGTCTCCACAAGTAGACAGAGTGCCTGAATCATCTTTAGTTATGAATCATTCACCTTCATTGACCAGTCCATCATCAGAGCAATCACATCCTGTTAGTAAAGAGAAAGTTACATCAGTTGACAGCTGGATAGACGAATTAGTAGAATTTCAAGAGACCAATTTACCATGTGAAAGTCAAGAGTTTACAATTGCAGAAGCCCTGTTTAAACTGGAATCAAGCAGAGACATTCCATCAATACAGATTAATAAATTTGATGGAAACCCATTACATTATGTTGACTTCATAGAATGTTTCCAAATTCAGATTCACAATAAAACACATTTGAACGACAATGCGCGAATGTCACAATTAAAATCGCATCTTACACCCACAGGAGACGCTGCTCGTGTACTGTCAGGAATGGGATCACAGGGCACGATGTATGCAACTGCCCTTAAAACTCTCAAGCAAGAATGTGGCCAGAGAAGTGTCATAGCGAGGGCATACATAAATAAAATCACCAGAGGTGGCAAGGTGAATAATGATCGCGAGAGCTTAAGAGACTTTTCACTTGACATTTTCAGTTGTGTAGGTGCATTAACAAAACTCAATTATACGGCTGATATCAATGCTAATGAGACCCTACGAGCAATTATAAAAAGACCCCCAGACCCTCTCATTGATAAATGGAAATCTACCGTAGCAGAACTCAGAGACAAGGGACACAATCCAACTATCAATCACATCAGTGATTTTATCAGAAAGAGACTTCATGCCATGTTTGATCCAGATTTTGGCGATCTTGGTAGCAAACCTTTTATTAAATTTGATCACAGGAAACCACAAGCACCTTATAAATCAGCACATTTTACATATAGATATTTTAAGACAACATGTCCAATGTGTAAAGCAGATCACAAAGTTTATGACTGCCTGAAATTTAAAGACTTATCAGTTGATGAGAAAGTTATCAAAGCAAGAGACAATAGACTTTGCTTCTCATGCCTGAATGAAGGGCACACCTCCAGACGTTGCAGAAATAGAAAGAGCTGTGGTATTAATGGTTGCAAGAGAACTCATCACCATTTATTTCACACTGACCCAGATTCTGATCAACAAGAACAGACTAGCTTTCATACTCCCATGTCTTCTGTATTGGATAAGGCTAGCCTTTCGCCTGTCGTCAGAGCCCGTTTCCGCGCAGCAAATGGCAGAGTAAGATATGGAAACGTTTTAGTGGATAGCGGCGCAGGAACTACAATTATAAGGAAGGAATTTGCAGAGTCATTAGGTCTACAAGGAATATATGAAGCATTAAACCTAGCAGTCGTGGGTGGAGAAGAGATAGTGAATTTCTGGTTGTCAGGTTTACACAGTAGTGAAGAATATGAAATTGAAGCCCATGAATTGGATAAGACAGTCATTAATGTCCTTCCACTGAATAAGGCCTGGTTAAAATCATTCAGACATCTAAACGATATTGAATTCACACAAGAAGAAGGTCCTGTTGATTTAATCCTTGGTGTAGGGTATAGCCATCTTCATGCCGAAGAAGAGATTAGACAAGGTCGTGAATTTGAACCGTTAGCCAAGAAGACCCGTCTAGGATGGTACGTCATTGGTTCGGACGAGAGTAAACAAATTTCATCAGTATCCATTAGTTTCGTAGAGAGAGTTGATCTGAATAAGTTCTACGAGTTCGAGACACTTGGTATTCAAGCACCTGATTGTCATTGTGAAGAGAAACCAATTTCTAAAGATGATAAAGAAGCCCTACAACTTTTCGAATCTTCATGTAAGAAAGAGGACAGTCGTTATGTCATTGCATTACCATGGAAACAGGACCCAGAATTTCTCCCAAACAACTACCCTTTAGCTTTCAAGAGATTAACATCGCTAGAAAAAGGTTTGAGTAAAACGCCCACCAAAGCCGAATTATACAACAAAGTCATAGAAGAGTATGAGAGTAACGGTTGGTCAAAGAGATTAACTAAGGAAGAGTTAGAAGATAAAGAGAAGCCATCGTATTTCCTACCCCATCATGGAGTTTATAGACCCGAGAAAATCAGCACCCCTTTACGTGTCGTCTTCGACCCAGCCTGCAAATACAAGGGAATTTCATTAAATTCATTTCTCCATAAGGGACCCTGCCTTATTGGAAACCTTTTAGGTGTATTACTCCGCTTTAGAGAAGAGCGGATCGCCTTCACTGGAGATATAGCTAAGATGTTCCTCCAAGTATGTCTAGATAGTCAAGATACATATGTTCACAGATTCCTTTGGCGTAATTTAAATTCATCAATTCCTCCCTCAGTCTACAGATTGATGAGAGTTACTTTTGGTGATAAACCCTCTCCTGATATGGCAAGCTTTGTGATTTTGAAAATAGCCAAAGAGATACAAGACAAGTCACCCGAAGCAGCAGTAATTCTTCGTCGAGACCGCTATATGGACGATTTGATTCATTCCTGTTCCAGCCCGGAGGATGCCTGGAATAGAATACAACAGTTGGAGACAGCTTTAAATACAGGAAGCTTTAAAATCAAAGAATGGTTTTGTTCGTCGAAAGAGATTAGAGATAAATTGTCTTCGTCCAACAGAGAGTGTCCAGATGGTGTTACAGTCAGTCTAGACGGCGAAGGAGAGACCAAAACCTTAGGATTAGGGTGGAATTCACACACCGATGTTATGAAATTTTCTGTGAAGAGTTTAGAAACAGAGAGATATACAAAGAGAATTGTTTTGTCAAAATTATCTACATTGTATGATCCAATGGGCTTAGCTTCTGTTGTTACAATTAGAGCCAGAATCGAAATGCAGAATTTATGGCGTTCCAAACAATATGATTGGGATGATCCACTACCTGATGAACTGTCTTCAGTATGGAATGGTTTATTCAAGGAGCTTCAGGAATTGCAAAATGTCGAATTCCCAAGATGTATTAAGCCCGAGGGCGCTGTCGGTTTACCAGTTCTTAATGTTTTCTCAGATGCGTCTTCAGTTGCATATGGAGCCGTAGCCTATCTACTATGGAATACACCCAGTGGCCCAACATGTTCCCTGATTTCATCAAAGGCAAGAGTCGCTCCTCTTCGTCAGAATACAATCCCGAGACTTGAACTCATGGCCGCATTAGTTTCATCAAGGTTAGCTAAAACCATAGAAGAAGAGTTAAAGATTAAACCCAGAGAAACAATTTTATGGTCGGATTCAAAGATTGTACTCCATTGGATTCGCTCCGAGTCATTAACATTAAAGCCGTTTGTGGGAGTAAGAGTATCCGAGATACAATCGACATGGGACCCAGCTAATTTCAGACACGTCCCAAGTGGTGAAAACCCCAGTGATGATTTAAGTCGCGGTATTTCTGTTAGCCAAATGACAGGGAGATGGATGAATGGCCCGGAATTTTTGAAGAGACCCAGAAACGAATGGCCAAACGAGGAAATAAAGGAAATCCCATTATCTGAAGATCCGGAAGTAAGAAAGAAATCATTCAGCTTATATGCATTCACCCATACAGACCCTATAGTCGACCCAGCAGACTTTTCAAACTGGCAGAAACTGATTAGAATCACTGCTTATTGTTTACGATTCATCAACAGAGTTTCAAAGAGAGATACATGTACCAATACCTATGAATCTATAGTTTTGCAACCTTCAGAACTAGAATCAGCTGAGAGACACTGGATAATATCAGCACAAAATCAAGTTCCAGACTGGAAAGAGAGGTACAGAGATCTAACACCTTTCATTGAAGATCGTATTATTCGCGTTGGAGGTAGATTAGGCAGATCACAGTTGCCATATGATCAAGTTCATCCTATATTACTCAGTCCAGAACAACACATATCTAAGCTGATAGTAAGAGACATTCACAATAAATCAGGTCACTTAGGAACCGAGAGCACACTTTGTGAAGTTCGTCGCAAGTACTGGGTAGCCAGAGGTAGAAATTTGGTGAAATCCATCGTCAGAAACTGCGTTGTATGTAGAAGATTTCGACAGCCTCAACATTCTACATTAATGGCAGACCTTCCGCCGGAGAGACTTAAGACATTTTCACCTGTGTTCAGTGTCACAGGTATAGACTTATTTGGTCCTTTAACAGTGAAAATATCAAGAAACAAACACTCTAAGGTTTGGGGTGTTTTGTTCACTTGTGCTACAGTCCGTGCAATTCACCTAGAGATAGCCGAAAGTCCATCTACAGAGTCATTCCTCCATACTTTGAGACGATTTGCAGCACTTCATGGTTGGCCATCAACAATTATTACTGACAACGGATCTAATTTTGTCGGGGCGAGGAAAGAGCTACAGAAACTCGTCCGAGATGGTAGAAAAACCCTCGAAGAATTTGCTATGCTACACAAAGTCAAGTGGTTATTCATTACACCTTTAAGTCCTCACCAAGGCGGGATGTATGAAAGTCTGGTGAAACAAACCAAGAAAGCACTTCGTGTTTCGATTGGAAATCAAGTTCTTACATGGAACGAACTTTCAACTGTCTTCGCAGAAGCTAAGAGTTTAGTCAATAGTAGACCCTTGGGATACGCTTCAAACGACCCCAATGATTTACAACCGTTAACGCCTAACCACTTTGTATTGGGAAGAGCATCAACAGATATCCCACAAGGCCCGTATGAGGAAACAAAGAACCTACATAGGAGATTTTTATTTGTCCAGATGTTAGTCCACCAATTTTGGAAACGCTTCATTACAGAGTATATACCAACGTTAATCCGCAGAGCTAAGTGGCAACAACAACAGCGTCAGATGCAAGTCAATGACATTGTGTTATTATCAGACTTTAATCTACCCCGTGGTAAATGGGAACTCGCCCGTGTTATTGAAGTTTACCCTGGTAAAGACAATATTGTGCGAAATGTCATGGTCAAAACTAAATCGAACACTTACAAGAGATCCGTACAAAGACTGTGTCCTATTTTAGAATCATAATACACTCAGATCACACACCATTTTGTGGCCCCCCCGAGGGATTGTTGTGAAATATTTGTCATGTTCATGTTAAATAACTGCTCCCTGTTAGAAACAAGGAATTCTCCCCCTTTTGTTTACCCGCCATATTTTTACTTTCTGTTGTTCAGAGAGAGAGTCAGCTCTGTTATTTGTAAACTTATGACATATTTAAAGCCCGAATGATCTACTCTTCAGGTAAACAATTAAGAAAGAGTCAGTTCACAGCAGTGTTTAAAATTCGGTAAGAAAAGTTGTAGGCCAACAGGACCCGCTGGTTGATGTCATTCATGAAAGTTGTGGGTCCGAACATTAACTTGTGGGCCCAATAAATATTAATAAAACACACGTACACTACCCCACCCCAAATACATTGAATTTTTAACTTCCGTAGGTGTTAGTTCTACAGACATTTAGGAGGTTTAAAATTATTGATTGACTGTTCACATTACAATTTTATCTTTTGGAGGATTTAATGTTTATACTTCATGTATAGAAAGAAAAAAATCATTCCACTCCAGGCTTGATATTTATTTTTTCTGTAATAATAATAAATATTCACTTGTAATAATCTTAGTGATCATAGGCGTAGGAGGCGGGGGGGCAGGGGGGGCATTTGCCCCCCCAAAAATTTATTTTCGGGCAATGAAAAATTCGACGACCTTTTTTTTCTATTAATGTTTAGAGAAAAAATATAACTAACTTATTTCTATGAGATCCACACTGCCCGAAAAGTATTTTCTCGTCTTTTTCTTGTCCACTGCATGCCCGAAAATATGCCCGAAGCTCTCTTATGATAGGTATGCCCGAAAAAACGGGCATCGGGCCGGAAAATTTATTTTCGGGCAATGAAAAATTCGACGACCTTTTTTTTCTATTAATGTTTAGAGAAAAAATATAACTAACTTATTTCTATGAGATCCACACTGCCCGAAAAGTAATTTCTCGTCTTTTTCTTGTCCACTGCATGCCCGAAAATATGCCCGAAATATGATAGGTATGCCCGAAAAAACGGTATTGCCCGAAAAACGGGCATCGGGCCGGAAAACGGCAGAGGAAACGAGCCAAATGGAAAACTGCTTGGAAACAGCCAATTGCCAGGGTGGATTCACCCGTTTTCGGACGTCATTTTTGCTGGACGTCATGGCCGTGCCTCTCACTTTTTCTAAAAAGAGTATTGGACTACTTGAGAAACTGTACGAAATTGTGAACATTCTGCCGTATGGACGTGCCTCTCATATTTCTAAAATGTTTTACTTTTGTTCCCGAGTCCTGATTTGTACGATCAATTTGGTGAGACGATGATCTCTGAATATCAAAATATTGTTTAATTTTTTAGAATAATATTGATTTATATTATATTATATTGATTATATATAATCAATATAATATACTATACATTGATCATATTTATTTCGATATATATACTACTATTCAAAAAAAGTAAGGGATATTTGATTTTTGAGTGTTATTAAAGTCACCTAACGAAACTGACGAAGAAACAAATGACAAAATGAAATGAAGTTCACATTCATTGATTTATTCCAAATGATCGTTAGACTAAGTAAGGCACAGACTGACCATTATAAGGGTAAAATGATACCCGGGGTCAAACAGCAAAGTTACCACAGCATCACAACAAAGTCAGTAACGGGTAAATCCTCCCCTGTTTGCCAAACAAGCATTGATCCGACGTGGCATACTCCTAATGAGACGTCTAGGGTCATTTTGGTCCAGATTGCCCCATTCCTGTTGCAACGCAGCAGCAAGTTCTTGGACATTGGCAGGACGTTGTTGACGTTGACATAACCTCTGTCCAAGCATGTCCCAGACATGCTCGATGGGGGAGAGGTCGGGACTCAGTGCTGGCCAAGGTAATGTGGTGATGTTCTGTTGTTGGAGGTAACCTGTAACGATCCTGGCCCTGTGACATCTTGCGTTGTCATCCTGGAAGATGAAACGGCGGCCATGACGTCGTGCGAACGGCACAACATGGACTGCCAAGATGTTGTCCCGGTAGTACTGGCCTGTAACACGCCCTGCAACAACATGTAAAGCCGTTCTTCCAGCAACAGTGATGCTTCCCCACACCATAACAGAACCGCCCCCAAATCGATCATGTCTGATGACGTTAACGTCTTGGAAGCGCTCGTTTCGACGACGCCACACACTCCTACGTCTGTCCAAAAAATCAACAGTGAACCTTGACTCATCTGAAAACATCACATTGCTCCAGCGTCGATTATCCCAGTGTTGACGATCCCTACACCAACGACGTCTTGCCTGAATGTGATGATCTCTCAAACAAGGGATCACGCGAGGACGTCGGGCGCGAAGGTGACCCTATGCAGTCGATTCCGCTGATCTGATTTGCTGTGATGACACGATTTCTCAAGGCCAAGGTACGGATACATCGATCCTGGGCTTGAGTTGTCGCCCTTGGTCGACCTGAGCGTGATCTGTCCTGTACAGATTGTGTATCACGGTATCTGGACCATAGCCTGCTTATGACAGACTGAGAAACATTCATCGTCCGCGCCACAACCGCCTGTGTTGTGCCGATCTGTAGCATGCCAAGGGCACGTAACCTTTCATTTTGGGTAAGCCGACGCATATCAAAATTTGTTTTCTGGTCACTAAAACAATTAAACTGATGTTTCCACCCTGGAATTCAATGCCACAATGACTGTAACATTCAAAGTCAGAGTCGTGCAAATCTTGGGTTGGACCCCATGATGATCCCAAGCATCACCTGCATTCCATGCGGTCGCTATTGGTGCGTTTGGGCGTCACATGTAACTGGAAATGTTTCTTCTGTTAGGTTCTATAGTGACTTTTTTCGTAGTCATTTGCATATTTTAGTATTATGCCCCCAAAATCAAATATCCCCTACTTTTTTTGAATAGTATATATTAATTATATTATATTGATTTCGGGCAATTTTCTCTTATGCCCCCCTGAATTACTTTGAGCTCCTACGCCTATGTTAGTGATTATATGTAACTTGTAAGTCTACTATATAGTACTGACCAGGGCTTCCACTTCAAAATTTTCACAACCGGCCATTTTTATACAGAACGAAAACTTTGCAAAGTAAATTCATATTTCATGTTTTTTTATTCACGGTAGGGTATTGCGAATTCACGTGTCTGAACCATTTTGTCAGAATGAGGTACACAAAAAATTAAATATTGGACTTTAAAATGAAATATTATCAGTAAGGCATTTATTAATTAAATATTCCCTATTGGCTTGTTAAATAATCGACATCGCTGAATTAGTCGTAAAAGAATCACTCCAGTGGCTTACACGTAATTACCACGTGCTCTATAGAGAATACACTGACCTGGATAATTATGAGTTGTAAATATAATACAATAACTTCGATATGAAGATAAATATATAATCATCCACGGCATATTTCTTACATTTATTGGTTTTAGACCATCTCGTACCGTCGTACGGCATTACGGGCCGCAGAATTGTGACGTAAATTCTAATAATGAAGAACTAAATATCTAACGCCACTTCAATGTTACCGACACTAGCGCCCCCTAGATTATCGTCGTGTATACACGACATCTTTGCAGCACGTGGAATTTTCAATATTACAATGGCCGTTCATATTCTCCGAAAATTAACAGAAAATATTTTGTATATAAATGAAATGAAACTGACAGCCAAAGGATTTATATCACGTGAATATGTATTCTTGGATTGATGACAATAGGCATACAATAGATGGACTGACCTAGTTTAGTAATATACGTGTTTGGTTCACTCCATTGATTGAAGGAATATAATATGCCGGATTATGCATGTGTATTCAATATCGGATAAAAACAAATAAGACAGTAAGTAAGACATACATCGGAACACACACTCATCTATTCCACACTTGATCAAAATGGTGAAATAATATTTTGGGAGCGTGCTGATATTTACAAGTGCGGCTTCACTTTTACGTCGATAATTTCGTTCGGTGGACAATTTTATTTTCATTTCCGGTAATGAAATACTGTTAAATATCTGGATAAAATATATTTCTAATATAAATCGGGGCAATATAAATATTTTCAAAGGAGAATTTGATACTGCTAGAACCATGATTCGCCATGAAAAAAATATCCCTGACAAAAACAGTCGGCTCACAGGGCCGACCCACCATCTTCAAAATAAAAAGATGTCGGCCCCTCCAGATATTTATTGGCGCAGGGCCGACGGACCGACGTAAATTTTAAACACTGGTTCACAGTTGCCATTGCAATTTCCCCATTTTGTATGTTCATTTATGACGTTATGTGCAGATTGAGAAACCCCGAGTCATTCATTATTGTGATTATTTATATTATCACACCTCGTGAGCCAATTTAAATCCCTTTTGTTCATCTTTATACTAAGAGTCTCTATTTATTCTATAATATTTAGACATACTGGAATATTGTTGTATTGTTATTTCTGTCATATTTCAAGTGTCAATGGTCTCATAATTAAGTCTGTTGGAATTGTCAAGCTAGTTGCAGAATTGCTTATTCGACGTGCTCACGGTCTAAGGGAGATAACTACATTCTTTCTGAAGTAACTGCCTGAATCTTTATGAATATATTTTGTATCTTTGCAGAATGTTTTGTTGAAGTTTCCTATCTTTAAAGATCGAAATAAACTCCTTAGAAGCATTTCATGCGGCTTGTTGATTAGATTCCATGCCACTCAACCTACAAATAGCCATTTTTTCAATACTTTAAACTGAAAGAATGGTAATATTCTGAGTCAAAATTCGGACCATCGTACAAAATTCCGAGCAACCAACTATATATATTCTGAAAGGTAATTGAATAAGCTTTCCAAATATTATTAGTAAAAGTTGGCACAATCATATTAAAGGGGCGCGCTCTCAACCTGAACATAGCCAATGTTTCAACATTTAAAATGAAAGAACGGTAATATTCCGAGTCTAAATTCGGACCATCGTACAAAATTCTGAGCAACCAGCTATATATATTCTGAAAGGTAATTAAATACGCTTTCCAAATATTATTAGTAAAAGTTGGCACAATCATATTAAAGGGGCGCGCTCTCAACGTGAACATAGCCAATGTTTCAACATTTAAAATGAAAGAACGGTAATATTCCGAGTCAAAATGCGGATCATCGTACAAAATTCTGAGCATCCATCTATATATATTCTGAAAGGTAATTGCATAAGCTTTCCAAATATTATTATTAAAAGTTGGCACAATCATTTTCAGGTTGAGAGCGCGCCCCTTTAATATGATTGTGCCAACTTTTACTAATAATATTTGGAAAGTTTATGCAAGTACCTTTCAGAATATATATAGCTGGATGCTTAGAATTTTGTACGATAGTCCGAATTCGACTCGGAATATTGCCGTTCTTTCACTTTAAAATATTAAAAAATTGGCTATGTTCAGGTTGAGAGCGCGCCCCTTTAATATGATTGTGCCAACTTTTACTAATAATATTTGGAAAGCGTATTTAATTACCTTTCAGAATATATATAGCTGGTTGCTCAGAATTTTGTACGATGGTCCGAATTTCGACTCGGAATATTACCATTCTTTCAGTTTAAAATATTGAAAAAATGGCTATTTGTAGGTTGAGAGCGCGCCCCTTTAATATGATTGTGCCAACTTTTAATAATAATATTTGGAAAGCTTATGCAATTACCTTTCAGCATATATATAGATGGATGCTTAGAATTTTGTACGATAGTCCGAATTCGACTCGGAATATTGCCGTTCTTTCACTTTAAAATATTAAAAAATTGGCTATGTTCAGGTTGAGAGCGCACCCCTTTAATATGATTGTGCCAACTTTTACTAATAATATTTGGAAAGCGTATTTAATTACCTTTCAGAATATATATAGCTGGTTGCTCAGAATTTTGTACGATGGTCCGAATTTCGACTCGGAATATTACCATTCTTTCAGTTTAAAATATTGAAAAAATGGCTATTTGTAGGTTGAGAGCGCTCCCCTTTAATATGATTGTGCCAACTTTTAATAATAATATTTGAAAAGCTTATGCAATTACCTTTCAGAATATATATAGATGGATGCTCAGAATTTTGTACGATAGTCCGAATTTGGACTCGGAATATTGCCGTTCTTTCACTTTAAAATATTAAAAAATTGGCTATGTTCAGGTTGAGAGCGCCCCCCTTTAATATGATTGTGCCAACTTTTACTAATAATATTTGGAAAGCTTATTCAATTACCTTTCAGAATATATATAGCTGGTTGCTCAAAATTTTGTACGATGGTCCGCATTTCGACTCGGAATATTACCGTTCTTTCACTTTAAATGTTGAAACATTGGCTATGTTCACGTTGAGAGCGCGCCCCTTTAATATGATTGTGCCAACTTTTACTAATAATATTTGGAAAGCTTATTCAATTACCTTTCAGAATATATATAGCTGGTTGCTCAGAATTTTGTACGATTGTCCGAATTTCGACTCGGAATAATACCATTCTTTCAGTTTAAAATATTGAAAAAATGGCGATTTGTAGGTTGAGAGCGCGCCCCTTTAATATGATTGTGCCAACTTTTACTAATAATATTTGGAAAGTTTATGCAAATACCTTTCAGAATATATATAGCTGGATGCTTAGAATTTTGTACGATAGTTCGAATTTGGACTTCGAAAAAAATACCGGTCTGTCTTTACATTCAGAATATTGAAAAATTGGCTATGTTCAGGTTGAGAGCGCGCCCCTTTAATATGATTGTGCCAACTTTTACTAATAATATTTGGAACGCTTATCCAGTTGCCTTTCAGAATATATATAGCTGGATGCTCAGAATTTTGTACGATGGTCCGAATTTCGACTCGGAATATTACCGTTCTTTCACTTTAAATGTTGAAACATTGGCTATGTTCAGGTTGAGAGCGTGCCCCTTTAATATGATTGTGCCAACTTTTACTAATAATATTTGGAAAGCTTATGCAATTATCTTTCATAATATATATAGCTGGATGCTTAGAATTTTGTACGATAGTTCGAATTTGGACTTCGAAAAAAATACTGGTCTGTCTTTACATTCAGAATATTGAAAAATTGGCTATGTTCAGGTTGAGAGCGCGCCCCTTTAATAGGATTGTGCCAACTTTTACTAATAATATTTGGAAAGCTTATCGAATTACCTTTCAGAATATATATAGCTGGATGCTGAGAATTTTGTACGATGGTCCGAATTTGGACTTCGAATAAAATACCGGTCTATCTTTACATATATAATATTGAAAAATTGGCTATGTTCAGGTTGAGAGCGCGCCCCTTTAATATGATTGTGCCAACTTTTACTAATAATATTTGGAAAGCTAATTCAAGTACCTTTCAGAATATATATAGCTGGTTGCTCAGAATTTTGTACGATGGTCCGAATTTCGACTCGGAATATTACCATTCTTTCAGTTTAAAATATTGAAAAAATGGCTATTTTTAGGTTGAGAGCGCGCCCCTTTAATATGATTGTGCCAACTTTTACTAATAATATTTGGAAAGCTTATCCAATTACCTTTCAGAATATATATAGCTGGTTGCTCAGAATTTTGTACGATGGTCCGAATTTTGACTCAGAATATTACCATTCTTTCAGTTCAAAATATTGAAAAAATGGCTATTTGTAGGTTGAGAGCGCGCCCCTTTAATATGATTGTGCCAACTGTTACTAATAATATTTGGAAAGCTTATTCAATTACCTTTCAGAATATATATAGCTGGTTGCTCAGAATTTTGTACGATGGTCCGAATTTTGACTCGGAATATTACCGTTCTTTGAGTTTAAAATATTGAATTTATAGGTTGAGAGCGCGCCCCTTTAATATGATTGTGCCAACTTTTACTAATAATATTTGGAAAGCTTATGCAATTACCTTTCAGAATATATATAGCTGGATGCTTAGAATTTTGTACGATAGTCCGAATTCGACTCGGAATATTGCCGTTCTTTCACTTTAAAATATTAAAAAATTGGCTATGTTCAGGTTGAGAGCGCGCCCCTTTAATATGATTGTGCCAACTTTTACTAATAATATTTGGAAAGCTTATCCAATTACCTTTCAGAATATATATAGCTGGATGCTCTGAATTTTGTACGATGTTCCGAATTTGGACTTAGAATAAAATACCGGTCTATCTTTACATATATAATATTGAAAAAATTGGCTATGTTCAGGTTGAGAGCGCGCCCCTTTAATATGATTGTGCCAACTTTTACTAATAATATTTGGAAAGCTTATTCAATTACCTTTCAGAATATATATAGCTGGTTGCTCAGAATTTTGCACGATGGTCCGAATTTGGACTTCGAATAAAATACCGGTCTATCTTTACATATAGAATATTGAAAAATTGGCTATATTCAGGTTGAGAGCGCGCCCCTTTAATATGATTGTGCCAACTTTTACTAATAATATTTGGAAAGCGTAATCAATTACCTTTCAGAATATATATAGCTGGTTGCTCAGAATTTTGTACGATGGTGCGAATTTCGACTCGGAATATTACCGTTCTTTGAGTTTAAAATATTGAAAAATTGTCGACGTTTAGGATGAGAGCGCACCCCTTTAATATGATTGTGCCAACTTTTACTAAAACCTGAACATAGCCAATTTTTCAATATTATATATGATTGTGCCAACTTTTACTAATAATATTTGGAAAGCTTATGCAATTACCTTTCAGAATATATATAGCTGGTTGCTCAGAATTTTGTACGATGGTGCGAATTTCGACTCGGAATATTACCGTTCTTTGAGTTTAAAATATTGAAAAATTGTCGACGTTTAGGATGAGAGCGCACCCCTTTAATATGATTGTGCCAACTTTTACTAATAATATCTGGAAAGTCTATTTAATTACCTTTTGGGATATATTTAGTTGAATGTCTAGAATTTTGTACGATAATGCGAAATTACACCTCTATTCTGAGCTAAAGGAATGGATAAAAAATAATATATTATTCTACTTTCATTTGATAGACGTAACGTTAGATTTTATTGGTTGGTAAAAATAGATGAGTTTGGGCGACTGTTGTCTTAATTCTGAATAGGTTGCCAACGAACAGGTTGCCAGCTGGATCGGTCGAATAGCTGGCTAGCCGAATAGGTGGCCAATTTGTGTTCGGTGGGGCAAATCGTGTACTCTCAAAACAAGATTTATAATTTTTCTATATAGATCCTACCAAAAAACAATTGATAGCATCGAAATTTATTGTATAATATACATTGCTGATCCGAAACATTTATTTTCAATTCGATAATTTAAACAAAATGTGAAATTAAGTGTACCGGTAATTTACTTTACCCTGAAAACAAGAGAAATTAAGTTCGAGCAGTTTGGATCAGTAGCTAAAACAATATGGCTCCTAAAATTTATTTGAAAACCACTTTAGTTATAGTATGTCAAAGTGTGATATTGACGTTGTCGTTTGTTGTTGCAACTTCTACTTCTACTGATCCTTTTGACGACTGCCGTGAACCTACATGTAATGCAATTACATTTTTTGATAATTTTTACAGAAAATCTCAAACTGCAAGTTCTGAACGGTTTCACTTTCGTTTTCATTTGTCATTTGTTGTGGTAGTTTAAGGTCAATGTTTTAATTGACAGAATTCGTTTTTTGTCCCCTGCCTTAGAAAGAAAGTGGGGGACTATCATTGGGTTCGTCCGTCTGCCTGTCCGTCCGTCCGTGACCGTCACACTTTTTTGGGACACAGTAACTCTATTTCTGCTAGAATAATGTTCAAACTTGGTGTAGATGTTTATAAGGTCCATGAACCCATACCTCATATGGGTAAGCACTTAGCACAGATAAGCAATTTGATTGGTTGATGCTTTGGGATAGGATAACTTTAGTTCTTATTATGTGATAGTGATGAAACTTGGAGCATTATAGTTTCATTACATCAATACATTGACTAAGTTCGATAATGGGGGAATCAAGTGGGTAAGGCGCTGGCTCGCTAGCCTGGAGGTTGGATGTTCGATCCCTGCATTGGCCGAGAAAGTTCAACACGATTTTGCGGCGTGGTTTACCCTTGTCAGTGATGCAAAACGGAGGGCCTGACTTTTGAACACAATAACTCTCCATTTTATTGAGCTAGAATGTTCAAACGTGGTGTAGGTGTTTATTAGGACAATACCTTGATGGCGTTCGCAGATGGGCATTTTCTGGTTAGGGTAAGCAGAGATAAGCAATTTGATTGGTTGATGCTTTGGGACACGATAACTTTAGTTCTAATTAAGTGAGAGTGATACCTTGACTAAGTTCGATAACGAACATGTTCTGCTGAGAGTAAGCAGAGCGATAAGCAATTTGATTGGTCAAGACTTTTGGACACAATAACTCTCCTTGGAAAATAACAACTCTGCTTATAATTGTGGTAGAATGTTTAAAGTTGATCATGATGTTCATTAGGTTGATTCTATCTGATAAAGAGTGATGAAACCTAGTGTATAGTTGATAATCAGTTTGATTCCTCGATACTTTTGAAAAAGTTAAACGTGTAATTAATTAATTATGTGGCCTCTATTCATTTAGGGATTTTGGCGGGGGACATCAGCCTCACTGTTGGGCATTGGCTTGTTTAAAAAGATATATTTTATAAAAATAAACATAAAATGCTACTGGTACCTATTCAGGGAGCCACAGTGGCTAAGTGAGCAAGATACTGGCTTGATTGCTAGCTTGGAGGTCGTGGTTTTAGCTCGTGATACTGTTGGTCAAGATTTTATGTTGTGGTTTCCCCTGTTCAGTGGTGCAGGAGAAAGGGCCTGTTTGTGACAAGGAGTAGTGCCGCCTGTCCAACAACGTGAAATTGAAACATACATGTATGTTGGTCCCAAAGTGACCTATTTTGTGTCGAGTGGACGTTAAACCTCATTTCTCTATCTTTATGCTTGGGTTGGGATGAAACAGCCCCCGTATGAAAGGGTTTTGGGATCAAGCAACCTGAAAGTACTACGGTAACAATATAAGTTGTATTTCGTGCTTTGATCTTCCACTTGTTTGTGGGTTTTTTTTTCAAGAACTATCAACAAAATGTAAAATTTAGAGAATAAAGAAAGAAAAAGTCATACAAATGGATGAACTTTCACAGCCAATGCAGGGATCGTACACCAGGCCTCCAGGCTAGCGAGCCAGCGTGTTACACACTTAGCCACCACCAGTAGATAACTAGTATATGAAAAGTTAAAGATAACTACTCTTAGGTATTAAATACACAAAAACGTAAAAAAAATTTAAAAAAGGAATACATCATTTGTCGATTACTAGCACTTTCGCTTTACTTTATTAAGCTCTTCGGGTAAAGTTCATATTTAGTTAATACAACAGTTATTATCTTTTATTTTTATTTTACTAGGTTTAATACTTACCAATGGAAGAGTAAATACAATAAAAGTGGAAGCAAATATTTTTGGCATTTCTTCGTTGGCTACATTCTGTCATAGAGGACAGATCAAAGATTATTTTGGAATTTGGATAAATCCTATGGTAGGTATTGAGGGAAACGTTGATGGAATTGGCATCATATGACCCAAACTGTTTGACAAATTACTGTAGGTCATACAAAGCTACTAAGGTGA
Organism: Patella ulyssiponensis; assembly: GCA_963678685.1. Lineage (NCBI taxonomy): Eukaryota > Metazoa > Mollusca > Gastropoda > Patellidae > Patella > Patella ulyssiponensis. Next base: position 76,801,269 of record OY783230.1, read on the forward strand.
CTTAAAAATAGTGTTAATGATTCAAGTTTTTAAGCATTTCCATTTTCTTTATTGGAGGCCGGAGGGTTGGGTGGCAGAATGGTTATTGAAATAAAATTAAACATGTTAGTCCCAAAATGACCTAATTTATCTCTCTCTTATTGGAAGCCATAATAAGACCGCAATTGCTTCATAATTACACCAAGTTTGTTACGAATTAAAGAACCTTTATCAGGCTCTGGGGGGTGGAGATGGTCTAGAGTGCCGCGCTTCAACTTCTATCTGGTCGGTCACCTCTGGCTTGCGGCTGTGGTTTAGATCCCTGGTGTGAGCGTATGCGGCATGGAGATAGGGGCGCCTTCTCAAACTCGTGGGTTTCCTCCGGGCACTCCGGTTTCCTCCCACTGCTAAAGACCCCCTACGCGCAAGCGAATTATTGAACTAAAAATGAAACCATATGTTAGTCCCAAAATGACCTAGTTTGTGTCAAGAGTGGACGTTAAACCCCATTTCTTTCTCTCTCTCTCTCTTATCAGGCTCTTTTTTTAAAAAGATGATATGTGTGTGATTCATAGGCTGACCGTAGGGAAAGTAGCCAGATAGTTTCTCTATCTAATAGATCACCTGCACGTATGCTACTCTGGAGGAAGGGACGGATGAAGGGTGCCCAGTCTTCTAAACCTTGGCATACCATTTTTGGATTACCAGACTATGTCTTCATTGATCTGTTTAATCTTGGAAGGTACCCAATAAGCCCATATCTAGATGCCACCCATATGTAGATGACTTCACTACGTTAAGCAGAACACCATTCCCTGAATTTAAATAACCGTGAATAACCTTTACCGTGTATAGTATTACAACACGCCCCTCGGACATCATTCAGGGTTCTTGAGGGACCTACCCACAGTCTCTGGTTCCAGGCCCAGATAGAGACAGCATGCAATGTTCCTAAAGACGCACACCTTAAGCCACCAGGGCTTAGAGACTTGGCATGGTCATCATACAGCGACCCTTAGAAAAAAGACTGTAACTCTCTTCACAGAATACACGCTAAGTATGGGGAACTTTATTGTAGCTTATATTTAATATCATAGCTGTGTATGTAGTTTTCCTGTGTAACCTTTGTATTATATAAAGATGTATACACGTAGTTGTAACAACTTGGTCGGGGGGCACGATGGCTAAGTGGGTAAGAAGCTGGCTCACTAGCATGTAGGTCAGGTGTTCGATCCCTGCATTGTCAGTGATGCAGGACAGAGAGCTTGACAAGGCCAGCTGTCTGGTCCTTCAGATGGGTTGAAAAACTATACACATTGGCTTGCACGTAAAAGGTCCTTTGGCAGTTTGAATTCGATAAGAGTAGGCCATAGTGCGGCTGCCTGGGCAAAATTTCCCTCATAGCACACTCTGTATGCTGTATGCCCGTCTTCATTAGCCCAGTTTAAGAGAAGAACAGTAGAACGTTAAAGTTAAACTCCATTTCATTTATAACAACAGAGTGTTGCAGAGTGAATTGATCATTGAGTAAAAAATTACACAACGTGAAGTTTGGGTTGATGGGGAGCTGTAACACATAATAAGTGTCATCAGAGTATCACATATTGTCTGTCAGGTGAAAGATGTTTACCGCTTCCTTATTTATAAATTCAGAGCTGTCATGAGATCTGATTGTTTTAAGTTTCGGGTTACAAAATTAATATCAACACATGATGTTTGGTGTTCCATTTTTGCTCCAATTTATGCATGCCATGCAATAGATGCTTTCCTGATTTGCTGTTTATTGCTTGCAAGGTCTGTGTAGTGTGTGTCTGGTCTGCTGGGTTGTCTGGTCTGCTGGGTTGTCTTATCTGTTATTTAATTGTACTAGAAATAACTCGTTTCAGTTGACTATTTTCAAAACCAGTCAAGATCAAGAAATCTCCTACTGTATTGGTAAAAATTTAACCGAGGTACAGAAGAAAGAGAAATATATAGTAGAAAAAGATATTTTTTTACCAGCGTTTGAGTCTAGCTGTGTGGGCATATCATCTGTTAAACCTTACACCGTAGAATTTCAAGTTATAAGTAAGTTTGTTAAATCATCCTTTTGTATCAAGGTTGCCATTCCACAGGGCTTGCTACAAGCAAACTGATTGTAAATACTAATAGATGACATGCTTAAAAGAGCTAAATCGCTAATATTTGGGACAAGAAATTTACCCAAATGGTTTGCAATACATATGATAATGTAATCTGATTGGATATGAACTGATTTACATTCAATTGTTTCCGTTTTGACTCTTCATTTCAAATTAGTTGTGTCCAGCGAAATACGGCATGAGTCTCAACCGAAAAGAAATTTCTAGTGTCTGGTTATTCCAGTCTATTGCGCATGCTGCTCTCCAGATAAGTTATGGTGTCGCCGTTTGACACGAGTTGTGGAAAATGTCTAGCCTTAATGTGTACAATATCCAGGCCAATCAAAGTACTAATCTGATCCTAGTTGTGCAGTAGTAACACACCATAATGATGAATGGGTGTATATCAATTTTGATAAAAACAATGCTTGATTTACTTTATTGTCAATGTTTGCTGATAAATGAATAGAGGAAATCACTGGAAATCAATAGGCTTCTTCGTCTCATGACCTTGAACAATGTGTATAAATTTACAGACAATCGGATATTAACTTTGGCCTCTAGATTGTCCACAAGATTTATTGAAGTGATCAAGGGTCATAACTCTAGCATTAATTATCGGAAATCACTGAAAATCAATAGGCTTCTTCGTCTCATGACCTTAAACACTAGGTATAAATTTAATGTCTATCGAATATTAACTTTAGCCTCTATAGCGTCCACGAGCAATTGACAGGACGACGACAATATACCACCACATTTCAATGTGGGCGTATAAAAGCACTAAAAACAAAACTAGTTACATGCATATGCTCCACTTTATTCACCGTGTTTGTGGTACCAATTTAAAGAAATTATGCGAGGAAAATTTTGAAAATTGGACAGCCGCAAACAATATTTTTTTCAGCTCAGAAAAAGGCTCCCTAGCGAACTCAGAAAAATGAACATAGTGACAAGACAGGGGCCCATAAGTCGGTACAAAGTGTATATAGCATCTCCAAATCAAAACATGGTGATGCCTGACTGCTGTCTATCACAAACAATTTGCATTTTAGAACTGTGGTCGGCAACCTATTTGTGGGTGGGGGGGGAATGATTTTTTAGGGGAGGGCACCATCCCCTCCCCATCCTTTGCCACTGGCTGGCTACGGGGCTGGTTTTTATAGTGTACATTTTGTTTTTGACAGACCCTGAATTCTGGTATATAGCATGTGTTATTGCTGGTGTTCTTATCTTCTTCTGGGCACCACAATGGAGCAGGTATATAAACATTCTCACTGTCACTTGTGGAGGATGGATGGTTTAATGCCACAGTTTGTGTAAAGAAGTGGAGTGGTATGGTTTAATTCCTGTCTGGCAAATCTGGTTTCCTCCCACTGCTAATTATGAATTATTGAAATCAAATTGCACCATTCCCCATTTCACTTTCTATTATGGCCTCGGCCTAATATTGGTTTCAACATCATAAACAAGTTAACCATCACATATCAGGGTAAGCTTACTATTCCGGACACCTGTTATGATGTACACAGGAAACAGTCATTTTGCTGATTACACTATTTCGCTGATAACTGTTTTTTCAGGATTCTGATTTTTGTCTAATAGTTTGAATTGTTCGTATTTGGTTTAATTTTAATCCGACGGAAATAGATAAAAAAAATTGGAATATCTTAAAATGGCCTGTAGGGGAAAAGTTATTATAGGCCCACATTTTTATGTGGACGTATATTGTCGTTGCCCCTGTTCGTCCGTCTGTCTGTCCACAATTGTTTGTGAACAGTCTACAGTCCGAAAAATCGCCCTTTTTAGATTGTGGTCCCTCTGGAGGTCAAAATTGTTATGCGATTTAAAAAACCGTTAGAGTATATCACCGTTACATGGTTAAGGAGGTTGAGTTCAAAATTCGTGAAAATCTGACCAAAATTGACGGACAAAATGGCCGCCGTTTGTACGCAAATAGTGTGAAAATATGTTATATCAAAGTTGTGGACCTTATAGAGGTCACAATTTTGAACCTATTTTGATGAAACTTGACATGTATGTTTATAACCCAAAGAAAGATCTTGGTTCCTTTCGATATTTGCGCCCATCGGATCGTAACTTCCTGAATTATGTCCCCTGATTGTCCGAAAAATCGCTTTTGTTAGCTTGTGGTCCCTCTGGAGGTCAAAATTATTATCCGATTTAAAAGAACGTTTGATTATATCACCGTTACATGGTAATGAAGAGAGAGTTTGAATTTCGTGAAAATCGGACCGGAATTGACGGACAAAATGGCCGCCGTTATATCAAGGTTGTGGACCCTATAGAGGTCACAATTTTGAACCGATTTTGATGAAACTTGACATGTATGTGTATAACCCAAAGATCTTGGTTCCTTTCGATATTTTCACCCATCGGATCGCAACTTCCTGAATTATGTCCCCTGATTGTCCGAAAAATCGCTTTTGTTATTATTATCTGATTTAAAAAAAACGTTTGATTATATCACCGTTACATGGTAATAAAGAGAGAATTTGAATTTCGTGAAAATCGGACCATAATTGACGGATAAAATGGCCGCCGTTTGTACGCGAATAGTGTGAAAATATGTTATATCAAGGTTGTGGACCCTATAGGGGTCACAATTTTGAACTGATTTTGATGAAACTTGAAATACATGTTTATAACCTAAAGATCTTGGTTCCATTGCATATTTGCACATATCGGATCGTAACTTCGCACATATGGCCCCTGATTGTACAAAAAATCACCCTTTTTAGCTTGTGGTCCCTCTGGAGGTCACAATTATTATCTGATTTAAAAATACGTTTGATTATATCACAGTTACACCGTAGTTATGGGTGAGTTTGAATTATGTTTTTCTGGTGATTACTCTTGTTGACTGCCCGGACGATTTAGCTGCTGTGTGGGCGTATGTTTCGTTGCCTGGCAACCTATTTTTTTTTGGTTGTCATAAACACATCAATTTGTTTATGTTTTAAAATGCTATTGTGATGGAAATTTACCAGAGATTCTTTCATAGTCAGTATCCATATTTGGGTATTTCCTACATCATTGGACGTAATTGACCAATCATCTAATTAATAGCAGAAACTCGGGATATAAAAGGCAAAGCCTTGGCTTACGAAATAATGCTGATGTCTGTTTTAGTTGATATATAAAACGAGAGAGAGCTTATATGTCCACTGACACAAACTAGGTCATTTCGGGACTAACATGGTTCAATTTTATTTCAATAATTCGCTTGTGCATAGGGGTGTTTCTTTAGCAGTGGGAAGAAAACCCATGAGGTTGGACAGGCGCCCCTACTCCTTTTCGCGTACAACCAGGGAATCAAAACCATGCTAGTTGACTCAATGACAGACCTATGATACAGCGTACATGTGCTTACCGTTACGCCATCCAATCCCCCGATCTGATAGAAGTTCTTAAAAGTTGGAGAGACTAAATTGTGATTAACAAAATACTCAGCTTGGAAGAAGAATGGAAAGCTCCATTGTCGAAACTTGAAACTATAGCTGAAATCAGAAAAAAAGAAATCAAAGACAAGAAAATTTAGAAAATAGTTTTCCCATTTACTATTTTATGAAATTGAGGATTTGAAGAAATTGTAATTGGTAACCAAAGATTATTGTCAGTGGTAACTGACATTTATGAATAGGACGTATGGTATTATGATGTTTTAAAGTTAGGACACTGGAAAGGAACCAATGAATATTTACATTAGTTATGTTTTTCTGTGTTTGTTTAAAATGAAATATTATAGGACTTTGAAGTACAGTGATGTACTTTTAGAGAGTCAACGCATGCGCTTTTTGATTTTTGGTGTTGTTTTTGCAGTGTGGCTTTTCTTTGAACTTTCTTAGAGGTTCTCCAGAGCCTTCATACTTAATGTATATTCTTAAATAGGGGAGAATTATAACAATATCCTGACCTTGACCTAGTACTGGTTCCAACATCGTCCACAAGCGAAACGTCACGTATCCAACGGAAATAGATAAAAGTTTGATATCTTACAATGACATTAAGCAGAAAAGTTATATCTCCTAGTTGTCATTAACATACCAATTTTTTTATTTTTTAAAATGATATTGTGATATTCTCTCAAGGCCAATTGTCCATATTTGGGAATTTCTTATGTCATTGGGCGTAATATAATCAATATCAGAAGAGAACCATTTTAGCTTTGATTAAGCAGTGAAAAGGTAGATGTTGTTCTAAAAATACTTGGTCGTGGTCAATGATCTCAATACCATTAGTCATATAGTATCGCATAATTACATGTATTTAATTTCACACTTTGATAACGATTAAAGCGGCAATTTCATATTTTGAAGTTATATTTTTAAAATTTGTTAAAATAGAGCCTTAAAATAGATGGCAACTATAAACAGTCCTACCTTATTAAAGAATATTCCTATAATTTACTATTGCCAGTTGATATGAGAAATTGGCAAAAATGTCATTTTCAACTTCAAATTCAAATGTTTGAAGATAGCCATTGCATGGGGGGAATAGAAAAACAAGCGAGGTAATAGTGATATTATTTCTGGTGTTAATGATTTATAAGAGTGGGAAATAATGCCTATGATCGTATAATAGTGAATTGACAACCTATTGAGCAAAAGGCAAAGAAATAATGATGTTTTGACTTTCTTAGAAAATATGAAATTATCACTTTAATATATTCCTTTACATGAATATGTTTTAGAAAAGTAAACGTTATTTTATCTATTTTATCTTTTTTTTTCAGAAGTGTAATGCTGCATTATATCATTTATGTAAGTGTTGGAGTACTAGCCTCTGGTTTATTATTAAATTATATACGACAGCTTTACGAAAAACAGGTAAATTATTCAAAACTGCCCTCTGTAACATAAGGTCTGTTATTGATGTGTCAGGATTTAGGTGGCCGAATGGTTAGCACATGTGCACTGTATCATAAAGCCTGCCATCGAGTCAACTGTCCTGGTTTCGAATCCCCGGTTGTATGTGACAAGGGTAGGGTCACATGTCCAACCTCGTGGGTTGTCTCGGGTTTGCTCCCACTGATAAAGATTCCTACGCACAAGCAAATTATTGAAATTAAATTAAACCATACGTTAGTCCTGAAGTGACCTAGTTTGTGTGGATTGGCGAAACTTCGTGCATAGCTTTACTATATCAATACCTTGAATAAGTTCGATACTTAGCATTTTCTGCATAGGGCTAAGTAGAGACTTGAATCTGAATGGTCGACACTATGGAACAAAACGATTAATTCTCCTTATTGGTCAATGCTTTGGGACAACACAACTTTTATTCTAACATGAAAAAAACTTGACTGATTTCGATCAGGATCATTTTCTGCTCAGAATAAGTATAGATAATCATGTCTCATCTATTTATTTTGGGATTGCGGTGGGGGACATCGGCCAGGCTGTCCTTTTGTTATGAATGTTATACCTCTAAAACGATGTTTTTACTTTCAGCAATTAATATCAGATAGAAACATGTTAATGTTAGCAGGGGTATCACCATCGTTATTTATGTTAAAGTGGATGTTGACGCCTACACAGGATGTAGTCCAGGATAACTGGCAGTATTTCTGTTACGACTACGTGTTAGTGACACGAATAATCAGTGTTATATTAGCTTATAGATTTGCACCAATGACAGACTATCGATCTCTAAATCTGTTAGAATGGTTGCTGCAGATCATAGGCCTAGCGTTAATATATAACGGAACTCAGATAGCGGAAGCGTCTGCCGCTATTATTATTCTGGTTGTATCCGTCTATATGTTTCCTGCCACTGGATTTAACAAATTAAAATATAGATTAAGGTAGGTTCGACATTTTTATTCATCTTAAATAAGTGGACGTAAAATCTAGGGGGTCACGGTGGCTAAGTGGCTAAGTTGACACTCTAGTCGAGGTCACAATATTATTATCTGATTTTGATGAAACTTGATTATAATACAATAATCTAGGTTCCCTTCGATGCTTGCACATGTTGGACCGTAACTTCCTGGATTATGGACCCTGATTTTGCGAAAAATCTCGTTCTAAAACCGTTCGAATATACGACCATTACACCATAAGGGTGGTTTGAAGATCATGAAAGTCAGACCAAAACTGCACAGAATCGCTGGATTGTGTACTCAAATAGTGTAAAAGTATGTAATATTGAAGTTGTCGACCCTCTTGATGTCACAGTCCCAAACGCCAACAGTCTCAGTTCCTTTTGATATTCACAGATTTCGGACTGTTAACTTCCTGGATTATGACCCCTAATTGGACAAAAAATTGTTTTATAGTGGTTTTTTTTAGATCATTCCCTGACCATCACTAGCAAAATGTGGGTATATCTTAACCAGTTCCCAACAAACTGTTATGACAGTCAGGGGAATCAGCAAGGAATTTTGTGACAAAATTAGAAATATTCAAAATCCGGGCCAATTAGCATCTTTTGATGTAGTTGACCTCTTTACTAATGTACCAAGGGACGAGATGCTTACGATTCGTAAGAGAGAGTATCGATGACTCACCGACCAAACTAGATACTAACCTTTCAACTAACAGTATAATATCATTAGTCAAGCACTGTGTAGAGTCAACATACTTCACATGGGGTGTTGATGTCTACGAACAGGTTTATGGTCTCCCGATGGACTCGCCACTTTTGAAATGATTAAGGCATCAGATGATCCTAATTCTTTACTGGAACACTTGAACAAGCAACACCCAAGAATTAAGTACATGATGGAAAAGGAATTAAACTCACCCATACCCTTTCTGGATGTTCTGGTGAAGAGAGAAGATGGAATCATTAAAACCAGTGTCTATAGGAAACCCAAACAGACGGATCAGTACCATCCCCTCAAAATAAAACAGGGGATCATTGTCACCCTAAACCCACCGGGCCCTCAACATTTGCAGTGAAGACCACCTAGAAGAGGAGTTAAACCATATTAACAATGCGTTTATTAATCTAAATCAGTACCCCAATAAGCTCATTGACAAAACCATTACGTCCACCATTAATAAAAGAAATAATGCCCGACCCCCTAAAGAAGATCTCCCGATAGCGGTTTCTGTACCATTTCAAGGAAATACCTCTTACAAGATAAGAAGGATCCTCAAAGAAGCTGGCATCAAAGTCTACTTCAAAACAAGTAAAGCCATAAAAGATATCCTTGGTGCCAATGGAAAGACAGAATCTTCAACAGGTCAACAACCCAAGGGCTGTGTGTACCAAGTCATGTTTTCCTGTTCGAAGAAATATATTGGTGGTGAAACAAAATGCACATTAGTTAAGAGGTTGAAACAACATCCATCGAGAAACACAGACAACAAATCCGATGTATATGAACATCTGAAACTGAACAAATGCCACTATTCTGAAGTCCAAGTACTAAAAAAACATCTTCATAATAAGAAAACCAGAAAACTGCAAGAAGCCATCCAAATTGAGAGATTTAAACCTGAACTTAATAGGGACGCGGGATTATACCTTCCAAGGAGTTATGATATCTTAATCAATCCTTAATCCATATCTTTGATGTCCATTTCGCAATGTTATTATTGTCATGTTTATTAGCCCTTAAATGAATTCATATCTTAATTAATCCTTAATCAATATCTTTGATGATCATTTTTATACGCCCACATTGAAATGTGGTCGTATATTGTCGTCGCCCCCGTCCATCGGTCGGTCCGTCCGGCCGGCGTCCACAATTGCTTGTGGATGCTCTAGAGGCCAAAGTTAATATCCGATTGACTTTAAATTAATACACATTGTTTACAGTCATGAGAGGAAGAAGCCTATTGTTTTTCAGCGATTTCCCATTATAACTACCAGAGTTATGGCCCTTGATCACTTCAAAAAATCTTGTGGATGCTCTAGCGGCCAAAGTTAATATCCGATTGACTTTTAATTTATACACAGTGTATATGGTCATGAGACGAAGAAGCCTATTGATTTTCAGCGATTTCAAATAATGACTGCCAGAGTTATCTCCCTTGATCACTTCAAAAAATCTTGTGACGCTATAAAGGCCAAACTTATCATCCGATTGATTTCAGATTGATACACAAAGTTTAAGGTGTTGAAACGAACAAGTATTTTGATTTTCAATGAATTTTGATAAATGAACAGCTAAATCCATGATATTAAATGTTTCGTATACGAATTGTTAGCGTGGGGCAAAACTTTATAAAAAGCAAACAAATTCTAAGAAGAAGAATCCTATTGATTTTCAGCGATTTCAGATAATTAATGCCAGAGTTATGGCCATTGATCACTTCAAAAAATCTTGTGGACGCTCTAGAGGCCAAAGTTAATATCCGATTGACTTTAGATTAATACACAGTGTTTAAGGTAATGGGACAGAGAAGCCTAGCGTTTTACAGCGATTTCTGATAATTGCTGCCAGAGTTTATGGCCCTTGATCACTTCAAAAAATCTTGTGGATGCTCTAGAGGCCACAGTTAATATCCGATTGACTTTAAATTTATACACAGTGTTTAAGGTCATGGGACGAAGAAGCCTATTGATTTTCAGCAATTTCTGAGATTACTACCACAGTTATGGCCCTTGATCACTTCAAAAAATCTTGTGGATGCTCTAGAGCCCAAGTTAATATCCGATTGACTTTAAATTTATACACAGTGTTTACAGTCCTGAGACGAAGATGTCTATTGATTTTCAGAGATTTCCAATAATTACTGCCAGAGTTATGGCCCTAGATCACTTAAAAAAATCCTGTGGAATGCTCCAAAGGCCAAAGTAAATATCCGATTGACTTTTAATTTATACACAGTGTATGCGGTCATGAGACGAAGAAGCCTATTTATTTTCAGCGATTTCAAATAATGACTGTCAGAGTTATCTCCCTTGATCACTTCAAAAAATCTTGTGACGCTATAGAGGCCAAACTTATCATCCGATTGATTTCAGATTGATACACAAAGTTTAAGGTGTTGAAACGAACAAGTATTTTGATTTTCAATGAATTTTGATAACTGAACAGCTAAATCCATGATATTAAATGTTTCGTATACCAATTGTTAGCGTGGGGCAAAACTTTATAAAAAGCAAACAAATTCTAATCAGATTTTAGTGTATTACAAATGTTTCATTACCGAAAAAAGTAAAAATATGCGACAACCCTTGTTGACTGCCCGGACGATTTAGCTGCTGTGGGCGTATGTTTCGTTGCCTGGCAACCTATCTTGTAATGTTATTACTGTTCTTTTTTATAAGCCAATTGATGGTTTCACATTAGTTATTGTTATCTTGTTGTATATAATTTGATTTCTTGCCATTATACTGTCATTACTCACTTGAGAACGACAAGAGGAACTTGTTGAAACGTAGTGTGAAATAAACTCAGTGATTGTTTTCCATATAAATTGTGTTATTTATCATATGTTCAGTTACTAAATGCCGTATAAGGATTTTGCTTGTTTATGGATTAATTTATTCTGGTTATACTCAATTTCTAATGAATTTGGTGGGTTGGATAGCTGTATGGTGATTTCGGGGAGGGAATGACCGAATGTTTAGCGCTTGCGCATCAACCCCATGGGTTTTATCCGGGCCGACTGGTTTCCTCCCACTGCTAAAAGACCCCTACAAGCAAGCGAATTATTGAAATCAAATTGAACGATATGTTAGCCCCGAAATGACCTGGTTTATGTCCAGTTAAACACTGTGTCTCTCAGTCTTGTGAAAATATCCTGGATTCCCTGAAAAACAGAGGATAATCCAAGGATTTTCTTAGGCTTCTATATTTATGCTAAATTGACAGTGACTTAACGGCAATAAATGCAAATGAATTATGCCTCAGTCAAGTCACGTGACAAGCAAGGATGGTTTAGTATGAAGAGTACAGGGTAAGAACGATCTTAGTCACATTTTTATCTTTTCGTATAAAAGGCAAAACAAACTTTTGGACGAGAACAACAAGTGGGTTTAACTAGAACTTCAAAACTATGTTTAATACGAATCATTATACCAGTACAACAACTGACTTCAACTTTTCAGCCAAATTAAGGACAAATAAAAGGTACGATGGACGTATGTGTCTTTGAGAGGTGGGGGCATTTCAGGAGGGCCTTGACTCGATGTGACTCCGATTGTTTTTACCTGAAATTGATTGTTCCACCGAAAGGTTATACAATTTGCTACCAGATGGTACCATTATGTGGGATTCGTTGAAAAAGTGACTTAGATCGTGTTTTCCCTGTACTCTTCATATAGATTCAAGCAGCACAGAGTATTTTTTTGGTTGAAAATTTCTTGAGAAAGATTTGAAAAAAAGTTTTGATAGATTTAAGTTTTGACGTGGGACAGCATAATTAGGATTCAATATACCAAAGATAGCCTTAATATGTGATCTGTAACTTAGGACATTGTTAACAATTTTATCATGTCTTTATTTAAATAATATCTGGTAAATGTATTTTTTAGATACATATTTTTTCCACCAAGGCCGAGATTTTTAACAGAAAAAGAATATGAAATAGTGACGGATAGAGAAACAAAGAAAGCTTTAGAAGAATTGAGACAATATTGTAAAAGCCCAGAGTGTCAACTTTGGAAAGTTATTGGTCGCATTAAATCTCCGAGCAGGTATGGAAAAACTTTTGTAAACTGTATACACTTCAAACGTCTCTGTCCTGAATGGCGGCCATGTTCAATAATTAGTATACTGGTTTGTGATTAGATTTTAACCCGTTTTGCATCTTTTCATGTACACTAAGTCTAAGACAAAATAAAACTTCTCAAAATTAACCAAATATACCTATACTGTACTTAGTATATTTGACTAAAATTGTTGATTTAGGAATTCAAAATGTTGGTCAAATAGCTTAATGTTTGTACTTGTGGGCGTGGGGAGCTAATTGTAGCCAGACGGCATACATGTAGTGCACTACAATTACCATACAGATTAGTCATTTTAGGTTGGAAATAGTAATTTACTTCGATACAAGACCCCCCCCCCCCTTTCTGAAAATCCTGGATCCGACCTAGTTAAGAGGTTTTTTGGGACAAAAATGAAATTAAATGAATGACGATTTAACATATTACTTTTTTGCAACCACTAAGCAATCACGCAATTCATTGCTATGAGGAAAATTTTGCACAGGCATCAGCCATCGAATTCCATTTATTTTCCCACGTCCGAACAAGTATACATGTACATCATTTCCTTGAATATAATGTTTACTGAACCTTGGTATGTTTTACAATCAATATCACTTTAAATCATGCAGTGTAGCACATGACCTGATTAAGACCTTTTGAGACCCGATAAGAACTGAATAAATCATGATGAGGCTGTAATAACGATTTTATATTTTTTTCTATTACAGATTTGCTAGTTTTGTCAACGGTGGAGACCATTTGTCAGATATTGAATATTCACACTTACTTCCTACTGGTGATGATGATATGTCCGACGATGATTACCGTTCGCACAGTGATTATTCCCTCCTACTTCCTGCTGATGATGATGATTATGATGACACATACATCAGCAATATGTTAATAGATTAATTTTCAGATTTATAATATTGGAAGGGTGGTTGGATGGCCGAATGGTAAGCGTGCACGCGTTGTATCATACGGTCTGTCATTGAGTCAACTGGCATGGTTTCAAATCCCAGGTTGTACGTGGCAAGGAGTAGGGTCGTCTGTCTAACCTTGTGGGTTTTCTCCAGGTCCTCCGGTTTCCCCCACTGCTAAAGACCCCTACGCGCAAGCAAATTATTGAAATAAAAAATTGAACCATATGTTAGTCCCAAAATGACCTAGTTTGTATCGAGTGGACGTTAAACCCATTTCTCTCTTTTTCTATAATATTGTAAAAATTAGATTTTTCTTTTTCATTGATAGTGACACAACTAAAATGCTGGTAAACACTATGGTTACACCAAGACTCAACTACAGTAATTCTCTTTTGTACAATCTACCTGAAAATAAAATTAAACAACTTCAGAAACTTCAAAATAAGACAGCCTGGATCATAACCAAGACTAAACCTAATGAATATATTAAGATACCACATCTGAAAGATCTCCATGGGTTTAGTGTCCGTCAATGCATCAATTTTGAATACTGCCTATTATGTATTCTACCCTGAATGGCGATTCTTCGCCTCAATACCCTATAGAGACTTCGTCCTCAACACTAATAAACCTTACAGAACCCTTCAATCACAATAAGGCAACCCTCAATTCAGCCTTTTTCAAAAGTGACTCTGGTGATAGAAATTTATGGACATCAATTTCAAACGAAACCAAAAGTGCAAATTCTGTTCAAGTTTTAAAAATTTCACAAAACTGAACTTTCTAATCAAAATATACACAGCTGATTCTGTAACGTTCTAGCTGACCTTTAGCGGGTGTAGCTAGCTTATTAAATCATAATATCTGTGTTTCTTAACGATTATGTCTTTTTATGGCTTTATGTTTATATTTTGTTGTAATTTTTAGTTGTACTTATGTAAAGCGCCGAGAGCAGCTCGCTCAGTTGAAATGTCGGTGCTATATAAATTATTTTATTATTTCTGAAATAGATTTTAGACTTACCTCCCTTTGATAATACCTTTATTTTATGTGTGTATTGCGGCTGGTTCAATTATTTTTTTATACCAAGAGCTAAAATATCAAAATAAAGTGTTTGTTATAGTTTTTTTTTTAATTTGACCCTGTAAACATTCCACTCTGGATCCACCCCCTGAATATCAACCAGTGTGTTTGTTGCAGTTGTTTTTTTAAATTGCATGTTAAAATTATGTTTGTTAATCATAAAATGTTTCCGGAATTAGTGATTCTTTATTTCATTCATTTCATATCATTTTATAGAATTTGTAAATATATTATTTCTAATCATTATACTTTATAATCAATCAATATTTGTGAGGGTGACGTGTATATTCTTGTCAGAGTACATCGCCTGTGCTTGTCTGTTATAGAATAGTGAGACGTACAATATATATTTAGTCTAGCGGACTAATATCCATATTCCTGAAGCTCTAATCAAACGGAACACTGCGAGGAGTATGACTAATATCTTTATGAATATTTAATATGACTTTTTACTACAGAGAGAGGGGCGCCTTCTCAACCTCGTGGGTTTCCTCCTGGCACTCCGGTTTCCTCCCACTGCTAAAGACCCCTATGCGCAAGCGAATTATTGAAATAAAAAATTAAACCATATGTTAGTCCCGAAATGACCTAGTTTGTGTTGAGTGGACGTTGAACCGGATTTCTCTCTCTCTCTTTGACACTAAAAACACAAATTATTTGTCAATTTAAATCAAAATTGATGTTGTGATTTTACTGGGAAAAAAGATGGACTTCTGATAGTCAATATTTAAGACAAATTAGACATTTTACCATTGGTACACGAATTGTGTACCATAATACATTTCAGTGCCATTTGCGACAAGAATCAGGCAAGATATATTCCACAACATCAACGTTGATTTAAATCGACAAATAATTTGTGTTTTTAATGTCGATGACTTGGCTACTTTAAGTGAAGTTGTAGAAGTATGCATGACAATACCAGTGACTAAAATAATCAAAGGATGATTTTATATTTCATATTGTTAAATTTTATTTGTTTATTCAGTGATTAAACTATTTTTAGTTAAGCTTACTTTAATGAATTTTTTTCAAAGGGACATAACCCATCACTTCTTAAAGAGCATTTGCTTATAAATGAATAGAGTTGACAAACCACCCCCCACCCCTCGAGTTCACAAAGCCTTCTCAGAATTTGTTAAACTTTCAATCACTGTTTATGAGAAATATCTTTGATCTAGAAGCATAAAACTTTGCACATAGTTTCTGATTAGGATATTTTATAAAGGGCTATGTTATACTTTAGTTAAAATAAAGCGAACTATTTTGAGAAAATTTGCAAATGCTTTGTGAACTTGGGACCAGGTTATTTGGAGATCAACACATGGTGAGAGAGAGAAATGGGATTTACAGTGTAACGTCCAGTCGACACAAGGTAGGTCATTTCGGAACTAACATTTGTGTAATTTCATTTCAATAATTCGCTTGCTCATAGGGGTCTTTAGCAGTGGGAGGAAACTGGCCGGCCCGGAGAAAACACACAAGGTGACCCTACTCCTTGTCACGTACAAGCAGGGGATCAAAACAAACCTTCTAATCTAAAGCACAGGTTGGACCAAACGGCCACCCAACCACCAGCAGCAAATATAGAGCAGACAGTTCTCAGTATAATAGTTAAGTAGAAAATGCAAAGGGAATTTGCTGAAAATTTCAGTCAAATTGATCCACACTAAACTGAGAATTTTGCGATTAAGTATCTGCCTAGCCTCAATCATCATTACTAAAATCGGTACAATGAAAAAAACATAGTCTTGATCATCCATTTCATGATTAAATCATGAATGAAAGTTGAGCAGCAAATCGGATCCTAATCCAGTAAATATCCCAGGCTAGTGTTGACATCAAGAGTTGATCATGGTCTGGATAAATTAATTAATGTCTAATTCATAATTTAAAATAACATTTCAAGCCTATTGAAAGACCTGCAATAGGCAGATTTAGCTCTTGCATAATGTATGCTGATATCTTTTATCAAACAATTAAAAACAAACAGCTGGTTGCATATAAATATATTTTATATTTAATTTTTTTTTTTTAATAGGTCATTTTATTTTTTATAACACTAAAACAATCATTTCAACTAAATTAACTGATTAAAATAAAGAGTATAAGCATTCATCTAACAACAAAAATATATTTACAAAATTTTCTAGAAGAACATAGTTTGTTTTTCTAGAAATGAATGTATTCTTTCAATACAAATTATATTCGGGATCAACAAGTATTGATTTTCATACTTGAAACTAAATGTACAAAGTTTACCATGATAAAATGCTAGCTAATATAGCTCAAATTTACTGGGAAAAACTGTTTTAACTAGAGTCCAATTTTACCAATTAGTTGATTAACCTATAATACAAACACAACTTTATGGATGACAATCACTAGAAACTTTAATATAAGTTGAGTTTGTATTACTTCAGTGTTTTCTATCATAAAATGCCTTACAAACAATATATTAAGTGTTCGGCTATCCTTAAATTGTGCTCTCCCAAAATATTTTTTTTTGATTAATAACAATTGTGTTCCTCAGGACTTAGACAACCCACACAAGTCGATGATCTGGAAACATGCAATAGTTTTTAAACGGACTAACAATAATTAAAATCCTATATAGATAAGGATGTCTATTTATAAAATAAAAATAAGAAAAAAAAATAATAAGCAAAACTAATAAATTATTAGTGAGGTAGTTATTAAAACATTGACAGTTTTCTCTATTTGCCATCTAATATAACAGACAAGAAACACTGTTATTGAATCGGGACAAAGTTTGACCTCTAATTAATTATTTCCCTTTTACATAATTAAAATCTCAAGCCAGATTCTGTGGGACAGGACAAATTCAAATGACGCAATTGAATGCAAATAAATTTTCATGATTTTGGATGGAAAAGACACCCAACCTTTCAAAACCCTCAAAGGAATACCGGCCGGTATCCAACCATCCAAACCCTCAAATGAATATTCATGATTATAGATGAAAAAGACACCCAACCATCTAAAACCCTCAAATGAGATTTAACTTCCCGCCTACTGGTTATTTATTCTGCCGTGGAAGGATCACGAGCTGTAAACAGATGAGATAAAAGGCAATCCGTCTGAAGAAAAATCAAGTTGACTTTATAAAATATGTTAAGAATTTGACTTGATAGAACAGTTTATAAATTTAACTTTGACTTAATAAAACAGTTTACAGATTATAATTTGTCTTTTTTTATTTAAAACATTTTATAATTCCAGGTCTTAGTAAACAATAAGATAACAATCATGACAAGTTCAAATGTTTTAATCTTAAGAAATCCACTGGATGTAAAACAGGATTCAGTCTATTATTATTCAGATTAATTACAATAAAATCCATATTAAACAACCACTCAAGGAAATTTTTACCACTGACCGTTTAACGGGAGTGGCCTCTTAATAAAATCTCAGTGTAATGTAATCTATTTAATTATGGTTTAATTTAAAACAATGGAATTTTCATGATAAAATATTACATGAGTCAAACAACCTTTAAAAATAAGAGTTTGTGACTAGTGGAAAATATAACTCTCTCTTCACGTACATGATATCACACATCACACAGATGATATACAAAAATATTTTATAAATATTAAAGATACATTATGTAAGATTTAGATAAAAACCTGACCATTCTTGTTATAATAGCTCAAAAATAGATAATGTAAAATGAAAACATTGAAAATTTTATTCAAATTACACCATTCTGAGTCAAGTTATCTCTGGATGCAGTTTTTACATGATGTATGCATAGTGGTAACCAGGGTACTTGAATATTCGAGACTTGGCCTCGATTTCCCATTTCTAAATTAAATTCTGAAATGGTAAACTGTTTTAATCTAACTAAAAGCTTGAATATCGGATGTCAATGAGGGTTGATTATGGTCTTGTTTTGTTAATTAATGTCTGACTAATCGTTTTATATAACATTTCAGGCCCAAAGAGAGACTTACATAATGTATGTTTACCTATCATATTTTTAATAAACTGTAACACATACTTATGGAAAACAGTTACTATTGTTTAGAGGCGACGTTTCAAAGAGTATTCTCACAACGTTGTCTTAGCTTGACAACTTTGAGAGAATAAATCAGTAACTGTTCTTCCCTAAAGAACATTGCCAGAATAAATAGTGACTGTTTACCATAAGTATGTGTTATAGTTTATTACTCTTTCCAGTTACTAAATGCCTCTAAAAGATTATTACCATATTTTTAAAAATTTATATCAATGCCCTACTATACAAGTAAATTTGGGTATATCAATGCCCTGCTATATAAATATAGTACAGTACAGAGATATCATTGTGGAATTAAATTAAGTATGTCATCATTTGGTGTTACACTATTTGTTTAAATAGTGTACAAGCAACTTGCCTAGGGTACATTATTTATACTAGATTAAATATTGAACTCCTCCGACTTATTTCATTGTAGTTTGATGGTGTCAAGCCAGACAGAGCGTAATATTTTGATACGGCACAACTAATATTATTGAATATCTCGCCCTCGAAACATTAAAAGTCACATAGCAGTCTGGATAATATAAGCTATAGGCTTTTGTCAACCTTGCAACTTAAAGCAACTGGCTTTTTGACAAAATCGCTGCAGCTAACTGTAACTTGTTGCAGCCGACATAAGCTTTTTTAGAACTGGCATCAACTTGTTTCCATGGATATAACATCACATGTTAAGAGACATATATCATGTGACTTTATCAATAAGCAAAATGAACGTGAAGTTGACATAAGCCCCCCCCCCCCTTTAAAGCCTATACCTTATATTTATATTATCCAGACTGCTACTTGGCTTTTAATGGTTTGAGAGCAAGACATTAAATAACATTAGTTGTGCCGTATCAAAATATTACGTTCGGTCTTGCTCGACACCAATAACACGTTTCTGAAATGCTATTAATTAATCCCGACGAATCCACAGGGCTTAACAAGAACTGACTTAATAAGTTCGAACTGAATTACATTTTTAACATAAAACCTTGAATAAAATAGAGATCTTTTTAAATTAAAGATTTTCCCAGTCTGATTAAAACAAATATCCTATTTCGTTTCGCTTTATGTAGTTTAAAATTTAGTTATACATGTCTTTATTAAAATAGGATGTGGAAAAGTTTGCGTTCTGGTTGACGGGAGGGATTTGACAATCAAAAATTGTATTTTCGAATACCTACTTGAAACCCCAACCCTGTTTGGTCAAAGATCACTGATCATATGTCCTCTGACATGACCTCCTACTTCAACTGGTCAGATCTTCATGTAGGGGAGGCCATTGAAAGTGTAACAAACGGGATGAAATATAGATTGAGGTTTAGAGAACCGTTCATTTATATACACACATCATCATATAAAATAGTTTTTATACAAAATATTCAAACATCACTAGAATTTCACCTTAAAACTAATTACCAGGACTAAATGTTTACACCGGGGCTCATACAATGTCGGGACTAACATATGGTTCTATTTTAACTCAATCATTTGCTCGCAGGGGGATCATGTGGCTAATTGGGTAAGGCGCTGGCTCGCTAGCCTGGGCCTGGAGATCGGCTGTTCGATACCTGCATTGACCGAGAAAGTTAATCTCGAACGTCTGTCTCCCATTAGCCCAAGTTAGGTGCAGAAGAGTAGGACGTTAAACCCCTTTTCATTTCATTTTTCATTTGCTTGCACTGTAGGAGTCTTAAGCAGATAGATGACAAGGAGATAACCCAAGGGGTTGGACCTCTGCCTTGTCAGAGACAAGTTGAAAATTGAACAAAACCATGATCACTATCACTACTTGACAGACTTTATGATCAAAAACACATGCATTAGACCATTCGCCCCCCCCCACCCCCCCAACCTCTCTCTTAGCCACGACACGTGACCCTCCTCTTTGTCAGACTAGCTGGAAATTGAACAAAACAACTTGACTCAATGACAGACCTTATGAGCCAAAGCACACATATCGAACCATTAGTTCCCCATCTCCACACAAGTCAAGACAGACAAATGTCAGAGTTGTACGAGCCCTCAAGTCTATACAGATTAACCTAATTGTGAAGTCCTAGGTTAACTACTACGACACGCTGTAGCTGATGTGAAGTATGTACGCGTCGATGAAGAACTAGGTCCATTAGACGGAGATGAGCTCCAATCAGAAACAGGAATATCTGAAGCATAAAACTTGGAAGTGGTCGTATTGTAGACGGGTAAAAGTTCGTTAGCTTCATTCGATAAAACCTGAAGTAAATAAAATACAATTATTTAAATGTTACTGCTTAAGATATAAGAGAGTGAGAGAGAGAAATGGGGTTTAACGTCCACACGACATTATGGGACTAACATATGGTTTAATTTTATTTCAATAATTCGCTTGCGCGTTGGGGTCTTTAGCAGTGGGAGGAAACCGGATGACTCGGAGAAAACCCACGAGGTTGGACAGGCGACCCTATTCCTTGTAACGTACAACCAGGGATTCAAACCCACGCCAGTTGACTCAATGACAGGCGTTATGAAACAACGCTCACATGCTAACCATTCAGCCATCCACACCCCATCAAGATATAAAAATGTTTTTAGGATATGTTTATTTCACATCAATTTTCATCAGATCGTGGATTTTGTGATAGCTCTGATTGGGAGAAGGGATCACCTGATTTTTTGAAAAGTATGTTTGGGCAAAATAAAGGTACTGGCATCACTATTAGAAGTAAATCACTTCATGAAACTGCGTTGATACAAAAAAAAGGCTACAGGTGTCAGAATTAGAAAAAATAAAACTGAATTAGAAATCAAGAAACTGAATTTATGAACAAGCGTATTCCAACCTACCTTTAAATATATAATGGCATCCGTACCAAAACCTTCTAGAGAATTTAATATAATATCACCATGGAAATACCTGGCATATAATCGAGATAATGGCAGACCATACCCATAACCAGCCTGAAATATACGACATGAAATGAAATGAATCTCGTACTCTTTATTTCAAATTTCATCTGAATGACCAGACAAAATACTTGTCAGGCCCTCTCACTCACTGAATCAATGTGGCTGAATAAATAAAGAAGGCCTTGTTGTACGTAGAGTTAAATGACCACTTGACACAAGTTTAATATTATCTCAAAAACTTGCTTGTGTGTTGGCGTCTTCAGCAGTAGGAGCACCCAGAGAAAATACATGAGGCTGAACAGCCGAACCTATTCCTTGGCACATACAAGCAGGAAATCAAAAGCATGTTATTTGGTTCAATGACAGACCTTCGGTCACCCAACCCCCCTTTTTAGAAGCAGGCTCAAGCTAACAAACGCACAAGTCTTGGATCAAACCCATGTCCCTTTACCCAACAACATAAAGCATAAGCGATCCTATTCCTTGTCACGTACAAGCAGGGAGTCGAAATCCTGTCACTTGTTCATCCGTCTTGAAACCAAGTAATTTAATGGTAACTTACTAAAGGTGCGGAACCACTATTAGATCTACAAGGTTGTGGTGCTGTTGAGTACATATATTGAAACAATAAATCAGTTTTACTACGTGGTACACCACCTCCTTCATCTGATAACTACAAAAAATAAATAAACACAAATAAATCGAAATGAAATGGAGTTTAACGTCCTATTGTTTTCATCCATCAGCGCTAATGAAGACAGGAATATGTTATACAGTGTGTTATGAGGGAAATTTCACCCGGGCAGCGGCCCTATGGCCTACTCTTATATCGAATATTAACTGCTTAGGGATCTTGGTTTTTTTGTCCTATCAGGCCCACTACTGCACCACTGCCACTGACAAGGGGAGACCACCGCCATAAAATTCTGATGAACTTTCTCGGCCAATGCAAGGAAACCACTCAGTGAATCAAGGACTCACCTTGTAATTTAAACCCATGTTAGATAACTCGACAACGCAAGCCATTATAAGATGTGTGAAGAAGATTGATTAACAAGGTGAGATCTTTACAGATAATAACCGTCAACTTGGGTACCTTAGTTTCCGTAGCAACAATGCCACTTGACTCATCGATGGACCTTATGATCTGAACTACATGCGTGAGGCTTTGTAGACCTCTCCCCCTCCACCCCCAGAAACAACAAGACACTTAGATTAAACATGAAAGAGCTAAATCTGCCTATCGCAGGCCTTTGTTTAGGCTTGTAACGTTTTCTAAAGTATTAATTAGACATCAATTAACTGATCCAGGCCTTAATCAACTCTCACGTCTGCCAAACCTTCAAAGGCTAATATCTTCGCTTGTGATAACGTAATTTGAATGAAATTTTCAAATTATTCATTTTACATTATGTACTTTCGAACCATTATAGCAAGAATGGCTAGTTCTTTATCTAAATCTTACATAATGTATCTTTAACAAACCTTAATAGTGAGATCTTCAACACCTTTACAGATCATAACCTTTAATTTTGGTACTTCCGTATCTTCTGAATGATGTTCAACAACAGCTCTCATAGCATTCTATATAATAAATAAATACAAAGAATTACGACAATTCAACTATCGGGCTAACAAGTAACACCTCAATCGGGCTAGTGTCTCCCCCATCAATCAGGTTAATGTCTCCCACCTCAGAGAGAGAGAAATGGGGTTTAACGTCCACTCGACACAAACTAGGTCATTTCAGGACTAACACTTGGTTTTCATTTTATTTCAATAATTCGCTTGCGCGTAGGGGTCTTTAGCAGTGGGAGGAAACCAGTGTGCCTGGAGGAAAACGGAGTGCCTGGAGGAAAACCACAAGGTTGAGAAGGCGCCCCTATCTCCATGCCACATACGCTCACACCAGGGATCGAAACTACAGCCGCAAACCAGAGGTGACTGGCCAGCTGGAGGTCGAAGCGCGGCACTCCAACCCCCCATCTCCCTCCTCAATTAGTTAATATATAAATACAAGAAATTACAACAATAAATAGATGACACACAGTAAGTACACATTCATACATATTTTTATAACACATTGATCTATAGCGGACAGATGTTTCGGCCTAGGACGTTTCAACCAATAGACATTTTGGCCCACGGACGTTTCCCCCAATTTTTACCTATTAATTTAAATTTTATCTCTGTTTCATCGTTCATCTTAAAAATCAATGAAATAATTTTATTCTTTATTATTATTTTTAGGAAACAAAAATTTTTTAAGTGAGTAGTGTCAGTTTTTGAAGCATTTAAAAAGAATAATGCATACTTAATTTTGCTAGACAATAATTTTCATAGTAAATAAAAACTTATTAATTCATGATTGCCTGATTGATTAATTTATTTCTTAAAAAACTCTTTTTTGTCACAGTAAAAAGCAAATCTCACTCCCAAACAAAAAATATTTGTAGGTGAAAACAAAAAAAATGGCCGAAACGTCTTTCTTTAAAAAAAATGGTTGTAAAGTCCTAGGACGAAATATCCTGCTAGGCCGTTATGTCCATCGGCTGAAACATCCTACATTCCTATCATATTGTACTCAGTCATGTGTACGGTAGTCAAGACATTCACCCATTTAACATCAACACCGCCAAGCCTGGAAATAAGGCACCTGTCACTGACAATATCAGGCACAGATTCAGGCTTTGTCAGGCACAAAACCTCTGGTGCAGGTCATTTTGTCCGGCACTGATTTGTCTTTTCATTGATATAATCTAATACATATCTGGCACTGATTTGAAAATGTCAGGTACTTTTTCATTGGTGATTGACATTTTGTCAGGTACATCTAAAACTGCTATTTCCAGGCCTGTACACCACATTCAACCTCAATTAGAACATGAGACGGACAGACAGTAATCTTACCTTGAAAAGTTCGAACAACATATGATAGAGATGTGACGGAACATAGACTATCTCGATATTCTTTAATTTATTACCTAAAAATATATAAAACATCAAATACATACATAATTAAGTACAAAGTCAATCAATAGTATGGTAGAGAGCCACAAGAGAGGGTTCATTAGTCTGCAGGTGTATTAGTCCGCAGCTATAAGAAATACTACTAATATGGATATCAATAACCCTAACCCTAACCCAACCCTAAAAATAGATATTGGTGGAGAGAGAGAGAGAGAGAAATGGGGTTTAATGTCCACTCGACACAAACTAGGTCATTTTCGGACTAAAGATATTGGGTGGATTAATGAACCCTAACCCTGGTAATAGATATTGGGTGGACTAATGAACCCTAACCCTGGTAATAGATATTGGGTGGACTAATGAACCCTAACCCTGGTAATAGATATCGGTGGACTAATGAACCCTAACCCTGGTAACAGATATTGGTGGACTAATGAACCCTAACCCTGATAATAGATATTGGGTGGAGTAATGAACCATAACCCTGGTAATAGATATCGGTGGACTAATGAACCCTAACCCTGATAATAGATATTGGGTGGACTAATGAACCCTAACCCTGGTAATAGATATTGGGTGGAGTAATGAACCATAACCCTGGTAATAGATATCGGTGGACTAATGAACCCTAACCCTGGTCACAGATATTGGTGGACTAATGAACCCTAACCCTGATAATAGATATTGGGTGGAGTAATGAACCATAACCCTGGTAATAGATATCGGTGGACTAATGAACCCTAACCCTGATAATAGATATTGGGTGGATTAATGAACCCTAACCCTGGTAATAGATTTCGGTGGACTAATGAACCCTAACCATGGTAATAGATATTGGGTGGACTAATGAACCTGTGGACTAGTGAAGTGAGCATTCCTCACAATATCGAGACTGGACATGTTAAAAACTACTGAGATATGAAAGCTTTTGAAATAATCTTTGGTTATATGCTGAGATGACCTAGTGTCTGATTATCCTGAGATGTCCTGGTGTATGGTTATCCTGAGATAACCTGGTGTCTGGTTATACTGAGATAACCTGGTGTCTGAGATGTCCTGGTGTTAAAGCTAGTGATGTTGGTTATTTAAAGACCAGAAACTAGTCTCCCAAACTGCTACTCAACTTGTTTTTGTTCTTGAAGGCAACGCTCTTGGAAAAAAGCTTCGGCAATTAATAGTACAATGGACATCAATTTTGGCATACATATTCCTTGGGCAATTTCACATCGATTGACAGACTTAAATTTTTGAGGTAACGTCACTATCCTAAAATGGCTAAGACGATGTCAGAATTCGAACATGGCTACGCTGATGTCACAATTCTCTGAAGGCTGCATTGACAACACAATTCCAATATGGCTGCATTGACATCACAGATCTAAGATGGCTGCATTAACGTCAAAGCTCCAAAATTACTGCCTGGACGTCACAATTCCAATATGGCTGCATTGTCATCACAAGTCCAATAAGCTTATTGCTGCAACAACGTCACAATTGCAATATGGCTACGATAAAATCACAATTCGTGGTCTATAGAACACTAGTGTTTGGGTTTTTTTTTATCATTGAAATATAAAACCATACCTGGAGATTTACAGATGATTTCTATTTCTGGACACATTAAATAATATTGTTCGCATAAAAATCTTGCATTCTCAAACGCATCTGAAATATAATTATTGTTTAAATAGGATAATTATAGAAAAGAATTATATGAAAAAAGAGAGAGAGAGAGAGAAATAGGGATTAATGTTCATTCGACACAAACTAGGTCATTTCGTGACTAAAATACGTCAATTTTATTTCAATACTTCATGTGAACGTAAAAGTCTTTAACAGTGAGTGGAAACTGGAAAAAACTCCGGAGGTTGGACAGACGACCCTACTCCTTTTCTCGTACAACCTGCTATGCAGTGTGCTATCAGGGAACAATTGTCACAACAATGTAATTCCTGTCTACTTTTTAAGATGCATGTAAGATCGTTCGTCTGGCGTCAAAAGTTATAGAAATCAACTCTCTAGAACTTTAGATGGCCTTCTCTTATTTCAAATTTTCTACTATCAAGATGGTGTGCTTGACAATGTGTACATGGGACCTTGCTCTTTCATCCCAACTTAACCAATAGATGTTTTAGTCAGGCCCTCCGTCTTGCACAACTGACATGGTGAGAGAGAGAGAAATGGGGTTTAACGTCCACTTGACACAAACTAGGTCATTTCGGGACTAATATATGGTTTAATTTTATTTCAATCATTCGCTTGCAGTGGGAGGAAACCGGAATGCCCGGAGGAAACCCACGAGGTGGAGAAGGCGCCCCTATCTCCATGCCACACACGCTCACACCAGGGATCGAAACCACAGCCGCAAGCCAGAGGTGACCAGCCAGCTAGAGGTCGAAGCGTGGCACTCTAGACCACTAGGCCATCCCAACTCCCCCAACTGACATGGTGAAATCATGCAGAAAAACCCTGGGAAACTTCCTGTGCAAACACCAGGAGATCTACTGGTTAGCAAACCAGCCTCTTACTCACTGTGGCAAACCGCCCCCAATCTATAAAATAAATCTGTCTGATTTGATAAAGTATGTGAGAGTTACCTACCTTGAACAACATGTAAAACATTACAACCTGGATCAATAGAACCAATATGTCGGGGATGATTTCCTAACTCACTATCACTACCAAATAATAAAGCTGTAATAATAAACAACACAGAATAAAACTATCGCCAACAAATAATAATAAAGCTGAAAGATAAACAGTGAGAGAGGAATGGGGTTTAAGGTCCACTCAACACATACTTGGTCAGTTTGGGACTAACATAAATATGGTTAAATCATATTTCAATAATTTGATTGTGCATAGAGGTATTTAGCAGTGGGAGGAAACTGGAGGACTGGGAAAAAACTCACGAGGTCCATCCAACCAACCCCCGTAATAAAGGAGAGAGAAAAATGGGTTTAACTTCCACTCAACACAAACTTAGGTCACTTTGGGACTAAAATATGGTTCAAATTTATGTCAATTATTTGCTTGCGCTTATAAGTCTTTAGCAGTGGGAGGAAACCAGAGGACCAGGAGAAAACCCACGAAGTTAGACAGGTCAAGTTTTATAAAAAAAAATGTATATAAAATATTTACTTACTGTGTTGGTTGATCAACATTCGTATACTAATACGGGACATATAGAATCTATCTAGAAAATATTGTATACGATTCTCTGTATTTACATCTATACCATGGGTCTCTTTTAACTCTAGTATACCCTATAAATAATACAATATAACTTTTACATAGAAGTCTACAAGGGATATTTCACCAGGAAAGCGACACTACGACCTACTCTTATATCAAATTCCAATTGCCAAGGGATCTTTTACGTTCATGGCAATGTTTACATGTTACATGGCTCTTGGTCCAGAACCATGCCAAAAAAAAAAAAAAAAACACACTTTCTCAGCAAATGCAGGGATCAAACATGCGACCTCTTGGTTAGTGATTTCTGAGCAATATCTTATTCTTACTCCCCTAATAGAATATAACTTTCAATGCTAATAAGTCAATGGGAAAACAACTGTAAATATTATGTATATATAGTAGTATCGAATCATTAAGGGGATAATTATCTTACTGCTATTTCAAATGTTTGAAATTGGGATTAACGTTCTACTGTTCTACTCCTACTGGGCTAATGAAGACGGGCAAACTCCATAATGTGTGCTGCCATGGCGACGATTTAGCCCAGGGACCTGTTTTTTTGGTCCCATCTGAAAGACTAGACAGCTGTCCTTGCCAGGCCCTCCATCCTGCATCACTGACAAGGGGAAACCATGTCGAAAAATCCCAATGAACTTTCTTTGCCAACGCAGGGATCGAACACGCGACCTCCAGACAAGTGTGCCAGCGTTTTTACCCACTTATCCACTGTGGCCAACCAATAGTTTTTTTATTTCACCTCGATAATAAATAAACAAATAATAAAACTAACCTGTGCCATGGTTTCTACAACATTCGTGTGACGATTTCGTATATTAACTAATTTATCTGTAAAACTGAAATCGAAAAAACAAAATCTATCTAAAAGCTTGATACATCTTTCGTATTTTCGCTCAAATATCAAATTTCTCACAGTGCACATGCTAACGTTTCGGCCATTCAACCCCCCAAAATGTAAAGAAATAGATAGGGTATTATGTAACGCAATCCTAGGGAAAGAGAGAATTTTGCCAAAACAGCAGCATCTCTGGTAGACTAGAAATATAATAATTACTTACTTTGGTAGGTGTGATAATTCATCACCGCTTTCAAATTGTAATAACTCTTGAAAACTCTGTTCATACCTGAAATAAAAACAGAACACAGATTAAATCAAAACATTTTTTATACCAAATCTTATCAAAATCCAACAATAATTTACTATGATCAATGTAAAGTGCCGGGGACCCAGCCCTATCTCCAAGCCACATACCCACACTGATCAGCAGTAAATATTCGCTAGGCCGCTACAATCTCCGATAAGGTTGACATCGACGCGACTTAATTAGTCCCCCGGGGCCCCATATTAACTTTTTTCTTTCAACAAATTAAATTCTAAAACATTTTTTGTATGTATTAGAAAAATAAGTAAAGACGTTTGAAGTATTTGTAGATAAAAATATTTCCTATTTAGTGTAAATAGATATTAAAAGGCATCATTTTGCCCGGAGCAGTTACGTGTTACATGTATGTAAACAATGCAAGAGCCTTTAAGACAATGATTGTCTCCACGTGACGTCAATGCACGTGTTGAGGACAGTCATCTGTGACAGAGATAATTCGTATGTATTTCTCCTTGAAACAGATTGCCACATACCGCAAGCAAACAAGGACCAGTCATCTTGAGCTCGAAGTCTGACACTCTTGACAACTTGGCTATCCCACCCCACCCCCTTTCTAACACAATTATGGAATGACTTTTTTATAGTCTGATTTGTTTAGTTACATAATAACAACAGCCTTAACCTTAATTAAATGATGACAACAGCCTTGACCTTAAAATGCATTAAATCTGCCTGTTGTAGATTTGTTTTTTTACAGGCTTCACATGTGATATAAACTATTATTTAGACAATTATTCACATGACAAGGCTATAATCAACTCTCTGGAACATCTAAACAATCCACAAAGGGAATATCAAATATAATCGTTTAGGTTTATTATCCCATCTAAAGAACTAGACAGTAGACACTTTTCTGTACCAGGACCTCAGTGAGAGAAAGAGAGAGAGAGAGAGAGAGAGAGAGAGAGAGAACTGGGGTTTAACGTCCACTCAACACAACCAGGTTATTTCGGGACTAACATATGGTTTCAATTTTATTTTAATAATTGCATGCACGTAGGGGTCTTTAGCCGTGGGAGGAAACCAGAGTGCCCGGAGGAAACCCACGAGGCGCCCCTATCTCCATGCCACATACGCTCACACCAGGGATCGAAATCACAGCCGCAAGCCAGAGGTGACCGGCCAGCTACAGGTCGAAGTGCGGCACTCTAGACCACTAGGCCATCCAAACCCCCTGGACGTCAGTGAACCAACTCCACACTGGCTGAGCCATCAGAGGCAGGGCAGTAGTTGATCAATCTGATTAAAATACAATAACCCTATGACATCAGACATTGGCTAATCCCTAAGTTCAACCAGGCCCCGAGTTCACAAAACATTCTCAGACTTAAGTTGAGAATTTACTCAACTTTCAATCACTGTTTATAAGAAATATCTTTTATCCAGAAACACAAAATTTTGCATATAGTTTCTTATTAGGGCAATCTGATTAAAACACAGATCCAATTTCGTTTCGTTTTTTATAGTTCAAAATTTCATTTTTACTTGTCTTTACTACTCTTGGATCTGGAGGACTTGTTATTTAATCCGTGTTCTGGCTGAAATGAGGGGTCAGCCAATCAAATGGTCTGTCGAATCGACCGTTTGACCTTTTCATGCGTGGAACTGTGGGTAGATATTACCAGCCAACGACGTCTATACTATAAACACCAGCGGATAGAAATCATAACAAAACAAACGTAGATTTTGAAAAGCATGGCGGTCGCTGATTGGTTAATCGAATGACTGACGTTATCGGGTCAAATGTCCCGTGCTTGATACCTGACGTCATAGAACGTGAGCTTCCACTATAACTAGTTAGATCTACATGAGTGTAGGCCATCGAAAGTATAAAAAAACGAAACGAAATATAGATCTATATTTTAATTAGATTGTTATTAGGGTATTTGATACATTAAAACAACAACAGTTTTATAATAATAGGCTATATTTTAGTTACAATAAGGCCAACAATTTGGGGTAAATTCTTGACTTAAGACTGAGAATGCTTTGTGAACTCGGGGCCAGAACACCGTCAATATAAGAACTCCTTTGCTTTTGCGGCAGCAGAACTGTGGAATTCTAATGACAGTTTTAAAAGGAATCTTAAAACCCATGCATCTTTTTAGAAACGTTTTCTTTTAATCGTTGATCGCATACTCCTTTTTTTATTATTATTATTATTATTATTATTCATCTTCTATTGCGCTTCATTATATCCGGTGATATTTCTAAGCGCTTAACTAGTGTTTTCTTTTGACTGACCATAATGTTACCAAAGAACAGCTTTGGTTGGATTTTAGGACTTTATTATTATTAGATCCAAGAGTGGTAAAAACAAGTAAAACGAAATTTTGAACTGTAAAAAACAAATCTGTGTTTAAATTAGATCTGTGTTTTAATCAGATTGTTCGAAAATAGTGTACATGTATTTCTCATATAGTCCAATCATTGTCTTTTAATGGCGAGCAATCGTCTAGATGAGAGGGTTTTTGCCCCTCCACTAAAAATTGAAATTCAATCTCCTTTACAAAGTCATAGGGGGGTTTATCATCCTTTATGAAATCAGTAATGAATGAACCCCATTACATGCAGTTTTTAAACTTCAGCTTTTTCAGGGGAGTGATTTTTTCAATTTGTTGTTTCAGGGGAGCTTATTTACGACTCTTCTCTAAAATACAAACAACGACGACCGAGTCTGTAAAACTATTTAGTATTTTAAGAAAGTCCTTGGACTGAAGACCATATATATATTATAACCTAAGTATGTGATATATTGTACATACATGTAGTTCCCATATAATCTATAAAACTAATATTTAAAGTCCTTGGACTGAAGGCCGAAGGGTTAGACCTATTATACTGTTCTGTTAACCCATTTTCAACAACCAGTGCAGTTTAAAAAGGTCAATCAGATCATACTACAACTAACCTTAATATTGAATATCACATTCACAGCTGTAAAAAGAATTTTTACTTAGTGACATCCAAAAAAAAATGTCTGATTTTGATTAACGTCTATGATAGTTACAGTAGCAGTAGAAATTTGCATTGACAACAATTTAATTAAGCTGTCAGCTGATCATCTGTGTATGTACAAAGTTTTGTACAAATTACTCAAAGGGTTTGTGTAGAGTTTCATAAAGATATCTTTAATGGTTTACGCGATATATTCCATACACAAAACCATGACTGACGGAGCCCCATTTCAATAAACCTTTTGTTTGGTGAGAGATAATAAAAGTAGGTTGAAGTATGCAAATAAAACAATAAATTGTCCGTTGATCTGGTCTGAAAACTCAAATCTGTTACAAAATGAAATGAAATGAAATGGGGTTTAACATCCTACTCTTCTGCACTTAACGTGGGCTAATGAAAGACGGGCATACACAATACAGTGTTCTATGAGGGAAATTCCAACTGCCTAGGGATCTTTTACGTGCACGCCAATGTGTCCCATCCGAACGACTAGGCAGCTGTCCTTGTCAGGCCCTCCTTCTGCTTCACTGACAAGGGGGAACCACGCCCGAAAATCGAGAGGAACTTTCTCGGCCAATGCAGGGATCGAACACCCGACCTCCAGACTAGCGAGTCAGGCCTTGCCCGCTCAGCCACCGTGATTCCCCAAATCTGCTACATTACGGTTTCTATTTGTGATAAATTATCGTTTTATAAAACTACAGAATATTTTTACGTCAAAACTTCTCACAGCTAAACCTACTCAGATTGATTATCTAAAGATACGTTATGGGAGATTAGATAAAGAGCTAGCAGTTCTCACTATGATAATTCAAAACTAGATAATGTAAAGGGAATTTACTGAAAATTTCAGGAAAATTGCTTCACTCTAAGCCAAGAAAACCTTATTTTACAATCACAGTAGACTACAGCTTGTCATTTTTACTGCTGTCACGATAATTAACAAATCCAATTACCCATTTTTCAGGTTAATCATCAATGGGCGTTGAACATGAGATTAGATTTAAATCCAATGAAAATCGGACACATAAGATGACATCGAGAGTTGATTATGGTCTGGCAAAGTTAATTAATGTCTAATTAATAATCTAGACAACATTTCAGGCCTACAGAAAAACTTTTAATACGCAGGTTTAGCTCTTGCATAATGCCTCTTTAAAAATCTACAGGCAAATAATGACAATTAATGATTTTCTAAACATCATTATATAAAACAGAACACAACTGAATTGGTTCTAAATGGATATGCTTTCTTTATAGTACAATTGAATTGGTTCCAACTAGGTGTATTGTTTATCGTGCACATTCACCAGAAGCATCTTGTAGAGAAAGTGATAAAATACAATTCCTGCCAGTTTAAAGTCTCGGAATGTCAATTAAAGATGTAAACATACATTATGTGAGATTTTAAGAGTTAACTGTTCTTGCTATAATAGTTCTAAAATAGATCAAAATTCTAAAAATTTTATTCCAATGTAGGTGTAGCGTTGATTGAATATAACCCTAGTACCTGGACATAACGGGCGAAGTTTCAATTATCCATTGTAATCCAAATAAATCTTTGTCATCCAATGGTCTAAAGATAGGTTCGAAGACAGGTTGCCAGGCAACAAAAGATACACCCAACAACAGAGATATCGCTCGGACAGTCAAAAAGGGTTGTCACATTGTCACAACTCAATCATAAGAATCTGTTTGACTTTCGAGTTCTACATGTATATTCCTCATTTAATATCAAGGATTTATCTGTTCAAGTTACCAAAAATCATTTATTCGTCTCAATCAGATATTAATTTTAGGCATCAAGGGCCATAACTCTGACAGTAATTATTGGAAATCATTGAATATCTCATAGGATTCTTTCATCTCATGACCTTAAACCCTATTCATAAATAGATATCAACACATGCAAGATATCTTCACAATAACCTGAATTCAGCTATTTTTCCATTTACCCTGACGATAAAAGTATTTTTCAATTAGCCTTTCTTATCTTTGTCAGCAGGATGTAAGAATCAATAGATCTGCATGCTTGCTAATTAAATTCACGGAAAAAATATTTCCTTGCAGAGCGTGAATACTGATAAAACATGTACATGTGTATGTCTTCTTTCTTTATTTTAATTCTAATCTTTTATCATCCAGCCAAATGGTCCCAAAATGACCTAGTTTGTGTGGAGTGGACGTTAAACCCCATCTCTCTCTCTCTCTCTCTCTCTCTCTCTCTCTCTCTCTCCCTCCCTCCCTCCCTCCCTCCCTCTCTCCCTCTCTCTCTCTCTCTCTCTCTCTCTCTCTCTCTCTCTCTCTTCCAGCCGAAAAAATCAAAGTCTTTTCAGTTCGTTGACTATTCTTTTTTCAACATAAATTGAGATACATGTAATTGCTTTTTATCTATGTATAATAGAAGAGACCATACTTCACCAATTAAAATAACCATCCTATTCACTCTATAGGATTATTTAAAGGTGCATTATATAAGATATAGCAAGGCTTGGAAATAACGCTTTTAGTTGTACCTGACAAAATGTCAGACTTTAAAGTAAATACACCATTTCATACATACATGGACTTTCATTTTTGAGACTCTTTCAAATTGGGATAGATCCTTTAAAATATAATATTGTCGGGTTAACAGTGCATAACAGGATCTAGTGTGTGTTGCATCATCTTAATGGGGGGTAACAACGTACAAGCACGTAGACATAAAATATAATCAAAAATATCATACGAATTAAAGCACACAAAGCCTAGGGCTCTCTAATTATATAATATTAATGATTTCTAACAGGATCTGGTGTATTGCATCATCCTGTGAGGGTAACATACCATCAAGCACCTAGCCATATAATATAATAATGAAATCATGAGTAGTGATTCATATACAGACGATATGATTGATGGATGGTACACTGTAGAAGATTGCCTTTCACTGAGAGAGGGAGGTTAATGTCCACTTGACACAAACTAATTTTTTTGGGGGGGGGGGACTGAGAAAGAGAGAGAGAGAGAGAGAGACAGAGAGAGAGAGAGGTGTTTTTTTAATGTCCACTAGACACTAACTGGGTCATATCGGGACTAACACATGGTTCAATTTAATTCCATTAATTAATGGGGACCTTTGGACATGCAACCCTACTCCTTGCCACATACAATCTGGGAATTGAAACCAATCCACCTGACACACCTCATAAAACATTCGCCCCACCCCCACCACAGATAACAATAATTAGAGGAAGACTGGTAGAAGATTGCCTTCTATTGATTCTAGTGTAAAAGTTTATCATGATGGACAGCAGAATGTCTAAATCAATAATTCTACATTAGTAAATATCTTGATTATCCATCACATGTCACTGTACATGTACACTAGTCTATTGATGTCAACAGAGTCATCGACGACGGTTATATGGTCACTTGTTACAATTTAAAAAGGCAGAGAAGTTGAAAAGAAAATCATCAATCATTGTAATATGTCTATCGCGGGGGTTTTCTTTTAGGCCTGAAATGTTATCTAAATCGTTAATTAGACGTTAATTAACTTATCCAGGCCATAATCAACTCTTAATGCCATTGTTACTCTGTGTTATTATTTATTAAGAGGATTCAAAAACATTTTGTGATGGATAATTTAACATTAAAATGGATAATTGAGATAAAAATTGTTACAGTTAGAGCCTACCCCTATTCCCCAACGAAATGAAATGAAATATAGTTTAATGTCCTACTGTTCTGCTCTAAACTGGGCTAAAGACGGGCATACGCCATACAGTCTGCTATGAGGGAAATTTTGCCCAGACAGTGCACTATGGCAGGCCTACTCTTATATCGAATTCCAACTGCCAGGGGATCTTTTCATGCACGTCAATGCATAAATGGGTCCTTGTTTTTGTCCCATCCGAACAACACAGCTGTCCTTGTCAGGCCCTCTGTCCTGATCCACTGACAAGGAAAAACACGCCAGAAAATCCTAATGAACTATCTCGGCCAATTGCAATATACGGCAGACCATTATTATAGTACTTAGTTATATGGTACAAAAAAGTTTAAAGTTATTTAAAATAGCATTGTGCAAGAGCAAAATCTGCTTATTACAGGTCTTTGTTTAGGCCTGAAATGTTATCTAAATAATCAATTAGACATTAATTAACATATCCAGACCATAATAAACT
Organism: Patella ulyssiponensis; assembly: GCA_963678685.1. NCBI lineage: Eukaryota > Metazoa > Mollusca > Gastropoda > Patellidae > Patella > Patella ulyssiponensis. Next base: position 76,837,401 of record OY783230.1, read on the forward strand.
CTTGATGAACGAGGCTATGTGAATATTTCAAACGCTTTTTTCTCAGCTAATACATGTAGTTGATCAATTTGACTGAAATTTTCAGCAAATTACCTTTACACTATCTAGTTTTTAACTATTATAGTGAGAACTACCATCTCTTTATCTTATCTCCCATAATGTAACTTTAAGTCGTAATTTGTATGTCAGAATATTCTAACCACTTGCATGTACGTCAATAGAATATTTACCTACATGCAGGTGTGTACACATATTTTTTCATTTTAATTAAAAGATGTCTGACAAATTGTAAATCAACAGATTTCTTATTATTTATCTTTTAAAATCTTAAATCGTGTGTTCGAAAACGTGACTCCCGATATTTATCTAACCACCTGACCGATAAAATAAATATATCAGTGAAGGCCTTGCAAGTTTTCCCCCTGGTCAATCTTCGTAACCTTGTACCTAGAAAGGACTGTGTTTGTTTTAGTAATCAGTGTGATCGAAGTCCATATTTAAACAGCGTCTCAAGTGTTGCATTTCTAGGAAATCCCCTAAATTATATATATACATTATCATTATGTTTAAAAATAGATTTGATGTTGGCAACAAAATGTCGAGGTGATCCAAGTCATGGTAACCATTATAACTGTTTGTTTAAAAATGTATGTGTCATTCTTCAAAAATTTTCAATCAGATGAATTATTTAATTGACTTTCAACAGGAAAGAAAGTATGAAAATAAAACTACCCTCGAGATCTTGATTGTCAGAGAAATTCTCACAATTCAATTTGTTTATGAGAACTAACGTTTCTGGGATACGCCTATCCCACTTTTGACAAATCATTTACCGTTAAGTTATTTTGAACGAGGAAGTGATTAAGAATGAAACCGGTACTACATCTATTAATCAGAAGGTTCGTGTATCTAGAAATAATTGTTTTTCCTGATCCTGGGCTGTTATCTAGAAATAATTGTTTTTCCTGATCCTGGGCTGTTATCTAGAAATAATTGTTTTTCCTGATCCTGGGCTGTTATTACGTAAAATCAAATTTATTTTTAGTTTTCGGAGAAAAGCAACCAGTACTCTTTTTGTTTTTAAATATTCTTTTTCGCACAAAGTATTAGGAGCAACATTTATAATTGGCTGTTGGTGTGTGAGAGAGAGAGAGAGAGAGAGAGAGAGAGAGAGAGAGAGAGAGAGAGAGAGAGAGAGAGTATAAGGTCCACTCCATACAAACTAGGTCATTTTGGGACTAAGATATGGTTCTATTATATTTCATTAATTTAGCAGCAATGGAAGGATGGACATGCGACCCTGCTACTTGTCACGTAGAAGTGGAGAATCAAAACCACATCACTTCACGCAATGAGCATGTGGTAACGATTCAACCACCAAACAACCCTTTGGCTGTTGGCTCCCTCCTGCAAAATAAAAATCCTTAGGTATTCAACCATTCAAAGCATAACTTTATATCACAAAATAGTGATTTGATATAAATTTATATCACTAAATATTGATTTTGTTTTGTTAGTCCAAGAACCAAAACTGTGGACCCAAATTTTTCAAATGAATTTTTTATTTTTTCAACTGTTTTAATGGAATAGGACCCACTGAATCCATTTGTGGCCAATGACAGTATGTGGGTTAGCTTGTAAACGGTCATCAGACTATGTCGTTTTGTATGTCTTGGTCAGCTGCATTATTCACTGCTGCACACGATCATTATCATTCAGTTATTTTTCACCAATGTGCCACAATAGTTGATATAATTTTAAGATAATACATAAAAAGTGGGTTTTTTTTCTTTATTAAAATAAAAGACCATTCGTTGAGTAAAAAAAGACCTGAACTTTATTTATCTAAAATATCTACATGTATGTGCATTCATATTCTCATTTTCCCCACATTAAAGTTACCATAAATAAACATGCATCATCATGCATGTTTAATATATTTCATTCTCTTGATGCACATGATTATTGTGAGTTATGTCTCTCTCGACTATTATTCTAGAAATATTTAATTGAAGTGTATACTATCTCCCTGATAATGTCTGTCTACAACATCGTTAACACTGTTCATCACGTGCATTTTGCATACCGATAGTTCATTGGCCAATCACTGTATTTTACTGACATTTCGTCTAATAGTTGGGATGTAGCTATGGCGGGTGTGGCGCCAGGCGGGGTAAGCTTACTCTTCCGGACACCTGTTACCACTGCTTGTCGTGTATATATGCTGATTACACTATTTTGCCTAAACTGTGTTTTAATGGTTTTAATTTTATCTAATGGTTTGAATCGTTCGTACTTGGTTATATTTTATAGTGTACATGAATGTTGACACACCCTTCGGTAACCATGAATGTATCGTAAGAAAACAAAACTCTGGTAATTATGTATAATATATAATATATCTGTATGTGTACTTACATGTACAGTGTACTTATAATCTCTAATATTTTGAACCTAGAAATTGACACAAATGGGTTGCATGGCATATAATACTGTAATATGAACGTACATAAACTGATTTACATTCAATCTTTTCTGTTTTTACTCTAATCTAGAGTCTAATTTCAAATCAAATATGTTTGGAGAATCGCCAGAAGTCTCAATCGTATAGCAATCTCTAGTGTCTGGCTATTCCAGTCTAAACAAATAGTAATTATTAACCTCCAGATGAGAATTAAGCCTCCTTCTTCGAAAGCATAGAATACACGACTCATGTACTGATTATAAAAGGTTTATTGTGTCTTAAATATTGGATATTAGGATCCTATATTTGCGTGGCAAGATAACATCATTAGTAATGATTGAAGAAATGGACAAATATAAAATTCTAATTCATGTTTTTAATTATGGAAAATGTTGAGTGAGAGATTGAGCGCCTTTAAAAAGGTGTTTACAGTTTTATTAAACGTTCAACATTATGAAGTAAATGTTCAGTAGAATGTGTTTATGCATTTTAATTGTATGTACACCTGTACATGTGTTTGCACCTGTATGACATGCTAATTATACCTGTACCTGTTGTTTGACATGTATATAATAATGTATAGGGTAACAATTCTAAGGGTTATTGAGGTCAGTAAGTTTCCATAAATGGAGAGAGAGAGAGAGAGAGAGAGCGAGAGAGAGAGAGAGAGAGAGAGAGAAAAATGGGATTTAATAATGTCCACTCAACACAACCAGGTCATTTCGGGACTAACATATGGTTTCAATTTTATTTCAGTAATTCGCTTGCGCGTAGGGGTCTTTAGCCGTGAGAGGAAACCGGATTGCCCGGAGGAAACCCACGAGGTTGAGAAGGCGCCCCTATCTCCATGCCACATATGCTCACACCAGGGCTCGAAAGCACAGCCGCAAGACAGAGTGGACCGGCCAGCTAGAGGTCGAGGCACTCTAGACCACTAGGCCATCCCAAACACCCCTTTCGATAATGGAGAAAAAAAAACTTATAAGCCTAACTACAGATTCATTTAAAAGTTAAGATAGGATAAGTTTTTAATTGTACAAAACCCATTTCAGACTGCATACAATATTTAACAAGGTTGTAATGTTTAAATGAAATGAAATGGGGTTTATTTAACAGAAAGAGAGAGAGAGAGAGAGAGAGAGAGAGAGAGAGAGAGAGAGAGAGAGAGGTGGGGTTTCACATCCACTCAACACAAACTCTGTCATTTTGGGACTAACACATTTTAGTAATATGCTTGTGTGCAGGAGTCTTTAGTAATGGGAGAAAACCAAAGAAACCAGGGAAAATCCAAGAGGTTTGACAGGCGACCTTACTCCCTGTCACATACAACCGGGGTATCGAAACCACGCCATTTGACTCAATGACAGACAGACCTTAATGATACAGCATGCATGTGCTAACCATTCGGCCATCCAACCCCTTTGGGATTTGCAGTGACTAAGCAAACAGGCCCCGAGTTCACAAAGCATTCTCACACTTAAGTTGAGAATATACTCAAATTTGTTCACCTTATTTTAACTAAAACATAGCCCTTTATATAATACTTTTGATGTTTTCATGTATCAGAAACACCAATAAGAAACTATGTGGAAAGTTTGGTATTTCTTGAACAAAGATATTTCTCATAAACGGTGATTGAAAGTTGAGCAAATTCTCAACTTAAGTCTGAGAAAGCTTTGTGAACTTGGGGCCAGGTGTTCAAATATGTAATTATATGATGACAATAGTTTAAAACTGTAAATATTTGAAAAGACGCTTCTTGTTGAATCCAGCTAGTTCTATATAATCATTATAATAATGGTTCTATTTGTTTATCTGGTACTGGTAGATACACACCGTTAGAGTTAAATGTTAAAACCCCAGTAGGTATATTTAGTTATATCATGATTCTATTTATAACAATTAAGTACAGAAAAGTCATGAGTTTAAAACTAAACCTCAGTTCATTCATTCTGATCTATTTGTAACACTTTCGATCCAAACCACTATGAGTAGTCAAAACAAATACAAATGGAGCTTGGACCTGTTTCAATGTTATAAATCTTTGAAAACTTGACATTTTAAATAAATGAAACCCACAACATTATATAATTCAAACTGGAACAAGTTTTGCATAATCTGAGTCTTTATAGGCTACCGGATACATACATGTATTAAACCATGTTTCAGTTTCGTTAAAGATGCATTATGTGAGAGAGAGAGAAATGGGGTTTAACGTCCACTCGACACAAACTAGGTCATTTCGGGACTAACATATGGTTTAACTTTATTTCAATAATTCGCTTGCGTGTAGGGGTCTTTAGCAGTGGGAGGAAACCTGTAGTGCCCGGAGGAAACCCACGAGGTTGAGAAGGCGCCCCTATCTCCATGCCACATACGCTCACACCAGGGCTCGAAACCACAGCCGCAAGCCAGAGGTGACCGGCCAGCTAGAGGTCGAAGCGCGGCACTCTAGACCACTAGGCCATCCCAACCTCCCAAAGATGCATTATGTAAGATCTGCCTAGTGCAGGTTTTTATTTTAGCTTCTTATTAATTTACATGACAAGCAGCCTATAAGCAACTCTGTTGAACAATGAATGGCTTAATTAGCTATTGAATGAATTAGAACCCTCCCCCCATTTAAAATTTAACATTGAAATGGATAATCAAGACCTGGTTTATTATTGTAGTACCGTAATGGTATTTGTTAATCAGGGCTATTAAGGCTAAATCTTGCTAAAACTTCAAATATTCATAACTTTCCTCAGAATAAACTAATTTGACTGAAATTTTGATTATATTCATTTGATTCATTACCATATCTATTTTAAACAATTATAACAGGAAAGGCTACCTCTTTATCTAAATCTTTAATAAATTATGAATTAATTGTTTTCTTGCTTGATATAGCTTTTTTTTAGGTCATGAGTACATGAATACAAATGTAGATTATACTACGTCATTTATTGTGATGAAAACTAGAATCCTGTTGTATCTTTTGAACCCTGTATCATTCAAATCTTTTGTTAAGGAGTATAAATATCTGTATGAAATATCTACGACATCGAAAATTAGACTTTATCATTTAAATCCTGTATAACTTACCGGTAAAAGATGAAGAGAATTGAACAATTATTCGCACTAATAATTATTTAGAGCAGGAGTGTAAACCATGAAGCCAACGGGCAAGATCCGGCCTTCCAAGGGTTGAACAAATTCTAACAAACTGACATTTCGATAATTCTTATAAATTAGCAGTAGAAATCATTTATTATTTCTTTTCAGTTTCTGTTAAAGTCGCACTTCTGCACCATATGTCATAATCCAAGTTGTATGTAATAAAAAAGAACATTGTGTTGAAGTTATATCTGGACAATTTGGATACCAGGTAAAACAAATTACCTATTTCAAAAACGATCGTCTTTGTTTTTAGAATTCAGTATTAAAATATCTAATCAATTACATTGAAATATGTGAAAAGTTCAAATTTATTAACCCGTTAAGCTCGACATTTTTAAAACTACCCCTATTGTGTAATTAATTTGACGAAAAACATCATTTTTGGACCTATTTGGGAATAGTATACAGGTCACAATTCTATGGAATACAATTACTGCTTATTAGGGAAATATATACATGTATGTAACAATCTTAGTTTTTTAATGCTATGCAGGGATGCCGGTATAGTAAGTGCAATTAAGGGAGATCCCTGTTTTGTCAGCATTGAGAATGTATTGTTATGTACATGTATATATATTAACATGTCTTATTTTTTAGATTTTATCATTGCTTGATAACGACTAGAGAAGCCTAGTCGAAACGTCGCTCAGTAATAAGCAGTAATTGTATTCCATAGAATTGTGACCTGTATACTCTAGTTCAATTACTAAATGCCATTGAAACAGTTTTTTGGGAATAGGTTGGGGAAAATACCTCCAAGGCGTTATATTACACTCTACACACAGTGAGTGGCAGTTGTCCAGGACGTTATGTAACGACCAAGGCACTTAAAGGATTAATCCCAGTTACATTTTGGGGCTTAAAATTGCTTAATTTTGTATGAAAGGCCTTTAATAACTTATAACTTAGCCCCTAGTAACTACCTCAAGCGTTGTGATACGTTTTCAAAAAATTTCCAATTGTCGGTATTGCTCTGTGTTTGAAGACCGGCGTCTTGGTTGCATCCTAAAAAGTGCCTGGATAGTACGCGTCTACATGCTGAGTGCCGCAAGCTCTCTATTTATGAAGTGTACAATAGGTATCGCATGTAGTCGCATTTATCAAGTTCAACTATTTAAAAAGTCTCGTGTCCGGATATTTGATTGTGGTGCGATTTTGACGTTCACGTCCAAACGACTGAATATTTTGAACTGAACTTTTCAGACAACGTAAATACACAATTCCTCTGTATTTTGGCGTTAAAATTTCATACGTATACGAACTTGTAATTTTCAGATTCTATGAAATTCGGGATTCGCACTTTAATTAAAGGGTTAAGTCATCCTACAGGGTTTTAATTACTAATTTGTTGCTTCTAAATCAGCCATACTTCCATACTGTCTTGTACGATATGTTAATCTTTGTTTATTGTACAAATGGTGAGCAAACGCATTATTCTTAGAATACACCATTCTTGTAGTTTTTTCAAAATGTTCACTGAGTCTGAATTTGTTGTTATGAGGATCCCGTATCCTTTTCACAATAAGATAACAACATTGATACTGTTTGAACTGATTTGCCGCAATATGGCCCGGTTGGAGCTGATGTACCATAAAACCACATTTTATTTCATTTGATTGTTCATGGATCAAAAATTAAATTCTAATTCAAGATTTTAATTTCAAATATTATATGTATGGATAATATTGAAGCAGAGGTTAAGCGGATTTTAAAATAAGTTTTACTCACCAACTCATCACGAGTCTGACAGACGGCATTGTTAATAAATTATCTGGTAATAAACTGATCTCTTTCATTATATTGGCCAGACGGACAGGTAACTCTTTACGCAGGAAATGGAATGATGCCTCTTGACAACCATTTTTACTTCCTGTAAAATACAAACAAATTTTATTTAAATGTCTGAAACTATAATAATTATATTCAAAAGTCCCATCCAAACGACTAGACAGTTGTCCTTGTCAGCCCCTGTGTCCTGCACCATGACAAGGGGAAATTGCGTCAGTCAACATCGGGTGCTACGAAAAAATTCAAAAGATGATGATGATAGGTAAATGATGAAGAAATCTGATGACGGTGAGGACATTATTACATTTAATATAATTACAATACAAAAAGAGAGAGAGAGAGAGAGAAATGGGGTTTAACGTCAACTCGATACAAACTAGGTCATTTCGGGACTAACACATTGTTCAATTTTATTACAATTCGCTTGCGCGTAGGTCTTTAGCAGTGGGAGGAAACCGGAGAACCCTACTCCTTGTCACATACAACCGGGGATTCGAAACCACGCCAGTTGACTAAATGACAGACTGTATGATACAGCACGCAGGTGCTAACCATTCGGCCATCCCACCCCCCATTTGGAAGGAATTCTGATACAGTAAACTGAGTTAGATGTAAATGGCCGTCATATATAAAATAGTTTTAAAAAACGGCCATAGTTCATTTTATTTAAATAATTTATGTACATGTGTAGTAGTGGGAAGAATCCAAAGAAAACTCACTCATTTAGGCTGGTCATGACCTTACTCCTTGTCATATACATGTGCAAGGTCAAGACAGGATCATAGCCTTATGACCTATGACTCAGGTGCCCGATCACACTCGGACCCTATAACAGAGCTTGAAATACCAAATATGTAAATTAATATGCACAGTCGGTCTGATGACTGTTATTCTGAATGACATTATTAATAGCCGATTAAACTATTCTTTAAACTATTCCGACTGCCACGAGCTTATTATCCCTTTCAGTACTACTTACCCTTTTTTCCAAACTCCAGAAGTTGTCGTAGCGACAGAGGAGAAGGATTAAAACTAGCATATTTCTCAAACGATGTTGATGATATTTTTCTTATTAGCTGTCGTCTGAAGTGTGGCTTAAAGGCACCGGAGTTCGTAAAGCCGGTCTTAAAAAATAGTTTTAACACATTCATCTTGAGTCTTAAGATTCTGCTTAGAAGATATACTTAGATCGTGAGTATTTTGAAAATGTCGCACACTTTGTTTTGTCAACATTAGTTCATAATAACTAAATCAATTCAGCCCTCACAATCGTACAAAACAATTTTTCTTTTAATTCACAAAAATCTTGCTTTAGGTCTTAGATTCTTAGTTCTAGTATACTTTTATCTAGCTCCTACAACTCTACTCACAATTGTATGAAATAGTTGTCTTTTAATTCACAAAAATCTTGCTTTAGGTCTAAGACTCTTCTAGTATACTTCTATCGGATGTATAAATGTTGCACAGCTTCATTTATCAACATTGGGCCTACTTCATAATAACTAACTCAATTCAGCCCCACAACTCTTATATGAAACGACTTTCTTTTAATTCACAAATTCTGGTTTTAACGATGAATGTTCACTCCATAAATTATTGTATGTTCAGGTAAGTTCATCAGTAGTCCTGTAATTAGCATCACACAACTCAACTGGAGTCTAGTCTAGATTACAATCAAATGAAAACAATTTTCTTTGATTTACAAAAAAATGTTTAAAAGACAAATGTTCACTCCCCGTACATTGACTGTCACAATTTCAACTAACAACAGTTCAAAAACACCAACAGAAAGTTTCTCTCTCGATTCACTATATGAAAAAAAGAAATAGGTTTTCCGGTATACAAATTTATCAATTGATAAAATTGCCAGTCATTCAAAGGTCATGAACTTATACTTAAACCTTATGTTCAAGAAACTACATACATGTACATGTAAGTAATGAACCAAACAGGGTACTTTAATAGGATGACACTCACTATAAATCAAAGTACTGTTACATCATCATTATATTAATGTCATTGTTTCATTAAACAATAGACGTAACAAACTAATTAAATGGATCCAGGTAATTTCACATCTGATCCATTCATGAAGGTGTTTCAATAAGTTGTTATAATCCAAGAGAATAATTACTCCTGTATATTACCACATCAAATCCAGTGATGAAATAGCTTTTAAAATAATAACCAAATGCACCGAGAACTGAAGACACCTTCACATCCAAAACAAAGAAAGAGTTAGCAATTAGAACTCAGGGGACCTTCACATTAAACCCATGAATGATCTTATTCATAAAAGCAATTTATACCTTCCCCTAAAAATAATAGTAGGTTATATTCATAGAAACAATTATCACTAGAGCACAGAGAACTCAAGACACCTTCACATCAAAAACAGAGTTTGCAAATAGAAGAGAGAGAGAGAGAGAAATGGGAATTAACGACCACTTGACACAAACTAGGTCATTTTGTGACTAACATACGGTTTAATTCTATTTCAATATTCGCTTGCGCGTAGGGGTCTTTAGCAGTGGGAGGAAACCAGAGTACCCGGTGAAAACCCATGAGGCTGGATTGCAAATAGAACTCTGGGACCTTCACATCAAACTCATGAATGATCTTATTCAATCATAGAAACTATTAAAGAGAACTCAACTGATACCTTCACTTGAAGATCATCAATAATATCAGGTTAATACTCGTAGAAACAATTAGCCCAGGAGAATCTTGACACTTGCACATCAAAAACCTGTTTGTGACTTATTGTTAAAGACATACCTTGTATATGTTGTTTACAAATTAGCACTGACTAAAAATAGGGAAACAACGATTTTTGATGTGTAACTCTACACCAGAAACCAGTGTTTTTTTTATCTCCATAAAGAGGAATGTTATTGTGAATGTGTGACAGTAGGCTACAAGAATGATTACCTATCTTTTTTAAGACCATGAACGAATGTTATTGCCATTAAACTAGATTGCGTGTTTACACTGGGTTTTACATCTGCTTCTCCACCAAGTGAGATATCATGGACATTTTATCACAGACAAATGACTGGGTCATTTCGGGCGTAGCACATGGTTCAATTTTATTTCAATAATTTGTTTGTAGAGAAAACCCTAGAGGTTGGAAAAGTGTTTAACATACTGAACTAACTTGACTGTTATATACCGGTGATACAAGATAAAAAGAGAGAAAGAGAAATGGGGTTTAACATCCACTCGACACAAACTAAGTCATTTCAGGACTAACATACGGTTTAATTTTATTTCAATAATTCGCTTGCGCGTAGGGGTCTTTAGCAGTGGTAGGAAACTGGAGGACCCGGAAAAAACCTGGAGAAAACCCATCAGGTTGGAAAAGTGTTTAATATACATTGTACTGAACAACTTAACTATCATATACCGGTGAATGCCGCGATACAAGATAAAAGCCTATGCAAGTTTTACCTACTACACTATCAGAGAATCTATGTAATATTATTGAAGAAAATAAACATCGGTATGTTGATTGCTTCAAGTGCATGTGTGTCATTCATTAGGTTGATTAATTAAGAGTAGCCATTTTTATAGCCTTACTGACATAACTACCTTGGTTCTACTAAATGTAAATTACATAATTATTTGACAAGATTTTATCCCTCATTCTGAAAAAAATTTGATCATTTTTCGATTTTATGTTTTGTAACTCAATACTAATAGCAATTCCTACACTGTCTGTACAAAAAATAATACCTCTCCCAACAAAGTTAAAAACATCTAATATCTAGTTCAATATATAGGCCTATGTGCCTGAAAATTGTTTTAGATTGATATGAAGAACTCATAAGAAATAAATAAGGGCCTATTATCTATCTACAAACATATCCACAATTTCTGTAGGCCTACTTTTTTAGCAACATTTTTTTTGTGCCACCCTCAAACAAAGGGAATTTCGGTGCAATAAAAGTATTAAAAGTAACATTATATGGAAATAGTTTTGTTTTATTATAAGATGTCATGCTAGGCTTATCTGCAATGTTTCTCTCAATTTCATCTTTTTGGGAGAATATGGAAGAAAATAGATTAGACTTTGGACTTTCCTCTTCGTAGTACATGGTCTTGTTGGATTCGGTTCCACAAGATTATGAAGATACCCGTATTTTCTTTTTTAATCAAGAATTGAAGAAAGGCGATCTACGTGGATCTTATGACAACTCTGCCTAAAACATAAACGAAACGGCAGTGACATCCAAACAACTGAAGTTAGAAGTTAGAATAAGGTTAGGTTCAAAAATCATTAATTGAATTCAACTGGCAATTCTAAATGATAGAAACCCGACACAAACAACGAAGAACGATAGATTTGAATGGATGAATGAACGTGAACGAGCATCAAACAAACTCACACTGGCAAAAATATCTAGAAAAGTTGCTGTGTACCCGTACAAGTTGTGTTACTATGGCCAAATGTGGCACTAGTCCACTGTCAAATGTGACAAACACAAAAAAATCACAAACAAACTAAATTAAAACACGTTATATTTTGCCCGTTATCCTAAATGTTCCTTAGCTTAGCCATTCTTTCTGGTGAACTTCGAGGTCAAATAAGGGAGATAACTTCACAATTTTACCTTGAAAAATGAATGACCAACATTTGATTTTATTTTGATTGTGTAGGAAGTAGCGCAGCAGGTGCAATACATCGATCGAAAGTCAATTTAAGTAAACAAGCCATTGTGAGCCCAATTCCTGACAGATTGATTGAATAAAATCGATATTTAAGTTTTTATTTATCATAATATCGGTCAGAACGAAACAGATGTGATAAGCATCAAAGTCAAGGTCGTTGCCCGCCGCCATTTCATTGGCTGAAAGTGTCACGCCCCCATCTAAATATAGACCTGTAAACAAAAGCTATTTTGGAAAACACGCATATATACAGACCCCCCAAAAATGTGTCAAGTAAATAACGCGAATTTCAATTTAAATCCAGGTTGACTGTTGAAAATACCAAAATTTCTGGTCAATTCAGTCTAGTAGAATTTTATGCTTTAAGCTCTGTCATGTATTATAAGGTTCATGGTCTCGTCAAACATCAAAAGGATGTAAACAAGACTACCGTAAATACCAACCCTATCCCTGGACCCAGCCGTTATGCTGGCCTTTACAAATAGATTGATACAATGAAATAATATGAGACTAAATGTGACTGCGTATATCATTCGATGTCAAATAAATCATTTTTTGTAGGCATGTTGATGTACGTGTATGTATGCTGTCCTTTGACATAATGTGCAATAACAAAATTAGAGTAATTGTAGTACCACAACAAAGAGTCTTTTGTAGCTGTGCTAGTTAAAATTTGTCAGGTCAAAAAAAGTTTCCAGTGAATAATTTTTAAAAAATATTCAGCTTTACAAATTATATTTCAACGAGGACTCCCTGTCGTCTTTTAATGTATACATAATATGGGATAAAAGCCATGTAGCATTTTATACTCTACATTGAAAAATCTAACTTATTTAGATGACAACCTTACTTTTTCAAGGCTCTGCTCTGATGGTTATCTTTGGATCTAAGGTTCCATACCATTGCTTTTCTCATTTAAAATATTTAAAAAAAACGTATTTTTGCATTGAAATTGTTAAAGTACATGTAGGACGTGTTCTTTTCGTTCGTTCGTTCGTTACTGGGAGTTTAACGTCCACTTCCACCTAAGGTGATATCGTAGACTAGGGACGTGTTCTAAAACATACATTATAAATTATACAAGAGCTAAATCTGCTTATTGCAAGTCCTTCTTTAGGTCTTAAATGTTATCTATTTTATTTAGACATTAATTAACTTATCCAGACCATAATCAACTCTCGATGGCATTAAATTTCTCTGATATTAAATAGATTGCAACATTTCAGCTGTATATTGATTTAAGCTAAAAATAGCTAGGCAGGCGAGACTTAGCGTCAAACAACCATTACGGTGGTTGAAATTATTGCACACGTCTGTCAAACCTTCAAAGGCTAATATCTTCCCTAGCAATTGAGTAATTTCAATGAAATTTTCAAATTATTCATTCTACATTATCTACTTTCGAACTATTATAGCAAGAATGGCTAGTTCTTTATCTAAATCTTACATCTTTTTTAAAGTTAGTAAAAAATGCATTTTTGCATTGAAGAATACAAGTAGGGCGTGTTAAGTATTATCTTTTTAAAAATATGAAACATGATGAAAGCAAAAACTTGATTAAATTGATACTGAGGGATTAGTTAGGATTATCACTATTTTTAATTTTGCTTTCTTTTCAAGTTTGAACCTAAAATAAAACAACTTCAGGAAATATCACGAATCTAGACTCTAGAAACAGATTAATTTTTATACAGTAGATGTGTGCTCTTTAAAGATACATTATGTAAGATTTAGATAAAGAGCTGACCATTGGCACTATATCAGATATATTAAAGATACATTATGTAAAATTTAGATAAAGTGAAACGAAATGAAATGCGGTTTAACATCCTACTCTTCTGCACCTAGGGGCGTTGGGATGGCCTATTGGTCTAGAGGGCTGCGCTTCGACCTCTAGCTGGCTGGTCACCTCTGGCTTGCGGCTGTGGTTTCGATCCCTGGTGTGAGCGTATGTGGCATGGAGATAGGGGTGCCTTCTCAACCTCGTGAGTTTCCTCCGGGCACTCCTGTTTCCTCCCCATTGCTAAAGACCCCTATGCGCAAGTGAATTATTGAAATAAATTTGAAACCATATGTTAGTCTCAAAATGACCTAGTTTGTGTCGAGTGGACGTTAAACCCCATTTCTCTCTCTCTCTTCTGCACCTAACCAGGGCTAATGGAAGACGGGCATACGCCATACAGTGTGCTATGAGGGAAGTTTTGCCCGTGCAGCGGCGCTACGGCCTACTCTTATAGCGTGCTATGAGAGAAATTTTGACCGTGCAGCGGCGCTACGGCCTACTCTTATATCGAATTCCAACTACCAAGGGATCTTTTATGTGCACGCCAATCTGTACACAGGACCTCGGCTTTTTGTCCCATCCGAATGACTAGACAGCTGCCCTTGTCAGGCCCTCCGTTCTGAATCACTGACAAGGGGAAATCATGCCAGAAAATTTAGATAAAGAGCTTTCAATACTTGCTATAATAGTTCTATTAAAGATGCATCATGTAAGATTTAGATAGAGAGAGAGAGAGAGAAATGGGGTTTAACGTCCACTCAACACAACCAGGTCATTTCGGGACTCACATATGGTTTCAATTTTATTCCAATAATTCGCTAGCGTAGGGGTCTTTAGCCGTGGGAGAAAACCGGAGTGCCCGGAGGAAACCCACAAGGTTGAGAAGGCGCCCGTATCTCCATGCCACATACTCTCATACCAGGGATAGAACCCACAGCTGCAAGCCAGAGGTGACCGGCCAGCTAGAGGTGGAAGCGCGGCACTCTAGACCACTAGGCCTCCTGTAAGATTCAGATACAGAGCTGACTGTTCTTGCTATAATCTATAAATAAATGATGCAAAATGAGAGACAGAAATGGGGTTTGACATCTACTTGACACAAACTAGGTCATTTCGGGACTAACAGTTAGTTTTATTTTATTTCAATAATTGATTTGATCGTACAGGTGTTTAGCAGTGGGAAGAAACCTGAGAAATCCCATAAGGTTGGACAGGCGACCCTATTCCTTGTCACGTACAACTAGGAAATCGAAACCACGCCAGTTGACCCAATGACAGACCTTATGATACGAAGCGCACATGCTAACCCTTCCGCGATCCAACCCCCGGCAATGTTTTTGAGCAATGTGGATATTTGTGAGATTTTAAAAGTTTGTTTTTGTTTTATTTTGAACAGTATTGCCACTTTAAGGTAACAAAACAGGAGGCCGTGTTTAATATAACAGTTAATAACTTGTATAGGAAAAGGATTAGTCAAACCAAAGAATTTTTTCAATTTTCTCTTCTTTATCTTTACAACATGTCTCTCCTAAAATTAATCTTTATCTCTGTCCATTATCTAAATGTCAAATTGCTAACAATTTTTACTCTTATTTTAACCTAAATAACTTTTATAGAGAGAGGGAGAAATGGAGTTTAACATCCACTTGACACAAATTAGGTCATTTCGGGACTAACATAAGGTTTAATTCTATTTCCATAATTCGGTTGCGCATAGGGGTCTTTAGCAGTGGAAGGAAACCGGAGGCCCTGGAGAAAAACCACGAGATTGGACAGGCGACCCTACTCCTTGTCACGTACATGTACAACAGGGGATTAGAAATCACGCCAGATGACTCAATGACAGACTTTTTGATACAGTGCTCACATGCTAACCATTCGGCCATTTAACCCTCCGAAAAGAAATGGAGTTTAAAGTCCTAAATAACTTATTAGTCACAACAGTCCAAATTGAACAACAATCATTTGAGCCTGCTTGGTCAGTTCTACACATGTTTTAATAATCATTATTCTGTCGTTTAAGAAAAAGACATTACTATTTAAACATCAGCATTATCTTAGCCATGTTACCTAGGACACAGTTGTCTACGACATCACCCATGATGGAAGCAGGAGTTAACTTCTACAAACTAATGAAATTTAGTTTTTTTTTGATATCATACTCATTGTATCTTTTCTTGCACGTGCCCCATGAGTACTTTTCAGGGAATCCAGTATTTATTATTAAGATTAAAGCCAATCTGTTTTCACAGACGAATTAGGAAAGTCTTCTTATAACTCTGTATAATATCTTAGATAACTGAGATCACAACATCAGTGTTGATAAATAAACAAATAATTTGTTTGGACAGCTACTTTAACAATACTTTTGTGGGAATGCATCATTAAACTTGAACTTGAACGTGAATAAATTTAGTATGAAACACACCGCCTACGCCATCAGATATAATGGGGTTTATTTCCATCCAATTGATTTCAAAGGTAGTGTATAATAATCAATATAAGATATAATTAACTTTATTGCCAGATACTGTATATACACATTTAATATAGTATACTACTGATAAATATGCCTTATTTACCATTGGTTTTTCATAACCATCCGAATGACTGTCTATAATTAACTTCATTGCCAGATATAACACGTTTAATATAATTCTGCTATATATAGCTTAATTATTTATGATTCAAAGATGTATTTTAGGATCTATTCTGAAATTCAACTGTGACATAATGTTTTATTTGAAGTAAAAACTATTACATCCACAAGATTATTCAAATTGATAAATGAAATGAAATGGGGTTTAACATCCTACTGTTCTGCTCCGACTGGGCTAATGAAGACAGGCATACGCCATACAGTGTGCTGTAAGGGACATTTTGCCCAGACAGCGGCACTATATGGTATACTCTTATATCAAATTCCAACTGCCAAGGAATCTTTTACTCCAAGCCAATGTACACACGGGATCTTTGTTTTTCATCCCATCCATAAGACTAGACAGCTGTCCTTGCCAGTCCCTCCATCCCACACAATCGTCACGACAAGGGGAAAGCATGCCGGAAAATCACAATGAACTTTCTCGGCTAATGCAGGGATCGAACATACGACCTCCAAACTTCTCCTTCGGTTCCGCCCCTAAGAAATGATCTCACTACACAATGTTGCTCTGGTAATGTTAATGCTGATCTGTAGCTATTATAAAATAAGAAAAGATAGCACTACCTTTCTTGTGTTTCATGTTCCTTTTTTATTTAAGGAGGGTCGAAAATTTGATAGATATTTACTCTTTTGTGCTTTAAAAGGCCATTCCATTATGACAGGCGAGATCTACATGATCTTATGATAAGACCAAATCTGTCGCAGTAAAATTCAGGGTGAAAATAATGATAAAGTTCTATTACTAAATAAATATGTTGTACTGGTAAGCAATAAATCATAACTCTCACTTCTTCAGGGGGCTTTGATGGCCGAATGGTTAGCGTGCGCGCTGCATCATACGGCCTGTTATTGAGTGGTTTCGAATCCCCGGTTGTATGTGGCAATGAGTAGGGTAGCCTGTCCAGCCTCGTGGGTTTTCTCCGGTTACTCCGGTTTCCTCCCACTGTTAAAGACCCCTTCCTGCAAGCGAATTATTGAAATAAAATTAAACCATACAGTATGTTTGTCCCGAAATGAACTTGTTTGTGTCGAGTGGACGTTAAACCCCATTTCATGTAAACATTGACCGACATTTATAAGGCTGGACTTCGGACTTTGGACATACATGTAATAAGTCAGTCAAAAAAATAAAACTTAACATAACAAAGAACAGCTGATAATTCTAAAAATAGTTTGTATCTATGTAACATGTGCTCATGACTGCCAATAAATTATGTCATAGATTCTAAATATACATCGATAATAATAATAATGTTCTTTTTACACAACTAAGTGCTCATGACTGTCAATAAATTATGTGAGATATGATTTGAATAATCTACTTGTACTCTTTAAAAAACATGGGGTACCCAGAAAATACTTGTTAAATCTTGTTTGTTTTAATTTATGTACCATAATTAGGAGAGCGAGAGAAATGGGGTTTAACGTCCATTCGATACAAACTAGGTCATTTAGGGACTAACATATGGTTTTATCTTATTTCAATAATTCGCTTGCACGTAGGGGTCTTTAGCAGTGTGTGGAAACCGGAGGACCTGGAGAAAACCCACAAGGCTGGACAGGCGACCCTACTGTATTCCTTGTCACGTACAACCTATGATACAGCGCACACACACGCTAATCATTCGGCCATCCAACCCCCCACCATAATTAGGAGATGATAACATAATATTTTATTTGAAATAATTATATATGTCAGTCAACAACAAAATACATATTTGAAATCTAGGCTTTGTTATCTTAGTATCTCAAGATGCTCAGGTCCCGTGTACCCATTGGGGTGCATGTAAACAATCGCTTGACAGTTGCAATTCTAAACAAGAGTAGGTGCTGTCCAGACAAAATCATAACCATAGCACGTACACTGCATGGCGTATATGCTTGTCCTGCATGGATATTTTATAAATCGCTTCTGACATTTCTTCTGTCTTAAAGTTATACATGTATATACATGTATCTACCACGGGGTCTTCAAATCAATGTTATTCAGTGCGTTCCCTACAGTTCTCATACGAGTTATATTAGCCCAGTTTGGAGCAGAGCAGTAGGACGTTAAAACCCAGAATCGAAATCACGGCAATTGACACAATATCAGACTTTATGATACAACGCACATGCACTAACCTTTCGGCCCCACCCCCACCCACCCCTCCGTCTTGATAAAAGAGTGACAGAAATATAGTTTACTGTCCACTCGACACAAACTAGATCATTTCGGGAATAACATATATGGTTCAATTTATTAATAGTTGCTACATGTTTAGGGTTCTAGGCTAATAGTAATAGGGTTTAAAACCTCTGTGGCTAAAAGGTCATACTTATCTACGAGATAATGTATCACCATTACCACATCCATCAAAGCAATGTTGATGACAGCTTAAGACCTCTATCAAAGCGACCCTCAGACTGCAGTGTTCAATCTGGTTGCTTTGCTAAGATTTTTCTCTCCCTTTACAGGTTATGTAAACATACCTACTAGACCATGTATATATATACATAGGATAACATTACTTACACAGTATGGACAAGGCCATTTATCATTCAATCTTTATCACTGTGTATTTCAAGGATATTGTCCACAATCAGAGAGAGAGAGAGAAATGGGGTTTAACATCCACTCGACACACTAGGTCATTTCAGGGAGAAAACCCACAAGGTTGGACATGCAACCCTACTTGTCAGTGACAGGCTATATGATACAGCGTGCACATGCTAACCATTCAGTCGTCACACCCCCCATCCACAATCAGAGTAGGCCGGGCAAAACTTCCCCTCATGGCACACTTTATGGTGTACATGTATATGCTCGTGGTCATTAGCTTGATTCGAAAATAAGAGCATGAATCAATAACAATACTGCTAATCGAATATTGAGTTTATCATATAGCTGCCTGCCTGGTTATTACCGTCAGTCGATGGTTTACAGATGGCTCGGCAACATGAATCAATGAACAATAATAATATTCTGACTTTGATCTAACATCACTTTCAAGGTTAGGGAGAGAGAGAGAGAGAGAGAGAGAGAGAGAGAAAAAATGGGATTTAACCTCCACTCGACACAAACTAGGTCATTTTGGGATGAACACATGGTTTAATTTTATCTCAATAATTTGCGTGTGCGTATAGGTCTTTTTAGTAGTCGGAGGAAACCAGAGGACCAGGAGAAAACCCACGAGGTTGGACAGGCGACCCTATTCCTTGTCACGTACAACCAGGGGAATCGAAACCACATCAGTTGACTCATCGACAGGCTTTATGATACAGCACTCACGTGCTAACCATTCAGCCATCCAACCCCCCATTTCACCCTTTCAAGGTTAAACTGGCGTGGTTTCGAATCCCCGGTTGTATGTGGCAAGGAGTAGGGTCGCCTGTTCAGCTGTTTTCTCCGGGTACTCCGGTTTCCTTCCACTGCTAAAGACCCCTACGCGCAAACGAATTATTGAAATAAAATTAAACCATATCTAAGACCCGAAATGACCTAGTTTGTGTCGAGTGGATGTTAAATCCCATTTCTCTCTCTTTCAAAACTAAACTTCATTGATTTGAATGAATGAATAAAATGGTGCAACAGTACCAAACAGACTGTATCGATTACCTTAATCATTCCAAATAAGCTTACAATTTCATCTCTATCAGATGTAATGCAGGACGGAGGGTCTGACAGGGAAACTGTCTAGTCATTTGGATAGGACCAAAAACCTGAGGTCCTGTCGTTCGAGACTAACACATGGTTCAATTTTATTTTAATTATTTGGTTGTGCGTAGGGTTCTGTAGCAGAGGGAGGAAACCAGAGGACCCGTAGAAAAACCACAAGGTTGGACAGGCGACCATATTCCTCGAAACCACACGAGTTGACACAATGACAGACCTAATGATACAGCGTGCATGTGCTAACCATTCCGCCACCGGCACCCAACCCTCCTGGACATGAAAGGATGTTGTATTTAATTTAAAATAAAAAGAAAATCAAAACATAAAAAAATATTTCTAGCAGACCAATCATTCCATCAGCAAAACATAAAAAGCAAAAACATTGAAGAAAGGTTTCTAGTATACACACCAGGCCTCTCATCCCATTGCACCGCAAAATAACCCCAAAACTCAACGATTGCAAGCTTTAAAATTTGTACTTGATTGAGGCTAAACAAGTGTCCTTCTTTCAAATACAATGTTTACATGACTTCTACATTGTAAATAGATGTAGTCAAGTTGTGGTGCACATTCAGGACATCTTGATCTGGAAATGACACGGGGCAGGTTGTTCTGTTTTTATTTTATTGTAGGTCTAAAAACGTTGAATCACCCTACATGTACTCCTCCCTAACACCCACCACATCAATAACAATTCTCATTTTAAGGCCCGCCTCCCCCAAAATGAATTAAATGAACTGATGGGAGTCACAGTGGATCAGTGAGTAAGATGCTGCTTGGCTCTCCAACTTGTGATGGCTGTTGGCTGACAAGGTCCATCAGGATTTTTCGGGTCCGGTTCCCCCTTTGTCACTTGGGGTACTGTCGGGCCTAGCAAGAGACTACATACACACTGGCATGCACATAAATTCGAAATAAGAGTGGGCCATAGCGCTGCTGTCCAGGCAAAATGTCCCTCATAGAATACTGCATGCCCGTCTTCATTAGCCCTGTCAGTGCAGAACAGTTCATTTAATTTATTTCAGAAAAAATTGTTCAGGCAACGGCACATAGTATTAGATCCAGTTCTATACTTTGGTCTCTTTTAGATAGAAGGAATGACATGTACAAAACATGCAGTGCCATTTCTTAAAGCACAGATAGCTAACAATTTTTTTGTTGTACATGTATACGCAATCTAATTTAAATACAGATCCTATTTCGTTTTGTTTTTTATAGTTCAAATAAATCTCGTTTTACTTGTCTTTACTACACTAGGATCTGAAAGACTTGTTATTTAACTCGTGTTCTGCTTGAAATGAGGGGTCAGCCAATGAAATTGGCTGTCGAATCGAGGGTTTGACCTTTTTTGCGCGGAATTGTGGGTAGGCATTATCAGCGATAGAAATAAAAACAAAGCAACAACGATTCTGATTGGTTAATCAAATGACTGAGGTTATAGGGTCAAATGTCGGGTGCTTGACGTCTGAACTGGCTGAACGTCACCTCCCGCTATAACTTGATAGATCTACATGTAGTGTAGGCCATCGAAATTATAAAAACCGAAACGAAATATAGATTTGAATTTCAATTAGATTGATGTATACGATGCTTTCGTTTTGTTTTCAAGCACTGACAAATTGGTAAGACTTTCAGATTTGTGTCAGAAATAAAATGGGGTTTTAAGTCCTACTTTTCAGCATGAATTGTGAGTCTTAAATTCAATCTTAAAGTGTTTAGTTGTACGGATGGAACAAAAATGACGAGCGGTGTTTGTGTGTTGAAAGTGAATCTGTTGCTGGTAGGCCTTAAACAGTGTCCCTCCAGAATCTGATTACCAAGTAGTGCGCAGGGCCTAACTTTTTTATATTTTTAATGATGAAATGCTATAATCAAGTAATAATTCTTATTAATATGCCTACTTACCAAAATCAATAAACTGTTTCATTGACAAGGGCATTGGATTATATTGGGAATAATGATCCAACATCATCCCCATTCGCTGTAACAAACATCTCGCGATCCTCATCTTGCAAATTCAATCTTTTTGTTCCCTGTTTGGAAACTGAGAGTTTATAATGTCAGTTGTCACAGCTACTGAGCTGCTAGGCCTATTTAGTGTCTACCATCCATCCACTAACAATCAAAACACCAGCACTTCACTCTTTGAAACAACCGTTATAATGTCCACAATAATTATCTTGCTGAGCTCTCGATTTACAAATACGTCTGCATAACACACGTGACTTCAAATCAACTAAACACACTCGGCTTGACCGAATTTCTCTTTATATTATTATTTCCTCACACGTCTCTCGTCAGCTGGTGACCTTTCAACCCCAACAAGGGTAGCACGATTTACCCAAATCTACCCAAATCAACCCAAATCCACCACTATTTCAACTCATACCACAATAATTTATATTGATATTTGATAATATACCGTTCTTTATGTGGAATTGACATTTTTAATTTAAAATCGCAGCAAAATGCCCCTCAAAATGCGATTTCCAAATTCCAAGTAAGTTTGGAAGTCGAAACAAAGGGAATAGCTCGTGTAATACACAAATCTACCCAAAACCACGTTATTTCCGCTTATATCACAATTATGTTTATCGTTTTTTAATATACTATCATTCGTTTAGCTAAATATGCCATAATTACTTTAAAATTTTGTCTTAAAATCCAACAATTCGTGCGTGTTTCGTCGTCCTATGTAAGGGACATAACTCTTGTATATACCCACATGGATGAAGACCACCATTAAATTTGTAGTTCTTCCAAAGTTACGTGGAAATCACATTCTGACACAAAAACGCTACGATTTTAAATCTAAAATGACAATTTGACAGAAAGAACTGTATATGATCAATTATAGATATAAATTATTGTCATATCAGTTGAAATAAAGGTGGATTTGGGTAGATTTGGTTGGATTTGGGTAGATTTGGGTGGATTTGGGTAAATCGTGCTACCGCCCCAACAACAAACGATCTATTTTTAGAAATTTCCCCGAGATAACTCTGGTTGAACTGGAAAAAGCCGGTAAGCGTAAACTAACGGTGCTCTGACTAGAATAATCTGGAATGACATTAATCCCCTTTAATTTGCCGCTTTCGTACATTGAACAGTGGTGACAGGGACAGTGCGTGTACACTATCAGTAAAAGTGACACTGATGTAATAATTAATGAAGTAATACTGAACGATGACTACGCCCATATATTGCATCGTGACGTCACATCTCTATCATATAATTTTATGCGCAATACCAATGGATTGTTTCACGGAATTTTCCGATCAGCAGTGGAAAATATTCAAACTGCGCCATGGATAAATAGGATAGACTTTGGGGGTGGGAGATTGTGACGGGATGTCAAATATAATTATGGGTATCAACTTTTAGTGAAATATTCATAATTTAAAAAAACAAATTTGCCTTTTTTTTTTATTTGACGTTATCATTTTAAATTCTATATCTTAATTAAGTTAATTATTGCTAGGCAAGTAATAACTATACTATAAGCAAAACATTTAGCCAATGTTTGTGTATATTTGAAAAGGTAAATTAATCAGTATATGGCATTAGACAGTGCAAATGTTATTTAAGTATGTTTTTCAAATTTAAATTTTTAAGAAACCACGTGTAAGCTAGTCATTCGGATAGGACGAAAAAACGTGGTGTAGTGTAGCTTAGATTGCACAAGAATCGTTTAATTACATTAGGCCGTAGTGCTCACCGCTGTCCGAGCGGAATCTAGTCCTCAGTACCCAGCTGCAGGTTGGTGCAGAAAAGTGCTGGGACGAACATTTTATTTAAAAACCTTACTATATACTGTAAACCATATATATCTGTATGTTTTGTTTTCCTTTTTTGTAAAACAAATACAGCGCAGTTAATCTGCTCTCCTGAAATGTCTCTAAAAATGTCGAAAATACAGAATTTCTTCTGTGAAGATGAAATAGGTATTAAATTATAGACTGATGTCAACTTATTTCCTGGGCGTCATCACGAGATTTCCACTGCGGAGAAAATGTTGCCACTGCGGAGAGAATGTTAACACCGCGGAGAAAGGGTTGACAGCGGAGAGGAAACTTTTTACCGCTGACAAAAGGTTTCTACTGCATAGAAAGGGTTAATTACACCTCGGAGAAAGGGTTACACCTCGGAGAAAGGTTGTACACTGGGGAGAAAAGTTTACACCGCGATTTCTCATGTGTCTATGGATTAAAACGTTTTGTCTACAGACACGCTACTTTGTGCGACATTTTTCGGGCATCGATTATTATTTGTGATTGCAGCTGCAACAGTTTTTTGGGTGGCTGGAATTCAGGTGGGCATAGAGTGGGATATCAGTTACAAAACCATTGGAGTTGCCTAAGCCGTCGTCCTATCCACCCGGATCTTGTAACGCGGGTGCCTGATAAGAAATAATGTTTAGTCGTTCGGATGGGACAACTAGAACAAGATATGTACGTGGTTAGGGCCAGATCCTGTCCCGAAAATCCCTTTATCACGATGGTTAAATGCCTAAGGTGCTGGTTTACTACCCTGGAGGACATGGGTTCGCCCCCGGTGTTGACCGAGAAAGTTCATCGAGATTTTCAGGCATGGTTTCTAATTACCAGTGGTGCAGGACGTTAGAGTTGTCTAGACGTTCAGATGGAGCGAAAAATCTAGGTCCCGCCCGTGTATTACACGTTGACGTAAAAGATATCTTGGCAGCTGAAATTCAATATAAGAGTAGGCCGTAGCGCCACTGTTCCTGCAAATTTTTCTTCATTTCACACCGTATGACGAATGCCAGTATTTATTACTTGAACCCCATTTCATTTCTTACTCACTGCGACTACCGTACTAACCGCATTACATAATCTCTTTTGGGATTCACGGTGGCTAAGTGGGCAAGGCGCTGGCTCGTTAGCCTGGAGGTCGGGTGTTCGATCCCTGCATTGGCCGAGAAAGTTCATCTCGATTTTCCGGCGTGGTTTCCCCTTGTCAGTGATACAGAAGGAGGGCCTGCCAAGGACAGCTGCCTAGTCGTTCGGATGGGACGAAAAACCGAGGTCCCCTGTACACATTGAGTGCACGTAAAAGATCCCTTGGTAGTTGGAATTCGATATAAGAGTAGGCCGTAGCGCCGCTGCCCGGGCAAAATTTCCCTCATAGCACACTATACGGCGTATGCCCGTCTTCCATTAGCCCGGGTCAGGTGCAGAAGAGTGTCACGTATGACAATATCTTTATTAGATAACGATATAGTTTATATTATAGTTTGTCGTGGATGTACTACATATAGCTATGGATTCACGCTGGTATTGCTGAACGTTTCAAGGTCACAAGTATTTGTACATTAATAAATATAGTATATATGTTATTGTTGTTTATTACAGTTTATGACAACTTATGAACATGGTTTCAGATTGTGGTAATAAAGTTGATTTATAAACCTTTGATTTTATTGTTTATTTGTAAGATGTATGATAGTTAATATTTGCCAAGGTAGAGTTATACACTTGTCTGATTGCAGGTATGATTGCATTGAATGCATGTGGACTGCCTGTTTTGTTGTCGTGGTTTGATTGGTTGTGAGTGAAACTGTAGTTTACGTGGTGGGAGATACGAATTTATATTGTTACTCTAATGCTGGATTTTGGGAGAATCACACGTGTCCATTAATCATCATTCATTCATGAATCATTCCTAAGTATATATTATATTTCAACTAAATGGGTGTTAGACTGTGTGTCGTTGGTTTAGACTGTGTGTCGTTATAATGGTAATCTGTGTGATTTATGAGTAATAATTAGTACAAATGCTTGTAAGTATTGTTTGATTTTTGTAATGTTGATAATCGTAGAAATGTAGAAATATTTTGATTATTTGTTAAACATTGTGTTATGTTTTGTAGGTGACCGGATTCTGATTCTGATTTTGATTGTGACATGATTATGTCCTGATTCGGTTTCTGATCATGTTAATGTGTTACGGTTAGTGTTATCGATATTGTTGCTGGGATCGTTACTGTTCCAGTTATTTCATGGTGTTGAAAATAATGAAAAGATCCACATGAATAACTCATCAACCTGATCATCTTAATCATCTTAAATGTGCTGTGGAGTCAGATATTTAATTTAATGACGGCTGTGTGCGCGTGTTTCGTCATTTCATCAATGTAGAACTGTGATTCGTCTTGTTGTTTGAATCCGTGAAATTAGAGAATAATTACAAAAATATATATATTATTGTATTATATTGTAGTTATATAAAGATATTTAAATCATATTGTGTTTTTGTTAATGGGAACTATATAAGTACATGACCGTCAATCCGCCCCCAAAAGAACCAAAGGTCCAATTTTGTGACATCTGGCGAGCTTGCCAGGATTTGACTACTTTGTACTTATTGGTTAACATTAATTATATTCGGATGCATCCATTAATTTAATAGTACTTATGTATACTTTTATTGCTTGTAATATGTTTTATGAATCGCTATATTATATTGTATTTTATGAATGAGCTCGTATGTTTATATTTAAAACGTTTGTGATCACTGTTGCTAGCTTATGATTTGGTAATTGAATAGATTTAAGTTTGTTTGGAGTATTGGATAGTTCATTGTCTAGTTTTAGTTCAGTTGGTTTGTTTGTAGTTGCGATATCAAAATGGATTTAACTAAATTACTTAAGGCTGGTAAGGAAATGGGTTATGATGGGGAGGCTTTGCGGACGTTTGTTGAGAATGAGAGACAGAGAGAAAATATTGAAAGAGAGAATTTAAGAGTTGAGCGAATGGAAGAGAAAGAAAGGAATTTAAGAGAAATTAATGCTAGAAAGATATTGTGTGACACTGAAATACACCTTGAGACTATGAAACGTGAAAACTCAGAAGCCAGTGCTAACCACGAGAGTACTCGCGCCGAAAATGTCCCAGCGCGGAAAATAATAATGAAGCTACCACCATATGATGATGGACGTGACGACATGGATGCCTATCTCAACCGATTTGAAAGGTATGCTGATGCTCAAGATTTAGATGATGACTTGGTGGCTGTTAATCTTGCTTCACTGTTACGAGGTAAAGCCCTTGATGTATATTCTAGACTATCTTCTGATCAAGCTAACGATTATAATAATTTAAAGTTGGCTTTATTAAAAGCATATAATTTAACAGAGGAAGGTTTTAGATATAAATTCAGAAATTCTCGACCTCTGCAGGGTGAGTTTTCACATCAATATTTGGCACGTATCCAAGGTTATCTTGATCGCTGGATAAGTTTATCTGCAACTCAAACATATGAAGATCTTAAAGATTTACTTTTAAGGGAGCAGTTTCTGTCTAGCTGTAACATTGAATTAGCCATGTTCCTGAAAGAAAGAACGCCCAAGTCCGCACAAGAACAAGCTAAACTAGCTGATCAATATTTGGAAGCACATGGTTGGTCTAACAAGTATTTTAAATATAATTCTGATTCTTTACAGGAAACTAAAACCCGATCCAGTAGACGGTGTTATATGTGCAACTCTTATAATCATGAAGTGAAGAATTGTCCAGAGGTACGAAGAGCTAATACATCTAATATATATAATCCAAATAAATATTCTAATCCGAGATTTAATCATAGAGATACATATTCTTTTCAGGGTCCACGTTCTTTTGATGCTAGACGTAACCAATCTTTTATTCCTAATTCACAGGGACAGTCTTTTCAGTCATTTCGTACACAACAGAATCCAAGTCAGTCATTTCGACCTAATCAGCAACGTCAATCTAGTTATAAATGTAATTCTTGTTTACTACTACCCAATAATGAATTAAAATCTCAAAGTAATTCTAATCATGCTTTCTCTGATTTACAGACAGATCCTAAAACGTTATGCGGATGTTGCAATTTTGAAAGTGGTCATGTTGAACTTAAATGTGGACACGAATTACCAGTATTAAGTGCTAGTTGTAAAGATAGTATTAAGACTGAAGATATGCCGATATCTGAAGGTTATGTGGATAATTATAAAGTAATGGTACTACGTGACTCCGGTTGTAATAGCGTGGTTGTTAAAAAAGATTTAGTTCATGAATCTAAATTTACAGGTTATACTCAAAGATGTGTTTTAATTGATGGTACTGTAAGAGAAATTCCCGTTGCTAAGATAAATATTGATACACCTTATTTTGTTGGTATTGTAGAAGCCTTATGTATGACTAAACCCGTGTATGATTTAATTATAGGTAATATTACAGGTGTACGTGGTCCGTTTGATCCAGATAAGAATTGGAATCCTGTTAAGTCTGATTCAAAGTTAGTACAAGCGGTTGAAACTAGAGCACAGGTTAAGATAAAAGATAAAGTGTTTAAAAGTCTTTCAGTTCCCACAGCAATTGGTGAAGTTTCGAAATCAGAAATTGAAAAAGCACAGAAAGATGATAAAACTTTAGACTCGATAAAATTGAAATTAAATAAAGATGAAAAGGAAGTACGAGGTAAACATCAAACTTGGTTCATATTAATTAAAAATTTAATTTACAGATGTTTTGTGTCTCCAGATATAAATCACGGAAATGTATTTAAACAGTTGGTCGTACCTAAATGTTACAGGGAATTGGTACTTAAGCTGGCACACGAATCTATTTTTGGGGCTCATCTTGGCATTAGAAAAACAGTTGATAGAGTATTAACACAATTTTATTGGCCTGATTTACAGGGTGATGTAACACGTTTTTGTAGATCATGTGATCCGTGTCAACGTACATTTCCTAAGGGAAAAGTAACCAAAGCTCCTCTGGGAACACTGCCGATAATTGATGTACCGTTTGATCGAGTCGCAGTCGACTTAGTAGGTCCTATTTTTCCTTCAACAGACATGGGTAACAGATATATTTTAACTTTAGTTGATTTTGCCACTAGATATCCAGAAGCAGTACCACTTAAGTCCATAGAAACGGAACGAATAGCTGAAGCTTTGATCGAAATGTTTTGTAGAATTGGTTTTCCACGAGAAATCCTTAGTGATAGAGGTAGTCAGTTTACATCCGACTTGATGTGCGAGGTAAGTAGAATTTTATCTATTAAACAGTTGTTCACTACCCCGTACCATCCAGCTTGTAATGGTTTATGCGAAAGATTTAATGGTACCCTAAAAACTATGCTAAAGAAAGTTTGTATTGAAAGACCCAAAGACTGGGATAGGTATGTATCGCCTATATTATTTGCTTATAGAGAGTCAGTGCAGGAAACTCTTGGTTTCAGCCCTTTTGAACTTTTATATGGAAGGACAGTGAGAGGTCCTATGACAATTCTACATGAACTTTGGACAGGAGATTTGCCGGAAAATGAGGTAAGAAATACTTATCAATATGTGTTAGATCTTCAGGAAAGATTGGACGATACTTGTAAATTAGCCAGAGATGAATTAGTGAAAGGGAGAGATAGATATAAGAACTATTACAATAGGAAGGCTAAAGCACGAAATGTAGAGGTAGGTGAAGAAGTTTTGATTTTATTACCAACAGACAATAACAAGTTACTGATGCAGTGGAAGGGTCCGTTTAGAGTTGTTGAGAAGTTAGGAACACTAGATTATAAAATAAATGTAAATGGTAAGATTAAAAGTTATCACATTAATATGTTAAAGAAGTATATTCCGCGCGAAACAACTACTGATAAAGATTTATGTTTACAGGACGAGGGTACTTTTCAGAAAGTCTGTACAGCTGTGATAGAAGATGGTGTAATTAATGAAGACAGTTTTGATGATTCAGAAATTGATCAAATGGAGGCAAGTAAAGAGATAATAGAAATTCCACAATTAATCCAGAAGGAAACCCATAATGACGTAATTATTAATCCAGAATTAAGCGCAGTAGAAAAGAAAAATTTAACCCATTTATTTCAGGAATACTCAGATATCCTTACTGATGTACCTGGATGTTCAAATTTAGGGAAACATAAAATTTCTTTAATTTCAGATAAACCTGTCAGACTTAAACCATATCCTATTCCTTTCGCCATGAAAGACGTTATCGTAAAAGAAGTTGAAAGTATGCTTAAGTTAGGAATTATTGAAAGATCTAACTCACCGTATTCATCTCCAGTGGTACTTGTAAAAAAACCAGATGGAACTAATCGTTTTTGTATTGATTTCAGAGCCTTGAATAGATTAACGGTATTCGATGCAGAACCAATGCCGAGACAAACTGATATATTTTTGAAAATTGCCTCTAGTAAATATTTGTCTAAGATAGATCTTACAAAAGGTTATTGGCAGATAGCTCTTGACGAAGATTCCAAATATAAAACTGCTTTTTCTACTCCCTTAGGTTTAATGCAGTTCAAAATGATGCCCTTTGGCTTAGTTACCGCACCTGCGTCCTTCAGTAGAAATATGCGGGATCTTTTGTATGGATTAGAAGGTACAGATAATTATTTAGATGACATTTTAGTTTTTAGCGATACATGGGATGATCACCTGAATATTCTCGGAAAGTTATTTTCGAGGCTACAGTCTGCTAATATAACGGCTAGACCAAGTAAATGTTATTTTGGGTTTAATAAATTAACTTATCTTGGTCATGATATAGGTAAGAAGTGTATACGTCCTATGGAAAAGAAAATAGAAAGTATCCAAAATGCTAATCCTCCAGAAACGAAGAAACAGCTTAGATCATTTTTAGGCCTAGTTGGATATTATAGACAATTTATACCTAATTTTTCTGCAGTTGCTGTCCCTTTAACAGATTTGACTAAAAAAGGAAAACCTAATATATTAGAATGGGGAATGTCGCAAAATAATGCTTTTCATGCTTTGAAAGCAGCTTTGATGTCAACTCCAGTACTTCGTTTACCTGATTTTTCTAAGACTTTTATTCTTAGGTCTGATGCCAGTAACGTAGGAATTGGTGCCGTTTTATTACAAGAATTTGACGATGGTAAATTTCCAATTGCTTATGTCAGTAAAAAATTACTTCCTAGGGAAACAAGGTATTCAGTTATAGAACGAGAATGCATGGCATTAATATGGGGTATAAATAAATTTCAGGAATATTTATATGGAACAGAATTTATTGTTGAAACTGATCACGAACCTCTTGTTTATATTAATAAAGCTAAAGTAAGTAATAACAGAATTATGAGATGGGCGCTTGCTTTACAACCTTTCAGATTCAAGATACGAGCGATAAAAGGAAAAGAAAATGTTGGTGCAGATTATTTAAGTAGAGTTTATTAATTATATTTTATTTCAGAAACATCATAGAGGTTTCTTCTTGAGTTGGGGGGTGTTGTCACGTATGACAATATCTTTATTAGATAACGATATAGTTTATATTATAGTTTGTCGTGGATGTACTACATATAGCTATGGATTCACGCTGGTATTGCTGAACGTTTCAAGGTCACAAGTATTTGTACATTAATAAATATAGTATATATGTTATTGTTGTTTATTACAGTTTATGACAACTTATGAACATGGTTTCAGATTGTGGTAATAAAGTTGATTTATAAACCTTTGATTTTATTGTTTATTTGTAAGATGTATGATAGTTAATATTTGCCAAGGTAGAGTTATACACTTGTCTGATTGCAGGTATGATTGCATTGAATGCATGTGGACTGCCTGTTTTGTTGTCGTGGTTTGATTGGTTGTGAGTGAAACTGTAGTTTACGTGGTGGGAGATACGAATTTATATTGTTACTCTAATGCTGGATTTTGGGAGAATCACACGTGTCCATTAATCATCATTCATTCATGAATCATTCCTAAGTATATATTATATTTCAACTAAATGGGTGTTAGACTGTGTGTCGTTGGTTTAGACTGTGTGTCGTTATAATGGTAATCTGTGTGATTTATGAGTAATAATTAGTACAAATGCTTGTAAGTATTGTTTGATTTTTGTAATGTTGATAATCGTAGAAATGTAGAAATATTTTGATTATTTGTTAAACATTGTGTTATGTTTTGTAGGTGACCGGATTCTGATTCTGATTTTGATTGTGACATGATTATGTCCTGATTCGGTTTCTGATCATGTTAATGTGTTACGGTTAGTGTTATCGATATTGTTGCTGGGATCGTTACTGTTCCAGTTATTTCATGGTGTTGAAAATAATGAAAAGATCCACATGAATAACTCATCAACCTGATCATCTTAATCATCTTAAATGTGCTGTGGAGTCAGATATTTAATTTAATGACGGCTGTGTGCGCGTGTTTCGTCATTTCATCAATGTAGAACTGTGATTCGTCTTGTTGTTTGAATCCGTGAAATTAGAGAATAATTACAAAAATATATATATTATTGTATTATATTGTAGTTATATAAAGATATTTAAATCATATTGTGTTTTTGTTAATGGGAACTATATAAGTACATGACCGTCAATCCGCCCCCAAAAGAACCAAAGGTCCAATTTTGTGACAAAGAGTAGGACGTTAAACCCCATTTCATTTCTTTATATAATCTCCTGTAGACCAAATACAAATAATGTTATCAGCTGTTTTTATATTAACCGATTTATATAGTAACTATTGTGGTAAGTTTATCCACAGGAATCTGACCTTTTATCCGCGTATATATGCATACACCATACCGAACTAGACATTCTTTTTTAATATATATTGTCCAGTTCAGTATGGTGTATGCATATATATACAGATAGAAGGTCAGATTCCTGTGGTTTATCGCAGCGATAAGCTCGCCATTTATGTTGTAAAATGTTCTATATTTATGTATGTAATTATATAAGAGAGGTGAGTGCTCATAGGCTTAGTCTGTTCCCTAAATCCATATTTACTGAATAAAAATATTGTTTATGAAAAACAAAATAGTTAATCGATTGGTCAGAGCATTGCACTCTCGACAAATTCCACTGGGTCGATTTCCGGTGTGGGCCAAGAAAAACCTTTGTGATTTTTGAAGCCTGGCCTTTAGGCTACTTGTCCATGAAAGTGTGTGTAGTACATCGCATAGAACGTAAACCCGAGGTGTCCATCCGTGAATAGACCTACATTGTCCTCAACGTAAAAAGGAAAGCCCAAGCTAATTAAGAGCAGTCGGAAATGCTACTGTCCAGGCAGAATATTCTCAAAATGACCCGGACAAGTACTGTGTTTACGGGACATTAAACCCCATTCCTATTTCATGCATGCAGCAAACATACAGATAAAGGGAAATAACTCTGTTTAGGAAGCATTCTGAACAAAGTTGAATCTTTCTTTTGACTAATGCCGTGCACGAGTCGCTAAGGCCGAAGAAACAGCGTCTAGCCGTGTGGAATGGAATGCACGTAAAAGAACCATTGTCAAATGGAATTAGAAATTAGAGTAAGCCTAAGCCACAGCGAAGTTGTCTGGGCTAGCCTACATTAGAGTAGGCCTATTAAGCCACAAGCCAATGCGATAAATGGCTGATCCACGATGGGAAAAATAGGGGAAATGATATACTCTCAAACTGATTAAAATTTCGTCTTTTTATACTTTCGATGGCCTACACTACATGAATATCTGACCGGTTGTAGTGGAAGGTGGCATCAGAGGTCATGCTTGCGGCATATGATTTTATGACGTCAGTTATTTGGTTGACCAATCAGCGTTGATGTTTCTTGTGGGCTAGGCTATCCAAGGCGCAGTGCACCTCACGCCAAAAACTCGCCGTAACAGACCGTTTCATTGACTAACCCCTCACATCATCCAGAACATGAGTTATATAACAACTCTTCCAGATCCTAGTGTAGTAAAGACAAGTAAAACTAAATTTTGAACAATAAAAAACGGAACGAAATGAAATATATGTTTTAATCAGAGCGTACACTAATACACCTGAAGAGTGGCCTGCATAGGAGTAATGAAATGCCCACCATTAAATATTAAGTGTTATTTAACAGAATATGACAAAACTCTACGTAACAAATTTAATATGAATCAGTGTATTCCAGGCCCATTTCCCCTGTCCAAATTTACATCTGTTTACGGTTTCATAGAATGGAGCACCCTTGAACACAAATACAAAGATTATAAATACATGAATATAAGAATAGATTATTTGAATAGGAAAAAAATGTCAACAATACAAAATCTACATTAAAATACAAAAATGGCCAAGCGTGTACTTTTCCTTTATCACACAGAAAATATATACATTGTGATACATAGAAACGAAACAATAAAATTCGTTATTAGCGAAAATAAAAATGAAATTACTTATCTGTCCATTATAATTGTACAATGTGATGAACATTTATTTTCACAAAGTAGCAAATGTTTGTTATTAGTTGTTATGACCTTTCGATATGGCCCTTTCAAAAATTCATTAAATACCCCAAAACTGGGATAAAAACAAATTTTCCCATCAAAAAGATGTGTTGGGGCATTTTGTTTGTGTGCATGTCAATTCTTTTATATTAAATTTCTAGCAAACTTTCTCATAATAGAGCGAACAAGCAGCCATAATGTTTTTGATTGGTTAGCAGAATCAGGTTGCGATCAAAGAGAGAGAGAGAGAGAAATGGAGTTTAACGTATACCGAGGATGGCGTAACTCAAGATTTTAAAACTGTGCGTGCTGGGATTTAGTGGTGCCCGGACCAACTCCTTGATCCTCTTGATTGTATACCGGTACCCCCTTCCCTCCCCGCCCCACCACCCAGAAATTTAAAAAAGGCACATTGTTTAATTATGTAAAAAGAAGAAAAAAAAACCCGATAGAATCAACAAATTAAGTAGCATAAACAAT
Source organism: Patella ulyssiponensis (assembly GCA_963678685.1). NCBI lineage: Eukaryota > Metazoa > Mollusca > Gastropoda > Patellidae > Patella > Patella ulyssiponensis. Next base: position 76,872,299 of record OY783230.1, read on the forward strand.
AACCCCACTGTCTTAGATCATTATCACATCTTTGAATTTTCATTAAATCTTCGTTATTTTTGTTATGTGCTATCCACAATACACAGCGCAGTTCCCTGTTATGAGCCTTATATATATATTATTCCAGATAAAAAGAGTCGGCTATTTCAAATCGAATGATTCAAAAATTATAGTACCAATATCACACACAAAATGTAGGTCCATTTCTCAAAATATACATAATATACATTATTCAAATCAATATGTTAGTGTCCGTAAATTATTTGCCCTTGAATTCTAAAAGACACTGTTTTTTAAAACAGGCTGAACGACATTGGAGAAGTTGAACACAATTCAGAACAATAACTTGTTTTCACAATACCATAAGAAATCTGGTCATACTGTTTTATTCGCCTTACGGTACCCACTTCCTAAAACTAATGCGAACGTTTGTACATTGTCAGACCTTGAACTTTGAGGTACTCAGATCCAATTGAACATAACGATCTCTTGCGAACCAGTCGTGTTTAAAAGTGCGCTGCTCCAAAATATCAAGACGTGTCAGAACCAATTATAATGCTTTCCGGTTTCCACCCACCTTGCCGACAATCGATTGGTGTATTAATTTTATATATTTAAAGATCGCGTCTTGACCTCCTGTTTAACGTACCTCCAACGAGAACACCACGCCCATTTCGATCCCCTATAATTTTTTCTAATGGTCGACCGCGTCCATTTTTATACACGCGACTGATAACATAAGATTGTGAAATATATGATCTCTCTGGTCCCAAGGGACCCCCAGGTATAGCACCAGCCAAAGCTCCTCCAGCTATCGCACCTCCAAATCCAGACGAAGACCCCCCGGGTATAGCACCATACGAGCCTCCAGATGAAGCAAGAGATAAAACACCCCCGGGTATACTACCAGGGGATGGAGGTCCAGGTACACGTATGTCTAAAGGGCCTCCAAGTATAGCACCGTAACCATCTGGTCGTCTACGATCTACTCTATTCAGATCAATTCGGCTACTACTTTGAATTCTTCTCGGATCCGACCTGTCGACACTATAAGTTCTTCTTGGGTCCGTCCCGTCGATACTTTGAGTTCTTCTGGAAGGGATGTTGTCAGCTCGATTTCTATTACTGACTATCCTGCGATCTACCCTGTCTTTTCTTTGGGATCTTCTGAGATCTGTTCCATCATAGTTTTGTACTTGTCTACGTCCACTTGTCTGGGTTCGCCTAGAATTCCTCCTGACGCCACCCCTTCTAGGATCTTCTCTATTTTCTATTCGACTTGGGTCAACTCTATTTTCTGTTCGTCTTGGACCCTGTATGTTTACCGTTCGTCTCGAATCCTGTCTGTTTTCTGATCGTCTGGGATCCAGCCTACCTTCAATTCGTCTGGGATCCACTCTACTTTCTGTTCGTGTTGGGTCCACTCTATTTTCAGTTCTTCTTGGAGCTGTTCGTCTTGGATCATTTCGTCTGGGGCCCGTTTGTCTTTGGTCAATAATATTTTCTGTTCGTCTTGGATCATGTCTGTTTTCTGTTCGTCGTCTTGGATCCTGGCTGCTTTCTGATCTTCTAGGATCTTCAATTTGTCTGGGATCCACTCTACTTTCTGTTCGTCTTAGGTCCACTCTATTTTCAGTTCTTCTTTGATCTGTTTGTTTTGAATCATTTCGTCTGGGATCTGTTTGTCTAGGGTCCACTCTATTTTCAATACGACTTGGAGCTGTTCGTCTTTGGCCAGTTCTATTGGCCGTTCGTCTTGTATTATTTCGTCTTGGGTCCATTCTGTTTACTGTTCGTCTAGGGTCCTGTCTGTTTTCTGATCGTCTGGGATTCTGTCTATTTTCTGTTCGTCTAGGATCCACTCTACTTTCTGTACGTCTTGGGTCCACTCTATTTTCAGTTCGTCTTGAATCGTTTCGCCTGGGGTCTGTTTGTCTTGGGTCCAGTCTATTTTCAATTCGTCTTGGGTCCAGTCTATTTTCAATTCGTCTTGGGTCCAGTCTATAGTCTGTTCGTCTGGGATCCTGTCTGTTTTCTGTTCGTCGTCTAGGATCCTCTCTGTTTTCTAATCTGTTAGGATCTTCAATTCGTCTGGGGTCCACTCTACTTTCTGTTCGTCTTGGGTCCACTCTATTTTCAGTTCTTCTTGGAGCTGTTCGTCTTAGGTCCACTCTATTTTCAGTTCGTCTTGGATCTGTTCGTCTTGGTTCCACTCTATTTTCAGTTCTTCTTGGATCTGTTTGTCTTGGATCCACCCTGCTTTCTGCTCTCCTTGGATCAGTTCGTCTGGGATCCTGTCTGTTTTCTGTTCGTCGTCTAGGATCCTGTCTGTTTTCTGTTCTTCTAGGATCTTCAAATCGTCTGGGGTCCACTCTACTTTCTGTTCGTCTTGGGTCCACTCTATTTTCAGTTTTTCTTGGAGCTGTTCGTCTTGGGTCCACTCTATTTTCAGTTCTTCTTGGATCTGCTAGTCTTGGGTCTGTTTGTCTTGGGTCCACTCTTTGTTCAATACGACTTAAAGCTGTTCGTCTTTGGTCCACTCTATTTTCAGTTCTTCTTGGAGCTGTTCGTCTTGGGTCCACTCTATTTTCAGTTCTTCTTGGATCTGCTCGTCTTGGGTCTGTTTGTCTTAGGTTCACTCTTTTTTCAATACGACTTAAAGCTGTTCGTCTTTGGTCCACTCTATTTTCAGTTCTTCTTGGAGCTGTTCGTCTTGGGTCCACTTTATTTTCAGCTCTTCTTGGATCTGCTCGTCTTGAATCGGTTCGTCTGGGGTCTGTTTGTCTAGGGTCCACTCTATTTTCAATACGACTTGGAGCTGTTCGTCTTGGGTCTACTCTATTTTCAGTTCTTCCTGGATCTGTTCGTTTTGGGTCCACTCTATTTTCTGTTCTTCTTGGATCTGCTCGTCTTGAATCGTTTCGTCTTGGGTCTGTTTGTCTTGGGTCCACTCTATTTTCAATACGACTTGTAGCTGTTCGTCTTGCGTCCACTCTATTTTCAGTTCTTCTCGGAGCTGTTCGTCTTGGGTCCACTCTATTTTCAGGTCTTCTTGGATCTGCTCGTCTTGAAGCATTTCGTCTGGAGCCTGTTTGTCTTGGGTCAACTCTATTTTCTGTTCGTCTTTGATTAGTTCTTCTTGGGCCCACTCTATTTTCTGTTCGTCTTGGGTCAACTCCATTTTGTATTCGTCTAGGATCCTGTCTGTTCTCTGATCGTTTGGGATCCAGTTTATCGTCTGCTCGTCTTGGGTCTACTTCACTCTCTGTTCGAGTTGAATCATTTCGTCTGGCGCGGGATCGTCTTGGGTCCACTCTGTTTTCTGTTCGTCTTGGATCCTCTGTATTATCAGTTCGTCTAGGATCTGTTCTTCTTATCTCTGTGCGTCTAGGATCTTCTCTATTTTCTATTCGCCTTGGATCAGCTCGTCTTAGGTCCACTATATTTTCTGTTCGTCTTGGGTCCACTCTATTGTCGGTTCGTCGGAAATCCTGCCTGTTTTCTATTCGTCTTGGATCATCTCTGTTTCCTGTTCGTCTTGGATATTCCCTATTTTGTATTCTTCTCGGATCTGTTCTAGTCCGAGAACGTCGTGGATCTACCCTCTCTCTATTTTCAATTCTCCTTTTGTCACCAGTTGCTGTGGTTTTTGTCGCAGTAAGATCTATCCAGTTTATGATATTTCCCGAATTCCTGTCTTGTGATTCGGGGTGATCCAGTTTCGTAACATTCAGTATCCGAATAACTCTCCGGGATCCACTGCGAGCCCTGTGTCTACTATCGAAGAATTCACCTGCAGATGTTGTGGAATCCTCTATTTTACGAGACCGTGACGCCATTCCGTCCCTAGAATGTTTTCTTCCACGAGATCGTGATGACACCATTGTTTCCCTGGAATACTTTCTCCCACGAGATCGTGACGACGCTATTGTGTCTCTGGAATGTGTTCTCCCATGTTTGTGTCTATGTCTATCGCTATTACGATCGCGACTTTGGTCTTGGGCAGTATCCTGAACACCCGTTAAAAGATTTTCACTTGACAATTTATGTTTGTTCAATTTGTATAAAATAGTTTGGCCAGATAAACTGACATAATTATTTACCATTCGATCTTTTGTAACGTCGCCATTTTTGCTTAAATGATTTGCATTTTTAGAAACGTTGTGGTATTTCCATAAAGTATTCTGATGCATTGCATCCTGATGTCGATGTTGATTACGAAAGTGTTCTCCGTTCTCTAAATGCGATTGGTCTTGGAAGAATCCTGATTTTAAACCAATATCGTCTCTACCGCCTTGTAGACTTCTATGTCGTTGTCGAAAACCGATGTTTTTAATGTCCACCGCTTTAATTGCTTCATCCTTCTGTACGGATGTTGACCTTGACACACTAAGCAAGGTCAAACAGACCAGCATCTTCACCACAAGCTCAGCCATGGTACCTGGAATATATAAACATAAACCATTCGATTAGTTTCTATCAATGGTATGCAAATTAACGTGCTATTAAAAATTCCATACAAACTAATTTTGTTCTCAAAATGAAATGAAATGGGGCTTAACGTCCTAATGTTCCACTGTAAAACCCCGAATGACTTACCAGGAGGTCCCGCACCCGATCCCTGTAAAAAACTGATATTTTCCTGCATTGGGGTGCACGTATAGGGACCCTTAGTATTTAAAATTCGGGAATAAATAGGTGGAAACGCGGTGTTCGAGCAAAGATATATGGCATACTGCAAAACGCATGCTCGTCTTCATTAGCCCTGCTAAACCGACGTCCCGTGTAAGGCGTGCACGTAAAAGACCCCTTACGATATAAGAATAGTCCATAACATTTCCCTCATAGCGCACAGTGTGCCCGTCTTCGTAAGCCTAGCCACAGCACAACAGTAGGACGTTAAACAATCTGATTATATAATATGTTATATTTCGTTTCGTTTTTTATACTTTCGATGGACTCTATTACATGAAGATCCGATCAGTTATGGTAGAAGGTCGCGCCAGGGTTAATACGACCGGCTTTTGACCTTATGACGTCAGCTTTTAAATTAATCAATCAGGGTTGACCAGGGCTCACACTGTCGGTCGCCAAAGTCGCAATTTGCGATTAAATTATGAAAGTGGCGATTTAATTTTCATTTTGGCGAAAATTTTTGCGATAAAGTTTTGGGGTTGACGTTTCTAGTGGTTTATCCAGAGCTCCATGTACCGCATGCCAAGGATTCGCCGTAACAGACCGTTTCATTGGCTATACCCTCACATCAACCAACAGGCTGGTTATATAACAATTCTTCCAGATCCTAGTGTAATAAAGACAAGTAAAACAAAATTTTGAACTATAAATTATAATCAGATTGCACATTAAATACCATTTCATTTCATTTTCAAATATGAGCAAATAATGCGATACCAAATAGAGCACTGAAACGAAAATAGCCGCGGGATATCGTCTTAAACTTGTGCATAATAACGCCTACGGTGGTTCATTATACGCCGTTTGAAATTACAAAAAGAAAATCCAAACAGCGTGAAATAAAGTAAATTGAGTATTACAACTGCTCGGCGTATGAATAGATTCACTCGGCTCCTATTAAATATCACATGTTTACTTTGTAGCCCACACAATAAATTATTATCCACTGTCACAGACGTTTAACGCCATTGAGAGAGAGAGACAGAGAGACAGAGAGAGAGAGAGATTAACGTCCACTCCACACAAACTAGGCCATATCGGTCCTAACATAATGCTACTGTTGACAGCCAAATGAGAGAGCGACAATCGTGTCATGACTTTATTTCAACTTTGTTTGTGCAGAACTGTTTAAGTTTTCATCCAATCTTTACATTTGTTATATCATTGAAAAGCCGATAACATGTACTTTCTGAATATATGCATAACTCAAATATTATTTTTTACCCCAAGTGACTCATTTGGCTGTCACCGGTAACATATGGTCCAATTTCAATTCTATAATTCGCTAGCGCGTAGTGGTTGGTCGTTAACAGTGGGAGGAATCCGGGGGGCCCGGAGAGAATCCATGAGGTTGGCGACCCTACTCCTTAACACGTACGGTCGGGCGGGGAATCGAAACCACACCAATTGACAGACCTAATGACACAACGACCATGCGCTAACTATTCGTACACATACCCCCTATTTAAGGTACAATATTTGAACAATTAAACGTTAAAATCAAAAATAAAAGTTCTTCGATCGACGAACGGGAAAATGGCTTCAATGATAATTGAACTTGAATATGCAGGTTAAAAAATCTATGGAATACAATTACTGCTTATAACTGAATTACGTTTCGACTAGGCTCCTCCAGTCATAAAATATAACAAGACAATATATACATGTATACAGTAATATATGGTTAATGCTGGCTAACGACTGACATCCTCCTAATTACCTACAGCAATAAGTCCAACCTCATGGAAGTTTTTTTTCGGGTCCTCCGATTTTCTCCCACTGATTACAACCCCTACGCGCAAGCCAATTATTGAAACAAAATTAAACTATATGATAGTCCCGAAATGACCTAGTTTGTCGAGTGGACGTTAAACCCCATTTCTCTCTCTCTCTTTCAGTAATAGGCAGTAATTCCTTCCATAGAATTGTGATCTGTGTATAAACGACGTGTGAGTGTCTACGGAACACGCATGCCCAGTTACATGTCGATGGTACATGCATTGCCGCATCCTTGGACGTTTTGCACAAAGCATCGTTCCCGAGAACACCAGGAACCAAATGCATGACCTAACCTAAAATCCCCTTTATCACGGTGGTTAAATGAGAAAGGCTCGCTCATGGTATTGGCCGTCAAAGTTCATCGGGATTTCCCGGCATTGTTTTTCCCTTGCCAATAGTGTAGCTGTCTACTCGTTCGCATGGGACGAAAAACTCAAGTCCCATGTAAACATCGGCGTGCACGAAAAAAAAAAAGACCCTTGGCAAATAGAATTCGATGTAAGAGTAGGCCGTAGCGGCGTAGCGCCATTTGCCGGGCAAAATCTTCTTTATGGCGTGAAACCTCATTTCATTTCTTTAAACGTGAAGACCACACTGATCAGCAGTGAATATTCGATAGGCCGCTACAATCACTGATAAGGATGACATCGACGCGACTCAATTATAGTCCCTGGTATTAACTTTTTTCTTCGGACAAAATAAATTCTAAAAAAATTTTTTGAAGAATAAGAAAAATAAATAAAGACGTTTGAAGTCAATGCACGCGTTGAAAACAGTCATCTGTGACAGAGATAATTCGTAAGTAATTTTCTGTGAAACAGATTGCGTGAAGACACGTTGAAGGAAAATTTGAAGTGTGTAAAACGAAACGAAATAAAGTAGGATCTGTTTTTGAATATAAGATTTCCATATAAGATTTAATCTGTAACATAAAAAAGATAAGTGGTATAGATAGAGATATAAAAACAGTAGACTATTGTCACACACTATCTCACATAGACCCATGATAGACCATTCGCCTCAATGTTTATATATAAAGAATAGACAACAAACTATATCTTATTCATATCTACCAGTTACAAATGATAAGTATAGGGAACAATGAGAAAGACAGAGAGGGGGTGGGGTCACTATACACATGCTAGGTCATTTCAGAACAAACATATATGTTTAGATTTCATTTTAATAATTCATTTGTGCCTGGGGTCGGTGGGGAGGTAAACCCACGCGGTTGGACAGGCGACCCTGCTTCTTGTCACGGACAAGTGAGGAATCGAAACCACACCCACTTGACTCAATAACTGCCCAATTGCCGTATGAGGCGGAGTTTAATATCCTAGCTCTGACTCGTATAATTAAAGGGCAATATTGGTGACGGCTATTATCACACATTAGGTAATTTATACGGGAACCGCAATTGAATTCCATATGTCAAAGGTTATTTTATGTGAATGTCAACGTATAAACGTGACCTCGATGTCTTCATCATGTTTTGTGACACTATCCTGTGTCGCGGTACCCAAAATCTTAACTGTGACACTGCGGCCCCTGATATAACGGTGGCACTACCGTCTATGACTTTTTTGGACTTCACGTTGGATAACTATTTCCAATGTTCATTTAAGTCTGGAACACTTTTTACGTTAACTGTATTTTTATATCTCTATAACATCCATAATACAGGAAACTCCACTCAAAGCTATGACATTTAATGATAAGCTAAATATAAGTTCTCTTAGTTTACTAAATTACGATTAACACCATTATCTTTACCCCACCATTTCGTAGGACAAATTTACTGACTGTATCTCGCATCATCATATGGCTCTCCTGTGACTTAACGGGGTGGTCTAATCCAAGTGGTGTCTAAATGTTATCTGAATGACGTTTGGTTCCTAGCCTCTCAGTCTAGCAGGCTGGTGGTATGATCTTTCCCTGGGAATTACGAATGGTGTCTAATTCCCAGCCTCTCAATTACATCTGGGGTGAAATTAATCTCGCTCTTTCTTATATAAAGATGATTCGTGCACGAGTCGGATTGGTCAAATGCACAGACGCTACCCTGGATTGGAATCCGATCTGCTGCTCAACCCTCATTGATAATTAAAACAAAACGTGGATAATCGAGACTATCGCTAGAATCTCGATTCAGAGTGGATAAATTTGACAGCAATTTTCAGCAAATTGCATATTGCATTTACATTTTCTAGTTTTTAACTTTTAAAGGGAGACCTGCTTTACTCCAATCTGATCAACTTACAGATTCATATTCCGTTTCGTTTTTTTTATACTTTTTATAACATGAAGATCTGACCAGTTGTACTGAAAGGTTACGTAAGAGATCGTACGAGCGGCTTTTGACCCTTTGAGGTCAGACATTGATTAAACAATCAGCGTTGACGTGTATAGTGGTATACCAGCATGGATCACATGGCTAAGTGGGTAAGGCGTTGGCTCGCTAGCCTGGATGTCGGGTGTTCGATCCCTGCATTGGCCGAATGTTCATTTCGATTTTCCGGTGTGGTTTCCTTTGTCAGTGGTTCAGAACGAAGGGCTTGGCAAGGACAGCTGTCTAGTCGTTCGGATGGGACGAAAAACCGAGGTCCCTTATAGTATATGCATTAGCGTGCACGTAAAAGATCCATTAGCAGTTGGAATTCGATATAAGAGAGGCCGTATAGCCGCTGCCCGCTGCCCGAGCAAAATTTCTCTCATAGCACACTGTACGGCGTATGTCCGTCTTCCATTAGCCCAGGTTAGGTGCATCAGAGCAGGACGTTAAACCCCATTTCATTTCATCGCACGCCAAGAAGTCGCCGTAACAGATGGTTTCATTGGCTAATCCCTCACGCCACGCAGAACGTCTGTTATATAACAACTCTTCCAGATCCTAGTGTAGTACAGACAATTAAAACGAAATTTTGAACTTTAAAAAACGAAACGAAACAGAAGCTGTGTTTTACTCAGATTGTTATTTACCCTAAATATACTTCTGACATCTTTATATATTTTTCTATTGCATTAGAAATAGAAAGGGTTTAATATAGGCTATGCCTGTTCCCCACTCCCTATTCAGATAGAAATCTGAATAAAAATATTGCTTATAAAAAAAAAAAATTAAAAATAATGCTCTAGAATTTAATTTACAAAAGGAAAAAAGTTAAAATAGTGTGAGTTCATTAAGCCGCAGTGACGTCATCCCTCTCAATGATATCTGTCAACGGTTATACTATGTCCACGCCGATCGCTTATTCGTCTCAGCTGCTTAAAAACAATTGTAAAACCACCCTTTTTATGAGGAAAGTGTGCTTTAACCTTTATCGTCTTTCAAGGCATGAAATAATGATATAGACATGTGTGATATCACAATCAATGATTTGCATTCATCAAAAGAATCCACGCCGCTTATTCTGCACATTATATTTGGTGTCATTATTGTGCAAACCTCTATTTTCTGGTCTTGTCAAGTTATCTGTGCCCCGGCGTATTACGAAGTATATTATATTGTGTATGTGATAGATTTTTAGTTTTCTATATTGCTTCCTTAAACTTTCCTGTCAACACCGTACAGAACTGGCCCCAAGTTCACAAAACATTCTCAGACTAAAGTTGAGATTTCGCTCAACTTTCAATCACTGTTTATAAGAAATATCTTTGATCCAGAAACACAAAAGTGTGCACATAGTTACTTATTGATGTATTTGATACATTAAGACAACAATATTATTATAAAGGGCTATGATTTAGTTGAAATGAGGCGAACAGTTTTGAGTAAATTCTCAACTTAAGTCTGGGAATGCTTTGTGAACTCGGGGCCTGATTGTTTTTTTGCATATAAGTAAAATTTAACTGAAAAGTAGTAGTTGCATGTATTTATATGTTATTTTTATGTTCAAGTAACATCCGGTCTCAAGTTAACGATAGAGAACATCTATTCCACAAACATTTTCAAGGCCAGGGGAAAGAGAACCCACCAGGAGCCCCCCCCCCCACCACAAAGATACATTGTCTCAGGAACCAGGCACCCCCCTCCAGCAAAATATCCTGGACGGGCGCCTGCATCAAAACGGCTATACGGTGCCGCTTCCAAGGCAGATTAAAAGCAATTTCATTGCATCTAACGAAAACAAAGTTCCTCAATTATTCATCTAAATCATTTTAAAATTTTACGTTTCCATGGTTTACTCCCAAATTACACATTCTGCTGTTACTTATTTTTAAATACCTTCGTTTTTATTCTTAGATTATCATTCTCCAAGTCAATGAATATTCCTCGATCAGTTTCATTGATAAAGAAGGAAAATACTCCAATTCCAAACTGTCCAGATTATCTTGATCACAAACATTAGAGACAGGCACGCTTCCATATAATAAATAAACCAAACATAAACAGAAATGATAGGAAATCCCGTTAAATGGCCAACTGTTCTGCTTCGACTGGGCTAACGAAGGAGGCACGCACAAATAAACAAGCCCCAAATCATTTCAAATGCTTATCCAATATTTTATGAATGTAGAAGGTCAGGTCTAAACATTAAGGCCAACTGCAGATTTCGTGATGGTCGCGAGAGGTAAATAGGTTTGGGTACGTGATTCTTGGCGCTATTGTTAGGTTTAAGAATGTGTGGGAGAGGTTAAATCTCCACATAAGCACTAACCCAGGGTTACGGCTCGGTCTAGAGTTATTAGGATAAAGCCTCTTTAGTTCCCGTTACCTTGACGAAATCTGCAGCTGACCTTAATATTTAGACCCGACAGGATAAAACGATAGGTCTAAATGAATGAACAAATACATGTTACAGTTGTGTTGTGTGTACAATGAATAACTGTCTCGTTAATACTCTGGTCAACTACCACGACAATAAAATCATATAATATAAAATAACAACAACAACAACAAGTCTTTATGGGGCTATAACTCTACGTTCGTTGTTATTAAGAATTAATTTATACGATATAAATATTACGAATAAAAAAAAAACCCAACAACAATAGACGACCCTGTGGGTTCGTTTCTACGTTCTACATGTCTGCCGAAGACTGACATAGCCTGCCTCGCGCACTGAGGTAAATTTTTATCCGGGCGGCAAATGAATGCCAAGTATACACTGGGCCTCGTTTTGTCTGTCCCGTCCGGACGATCAGATGCTGCCCCACGCCCAAAAAATGTTACATAATAATAATAATAACTCGTGGCTTACTGTACTCCAAACAATAGAGGGTTCGAGTCTTTCTATTTAATTGCCTAACTATAGACACTCTGAATTTAAATTCGCTGTTAAATCGGAAACATTCAAAACACAATAATCTTTTATACAACTTTTACAAAGTACAATTGTGTGCCAAAATTTTCCCAGCATTTGGTGCCCAAAATAGGGGGGCTGCCCCCCTCCCCGCGCTCGCACGCCTATTCCCACGCCACTGTACCTCTGGCAATGAGGTACTATCGATCAACCGCAAAATGTATTTAAATCTACTTAATATCGGAACAATCCGATGGCATTGAGAGATGATTATGGTCTTGGCAATTAAATGTATCTTTAATAATTCATATAATATTTAAAGCCTAAAGACAGACCTGCAATATGTAGATTTAGCGCTTGCGCAATGTACGTTTAACAGACCGTTTGTTTGTTTTTTAACGTTTGTTTGAAGACGATGGACTACTTTTAAAAAGATTAAAATGTATTATATTATAAGCATGTGTAAATATATTTAAATATCTGGGTCAAGACTGTCACTTATAAGTTTTTATTTTACTAACGAAAGCTTGTTAACATAGCCTGCCGAACAGGTCTAGACATAGTCAAGGCAGACACACACCTGTTTTAAGGGTAACATATATCCTTTGTAAACTGGGAGTCATGTCGTTTTTCGTGATATCAATAAATACTATAAATTTTTGGAGTAAATACCGGTAATTTGTATGGTCGGGTCTATCACCTTTGTGATGTATGTGTGTGTGTGTGGGAGGGGGGCGTAACGGTTAGTCCGAGCGCGCTGTTTTAAAAGGTATGTCAAGGAGTAGGGTCGCCTGTCTAATATCGAGAGTTTTCGCTCCCACTGCTTAAGACACCTAGGCATATGCAAAGTGTTGAAATGAAATTGAACAGTATGTTAGTCCCGAAATGACCTAGTTTGTGCCTAGTGGACGTTAAACACCATTTCTCTCTATCTCCTTTGTAAACTGGTCGGATCTTTTTTTTATCAGTAAGCGATACTATGTTTTTAGAGTAAGTAGAGAGAGAGAGAGAGAGAGAGAGAGAGAGAGAGAGAGAGAGAGAGAGAGAGAGAGAGAGAGAGAGAGAGAGGGAGGGAGAGAGAGAGAGAGATTTGTCCACTCGACACAATGTAATTTCGGGACTAATATATGTTTCAATTAATTTCAATAATTCGCTTGCGACAGGTTTTTTTTTTCTAGTCGCGGAAGGAAGCCGGAGGTCCCAGGGAAAACACATTAAGTCGGAGAGGCGACCCTTATTATTGACATGTACAAACGGGTCATAGAAAAAACCGCAACTTGACTCAATGACTGACCTTATGATCTACAGAGCAAGAGTTACAACTTCCGGCTGTCCAACAAACTTGGATTAGAATAAAGGGAAAAGCGATTAACATATACGAAGTAATAAATCGACTGACCTTTAATTCCAGGTTTCAAGATTCTCATTTTCTAGCGACCACGATAAGAACATTCCCTCCCCATGACCACACCCGCACATCAAGATATTGTCTTTCTGAATAGAGCTCACCCATTCCCTTGAAGGACAAATTTCGCTTGTACAAAAAAAATGGTGATTAAATTTAAATAATATAAACAATCCAACTACTTGATTAATAATGCATGAGTATTTGCTGGACGCCAGAATATTATTGAAAACATGTCAAACCGGTCCGATTGAACTGCGCAATGATTAATAAAGCAATAAGTGAAGATTTCGTACAAGCTTTCATTTTTACATTCAATCGTTCCTGTTTTACTGTAGTTTCTAATCAGTTATGTTCGATGAAATAGGCTAGAAGTCTCAGTCGAATGGCAATATCTAGCGACTGGTTATTTCAGTCTGCACCCATACTATTTGTTGTGCGTGCTCTACAGATATGCTACTCCGGCCTAATCCTTTACCATTCTTAAATAAAGTTAAAATATTATTGAGACTGACGTCGCCGTTTGATCCAGTCTCGTTCTTCGTGTTCCGTGTAATCAAACGGCGCGTATTCCGGTACACGAAGGATTATCTTGTCTTAAATATTAGATATCAGAAGCCTATCTGTTCCCGGTAAGATTTAAACTGACATATAATTCCTGTTTTCAATGTCGAAGAATTTGGATGATATCGAGTTAGAGACCACTGTTAAAGACCCCTACGTGCAAGCGAACTATTGAAATAAGGTTGAATCATGTAAGTCCGCAATTGACCTAGTTTGTGTCAAGTGGACGTAAAACTCCACCCCCTCTCTCTCTCCCTCTCTCTCTCTCTCCCTCACCCTCTCTTTCCCCCTCTCTCTCTCACACACGCACTTTAATTTCACGTATTGTGACCAACATTTTGACTGTAAATCTTGCTAGATTTTATCGGAGATTATAATGTTTATATAGATAAATCACTGAATAGACGGCCTTTTTTTAGTTCATTCAAAAAATATGAATATAAAAAGTAAGAATATTTAACTTAGAAATTTTCAATAAGAGCGTTCAACAGACTCCCACGTCGATTAGATCGACCTAGAATGAAAGCGAAGAGTAGGAGGGAACTATAAAAATAATTATCTCATCTTGTTTTGACAGGTACCCAATTATATCACCTAGAAATTCAATCCGCGCTTCGTGCTATTTAATGCATATACACTTATTGTTTTGGATTTGAAGGACATGCAACACATGTGAAATGAACCTGAAATGAAGTGGAGTTTAACGTCCTGTTCAGACTGGGCTAATGAAGACAGACATACGCCGTAGGCTACAGTGTGATATGGGTGAAATTGTGCCCGGGTCTACTCTTATATCGAATTCCAACTGCTAAGGGATCTTTTACGTGAACGCTAATGTATACACGGTACCTCGATTTTTCGTCCCATCCAATCAGTTGTTATCAGGCCCCGCCCTGTACCACTGAAGAGGGGAAACCACGTTGGAAGGTCCCAATGGAGGAATCGAAGCCGCTACCCCCAATCGTCTCGCCCACTAAGCCACCGTGTCTCCCCGCAACACATGTAGCTTGATATAATAGGCTAAGCATTATATTAATTGGCGTCTGTTAGTAATTCTCTCCGTTTATCAACGGGGGAGGGGGGTTGGGATGGCCTAGTGGTCTAGAGTGCCGCGCTTCGACCTCTAGCTGGCCGGTCACCTGTGGCTTGCGGTTGAGGTTTCCATCCCTGGTGTGAGCGTATGTGACATGGAGATAGGGGCGCCTTCTCAACCTCGTGGGTTTCCTCCGGGCACTCCGGTTTCCTCTCACTGTTAAAGACCACGACGCGCAATTATTGAAATAAAATTGAACCATATGTTAGTCCCGAAATGACCTAGTTTGTATCGAGTGGACGTTAAACCCCATTTCTCTCTCTCTCTCTCTCTCTCTCTCTCTCTCTCTTTGCGTCTATCGACAGAAACAACCTGTCGTCTATCACGGGTTAATTGCAGATGAGATGAGATGTTTAACCTTGTAAAACTCGCCGGCCATTCTGAAAT
Organism: Patella ulyssiponensis; assembly: GCA_963678685.1. Lineage (NCBI taxonomy): Eukaryota > Metazoa > Mollusca > Gastropoda > Patellidae > Patella > Patella ulyssiponensis. Next base: position 76,887,465 of record OY783230.1, read on the forward strand.
TTGGGCTGTATAAGTACATCGTAACATTGGAAATGAATACAAATTTTGAAAGAAATCTGCCAATTGCAATCTATGTATTAACTGTCAATTTGCTAGTAATACCAACACTATCTCTTTGAATGTTTGGTAGTTACACAAACTGCACGAACATCGGATACCACTTCTCGTTTCATGATATAACATCAAATATAAAACCATACGTTAGTCCCAAAATGACGTAGTTTCTCTCGAGTGGACGTTAAACTCGCTAGCTCTGTTGTGCACGTAAAATAACTTTTTAACATTTAGAATTCAATTGCTCTCCGCGCAAAATTTGTCTGATAGAACGAAATAAAATATAATGGGGTTTAATGTCCTATTGTTGAGCTCCGATTGGGCCTGATAGAACACTGTATAGCATATGTCTGTCTCCTCTCGTCATTACCCCAGGAGCTACAGAGACGTAGCGCGTTAAACCCCATTTTATTCACCCAACACCTTGACACAAATTGAAATTGTCGTTTAGATTAGCGAGTACTTGCATATTCAGCATAATTTTAAAATAATGTTTGATAAACAGCTTACCTGTGGATTATTAAATTAACACCCAAGTTATAAAAAAATGGCGGTGAGTTTGTCTACATGGTTTATCACGACAGACGACCACACTGGCAGGTCTTTATCTAATAATATACTGACTCGCTGTCTATACTACTGCTATATACATACATATATTTAAATAACTTTATTCATTGCATCACAGGTAGCGTATACAAGTTAAAAACGGGCACCTGCTCATTCAACCAAAGATATTCATCTTTTTAGTTTATGGATTAAAACAATAATCATAATACTGGAACCCGTTTCTCTCCATATTTGGATAGTCTAGTTTAATTTAATAGAAGATTTCGTATTTGTGATCCCAATACAGAGACATTGCACAGCCCATTGAGCGTCATTCGTAACTGGGATAATGAATAATGTGCGTGCGTATTTAATCCGTGGACACGTATCAAGGGTACTTATGTTTAGTATGCAGCACCGACAATAATAGGTCTACACATACACAATATGACGAGTTAAAGATAACAAACCGCCACCTTTGCTACTATATTGGAGAGAGAAAGGCAGAGAGAGAGAGAGAGAAAGAGAGAGAGAGGGAGAGAGAGAGAAAGGCAGAGAGAGAGTGCAACGAGAATATTGAAGGTTGAAAGCTCAGTTTTATTTCAATTACAGTAGAGCGGAACGACCCAACTTGGGGTGCCGAGAATGTTACACAAACAGGAAATCGAAACCACTAAGCTTGACTCAAAGACACAATGATACAAAGCAAGGGCGGATCCAAACACCACGCATTTTATTTTTTAGAGAGGGGGGAGGGGTGCAAGAGAGGCGAAGCGCTCAATCGGGGGCCCAGATGGCCTTAAGCGGAAATTCTCAGGCGCTGGAGGCGCCAACCTCCTCGCTAAAGAAAATCCAAAAAGTTGAAAAAATAAAATGGGAGAAAAATACTAAAACCGATGAGAAAAATGAAAATGTACCCTAGTTAGGGAGGGGCCTAAAGGCAGACAACGGGCCCCACCTCTGACAACATGGCCCCGCTGACCAAGGGAAAGGGGCCCCGAGTCCGAGTCCATTGGTTTCTGTTACTGTCGAATCCACTACTGAATGAGAAATCACCTTTTCTGAAAACCTACTAATAAAGCTCCCGGTACGAACAAGTGATTTGTTTCGCATTCAGGTTTCAGACGAGTATCGAATTAAGCCTCGGCCCTCAGATTAAACAAGTTTTCTTTTTTGCAAAATTACTTGACCTCCGGTGGCCGGGGGTAGTGTTCCCCCCTCCCCCGCGAAAGAGGGCCCTAAAAATAATGTAGCCTCCGCAATGATAAACCTTAAAACGCCCCTGGTTGGGTGGGGGTAGACGGCGTGCGATGCATTCACCCCTCTGCCTAAATCCACTCTTGTAAACTGCAAACCTCATGCATGCGCCTTAACATCTCTCATGGCTGTGTCTGTGGGCCTACTTTTGAATACACCCGTACTATTATAAAGTTAAACAGTTACTAAATAAAAGGAGATTTACAAGGGTGTATATAAAAACCTAGACTCATTGTTCAAGTAGTGGAGTGTATAGTTTTATCACACAGGTTATCGAGTCAACAGAATTATCTTGCATTAAATTTAAATACAGACATATGCCATTTATTAACTATCTATCTAAAACATTACCCGACACCATTTTTAATGTCTCCGATCGCCATTTGAGACATTCTAAACCCCCTGCAAACAATACTACTGTTAAAATAAATCCCCTGCAAACAATAATATTGTTAAAGTTAAAATATTAAGTGATGATCACGGTTATCATGTCACTTATGTTATCGCACACAAAATGAAATAAAATGGGGTTTAACGTCCTACTGTTCAGCTCCGACTGGGCTAATGAAGACGGACATACGCCATACATAAAATTAAGTGACGCTCACTAATGTTATCACGCACATAATAAAATGAAATGATATTGGGTTTAACGTCCTACTGTTCTGCCCCGACTGGGCTAATGAAGACGGGCATACATCATACCGTGTGCTATGAGGGGAGGACGTACGGGGATGGTGTGGAAGCAAATGGTTTAACTGGCTTTAATTGACATAAAATCGAACCACATGTTAGTCCCGAAATGACAGAGTGTGTGTCGTGCGGACGTTATACCCACCCCATCTCTCTATTTTATCTGCTAATAATGTTGTGTATAATGATGTAAATATTTTCCACCCCATTTAATCAAGTGAATGAACATATTACCACCCAAATCGTGGTTGTCGAGACTTATGCAATCTGATTAAAACACAGATCCAATTTCGTTTCGTTTTTTATAGATCTATATTTTAATTAGAGTGAGACTTAAGTTACTGACATATTACACCATTTTAAATTCAACGGCGGATATAGGTTTAATTAAGAGGGGGGGGGGGTTGCAAAACATTTGCATTACGGGGCTGAGAGTACGTCCTTCTAAGAACCCCGAATGATGTCTTCTCTAGGAACACTGAATGGTGTCTACTCTAGGAACACTGAATGGTGTCTTCCCTAGGAACACTGAATGGTGTCTTCCCTAGGAACACTGAATGATGTTTGTGACACCCTGGTTACACTTACTCTGTGGATAGTAGCAAAACTGTCAGTGAGACAGTCTAAGAAAGTTGTAGAGAGACTAGGTCATTCCGGGACTAACCTATGGTTCAATTTTCATTTCAATAATTCACGAGGTTGGACAGGCGACACTACTCCTTGTCACGTACAACTGTGGAATCGAAACCAAGCCAGTTGACTCAATGACAGACCTTATGATGCACTGCGCACGCTAAACATTCCATTCGGCCATCCACCACGCTAGTATTACGAGAACCCCACAGAATGATGAACAAATGAAGACTATAGGGATATAGTTTATACAGAATCGATAAAAAAAATTACTGAGGGCAGCATGTTTAGGAAATCAGGGCGAGGACCCCCACTCCGCATCCGTTTTTTTTATTTCTTTGTAAGCACTTTAAAGCATGGCGGCTCATCGGATTCAGTTTTAATTAAGCGGCGCCAAATCGACAATAACAGAAATCCGGTTGTGATCTCCCTCCTTATCACCCAATAACCCAATAACGCATTTTATTTATCCTTAGAAGATATTGCTTTACATGAATTTGATTGGTAAATTAAAAAGAACTACTTTCTTTTATTTTAAAGAAACCACTTATTTTAAAACATAAATATTTCTATGTCTTTGCTCAATAGGTTGTCAACTCACTATTATACGATCATAGACATTGTTTCCCCACTCTTAGAAATCCGTAACACAGGAAATAATAGCACAATTACCTGTTTTTCTATACCCCCCCCATGCAATAGTTATCTTCAAACGCTTGAATTTGAAGTTGAAAATGATATTTTTGCTAATTTCTCAACTGGCAATAGTGAATTATAGGATTAACAGGACTATTCTTTAACAAGGTAGGACTGTTTATAGATACCATCTAGGGCTGGGTAAAATACCGATATAAATCGATAGTATCGATTGGACGGCCTAGAAAAACACTATCGATAGCGGTGGGTTACTATCGATTATCGCTCTTCGTCTATTTTTCTTGCGTCTGAAATGTCAATGTTTTCTTTCAGTTAATCATAATACACCGCTCACTTTAATTACTATCAAGTATCATTGTAACACATAAGAAAATTGTGACTGCTTATTGAACAGCCGTTTTCATAAATTCACTCTCATTGAAGCGTTACTTTATTTTTGAAGAAATTATTGTTGAATATCGCTAAATCGGAGATACCCGGATGTGTAAATAAAGTTAGAGTTATTTCCCTTTGCAAGCTTCAGAATTCGTCTGTACAGTTCACTATTTCTGTACGTGTGCCTCAATAATACAATTTTTTCATTCGGAATCACGGCCGCACGATTTTAATAATAAACAACAACAATTTACTTATATATTATACGAAAAATGGTTCTCTATTGGCACACGAAACGACACAGAATTGTCCGCCATATTGATATTTTCGCGCGCACGTACGCAATGTTTTGAATCGAACCAAGTTCATTTTGGTCCCTTAACATAATTATTTACGATATTTCTTCATTCGGAACCACGGCTGCATTATTTTAATAATAAACAACATCAATTTACGTGTGATATAACAAGTTTTATTAATGTTTTCCAAGGAGCAAACGATCTTCCGCAACTTCGTATGGTTTTGAACTTTGAACTTACACTGTATCCAGTCTTGATGACGACCGTGAAAATAAGTTTGTTTTCGATACTATCGATTATCGACCGACATTTCATTGCCGATTATCGATAGTAAAAATCACTATCGATACCCAGCCCTAATATTACCATCTATTTTAAGGCTTTATTTTAATATATTTTAAAAATATAAATTAAAAAGATATGAAATTGCAGCTTTAAATGAAAAGTAACTCCTATTTTGTTAAATAGAAACTGTTTTCATTTAATTGACCTTGAAGGAAATACTGGTTCAATATGTAGGACTTTGCAATAGATAAACTGCTAACAAAAAAATAATGTATCACTACGCTGTAATGTAATCAGATTTAGTAAAAGTGAAATCTATACCGAAGAATCATATTTATTTATTTATGCATGTAAGAAAGGATTGGGTGATAAATAAAATCTCCAACTCGTCTTTTTTGATATCACAAAGACTCGTAGGAGATTCTTTGTCTATACGGTGGCTGGCTGAAACGCTCTTAGGCCTGTACAATGTTGATTATTTTCATTTATGTTTCCACATAGTATACACTTTTGCCAAAGATGTTGCAAGGCGTGTTGACAGCTGACATGTTGTCGTCATTACTGGGAAAATGACTTCCTTTAAGTTTGGAAACACATCTCATTCACGGTAACAAATCTAGAGAAAAAATTGCTAAGGCTCTGACACATCTCTGTTACGATATCAAGTGTTTTGGCGCCAATCTTGCAGAATCTTTTGTCATTTCTTATTCGATGGCGATGTTGTGCCCAACCCTCTCATGAGAAATATCCGCAAAACTGGCTCCGATCAGACCTCACCAATGCCAAGGGAAACAACGCCATACAATCCCAACGCCATACAACCCCAACGAACTTTTGCGGTCAACACGGGGAGCTTACTGAGTCACCGTGGCTCCCAAACGAGCTGGATTTCGGGGAAGCATATGTTTCTGGAAACCGAGAAACCCATCCAGTGTCTGATGGATCAAGTAGAACAAGACATTGGGAAGCAGATCACCATTAATTTTCCACATCTCGGTGCCAACAAATTGTAAAGCCGGCTATAGTATTTAGATATATTTTTCTCCCTTCTTTCCTGTCATTTTTCATGCTTATCTGTTTTGAATTTTTGGTGTTTTGGTGTACAATTGATGAAAATGCATTGAATATCTATTTTCTGCCTGGTTTGGTGTCAGATTGAGACGTGAAAGAGGCTATGAATTTCAGTGAACTGAAATTTTGGTGGTCAACCCCACAAACTTTAGTACTCTGATGATCTCATAATGTCATACTTGCTATGCGGTAAAGGAAAATTGTTAACGAAATTTAGAGAATGGTGGTCTGCATCCATATAAACAGTTATCTCCCTTGCATTACATACGCAACCAAACAAACCCCACCCACTAACTATATGTTAGTCTCAAAATGATTGAAACATTGGTTTAAACAGTATTTTATTCATAAGCATATTAATTATTTACAATTTGTCATTTAAGGGAGTATAAGTGAATAGGATGCAGTAGCAAGTAAAACTGCTTATATAAAACTGTTTCCATAATAACGATCATCACATATATGACGACTATAAAATATATAACTGTAAGATAACGTGTGATTTATACCAAAGGTGTGGATAAGGTATATAAATTCAAAGTAGGAATTACGGAAGACAAGAATGATTTTTTTTAGAAGTGTAACACATTCATTTCATATCGTAATTCCAACTTTGAAACAATCATCAGTTACCAAAAAAAAACATTCGGAATATATTGATGTTTTTCTTCATAACTGTTATTTTCGTTTCCATTTAGAAGAATTTTTGTATTTTTCATGTCTGCGTCCAATGTGTCGATTGTGAATTGTCTTTGAGATGAGTACAATGGACACTTGAAAAAACAGTGGTCGCAATTTTCAAATGTTTTTCCACAACAACAGTAAGGATCATGACTTATGTGCATTAGGAATTTATGATGGTTGAGATCGCTTTTTGAGTTTCGCATTTTACAGTGAATGATTTGCAAGTTTCTCTTGCCAAAGTAGAAGTATTCTTTTGGTTTTAATTGATAGAGTGAAGTTAATTTCTTTTAATTTTTCTGAGAGTGTTGTAGATTCTTTAATGTCCGTGGTTAAGTAATTCCAGTCTTGTATCGCTGATGGAAAGAAGGAGTTTTGATAATGACTGGTTCTGGTTCCGAATTTCGGAGAAGTAGATTAAGCGACAATTGGCGGTATGATGTCAGACAGATAACTGGGCACTAGTTTATGTAGTATTTTGTAAAAAAGTATCAGTTGATGCATCGAACGGCGTTTATTCAGTGCGCAAATGCCCGTTTCGTTATATAAGATATCATGTGATGCACCTCACGGTAATCCCGTTATAGTTCGGAGGGCATCTAAATGCAGTTTTTCTATTAGGTCAGAGTCATATTTCGTACAGTTTATCCAAACGCAATCACAATAGTCAAAAATAGGTAAAATGAAGGACTTGTAAATACTGCTCAGAGTTTTCCTGTTTAATCGATATTTAAAAGAGCGCATACAAGTTACTAGTTCTAGTTACAAGGTAATCTATATGATTTTCCCACGTACACTTATTGTTAAGGAATATTCCCAAATGTTTATGTGACAGATGGTCCGATATTTCGGATGTGTTAAATATGAGCTTAAAGTTTGATGGGGACATTTTCCTGGAGAATGTGAGACTTATAGTTTTCGCTGGGTTAAATTCAATATTCCAGGCTTTCGACCATTCGTAAATTTTCTGTATGTCTTTATTCAAAGTATATTGTGCCAGTTTAGGATTCTCAATGATTAAAAATATAGATGTATCGTCTGCGAAAAGGCGTATGTCGTTGATAAAGATTACAAACAACAAAGGACCTAGAATAGAGCCTTGAGGAACTCCTACTGTGTTTACTTTCGGGGAGGAACTAATACCGTTCATTACTACCCGTTGTTCTCGTTTAGATAGATAATTTTCCAAAAGTTTTAATTCTTTATTTCTGATTCCAATTGATTTTAATTTATGGATTAGTCCAGTGTGCCAGACGCGATCGAAGGCTATACTAATATCAAAAAAAATTGATTTTACTTCGCTACCTTAGTCTAAGGCCTTACATATGATCGCATAATTCTAACAGTTGGTAAGACGCGGAGTTGTTTGGTTGGAAACCGGCTTGATTGGGTGTTATTAGTTTTTCACTTATTGTGAAATTATAGATATTTTTGAATATGATTTTTTCAAAAATTTTGCCCCGTGTGTTAAGAAGTGATATTGGACGGTAGTTTGAACACTTATTGGGATCGCCATTTTTGTATATCGGGACTACATTTGCCTGTTTCCAGCAATCTGGAAAGACTGATTTGTCTAGTAATATTTCCAGAAGCTTGTGGAGTGGAGAACTAATACTTTTCGCTAGAGTTTTTAGGATATAATTGTTTATGCTATCTGGACCACAGGCCTTTTTTTCTTTTAGGGCAATAAGTAACGCTTCGATTTCATTTCGGTTTATTGTTATCTTTGGCATTTCATTTTCTCGATGTCTGGTAATCGTATCGCATTTAGCTTCACAGAGTCGGATCCTTGTGATATAAAAAAAATCATTCATAATATTGGCCTTTTCATTGTTTTCGAAATATATGGCATGGTTTCGTTGAATTTAAGAGGTGGGATTTCTTTGTTATTATGTCCGGAGTTCAAAGATACGCGTTGTACAAGTGACCACCAGTTTGAGTCAGTAAATTCATTACTATTGATTTTTGTATCTATTTTTTGTAAATATTCTTTTTTCGATTTTCTGATTTCGTTTACCACTACATTTCTTTTTTTTTCTAAATACAGCCCAGTGGTCTGGTAAATTAGTTTTTTTCGCCTTTTTGTGTGATCTTCGAATGTGTCCGTTCATTCATTGTGCTTCTTTTGGTCTTATGGTAACACATTTATTCGGCACAAATGTTTGAATACCGCTGATAATTACGTCCGAAAATGCTTTACTAATTTTATGTGGACAACATTCATTTTGAAATAATTCTTCCCAATCATATTCGCTTAGGTAATGTTGGAAACATGTTATGTTAGTATCTGAGTATTTCCATATTGTTCGAGTACAGGAATAAACGTTGTTTTTCTTTAGGTTAAAATTTACAAAAATGAGACTATGATCATTTATACAAGATTCAAGAACGTCTACTCTGTTTACTAGGTGAGAACAATTGATTGAAACATTGTGTTTTGAAGTGACGGGTGTCCCGTTACCTCAAGTGTAAATGGGTGAATTATGAACGAAACAATATAATAACGTTTTATTACGTCAAGGGGCGTGGTTTCTATGCCCTGCTTGTATGTGACAAGGAGAAGGTTCGACTGTCCCGAGTCGCTGGTTTTCTGGTGGTCTTGCAGGTTTTCCTCAGTAAAGAGTAGGGGGAAACACCTATGTCTGAACTAAATTCCCCCACATAGGACATATTGTATGCTGAAAGCAAGGTCAGTGGAAACAAGATATTCTCCGGAAAATAGGTTAGATTAGTGCGCTTGCTCAAGACGAATTTTCCGAATATGGTTGAGGTGGCCTCTGGCTTTAAACCCCAACAGTTAATCACGCAAGTTCTGTGCACAACTGTGGTTTGAAAATATCGCTGAATTTCAATTTTTTCGATTTCATGACCGTAGCATTATAATTCACACGTGCCTTTCCGCTGATCTTCTGTTTGAGGTTGACAATTTTGAAATATGTCACTTTGCGAGTTTGCAGGTCTTACTGTTTAAACCCCCAATAAGCTGCACTTTCAGGCATGTCATCTGTGAGGTTGGTACACAGTTTGTTTACGTAACTGTTAATTTTAGTTTTGTTTGGTCAAAAATTATCAACGGGTGGGACATGACGCGGCCCATTGCAGCGACATGTATTAAATAAAGTGAACATTTTGGTCTTTAAACACGCGCCTTTTTAATAGAGTGTTTATTTATAATTATCAATAAGCAATGTAACCTGCTTGGCTGAATATTTCCTAATCATTCAATTAATTTGTAGACAATAGTAGAGTGAAGGTCGGTACTATTCCCTCAAAATCATTGTTAGGAGAAGGTGATATAGCTGTTTTTGGTGTTCGTTAAAAATGAAAAACACCAGAACCAAAACTAGACATAAAACAATAAACAGATACTGTATAACTAACTGCTGTTGCAAAGCCACGTGCAAACCCGCTTGCAACCCTAAAATAAAACAAAAGATGATGTCACAAAGGCAATCCGATTAAAACAAAGATGATATTTCGATTCGTTTTTGTAGTTCAAAATTTCGTTTTACTTGTCTTCAATGCACGAGGATCTGGAAGAGTTGTCACTGACAGTCTGTTAGGGCGAGTTCTTGTCCTTGATGAACGGAACTGTTAGAACCACCAGACGCGTCAGCGATGATTGATTAATCAATGCCTGACGCCATAGGGTCAAAAGCCGCGCGCTTGACTCCTGACTTGAACTCCCTCTATAACTTGTCAGATCTTCGTGTAGCGTTGGCCAATGAAAGTATAAAAAAAACGAAATGAAATATAGATCTGGGCCCGGTTTCTCGAAATCTTAACTAAACATAAAATCCAAATTTTAGTAAATACTTCAATTTTGATTGACTAAGCACTAAAATCAATCTAATATTATCCAATCAATTTACTAAAATTTGGATTTTCTCTTAGTTAAAATTTCGTGAAATAGGCCCCTGTATTTTAATCAGTGGCGACTTGATACAAGACAATATAATTGTTGGCATCTGTTATGTATAGGATATTAACCTATCCGAGGTTGATATGATAAGAGAACACATGGGCGAAGTCCAAGTGCTCTATCATATCAATACGAGGGAGAGTAGGTTTATATCTGACATATACAACACCCTTTCACCCTTAAATTTAATGGGCTTCTAAAAAGGCAACAGTGATTGCATAGTTGCTCGACAGTTTCGGCCAAATGGCGAAAATTACCGAAGTAATCACGTGCATGTTTTTGTTTATACGTTGCCATTTTGGACTCGTCGAAACGAATCAAATAAACTTTAGATCATAAGGTCTGATATGTGTTAGTCCCGACGAATCGACCTAGTAAGCCCCATTCATCCCCCCCCTCTGTCCCTGTCTCTCTCTCTCTCTGTCCCTGTCTCTCTCTTAATTTTTTGTTTTAATTTGTTTATACGTTTTTTTAGTCTCAGTCGTCAGTAAGAACAATAATAAAGGCCATTACAACTTCTCCGTTTCCTCATAAAAGTCTAAAAATATTCTCACCTTTATGATATTCACGTTCTAAATCTTTCTGCCTATTTGCTTCATAAATGAACATTTGGTTGTGATATTCACGTTCTAAATCTTTCTGCCTTGCTTCATAAATGACCATTTGCTCCCGTTGGTTGCGATATTCACGTTCTAAATCTTTCTGCCTTGCTTCATAAATGACCATTTCCTCCCGTCTGTTGTAAAAAATACGTTACAGATTAAAGCACGTCGTTGCCGTCCACCGACTGGACATATTAATAGGTTATATCGATTATAAATAAACTCGTGGGTTTGTCTGTCATTGTGTCAAATGGCGTGGTTTCGAATCCCCGGCTGTACGTGACAAGGAGAAGGGTCGTCTGCCCAAACTCGTGGGTTTTTTCCGGGTCCTCCGATTTCCTCTCTCTGCTAAAGGCCCCTACGCCCAAGGGAATTCTTGAAATAAACATTGAACAATATGTTAGTCCCGAAATAATAATAATAAATAATAATGATATTTGTATGGCACAACAATTCGATCCACTAGGGAATGCACTAGGCGTTGGAAAATGTTCTCACTTTGAAGTGTTAATGATAATGACTAAATAACCAAGTTTTCACTTCGGATTTAAAAACTGACACAGATTCACATTGTCGGATATTTTCTGGAAGTGTATTCCAAACAATTGATGCGCCGTGTCGAAAAGTTCTAGATCCAAATGATTTCAAATTATAGGCAGGTACATCAAATAATAGTTTTCCTTCTGATCTTAATGATCGTTTAGCGACGTTTATGTTATACAGTGATACTAGATTTTGAAGGTAACCTGGCGCGGATTTGTTTATTGATTGATAGGTTAACGATAAGACTTTAAAGTTGATCCTTTCTCGAACACGGAGCCAATGTAATTTGTTCAAGACTGGTGTGATGTGTGATCTTGATTTAGTTTTTGCGACAATGTAAGCAGCGCGGTTTTGTAATCTTTGGAGTTTTGAAATCTGTTCGTTTGTAATACCAGTTAGTATCGAATTGCAATAGTCTATTCTGGAAAGGACGAAGGATCGAGCTAAGGTTGCAGCAGCGTCTTCTGTTAATAGATGACGGATAGACCCTATCCTTCGGAGATGGAAATGACATATTTTACAGATGTTGTTCACATGGTCTTCAAAGCTGAGACGAGAATCGACAAGAATTCCAAGATTTCTCACAGTTCTAGACACAGGAATTTCGGTGTTTCCAATGCTGATCGATCGAACGTCACATTTCTTAAGTCTGCTAGCAGGACCCACGAGAAGTTTAAGCATATTAGATGACATCCATTTTTTGACATTTTCGAGACACCCTTCCAGATTCTTAATGACGACATCTTGATCGATTTGGCTTGAAGCTGTCAAGGAGCTGAGAATCATCAGCATAAAAATGATAGAGCAAATTGTGATCATGAATAAGTTTACCTAACGTCTTAGTATACATTGTGAAGATTATCAGGCCCAAAACAGATCCTTGGGGAACACCACATATGAGTTGTTGATGACTTGACGAGGAGTTGATAACTTCAACATACTGATATCGTCCAGTGAGATAGGATGAAAACCATTTTAGAATGGATCCAGTTAGTTCATAATCTGATGACAGTCGATCGAATGCTGATGATACATCCAAAAGGACCAACACTCCGATCTTTCCTTCATCAACAGATGATTTTATGGCATCCAGAACACATAGAAGTGCTGTCTCAGTGCTGTGGCCAGGGCGATAAGCAGACTGGAACTCCTCAAGAAGTTGAAAGTTTTCTAAATGACTAAGAAGTTGCTGCTTGACAACCTTCTTCAGAATTTTAGACAGAAAGCTCAGATTTGATACTGGTCTATAATTTTTCAGTAATTGAGGATCAAGAGTCGACTTTTTTATAAGTGGTTTGACTACTGCAGTTTGTGTCGAGTGGATATTAAACCCCATTCCTCTCTTATAATAATTCTGTTGTTTTAATGTATCAAATACATCGATATCAAACTATGTGCAAAGTTATTTCTAATAAACTGTGATTTAAAGTTGAGTAACTTCTCAACTTATGTCTGAGAATGCTTTGTGAACTCGGAGCCAAATGTTAGCATTGAAGAGAATGGTACTTTGTACACACCCCGAAAAAAATACAACAAAACAAAAAAAAAACAACCGAGAAAGCAGGAGGAAATATACACCAGTGGGTCAGTGGATAAACTAAAAACATGCTATGCCGAATTTAGACGAATAAAGGCCTTAAGCTGCTTAAGCACCACAGTAGTTAGAGGGCCTGTTGAGGGACGCACGTGCGCGTGCACGTGACCCTTGCACGTGCGTGACCTAGATGACCCCTGGCACGTGCGTGACCCCTTGCATGACCCCTTGCACGTGCGTGACCCCTTGCACGTGCATGACGTACGAAGAGGGGCGCGCGCGGGAAAAGAGAGAGAGAGAGGAAGAAGAAGAAGAAGGGGGAAGAGGAGAAGCAGGGAGAGGCAAGAAGGGGAAACAACTCTTTTCCATTGATTAAGTTGGCCCTGAAAAGGGCCGTTGGTCCTCTCAATGAGAGGGTTAGCAGGAGCACTTTTTTGGTGCATTTCACCGCATGCTTCGACCGCCTATGACAGGTGTTGCAAAACAGACAAGGTAATCGGCATCGGGCCGGTTCCCCTTAAACATGGGGTAATACCCCCGACAGGTGGTACAAAATCTACGATCTGTTTGAGGTCGATCCATGGTGTTTGTGACTTCTTTTGGCTTCGACACTCCTGTTTATGGCTCGAGACGGGACGAGTCTAAGGTGTAGGGACGACATCATTTTCCAACCAACCAGAATAGCGTGACGTCACATGACGTCACAAAAAAACACACGTATGTTGCTGACACAGCATTTTATTGAACAAAACTTTTTATGGTTACAAAAGAAATCAAAGAAACAAACACAAGAAAAAACACACTTGAAGATACCGTCAGGGTAATCACGGCAAAAGTATTAACCTGAGAAACACGAAGTTGTCCGCGTTGTGGTTTTCTTCGAGGCGTATGATTGGTGCACCGTCAGCCATTCTGATGAGAGACAAATGGTGTTTCTTTTTATAAATGTAAGGACGAATCCATTTGAGGAAAGGGTGTATGACGTCACATACAGATCTATTCACATGGTGTACCTTTGAGACTAAAAATAGACGTGATGCAACGTTTCCTGTTTGTTCGATGACGTCATGAATGATAGAAGTTGCGCGCCGCCAAAGATTTGGTCAGTTTTACCCCATCACCACACAAAGCCTATACAAGTACAGAAAACAAAACTGCAACAAAAATATAATCTAATAACTTATAACAGGGAAGGTGCATAGAAATTAAACACTACTGTTTTATATAAAATGTACATAAATAACACGGATGGTGTACAGAAATTAAGATAGAATGTGATGTGTAGTCAATTCTTTTACATATGTGTATGGCTATTGAACTTTAATAATTAGCAACATAATACATTAAGCTATTACATACCTATCTGAACACGGAATCGCCCCTGGAATAAGAACGTCTTTTAAAATAGCAAAAATAAAGATGTCAATAGGTTATCGCGAGTGTTTATAAATCTCACCAGTGTGTAGTGCAGTGCCTTGAGAAGGCCTACTGGTACTTACCGTTTATGCAGAAGGAAATATGCTGTATATAATCGTTTTAAATCCAAGGCGAAAACGTGGTTATTTAGACACCACCATTAACACTCCCTAACACCTAGTGCATTCCCTAGTGGATTGAATAGTTGTGCGATACAAATACCATTAGTATTAATATAATTACACAGTGTGTACGGAGCGGTAACGGTACAGGATTGCTTTTTTTTGTACATTTGTCATAATTGGAACGCGATCCTCGTCTCGAATTGCAATTGGTGCATTGTTAGGCGATGCTCGACAACACCCCTCATTGTTACATTCAGTTTCACCTCGAAATTGTTAAGGTCCAATCTCCCAAACCGAGTTGTCTTCCCTTGCAGTTTACGTTAACCTCTGCTAAGATTCTTGGTATCGAAGGACAATGATAAACAATACAATGGAAACCAAATAAATGACAAATATACATTATTTCGAATTACTATACTAAAATAGAAATGGGGTCATAAAATAATAAAGTATTTACAAATATACAGGGAACTGTTTCGCGAAAGATTATGAGGTTAAAGGGTCGTTACTACGAACTGCGCATGTCACCGTGCTAATTTTTGAATATAAACACGGGGATCTGTTTAACTTTATAACGCGATTCTAAGGCCTAATACATTTACACATGACGAAGCGTGCAAATTAGTTTTTTGGGGAGGGGTAGTAATTGGTGACATTTTCAGCTAAAACTGACTAAAACTCATTAAATGTTTATAACGCCAGGAATTTTTCTGATAGATGCCATTTTCATCACGTAGTTAATCATGTGACCAACGACCTCTAGGTCAACGGGTGCAGTGCGCAAGACGACGACAGAGCCTAATGTTGGATAGCGAGATTTGTATAGAGAATGGTCAAGGTCGTACTCGTACATGGAGAACCAATTGGATTATAACACGCATGCGCTGATTTACCATTACCACGGTCACTGAAAGTCTTATTCTAGAATCCGATTCGGTAATGAAATGTCATTTATGTTACGATCCTGATTTGACTGATCAAGGAATTTTTGGTCACAATTCCAAAACAAACAAAACAAAAGGAGGATTTAGTCTGTTTAATCAGTATTCTTTTGGTTTCCAGATATCACTTAGTGCCAGAGTTGTTGTCTTTGCTGTGGATATACAAAATAGCCTACTTGTATTGTTGAAAGTATTAGAAAGTATAAATTTGATTTCATTATCGTTAATTCCTACATCTCGCCAAAAAATTCAAAATTGAAGACGACACATACTATGTAATGCTTCCATTATTTAATGCTTTGAACAAAAATTTAAAATGTTTCCGCTATCTATGATTAAAGGGTGTAAAAGCTTTAACATAATATTATCTAGAGTCTTAGACCTTACACACACGAATTATTGACCAATTCCATTCAATAGTGATCTTGTTAAGCCCATGGTGGAGGTGTGTATATAATATTGACTAGAGTGTATTGTGGTGACGTGACCCCCATTGAGTTAACGTTGTGGTAAATAATGACGGAAGTGCCGGGAAATAGACTGGCGGAGAGGCCCATTAAAAATACAGTGCTAATTCAACAATGTCAACCAAAAAAAAAATACTGATTGAAAGGTCTTACTAAAAACAAAATCGTTTTGGTAAACTGGTATCTTTTTGGGGGTTTATTATTTAGAATAACTCTATCATAATGAAGGTGATGCATATGATTTAGGGTAGAACTGACGAAATGATGCTTATTTTATTAATTGAGCAAAGTGGTCGTCCTCGAAAATGTCCAGATCCATAAGTTTTGAAACATGACTCCTCGTAGTTCACATAAAACTTTATTTTGGATGGATCAATTTGTTGGACGATTTGAAAGGACTACTTGATTGAGAACTATAACGTCACCCTGATGAAACATAAAGAAATAACATAAATTTTAAAAATAAATAAATAATCTGTTTCTGTCATCAACCAAGAGAATATTATTGGATGGGAAAAAAGGAAAAACTCGAATTCACATTTATGCATATCTGCAGCCTCGTTTTGAATTTTTCCGTGAGTGACGTCAGACGTTGTGCATTTCCCCATAGCACTACTGTACATCCCGTAATAATTTTGACTAACTGGAAGCATAAACATGGTCAATTGCGTTGGTTGGGCTAAACTAATATCACCAACAATAAATCAGGAAGCACGTGACATTTCTTTTTAATTTCCAAGCGAGGTAACGTACAGAACGCTACGGACACAGCGGTGTCAACGAAGCGAGGAGGGCTGGTCTCTAATAATTAATATCTCTGTAAAAGATGATTGCCTTCATTACGTGACGTCACATCACGCGACGTCAATGATTGGTTTAATTGTACGTGCATTGTTAACATAAGACGTTACTGAATCGGGCAGAATGATGCCTTTTACTCATTTTAATACCCATTTACACTAAATAGGAAATAATTTTTACTTACAAATACTTCAAACGTCTTTATTTTTCTAGTAAATAAAAAAGGGGTTTTTATTAACATTTTTGGCTCATCAAGTCGCATTGATGTCATTCTTATCACTGCTGATCAGTGTGGGTAAATGAGTGATAGATTTTTTTTCAGCGATAGGCCTATACGTCACCCTCGTTTTCATTTGTTTCACAAAAAAGTAGGCTAGGACATATAATACCGTATTACCTTACGGCTAAAGTAAACTTGTTGGAATTCATAGTTTTTTTCTGACACATTTCCGCTGATGAATAACAAAACACGCAACAAAAAATAGCGTACTACAATACTTAGATCTATATATTTTATGTCTTCAACTTTTTTTAGCTACATAAAGCTGTTTTTAGGCCTATTCATCAATTGTCATCAATAAAATATGCTAGGCCCACAATTCAAATTCGGTGTAAAAGAATAATACAACATGGTTGTTTTCCCTTTATATTGTTATTCATCAATACGATCGGAATACGACGTAAACAAATAATCATAACGGTAAAATATTATCATCAGCAGCAGCCTGTAGCGAGTGTTGTTCTTCGCTAGAAATGGTACAATATTCCGAACCATCATCGTCACCATTGTTGCTTGCTTGTCTAATTGACTCGTCCAACTTCACGAGTTTTCTCCGGTTTCCTCCCACTGCTAAAGACACCTACGTTCAAGCGAATAATTGAAATAAAATTAACCCATGTGTTAGTCTCGAAATGTTAGTCCCAAAATGACCTAGTTTGTGTCGAGTGGACGTTAAACCCCATTTAATTCTCTCTAGTCTCGAAATGACCTAGTTTGTATCAAGTGAACCGTATACCCCATTTCACTCTCTTTCTCTCCAATTGGCTCGTACTGATAGGGAAGAACATTCGGGTGGAATCAAAGTCTGACAAACGGTCACTTTCTGCGGATGCCATATTGAAATCATCTTCAATAGAAGGCTTGATCTCGCCTTAACTACATACATCTTATCAAGCCCTTCACATAATACCCTGCATATTTCGCCAATAAGTTGGATTGGCACAAGCCCAGCTTGGGAACCTATCAGATTCATCGATCGTCGTGAATACCAAGTCTCGTGCTTTTAGCTAAAATGCCTACATGTGACAATCGAGTTGCAAAGTTCAAAGATCGATCAATGTCAAGGTTGCTGGTTTTCCACAAGTTTCTCAATTTAAAAAACCTTGTTTGTTCACAGTGTGTTATGTGCCACACATTGGACAATGCTAATAAGTCACATGTAAAAACAACGGGTGCAAAGTTCGGGAGTTTCTCAGTATTGAAGCAACGGTTTTTAGATGTTGTAAAACTCGCGAACGTTGCGTAAGGAACATGTATTGAAATATACATTGATTGCTACACGTGTGTCGCCTTATGTCATCGTGTGTCGCCTCCTCTTATGTCATGTCACGTGATTTAGCTGTAGCTCGCCTCCTCTTATGTCATGTTACGTGATTTAGCTGTAGCTCATTAATTGTCGAGTGTTCCGTAATTGCGGAAATCCAAAAGTGGTTTTAAACGTTAGTTGTTATCTATAATTCTGAAATGCGTTACACAATGAACCCCGGATTGAGATTTGACAACTGGTTCGCAGTCGTTTTATAGAATGATTGGTGGCACAGACACCAGGGTTGATTGTACATGTGCCATACGTACACTAGGTTTCATTACTCGAAACACTTACAACGATCCGAATTCTAAAAAAAATGTGAGTCATGGTGATAATATTGTTGTAAGATGGAGTATGATAAATAAACTGTACACTGTAGAATCAAAGATAGTCTCTATCACCCAGAAAAATATTCTACGATTATTAGTCTGGATGCGTTGTCAACATTTGAGAATAACAGGCCATTGCATTGGTAGGGTGCCCCACCATAAATAAATATCTCTAAATAGCTCGACAATTACACCACAATATTTATATTGTATACCAAGCCTTAAATCAGTTTTGCACATTTATAGTCACTAAATAAACGATTATGCTATGAACATTCAACCATCCATAAACAATATACTGAAAGATGGTAACGAGTCTCAGTCATAACATCGGGTACGTGCCCGTGTTTTGCAATTAGTCTCGCTTAACCAGTGTAACGACCATTCTCTGTCTGATTGACAAACAAGCCTACTTTGTTTTAACGAAATATGACAGAAAGTTAAATGAAACTACTGAGTATCATGTTCCCGCCTAACGCGAATGTTTCAGAGATATCACTTGTACTAAACCCAAAGATTTCGCTCCTAAAGGTATAGTTAATGATAAATCAATTTAAAAAATAAAACGAACGTAATTTCTAAAGCTGTTGTAATAACCAAACAGCTAAATATTATTGCTATTCAGAATCGTCAGCAATTGATTTTCTACGGCTCTAATAGTTGATAGATATGTAGAGAATTTCGCGCGCGGGAAAATTTTCGGCACATGGGGCACCCTACCATTGGCTAGATTATTTGGTCTTTTATATTATCATAAACAAAGTCTAAGAGACTGAACTAGTCATAAACCAAGATTTCGACGCCCAAGAAATTAATTTAAGAATGTCATTCCAGAAAATCTACACTTAATTTTTTAATGCCAAATTTCCCTCTTCGTGGGTCATGTTTATGTTTTTTAATTATTTCGTCGTCACGATTCATGTTTGTTTATAATTATGCAGGAATTGTGGGATTTATTGTGGTAAGGGGTGTAACTCTTACTTGACTTGGCGACAAATACTGGATAATAAACCACATAAAAAACAAACCCGGTTACGAATGAGCAATGGAACTTTTCGTCAAAGACTAAGGGGGTTCTGGGTGACCGAGACTAAATCAAAGAGTGAATAATTGTACACGTACTCTTTCGGTTATCCCTCTTCAAAATTTCGATCAGATATTTGGCCTCATTACTGGAATACAGTTTTTAAATACCCTAGCATGTCCCAAAACCAGGCATGACACAATCTAACATTGATATCAATGAAAAATTAATTACTCTAAACACGAGTTTAATGAGAGTTATATATAATACATTATATTATATATACCACTAAATAGTAAAATACAACTACATAAAGATCCAGTTTCATTAGCAATCAGTGGAGTTTACGGTAGCTTAAAAATGATGCTTTCCCGTACACAAACGGGGCTTGCTTGTCACGTGACTTGAATTTGAGAGGCCTGGCTTATCATGTGACAACTCCATTTTCAAATGCAGAGCCAATTCGAAGTTTAAGTCTCGATGGGTTTTTTTAACAGTCGCTAGCCATTCGATGAACAAATACGAAGCCGTGATAACGTCACCCGAGCAGATGTTTATTAATTTCTGGCAATAGAGTATATTGTTGTCGAATATCTTCTCAAAACAGATCACGTCATTAAATTTATGTTGAAAGAAAAGACAACCAATCTCACTAGAAAAGTACTGGATTCCATGAAAAACACCAACGTTACGCGCAAAGGAAGGGTGTCACTATAACTGATAGAGGTGTAATTGACTATAGAGTGTATGGTGGTCATGATCGCATGTCGACTATGGAGCTTGGAAGCCATTTTACAACCGGGAAGATTTAGCCTACGTCGCCATATAATATCAATATGCCAAAGAGTTGTTGTTTTGGTTATTTCAATGTCGGACAAAATGAGGGTGGATTATCATTTCATAAGTAAGATATGTTATAAGTGAAATAGTATTAGATTAGTATAATGATGATAATAGTGTAAAATAATTTAATAAACACGGCGTCCGAACACTCGATACTTTTATCATGTATACTTAATTATTGTGGAAATTGCGTATTATATCTGCATACACATCTGGTATTGTA
The DNA here is from genome assembly GCA_963678685.1 of Patella ulyssiponensis. Lineage (NCBI taxonomy): Eukaryota > Metazoa > Mollusca > Gastropoda > Patellidae > Patella > Patella ulyssiponensis. The sequence continues at coordinate 76,908,378 of OY783230.1, forward strand.
CGGAAAATATCTTTGGAGTATAAGTCTGCTTATTTAAGTTACAGACATGCACTAACTGGTCATTAGTAGCTTCTTATCGGTTAGTTTTACTCCCCGGATTTGATTAATTAGGCTTAAAACAGTGCCAGTAAATACCAAAAGTAATTAATGAAAACGGAGTATATCAAATAGATGTATTAAAGTGAAAGTTTCTTGCAATATAAGCTTATGCTTCATTTTCTTCTTCAGATTCCCGCTTCAAAACTCCGAACTAGTTTTTCAAAAAAAATGGTTAAAAACTTCATTAGTTCATTCCCAGTTAAATTTTGTGAAAAAAGGGCCTGATATTTTTTAATCGATGCTCCTGCAAAAATCTCATTACGTTAATCTTATTTTCTTCTAAAATTCAATATACCTCCCGATTCAGTAACGTCTTATGTTAACAATGCACGTACAATTAAACCAATGATTGACGTCGCGTGATATGACGTCACGTAATGAAGGCAATCATCTTTTACAGAGATATTAATTATTAGAGACCAGCCCTCCTCGCTTCGTTGACACCGCTGTGTCCGTAGCGTTCTGTACGTTACCTCGCTTGGAAATTAAAAAGAAATGTCACGTGCTTCCTGATTTATTGTTGGTGATATTAGTTTAGCCCAACCAACGCAATTGACCATGTTTATGCTTCCAGTTAGTCAAAATTATTACGGGATGTACAGTAGTGCTATGGGGAAATGCACAACGTCTGACGTCACTCACGGAAAAATTCAAAACGAGGCTGCAGATATGCATAAATGTGAATTCGAGTTTTTCCTTTTTTCCCATCCAATAATATTCTCTTGGTTGATGACAGAAACAGATTATTTATTTATTTTTAAAATTTATGTTATTTCTTTATGTATCATCAGGGTGACGTTATAGTTCTCAATCAAGTAGTCCTTTCAAATCGTCCAACAAATTGATCCATCCAAAATAAAGTTTTATGTGAACTACGAGGAGTCATGTTTCAAAACTTATGGATCTGGACATTTTCGAGGACGACCACTTTGCTCAATTAATAAAATAAGCATCATTTCGTCAGTTCTACCCTAAATCATATGCATCACCTTCATTATGATAGAGTTATTCTAAATAATAAACCCCCAAAAAGATACCAGTTTACCAAAACGATTTTGTTTTTAGTAAGACCTTTCAATCAGTATTTTTTTTTTGGTTGACATTGTTGAATTAGCACTGTATTTTTAATGGGCCTCTCCGCCAGTCTATTTCCCGGCACTTCCGTCATTATTTACCACAACGTTAACTCAATGGGGGTCACGTCACCACAATACACTCTAGTCAATGTTATATACACACCTCCACCATGGGCTTAACAAGATCACTATTGAATGGAATTGGTCAATAATTCGTGTGTGTAAGGTCTAAGACTCTAGATAATATTATGTTAAAGCTTTTACACCCTTTAATCATAGATAGCGGAAACATTTTAAATTTTTGTTCAAAGCATTAAATAATGGAAGCATTACATAGTATGTGTCGTCTTCAATTTTGAATTTTTTGGCGAGATGTAGGAATTAACGATAATGAAATCAAATTTATACTTTCTAATACTTTCAACAATACAAGTAGGCTATTTTGTATATCCACAGCAAAGACAACAACTCTGGCACTAAGTGATATCTGGAAACCAAAAGAATACTGATTAAACAGACTAAATCCTCCTTTTGTTTTGTTTGTTTTGGAATTGTGACCAAAAATTCCTTGATCAGCCAAATCAGGATCGTAACATAAATGACATTTCATTACCGAATCGGATTCTAGAATAAGACTTTCAGTGACCGTGGTAATGGTAAATCAGCGCATGCGTGTTATAATCCAATTGGTTCTCCATGTACGAGTACGACCTTGACCATTCTCTATACAAATCTCGCTATCCAACATTAGGCTCTGTCGTCGTCTTGCGCACTGCACCCGTTGACCTAGAGGTCGTTGGTCACATGATTAACTACGTGATGAAAATGGCATCTATCAGAAAAATTCCTGGCGTTATAAACATTTAATGAGTTTTAGTCAGTTTTAGCTGAAAATGTCACCAATTACTACCCCTCCCCAAAAAACTAATTTGCACGCTTCGTCATGTGTAAATGTATTAGGCCTTAGAATCGCGTTATAAAGTTAAACAGATCCCCGTGTTTATATTCAAAAATTAGCACGGTGACATGCGCAGTTCGTAGTAACGACCCTTTAACCTCATAATCTTTCGCGAAACAGTTCCCTGTATATTTGTAAATACTTTATTATTTTATGACCCCATTTCTATTTTAGTATAGTAATTCGAAATAATGTATATTTGTCATTTATTTGGTTTCCATTGTATTGTTTATCATTGTCCTTCGATATCAAGAATCTTAGCAGAGGTTAACGTAAACTGCAAGGGAAGACAACTCGGTTTGGGAGATTGGACCTTAACAATTTCGAGGTGAAACTGAATGTAACAATGAGGGGTGTTGTCGAGCATCGCCTAACAATGCACCAATTGCAATTCGAGACGAGGATCGCGTTCCAATTATGACAAATGTACAAAAAAAAGCAATCCTGTACCGTTACCGCTCCGTACACACTGTGTAATTATATTAATACTAATGGTATTTGTATCGCACAACTATTCAATCCACTAGGGAATGCACTAGGTGTTAGGGAGTGTTAATGGTGGTGTCTAAATAACCACGTTTTCGCCTTGGATTTAAAACGATTATATACAGCATATTTCCTTCTGCATAAACGGTAAGTACCAGTAGGCCTTCTCAAGGCACTGCACTACACACTGGTGAGATTTATAAACACTCGCGATAACCTATTGACATCTTTATTTTTGCTATTTTAAAAGACGTTCTTATTCCAGGGGCGATTCCGTGTTCAGATAGGTATGTAATAGCTTAATGTATTATGTTGCTAATTATTAAAGTTCAATAGCCATACACATATGTAAAAGAATTGACTACACATAATATTCTATCTTAATTTCTGTACACCATCCGTGTTATTTATGTACATTTTATATAAAACAGTAGTGTTTAATTTCTATGCACCTTCCCTGTTATAAGTTATTAGATTATATTTTTGTTGCAGTTTTGTTTTCTGTACTTGTATAGGCTTTGTGTGGTGATGGGGTAAAACTGACCAAATCTTTGGCGGCGCGCAACTTCTATCATTCATGACGTCATCGAACAAACAGGAAACGTTGCATCACGTCTATTTTTAGTCTCAAAGGTACACCATGTGAATAGATCTGTATGTGACGTCATACACCCTTTCCTCAAATGGATTCGTCCTTACATTTATAAAAAGAAACACCATTTGTCTCTCATCAGAATGGCTGACGGTGCACCAATCATACGCCTCGAAGAAAACCACAACGCGGACAACTTCGTGTTTCTCAGGTTAATACTTTTGCCGTGATTACCCTGACGGTATCTTCAAGTGTGTTTTTTCTTGTGTTTGTTTCTTTGATTTCTTTTGTAACCATAAAAAGTTTTGTTCAATAAAATGCTGTGTCAGCAACATATGTGTCTGTTTTTTTGTGACGTCATGTGACGTCACGCTATTCTGGTTGGTTGGAAAATGATGTCGTCCCTACACCTTAGACTCGTCCCGTCTCGAGCCATAAACAGGAGTGTCGAAGCCAAAAGAAGTCACAAACACCATGGATCGACCTCAAACAGATCGTAGATTTTGTACCACCTGTCGGGGGTATTACCCCATGTTTAAGGGGAACCGGCCCGATGCCGATTACCTTGTCTGTTTGGCAACACCTGTCATAGGCGGTCGAAGCATGCGGTGAAATGCACCAAAAAAGTGCTCCTGCTAACCCTCTCATTGAGAGGACCAACGGCCCTTTTCAGGGCCAACTTAATCAATGGAAAAGAGTTGTTTCCCCTTCTTGCCTCTCCCTGCTTCTCCTCTTCCCCTTTCTTCTTCTTCTTCTTCTTCCTTCTTCCTCTCTCTCTCTCTCTCTCTTTTCCCGCGCGCGCGCGCGCCCCTCTTCGTACGTCATGCACGTGCAAGGGGTCATGCAAGGGGTCACGCACGTGCCAGGGGTCATCTAGGTCACGCACGTGCAAGGGTCACGTACGCGCATGCGCGCACGTGCGTCCCTCAACAGGCCCTCTAACTACTACCACCGACATGGGGAACTGTGTCTTTACGGTGGTGTAGTATGATATCAACAATCTTATATCAACTACAGATAATATTATATTTCGTTTCGTTTTTTAATACTTTCGATGGCCTTCACTACATTAAGATCTGACAAGTTATAGTGGGAATTCACGTCAGGGCTCAAACGAAAGGATTTTGAGCCTATGACGTCAGACATTTATTGATCAATCAGAGTTGGCCTTTCTAGAGGTTTAATAATGATAATAATATCGTCATTTATAAAGCGCGTTAATACTGAAGAAATCAGTTTCTAAGGCGCTGTTGGTTTTTATATTCACTGATTATTTACAGATCAGGGTTTTGAAATAAGAATGTTTTAAGTTGAGATTTAACTTGGCCCACAGTTTACCCTCAGTTCCGTGCATCAAAGGACCAAAAAACTCGCCGTTACAGTCCGTTTCACTGGCTTATCCGTCACATCATTTAGAACACGTCAATGATAACAACTATTAAACGAAATTGTGAACTATAAATCGCAACTTAAAACATTCTTTTTTCAACACTCGGATCTGCAAATAATCAGTGAATATAAAAACCAACAGCGCCTTAGAAACTGATTTCTTCAGTATTAACATGCTTTATAAATGACGATACTATTATTATTAAAAAAAACGAAACGAAATAATCCCATTGTGATATGAGGTACTATAAAATATTATAAATATATCACTTTAAGCATAAAACCAAATAGAAAATGAAATGAAATGAGGTTTAACATCCTACTTTTCTGTTCATAATCTGAGCTAATGAAGGCGGGCATACGTCATACAGTGTGCTATGAGGGAAATTTGGCCCGGGCAGCGGCTCTACGGCCAACTCTTATATCGAATTCCAACTGCCAAGGTATCTTTTACGTGCACGCCAATGTGTAGACGGGACCCCGGTTTTACATCCATCCGAACGACTAGACAGCTGTTCTTGTCAGGCCCTATCTGTACTGCATTACTGACAAGGAAAAACCACGCCGGAAAATCTGGATGAACTTTCTCGGCCAATGGAGGGATCGAACACCCGACCTCCAGGCTAGCGAGCCAGCGTCTTACCCACTTAGCCCCCCCCCCCCCCTAAACAATCCAAATAGAAATAAGTAACTCACCTTGACACGTCTGCTCCCATGGCTCTCTATTACTCGATTCCTGCAAACTAAAAGTGATGTTAAAACGATAAGAATATGTGTAAAATCGGTGAGAAACCAAAGGGTCCAATATACGGATATTGCTGTTTTAGGCATTTTCTCCGGCTGGTAAATAAAATAACTTTCGATTTGACCTGATTTTACCTATTTGTACCGTCTTTAACCTCATTTTACCTGTTTTAATCTGATCTAACCTGGTGTTACCTGATTTTACCTGATTTTACACAGATTGCCATGCAAAACGGGGAAAAGGGAAAGGGATAGAAAATCTAAACTAAAAATAACCTTGGCCCTTGTTTCGATGATTGATTCAAAGCGGATGGATTAAGTGTGATGTTAGCTTGGTGTCGATGACAAATTTGAAATTAACGGACGAAAATGATGTAAATATTGAAAAAAAATGAAATGAAATGGGGTTTAACGTCCTACTGTTCTGCTCCCTAAACTGGGCTTGTGAAGACGGGCATACGTCATACAGTGTACTATGAAGGCAATTTGGTCCGGGCAGCGGCGCTACGGCCTACTCTTATATGGTATTCCAACTGCCAGGGGATCTTTTACGTGCACGCCAATGTGTACACGTGACTCGGGTTTCTGTCCCATTCGGAAGACTAGACATCCGTCCTAGTAAGGCCCTCCGTCCTGCATCACTGACACGTCGGAATATCTGGATGAACTTTCTCGACCAATGCAGGGATCGAACACCCGGCCTCCTGACCGTGATCCGACTAGTGGCTATGATATCGTGTTGTGGGGAGTATTTATGCAAATCAAAACGACTAGACTGACGAATAAACATATGTGTGTGAATCGGCAGAGATGAACACGTTACATAATTATATGGGATACAAGTTAGCCTTCTTAAAAGATTTAATTCTGGCGACGTTTCTACAAGAGTTCTCCCGTCTTTATCACGCACAAAAGATTGGATTCGCTGACATTACAAATTTTTGAACAAAAATTGACTCGAAGCGAGAGCAGGTAAGATCGAGGTCGCAACAGGCATTGCATTCCTACACTTTTTAATTACATATTATCTAGTTAGGCATGACGTATGCAAATATATTCAAAAAAAGTAGGGGATATTTGATTTTGGGGGCATAATACTAAAATATGCAAATGACTACGAAAAAGTCACTATAGAACCTAACAGAAGAAACATTTCCAGTTACATGTGACGCCCAAACGCACCAATAGCTACCGCATGGAATGCAGGTGATGCTTGGGATCATCATGGGGGTCCAACCCAAGATTGCACGACTCTGACTTTGAATGTTACAGTCATTGTGGCATTGAATTCCAGGGTGGAAACATCAGTTTAATTGTTTTAGTGACCAGAAAAATTTTTTTGATATGCGTCGGCTTACCCAAAATGAAAGGTTACGTGCCCTTGGCATGCTACAGATCGGCACAACACAGGCGGTTGTGGCGCGGACGATGAATGTTTCTCAGTCTGTCATAAGCAGGCTATGGTCCAGATACCGTGATACACAATCTGTACAGGACAGACCACGCTCAGGTCGACCAAGGGCGACAACTCAAGCCCAGGATCGATTTATCCGTACCTTGGCCCTGAGAAATCGTGTCATCACAGCAAATCAGATCAGCGCTCGTCTTCAAACAGACACTGGTGTGAGAGTGAGTGGCCAGACATTTTGGAATCGACTGCATAGGGGGTCACCTTCGCGCCCGACGTCCTCGCGTGATCCCTTGTTTGAGAGATCATCACATTCAGGCAAGACGTCGTTGGTGTAGGGATCGTCAACACTGGGATAATCGACGCTGGAGCAATGTGATGTTTTCAGATGAGTCAAGGTTCACTGTTGATTTTTTGGACAGACGTAGGAGGGTGTGGCGTCGTCGAAACGAGCGCTTCCAAGACGTTAACGTCATCAGACATGATCGATTTTGGGGTGGTTCTGTTATGGTGTGGGGAGGCATCACTGTTGCTGGAAGAACGGCTTTACATGTTGTTGCAGGGCGTGTTACAGGCCAGTACTACCGGGACAACATCTTGGCAGTCCATGTTGTGCCGTTCGCACGACGTCATGGCCGCCGTTTCATCTTCCAGGATGACAACGCAAGATGTCACAGGGCCAGGATCGTTACAGGTTACCTCCAACAACAGAACATCACCACATTACCTTGGCCAGCACTGAGTCCCGACCTCTCCCCCATCGAGCATGTCTGCGACATGCTTGGACAGAGGTTACGTCAACGTCAACAACGTCCTGCCAATATCCAAGAACTTGCTGCTGCGTTGCAACAGGAATGGGACAATCTGGACCAAAATGACCTTAGACGTCTCATTAGGGGTATGCCACGTCGGATCAATACTTGTTTGGCAAACAGAGGAGGATTTACCCGTTACTGACTTTGTTGTGATGCTGTGGTAACTTTGCTGTTTGACCCCGGGTATCATTTTACCCTTATAATGGTCAGTCTGTGCCTTACTTAGTCTAACGATCATTTGGAATAAATCGATGAATGTGAACTTCATTTCATTTTGTCATTTGTTTCTTCGTCAGTTTCATTAGGTGACTTTAATAACACTTAAAAATCAAATATCCCCTACTTTTTTTGAATAGTATATATAGGGATAGAGGGTCAGATTCCTGTGCTTCTTGTCACGTTCAAGCAAGGAATTGAAACCACACCACGTGACTCAATGACTGACCTTATGATCCAATGGGCACGCATTAAACGATTTGGCTCCAACCCTTACCCTCATTATTTCCTTCTAAACCTCGATCATAATTTAAGGATATTAAATTCATATTTACCCTATCTATGAACAACACAGCCGTCTAATTATTCACTGCTTTATCGATATGATTTTGGTTTCTCTGATAACGGCTTTAATTCTCCGTAAAATGAATGTAAATAACAGTTAGTTGACGTGTCTTGCTAAACTGATAATGGTGGGTTGGATTGTCATATAAAAACATGGAGAGATTGTTCAAGTGGTGGAAGGTATAGTTTTATCAGACAGGTTATTGAGTTAGATTTATGTCATTTATTTACTATCTAAAACATTACCGACACCATTTTAAATGCGGGGGGGGGGTAGCACGTACGCGCTGTATTACACGGTCTGTCATTCTGTCAACCGGCGTGGTTTCGATTCCCCGGTTGTGCGAAACAAGGAGCAGGGTCACTCGTCCACCTGTCAACGCGAATTATTGAAATCAAATTGAACCATATGTTAGTCCCTAAATGACCTAGTTTGTGGAGTTGCACGGACGAGATCTATTTCTTAAGAGCAACTCAAGATTTCGTTGCGCGCCGCACAATGACCTAGTATGATGAAAAATTGTCGTGATATTCCTAGTTTTATCAAAAATACACACGTACAATACATTATAGATTTATATACAAATGTGATTTCACTGTGTTTTGGAGTTGGTGGCGCTGGTGGTCTTCCTTGGATGGTGCTTGTGGTATTCTGGGATTTTTGTTTTTGAAGAAAAAAGAATAAATTTGTGGCTCTCGGGGGAGAGCCATATTAGGGTGTTTCCTATTAAGAATTTGATTTTCTAAAAATGTGTTTGTTCCACTATCACCGGGTTACGACTAGGGGTTCTTATCTAGTTGATTTTATTTACTAACGGCTAGGGTCAAGGTTTGATATATGGTTTTAATTGATGACGAAATACCGAGAGAGAGAGAGAGAGAGAGGGGGGGGGTAACATCCACTCGACACAAACTAGGTCATTTTGGGACTAACATATGGTTTCAATTTTATTTCAATAATTCGCTTGCGCGTAGGGGTCTTTAGCAGTGGGAGGAAAACGGTATGCCCGGAGGAAACCCAGGAGGTTGAGAAAGCGCCCCTATCTCCATGCCACATACGCTCACACCAGGGCTCTAAACCAAAGCCGCAAGCCAGAGGTGACCGGCCAGCTAGAGGTGGAAGCGCGGCACTCTAGACCACTAGACCACCCCAACCCCCCGAGAGAGAAAGAGGGGGAGAGAGAGGGAGGGTGGATTTAACGCGCCAGATATTTCGGCACTAACGCCATCTGACACAATTTTATTTCAATAATATGATATCATGTAGGGGTCTTTAGCCGTGAGAGGAATCCGGAGCAAGCTGGGAAATCCACCGAACTGCATAAAGGACCTTACTAAAGGATCTTTTTTATGTATTAAACTACTCAACCACCGCCCCGTCCCACACGCTCGTCACCTACCCTTCCAAGCACCCCACTCGACTGTCATCTAGATTTTTAAGGCGGCTCTCAAACCTGTGCCAAACCCAGCTTTGTCATTCTCGTTTACTTTTACACACAGTGATATTGTGGTAGCCTATGCTTGGTCGCGGTACCGTGCACGTTAAAATCCCTTTCACAGTTGGAATTCTAAAAACGATATACCGCAGAGTCAAATTTTGATCATAGAACCATATATGGCGTGTGCCCGGTAGGACGTTAAACCCCATCTTATTTGATTTCGTCATTAGCCAGGATGTACGAGCAGGGCGTGGTCTCAATTTATCATTATTTATTCTTCTTCAGACAAATGGGAGACAACTCCATGTAATAGCGAAACAATCGTTTGTTCATCTTCGTGTTCTGACAATTTTTTGCTTGGTGGTATAAAATACTGCTGCCTCGGATGTACCGGCTACAAGATACAATTTAAAGGTAACACGTGCTCCTGCTTGAGAAAGGTTACCGATTCTCCGGAACCGGCACCTTTTGACAACCACCATACCATCCCGATATCATCACACCCACAGATAAATCTGAACCAAATCGTGGTGATGTTGCGTACACAGCACTTGGAAATACCGATTTATTCGCTGAGTTTTTCGGATGAAGCTCGGACGATTCATCTGAGCCTCCCCTAGCTGGACGCACAGCACCTCTAGTGGGCCACGATACTAGCGACCCCGTTCCCGGCCAACCCAACACCATCACGAATAATCAAATATACAGAAATCCAAAACTCGACCAAGAAATTTTATCAAGTGTTTACGGAACACAGACCGACGCCAACGGACAGACAGAGACACAAGACAATCCAAAGCCTGCCAATCAAGCCGAAATAGACGAGTTCAATAATGGTAGTCCATTCGACATCAAGTCCTAGGAGCACAGGAGTGACTGTTCTGGGGACAAAGTAACCATCGTCACATCATCCAGTCTAGGTTTTTTATCGATCCGATTCCCAGACAACGGACAATCCAAACTCAGAATTTTAAACGTATGGTAAAAGTAACCACTGCTTGGGCTGAATTATACAACCCAACATTTTAAACTACGGTAAAGTTAACCGCTGCTTGGACTGAATTATATATTCACATGGTAATTAGTTTACGATATTCTGTTGACGTGATGTACAAATGTACTTGCCGTAGAGGTTGCGAGATGCATTATGCAAGGTTTACAGTTCAGAAATAGTTAATAAAAGATGGCTATATTGAACTTCCGGTCAAAGTACTTTCTCCCAGTGAGGTTACGAATGTTAAACAGTTGGAAATGTAATCTCGATTGTCCAGTACAATTGGTTCGATAATAAACAATATATCGAGTATCCATTTTCACCTTAGATTATTAAATGGTGGACGGTTTAATCCATTTATTATCACAGCCACCCCATGATCTAGAACAAAGGCCCGCAATAGGCCCATTTAACTCTTGCATAATTCCATGCAATAACACACACTGGTCGAATGTTTTACTTGAAATTGTAATTTATATTTGGTCAATTAAGAAAGATGTGTAGTCTACTTAAAGTTAAATATGCATAACATCAACATAAGTAGACCCAGTGATGTTAAAGAATTAAAGGGGCATTAAAGTTTATCCCGTCTTTAACATCCACGTTCACCTCGAGTTGACGTAATTAACCTATGCAGTTACCTCCCAATTCTTGTATAAACTTGTAGGCCAATCTACCAGTCATCTTAGATTGCTCTGAATATTTATTAGTCATTGCGCGAAATGACTGATTACACAGATTGACTGTAACATATACATATTCTTTGTTAGTTATGACAATTGTAACAATAGACAATTACAACCAAAGCGTTACTAAGTAAATTGCATAAATTGTACTTTGTCAATCTCAGTGCAATGAAATTATGTCTGCAACAAAATAAATACAGCTTTGTGGATATGAAAGTGTGTCGGTTTCATTTTATTATTTTTAATATTTGTATGTTTTAAAGTTGGCGATACTGCAAACTGATATTTATGTTGAATAGTATTTCTTCTGATAGCATTAGCCTTTCTCTTATTTCACGTCATATTTTGCGCAATATAGAACGATGGGTGCTGACGCGCCAAAAAGATCCATATGGTCAAAAACTCGTTGGTCGTCAAAGTTTGCAATAAAATAATTTGATTATTATTACCATTATACTAAACAATTTATACACTATTATTATATATTATAAATTATACATCACTAGTAAACTAGATTAATAATTATTGAAGAACATTCAACATAACTCAACAGGCCCGGATCCAGGATTTTTTCGAGGGGGGTGGGGGCATACATTGGAGCAAAGAGTAATACGTTGCAACCTTGGATTGCTTGGGCGGAGACAATGTGAAAATTATGTTTATATCATCTATTAAACAGCAGATATGTGGACTACAACAGTAACAAAGCAAACGAAAATGAAAATCGACTATGTCACTGGGGCTGAGGGGGGAGGAACACGCCCCCCCCCCCGCCGGATCCCTGCCTGCTCAATGATGAGAAAGATTGGTCCGGCGTGGCGTCCTTTTGACCTTTATACAGACAGCATTATTATAATAGTTTTATATATTTAATAACTCATTATTATCTATTAGGTGTCGACCTTAGTACAGGATAATTGGTCGACAATTATAAAATAGGTTGTAGATGAGAATTGGTCGACAAGAAGAACATTATTATAGTTGCTTGGTTGGTACAATGTTGATGAATAACATGTTGTCTATAGATAGAGTATTAATATGTCTGCTTATATCCAGTCATGCTTATTGTATATTAGGTAAGTTTTATATATCTAATAACTGATTATCTATTAGGTAAAGTCAACTGATCTGGTGGGATTCAAGAGAGAGAGAGAGGGGGAAATGGGGTTTAACGTCCACTCGACACAAACTAGGTCATTCTGGGACTAACGTGGTTTAATTTCATTGCAATAATTTGCTTGCGCGTAGGGGTCTTTGTCAGTGGGAGGAAACCGGAGGACCCGGAGTAAACCCTCGAGATTAGACAGGCGACCCTACTCCTTGTCACGGACAACCGGGGATTCGAAACCAAGACAGTTGACTCAATGACATGCTTTATGATACAGCGCACACACGTGGGATGTAAAAACAAAAACAAGGTCGCTACACGTTCTAACACAGCTAACTGTATCTACCCTGTAACTATACTCAAAGTCATTAAAACCGTAATGCATTATTTCGAGAAATATTTCTAGTAAACGTTTTCTTATGGGCTTTCCTACCTTTTGGCACATAGGTGAAACGTGTGACGGAGTTCTGGGTTTGAACCCAATATCGGTTCTCGGTAATGAACTTTGTTGGTGCTAATGCAACACTTGTCTTTTTTCACGATTTTAAGTAGTCCCATGACGCACGTTTTGTACGTGTATTCCCTTTACATACAGTTCAACATTTCAACATTCATCACTTCCAAAAAATGCCACGCCTTACACAAGAAACCAGGAACAGAGCTATTAACATTCTGGATCGTTGAGATCAAACATTGCTCGCCACAGACAGCACTTCCAAGACACTGAAAGTAAAGCGTTGCCAATCGACCCCGACCTGCTGGAGCGCCACCTGTAACAACCACTGCCCAAGATCGTCACAATTGACTACAGCATCTGCGCAACAGGTTCCATTCAGCTACCGAAGGCGCCTGGCTGCTCTTGGGTTACGTTGCCGTTGACCTTACCAAGGACATAATCCTTTTGCATCGCGAAATGCCATCTTCTCCGATAAATCCCAACTCAACCTCTGTTTTCCTGGTGGACGTCACAGTATCTACCGACCTCGACATGAACGCGTTGCACGTAACCCGGTCGAACACCTTTGGGATGAACTTGTACTACGAGTTCGAACTCAGGCCGCACCACCACAAACTGTTGCAAAGTTGTTACAGACACTCCAAAATTATTGGCAAACAATCCCACAGCGTGTAGTGTGACATGGATCTGCTTAAAATCGTGAGAAAAGACAAGTGCTGCGTTTGCACGAAAAAAATGCATTACCAAGAGCCGATATTGGGTTCAAACCCGGAATTCCACAAAAAGAGACCCGTCACAAGTTTCACCTATGTGCCATAAAATAGGAAAGCCCAAGAAAACGTTTATTAGAAATTTTTCACGAATCAGGCATTGCGTTATATTAAAATGTCTTCGAGTATGTTAGTGAAAGCCTGGAACTGGTCCAATCACTGATGAGTAACGGCGAAGTAACTACTTGGTAAGTGTTTGGAGATTTCAACCTAAACTGGTACGATAGTTTTCGGGTAGCGGCTGTGTGTACCTACTCGTTAGACTTTCGAAGGGTTCTCCTATCCCTTAACCTATTGTTTGCTACATCGTACCGACAAAAGTACAATTTATAATTCTACCTAACTGCTATTACAGATCTTAATCCCATTAGCCATTACACGTTATATCTCATTTGTTTCTACTTTCATTTTGTGCTGACGTGATTCATATTAAACTGTCTAGACCAAATATCTGTGTTGTTCTGTTCAGGGAAGCGTTACCTTTTGACTGACACCTTACCCTTATCTTCCGCACAGGATTGGGTATCGAGTATTTTGTGTTAGTGGAAAGAGGTTACGTAAGTTAATAATAAGCCCTTGGGTGCGCTACATATGTTTACAAATAAAAAATGGGCATATAAAATAGGGGAATCATTTTTGTCATCTCCTGATAGTTATCAAAAAAAATAATTCTTTTATTTTTTGTGGACTAGATTTTTGGCTGGAGCCAAGGCAAGTGCCCTATATTTTGCTAAATAAAGCGCGCACGTTTCGCCCCAGTGTCTTCTTATTTTACCTACATGAAGGCGGAGGTCTACTCTGTGGATCTAGTTCGTGAAAACCACAATTTAGAGAAACGCCAGAACAGAGAACGTACAGTTATGGGGGCTGCTATCCAACTGCTAACAATTTGCCACGTTTTAGAGAAACATTATGGACCGGAACGTAGAAATTAAACAAGGTTTAGCTAAGTGTCTTCGCGTCATATATCGCAAAAACTGATAACAATTTACCACGATTTAGACCAAAATTATGGATGAGATCAAAGAGATAGAACAAGATTTAGCCAAAGTGTTGTGTACGTTATTGGGGCTGCTATCCGACTGTCACAATTGGATAGCGTGTGCTTCATCTCATAGGTCACAAAAACTGATAAAGATTTACAAACTGAAATGAAATGAAATGAAATGGGGTTTAACGTTCCACTGTTCTGTTTGGTATCATGTCGTGATGTCGCATTTCATAACCCGACATCACGACATTTCTACCCGACAACACGACATCACGACATTTCTACCCGACATCACGACATTTTTACCCGACATTACGACACTAATGATTTTCAGCGATGTCCAATAATTACTACCAGAGTTATGGCCCTTGATCAAATTGAAAATATTGTGTACGCTCTAGATGCTAAAGTTATCAACGATTGACGTGGAATTTATACACATTGTTTTGTTCATGAGATAAATAAGCCGATAATTACTTTCAGACTTATTGCCCTTGGTCACTTTTCGAAATATGGCGGCCCTCCTTGTGACTAAAGTTATTATCCGATTGATTTGAAATTTATACCAAGTGTTTATGTTCATGAAACGAAGAATCCTATTCCAATAACTTGAACAGTTGTAGCATCTGATTGCCAGCTCATGTTGTACATATTAAATTTTAAGCACTATGAAGAAATAGAAGCCAGCCAAATTTTTATTATTTCTGATAATTACTTCACGGGTTGTTACTCTTGACCAGTTTTGGGTAATTTTTAAATGCCCCTACATCAGTAGGTGCCATTTTCTCTTTGAAAATAATGCTCATGCCAAATTTGAAGAAAATCCATTAAGAATCGCGGCCTGTGGAGTCTTTACAGACAAAATATTAATATAGATACCATCCTGTTATTGAAATGATTGATCATGCCGAATTTGAACAAAATCTGTTAATAATTGCAACCTGTAAAATATTTACAGACAAAATAATAACAAAAAAGCGTGATTGTCACCACCCCACGGGGTAGGGCATGCACCCAGAGAAAACCCACGAAGTTAGACAGACGACCCTACTATTTGTCATGTACAAGCTTGGGCTGGGAACCACACCACTTGACTCAATGACAGACACACGGCATAATATGTTCACATTATGAAATGAAATGGGGTTTAACGTCCTACTGTTCTGCTCCGACTGAGCTAATGAAGACGGTTCATATTATGAATGTGGACGTATACAAATGGATACGAATGCAACTCAAACTGCAATGTGAGTGTGAATCTACTTCCACTTGATCAACCATTTTCTTAATTGCCAGTTTTTTGTTTCATAACGCGACAACCCGACATTCCGACATCACGAAAACCCGACATTTTTACCCGACATCACGACATTTTTAGTGTCGTAATGTCGGGTAAAAATGTCGTGATGTCGGGTAGAAATGTCGTGTTGTCGGCTAGAAATGTCGTGATGTTGGGTTGTCGAGTTGTCGCGTTATGAAAGGTGACATCACGACATTACGACATGATAAGAATCAGCCGCCATAGTTCTGCTTCTAACCTGGGCTAATGTAGACGGGCATACGCAATAAGGTGTGCTATTAGGGAAATTTTTCCCAAGCAGCGGTGCTACGGCCTACTCTTGTATCGAATTCGAACTGCCAGGGGATCTTTTAGGTTCACGCCAATGTGTACACGGGGCCTCGGATTTTCGTTCAATCCGAACGACTAGACAGCTGTCCTTGTCAGGCCCTCCGTACTGCATCACGATTTACAAACCATACTGAGCGCCACTTAGTTTTTCGTATAACAAAATGATAATGTAAACATATCTTATTTATTTTGCTTCTCATTGCGAACAATATTCAAATGGGAACACATCAATAACAACACATTTGTACACTTACTGATGTTTAATTTGTAATCAACGGTACAAAGTCAGAGGGGTCAAAACCAAAAGTAAGACACAGATGTCAGTAGCGCGTTTGTCCTCCACTGGCTCTTACGCACGATGTGCAGCGACGTAGTATGCAATTAACCATCTGTGTCGTACTTTTGGTTTTCTATGGCATTCAGTATATTTAGAGTGTTGTCGCATAATCGAGAGAAAATCTATGCCGACAAGGTTCCGATGATGCTTTGATAAGCATGCCTACACAATCCTAATTAAGTGCCTCGAACGGTCATCTGTGATTACAACCATAACAAATATGAACCGATAGGGTGACGACTTTATACATCCAAACTACGTGAATGTTTTCATTTTTTCAGGATCCTTGAATGTGGCACTTAATAAACCAACAAGGCAAAGTTCAACGCATGATGGTGAAGTTTCTTCTAGAGTTGTGGATGGTAATACTAGTCAGGCCTGGTATGATGGAAGTTGTTCGTCCACTGACAACCGAGCAGCAAGTGAATGGTTATGTGTGGATCTACAACAGAGTTTTGATATCAGTAGTATGAAGATATTCAACATATTAGATGGAAGTACGTAAGAAAAAAAACTACATGGGCCGGTCACATAAAATAGAGCATGGTAACACCCTTTTGAAACTTTGTGTCTGAAAGCAAAACGTTATCTGATGATTAAATATTAGAACAATGGTTTGCAATCACAGGCACGTGAACGGATTAAAATAAAAACTCTTACTACTGCTTTACTATATAGTATAGTATAATAGAAGTTTTTGCAGACGCCATCTGTGTTATGACTTGTTGACGACATTTCGTCTGCTATCAGTTTATAAAAAAAATAAATAAAAGAAACACCTATCTACAATGCACAATTAGAGTTAAATATTGTATGTAATAATAAAAAATAAACCCCGAAAACGTTTAGGCATTTAACAATTAAAATGGCTTTTTAAAAGGAAGGTGAATCTTTAACTTCAGAAGGTAACTTATTACATAGTTTAAAAGCAGCAAAACTAAAAGATTTTGCATGATAGGGCATTAGCAAGTTTTTGTTTTGTGATCTAAGTGTTCCTGTAGGAATGTATGGAGTGACTAGATGTTTGAGGTAGCCAGGTGTGTCTTCAATATTAATGATAGCGTATATTAGAGAGAGTATTTTAAATTCAATTCTGCTAGTAACTGGTAGCCAATGTAGTTGATGTAAAATAGGGGTTATATGTTCACAAAGTTTAGTTCTAGTTATGCTTCGGGCGACTTTGTTTTGAATTTTTTGTAGTCGGTTTAGTTGAAGAGAAGGCAAATTAAACATTGAAGACTTACAATAATCAAGTTGAGAGGTTACAAGTGAGTTGACAAGCATTTTAGAAGTGTCAGTATCAATAAAGTTTCTTATGCGACCTATATTATATAATTGAAAATTGGCGGATTTACACATATTCGACACATGTTCTTTCATGTCAAAGTTTTTGTCAAATTTAACACAGAGGTTCCGTACACTGTTACTTGAATGTATGACAGCACCATCCACTTTAACACAGTTCCTATTTTTAATAGTTCAGTTTTATCAGCGTTTAGTCTTAAAAATTTGTTTTTCATCCAGATTTTTACATTATCAATACACTTTTCCACTTTAATGATTTGTTTACTTTCGTTTTCGGGTGTTAGAGTCACGTATAGTTGAGTGTTGTCTGCGTATATATGATAGTCTAAAGTGTGATCCCTAGGAAATTTACCAAGTGGGCATGTATAAGCCGTAATTAATAACGGATCGAGCACTGATCCTTGCGGAACTCCATATTTTATGTATACTGGTTTTGATGACTGCTTAGTCATGACAACGTACTGTTTTCGTGAAGTGAGATATGATTCAAACCATTTCATGGCATAGCCAGTAATACCAAGGTAATCTTGAAAACGTTTACGTAGAAGTGCTCGGTCGATAGTGTCAAAAGCAGCACTCCGGTGTAGAAGAACAAGAAATACCACATTTTTACTATCCTGTTTAATTAAGATATCGCTGTGCACTCGGTCTAGGGCTGTTTCTGTGCTATGGAGTTTTTTGTACGCTGATTGAAAGGGTTCGTCTAAATGCTGAAATTTTAAGTGGTCTTTAAATCTAACAGACACTACCTTTTCCACAAGTTTAGATAAAAATGATTGATTAGATACTGGCCGATAATTTTTGAAGATGTCACTGTGTATGATCTGGTAGTATTTGTTGATTTTGCGGTTTCAGGATACTATTGACTATGTTTTGAACTACTTTCGGGTTATCCTTATTAGCATTGATCTGTTCTACAATATAGTCTCTTTTTACTCTATCAATCAAATTATTTGTTGAGTTCCGCGCTTGAGTATATAATTGTTTATTAATCTCAAGATTAGAATTTCGCCAAAGCCTTTCCATGGATCATCTATGGATTTTACTCTGTCGAATTTCATTAATAAACCATTTCCGATTTGGTCGAAATTGAAATGAAATGGGGTTTAACGTCCTACTCTTCTGCACCTAACCTGAACTAATGGAAGACGGGCATACGCCAACAGAGTGCTATGAGGGAAATTTTGCCCGGACAGTGGCGCTACAGCCTACTCTTATATCGAATTCCAACTGCCAAGGGATCTTTTACGTGCACTCAATTATGTACACGGGACCTCGGTTTTTCTTCCCACCTAAACGACTAGGAAGCTGTCCTTGTCAGGCCCTCCGTTCTGCATCATTGACAAGGGGGGAAACCACGCTGGAAAATCGAACACCCGACCTCCAGACTAGCGAGCCAGCACCTTACCCACTTAGCCACGTGTTCCCTCAATTTGGTCGAATAGTAAATTTGGCCTTTTTTTTTTACTCTACTGGGAGCATGGTAATCCAGAATATTTCTTAGAGTGTCATAATAAAGATTCATTTGTTGATCAATACTGTTCTGTCAAGTTTCGCAAATATTTCAGGGTTAATAATATCATTTCGAAAATCCTCAATGTGAATGTTACGTATTAGTTTAGACCACCCAGTCTCTAAACAAATCTCGTATAATTGACATGTTATCAAATGAAGCGACTGGATAATATAGACTAACTGACAAAAACAAAAGGGAATGCCTTTGACCTTATTTCGTGTTATTTCCGGTCTCACGAAGTTGCTCGTCGATACGTGATAGCGCTTCAAGTTAATTAATAACACTGTAAACTGACCAAAATGACCAATTTAATTACATCGGAAGGTGAATAATGATCAAATAGAGTCTCGTTGGCAATAAAAATGACATGAAGTGTTAGAACTAGTGAGTACTGTGAAATGATAGCAGACGATATGCCATCAACAAGTCATAACAAAGATCGCGTCTGCAATACATGCTATTATACTATATTATATAGTCAAGCAGTAGTAAGAAGATTTATTTTAATCCCTTCAAGTGCCTGGGTTTGCAATATATCCAGATCAATCAACACATTTTTTACTTTACTGTTTTTAGATGTGGAAATGGCGCCACTGAGTGGTTGATGAAAAAAACAAAGCATTCGTCTCATAATACATGATATTTAAGTTTGTCAAGTTATTGCCCCTGCGGTTTTGCTGTAAGTGTTGTAAGATCCGTAGTCTAAAATTCCCACCCAAGTTTTTGTTTACGCTAATTATTTTCAGCATTATCATGACATGAAAGGGTTAGAGTATAGTTTCTGATTATATCCAGAATTATCAGACAGATTCATGTTTCTAGCCCGACAGTTTATAGTTACATATAATTTATATTGTTTCCAGGTAGTATCTACATCAGAGGATTTGAGGTTAGATTGAGTTCTACTGGTCACTGTGATGAAACAGGTTTTATATCAGCTACACCATGTTATAAAGACCAGACATCAACAGCACAATCTGTATACACCATAGAGAGATGTAATCAACCACCTGTACCACCATTTTCTGCTAGATTTGTTTTTGTCTCAGTACATAATTATTTGCAGATATGTGAACTACAAATATTAACAGGTAGATCTGTTACTGATTCAACAGTTTGTCAATCTATCAATGTCTGGGTATCTACTAGCAGTCGTACTAACGAATACTTAGAATGAGGTATTGGCGTGATTACATAGCAGTCGTATTCACAGATACTTAGAACGACGTAATGCTTGATTACATAGCAGTCGTACTCACGGATACCTAAAACGACGTAATGACGTGATTACACAGCATTCGTACTAACGGATACCTAAAACGACGCAATGACGTGATTACATAGCGATAGCAGTCGTACTCACGGATACCTAAAACGACACAATGACGTGATTACATAGCGATAGCAGTCGTACTCACGGATACCTAGAACCAAAGCCCTGTATAGGGAAAGTTACGACAACTCATTTACAGGCGCCATTTTGGGTCCCAAATATGGCGCCATAAAAACTATGGCGTCATATAGCTTTACTTAACAAAACGTTAGATTTTTTTTTGGGTATATCGTTTTACGGATACAATTTATCCTAAACAAATTGCAAAAGAATAGTTCGGATAGTCTCTAAACAATCATGTACCCTGTAGTTCGGATAGAGTCTCTAAACCATGGTGTACCCTTAAGTTAGATGTAGCCTCTACTGTAGTTCAGATAGTCTGTAATCCATAATTTACCCTGTAGTCTCTGAAACACGATGTACCCCGTAGTTCAGATAGTCTCTAAACCATGTTTACACTGTAGTTGGGATAAACCATAGTTTTGTAAATAGGAGGTCGATCGTCAAATGAATATGAATTTTACGATATGTTAATCCCGAAATGACATTGTTTCTCTTAAATGAATATATTGTTAACGCGCTTAAATTATATGGATGCAATAGATTCGGTGTAGAAAATTCTACGTACACACTGTAAATCACAGATATAGATGTTTTATGTCAAAAATTCATATATACTCAGCCAAATTAAAAACTTGACACTCGGGATTTTTAATATTTGGTTTAAGGCAACTATTTTAGTGTTATGTTGTGCACAGACGACCTTGACATCAACAGTAAGCAAGAATACGTCTCGCCCAAAGTCCTTAACATTGATAACGTTCGTGATGTCACAGTACCCCCCAAAATGAAATTCACTTGGAGAACAATCGGAATAAAGTGTTTAGTAACGATTGTGGCCTCCTCTAGCGGCTCGTACTGCCACACAACGTCTTCTCATGGATTTTAAAACATTAGTAAACACTATCCGAGGAAGACGTCGCCATTGCTCAACAAGAGCATTTTGAAGGTCCTGCAAAGTCAGTGGTGAATTCACTTACTTACGAACACGTCGACCCAGTTCGTCCCAGATGTGTTCAATAGGATTAAGGTCGGGGCTAAGCTACGGCCAATCCAGGACTTGGCCACCGGCATTTCTTAAAAAGTTCCGGGTAGCAATTGCCGTATGGGGTCGAGCATTGTCTTGTTGAAACGTTAGTCCAGGCCCATGTCTCTGCATAAACGGAAGAAGATCAGGTTGCAAAATCTGATCCCTGTACTGGACAGCATTTAAGTTCCCTTGGACAACAACAAGAGGAGAACGTCCATGTGCACAAAAAGAACCCCATACCATGACGCTGCCGCCACCAAATCGGTCAACTTCTCTGACGCATACTTGAGCGTAACGTTCACCTCGTCTGCGGTACAATCGGACCCTGCCATCGACAAATCTCGAAGTGAATCGAGATTCGTCACTAAAGACAACCGAATTCCACTGTCTTTGAGTAAATCTTATGTGTCTTGTTGCCCACACAAGTCGGTTACGGCGATGAAGAGGTGTCAATATTGGTCCATTATAGGGAATCCGAGCTCGACGACCAGCAGCCTGCAAGCGATTTCGAACAGTTTGTGCAGTTACCCTTCCACCAAACATCTCTCTACTTGTGGAGGTTGCAGCGACAAATCTGTTTCGAAGATGACGTAATCGTATTGCTTGATCTTCCTGGAGTGACGTCACAATAGTTCCAGTTTGAAGCACTCTCATTCTAAGATTAATTAAAGGCTCCTCCAACAGTGACCACAGACTGACCAGCATAGAGCCTACCTATAGCACGTAGACGTTCTACATTTGAAAGGCGCGGTATTTTCTAACAAAAATGAAAATAACAATTTTAATTTGTTTTTCCAGTTCAAGTTACGTGTGCGTGTTCAGTTTAAGCAAACTTGCATCGATTGACCTCACGAGTTTGTGTTTGCACGTGTTTTTCAGGTTTTTCATCTTTATATGCTCAAAAGTCACGTGACAAGTTTATGAAATCAAAGGCTTCTTACTACTTACTATCGTTAGAAACGCTTTAAAATTTATTTGAGCTCGACGTAAAACTTAAAACTATTGAATCCTATAAAAATATCTTATTTCACAAAGTCTTACCTATTTTTCGCTATTAAGGTGTAATTGTTCTATTGTACCTTGGGGATCACGGTGGCTAAGTGGTTAAGGCGGTGGTTCGCTAGCCTGGAGGTCGGGTGTTCGATCCCTGCATTGGCCGAGAAAGTTCATCTCGATTTTCCGGCGTGATTTCCCCTTGTCAGTGATGCAGAAGGAGGGCCTGACAAGTACAGCTGCCTAGTCGTTCGGATGGGACGAAAATCCGAAGTCCCGTGTACACATTGGAGTGCACGTAAAAGATCCCTTGGCAATTGGAATTCGATAAAAGAGTAGGCCGCAGCGCCGCTGGCCGGGCAAAATTTCCCCTCATAGCACACTGTATGGCGTATGTCCGTCTTGCATTAGCCCAGGTTAGGTGCAAAAGAGTAGGACGTTAAACCTGTAACTACCCCGGCCTTAAGGTAGTTATGGGGGCCGCTTACAAAAGTGTCACTGAACCTTCTGTTGACAGAAACAACTTAATATAAGCAGCAAAGTTAACTTACACTTCCAATTGTAAGTTTAGATTAAGGTCTGGATACTGTACGGAGGGGGATAGGTTGAAGGGCCTTCTACTTCTTACTACTAACACGTCTACCACAGGAATAAAACAACGGGATGCAGTAGGCCTACACAGTTTAATTACAAACAGCATACAAGTATGTAGCAATACAGCATACAAAATCGTTGAATGGTAATGAATAAATCAATGATGACGTGTGGCGTTGCAAATAATTTAATAAATGAATGAAAAAACTGTTGCTCAAAATATCGTCTTTCCTTAGTCCTGTCGCTTATTTAGCTATTATTACAACCTTTAAGTAATTGTGTTCTATTCCTGGATTCTTAAAAGTACGTTTTACATCTTCTCATTCTATCCCTTCTTCCTTCCCACGCTCGTAAAATATCAGTGCCTTCTTAGTCTTCGAAAATGGCCGTCTTACATGTGCTTTCAGAGGGGACTAAACTCTAGACTTTTACCTACATTCCCATGATGCAACGTGACCTACTTCACCAAGGTATTTAGCAGTCTAAGGGAGACTAATACAATAAACATTGGATACAACCCACTAACTTTTGAAACATATCAATAAAGGGAGAGCTCAACGACCTTTACAAAACCCCATTTCATTTCATTTCTATTGTTCCTTTTAGTCTTTAAATTTTCTTGTTTCACATTTAGTAGGGATGTATGCTTTAATAGACGGAACAAAAGGTCGATAAATATTGAGATGGGAGGAATAAACTCGAGACAATTTGTAACAAATCTATATATCTTTGATACTGGTTGAGCATCTGAACAACATCATACTTTTCATTGGAATTTTTTTTTTGGGGGGGGGGGGTGTACCCAAAGGAGTCGGACAAACTCAAAACTAACTGCGTCCAATAACATGTCTTTGTATGTTAAATTTGTGTCGTTTATATATTAGACAAATTAATATTATTAATTACACATAAACGGGGAGTGGTAACGTCTTACCCCAAACAAATTGCAAAAGAAACCAGAAAGTTACGGAGAGCGATATCTGGTATCGCATGACACTGATAAGCCTTGACGTGCCCGAAACACATGTCGCACATAGTCATAGAGCAGAGTGGCGTTAGACACCTTTTATTTAAAGTTCAAATTTCATATTATTGAGTTATTTTTTTTTTAAATGTATTGAAATAAAGTTCTAAAATAGATGGTATCTATAAACAATCCTACCTTGTTAAAGAATAATCTTATAATTTACTATTGCCAGTTGAGAAATTGACAAAAATATCATTTTCAACTTCAAATTCAAACGTTTGAAGATGGCCATACCATGGAAAACAAGGGGGTTAATTGTGTTATTATTTCCTGTAACAGCCTGTGTCAGTCATTTTAGTACCTGTGAAAAAATGCCCATGATCGTATAATAGTGAGTTGACAACCTTTTGAGTAAAAGACAGAAATAATTATGTTTTGACTTTCTAAGAAAATATGAAATTCCCGCTGATTTTAAGTTACACTAATTTCAAATGTTTTATCGATCAGTCAATTTAAAGAAATTTTGATTTTCGAAAAATTGATGATACAACCCGCAATGGCTCTAGACCAAAATATCGTGTAAATTCAGGCGCTTATATTGCCGGTTAATGGTTTATCTCCCAAATTATTATATATATTTTGATTTTTCACTTTAACCGTCGACACAAAAAAATCTGATTTTAAAAGCATATACACGTTAAATATATTTAATAGCGCTTTTATCTGGCATATCTTTTACTTCATTTTCTTATGAATTTCGGCTATATAACAATAATGTACTCTTTGATTTATATAATAATTAATAATGATAGTATGATCAGCTGTACTTTTCGTTTTAAAAATGTATCTCTTATTGCCTATAGACTCTTTTTCGTGGAATTCTATAGCATATCTATCAACATTCCATATCCCTATCGGGGCAGGCAACTTTGACACAGCAATATAATTGGGCTTAAAATAGATAGCGAGTAGGCAATTACTTGGGACCCAAAATGGCGTCTTTTTACACCTAACGTCATATTTTCATGACGTCATATGGATTTTCTGGCTTCACAGTTGTCGCAACTTTATCTATATACGGCTTTGCCTAGAACGACGTAATGACGTGATTTCATAGCAGCCGTATTCACGGATACTTAGAACGCTGTAATCGCGTCATCGCTGTTCCTCCAAAATGTGAACCAATAGAATTCCGTTTGAAGGATCGATCAACATGAAAACCCCCCTCTCTTTAAATCTCGCCCAAGAAAGGATTTTACACAGTTTGTTTGCCATAAATATGAATTTATCATAAATGAAAATGTAACCCATGTTTTCTACACGACATGAACAAACGGTTCTTCGTACCTGCTCATTTGTGTCTGTGTGTAGTGTGTTGTTTGTTATTCCTTAGAAAGACAAGCTCTCTCGTCAAAAGGCAACACCCTAGTAACTCACTTTTTTCCTATTTTGAAAAAAACAAATGAATGAATATTAAAGCCAAGCTTATCCATTGATTTCTGTGACATACTAGGGTAATGAAGAAAGTTGCTAGGTTATGTCATGTGTGTTACTGCTTACAAAATCAAAAGACTGAAATAACTAGTACAACAACGGGAAGCACAGACCCTAGTAACTACAAATTTGATCATAACTCAATTTTGATAAAAAAAAAAGTGAGTTACGATGTTTTGACTTTTGACGGAAGAGTTTGTTAGAATCTTGTTTCCCAATACTTACAGTGTTATAAACGAATAGGGCTCATAAAAACACCCTTGCATATTCCATATAAAATCACATTTATTATATTACTAATTATAATAATAATTTCAATACATTATTCGTTCTTTATGAGGGAGTGTACATGTCTAAAACTTTATATCTACTCTAGAAAATTGTCCTGATGGATTTTACGGTACCAATTGTAGCATTATATGTCCAGCGAATTGTACAAACAACGCCTGTGAGAAAATGACAGGATCATGTTCTAATGGTTGTCTGGGAGATCTTTATGGTAGCAGGTGTGAATTGCCATGTAGCACCAGATGTAAGAATGGTAAATGTAATGCCACAACAGGGAAATGTACCGGATGTGAAGATGGTTACTATGGTGAATTCTGTGAGTCGCACTGCAACACCAATTGTCATAAGTGTGATAGGAAAGCAGGGAAATGTACCGGATGTAAAGATGGTTACCATGGTGATATGTGTGCGTCTGCATGTAGCACCAGTTGTCAGGATGATAAGTGCGATTGGAAAACAGGGAAATGCACAGGATGTAAAGATGGTTACTATGGTGATATGTGTGAAGTATCATGTTCTAATTGTAAGAGTGGAAAATGTAATGCCAGAATAGGGAAATGTACCGGATGTAAGGATGGTTACTATGGTGATTTGTGTGAAGAATCATGTTCTACCTGTAATGGTCCATGTCGACAATTAGATGGTGTTTGTTTGACTGGTTGTAAAGATGGATATTGGGGATGTAATGGTTTGTGTCTACAGACATGCGCCTACTGTAATACAGGAGGCTGTAGAATAGAAGATGGCGTATGTCATAATGGCTGTCAAGTTGGTTTCAACAATCCGAAATGCTTCAATAGTCCAGGTAAGTCGTGTTTATTAATCAGTTTAATTCAAATGGACGCTAGTCAACAAGGATTGACTAAGGCCTCTGAACTTGGTAACAGTAGTACCGGATATATTTTCGGTTAATAATGACCCTTATCAGTCACAACCACCTAATTTGTTACAGTGTTGGTTACATGTTACGGGCTATTGAAGATGGACATACGCCATACAGTGTGCTATGATGGAATTTTTTGCCCGGGCATCGTTCCTGCCTACTCTTATATCGAATTCCAACTGCCATGGGATCTTTTACGTGCACGCCAATGTGTACACGGGACCTCAGTCTTTAGTCCCATCCGAACGACTAGACAGCTGTCCTTGTCAGGCCCTCCGTCCTGCATCACTGACTAAGTGGTAAACACGTTGGAAAATCTGGATGAAGTTTCTCGCCCATTATAGGGATAGGCTAGGGTGAACACATCATCCTAGCGCGAACGTTATGTAGAGCTATCAAGAAGTATGTGGCTCTTGCCACGTTTAAGCCCTTCGGTTTGAGTTATTAAGGTTATTAAACGCAGACCGTGGATATCTTAATAACTCCTAAAGTAACTATTGGAGTTTCCTGTATGTAACCTTTGTAGTTTGCTGTATTCGATATATAAAAATAGTAACAACTTAAACGTTGTTCCAGAGTCAGTTAATTGCGGATTAAAATAATATCACATCGTGAAGTCAAAAAAAAAGGCCTTTAAGTGACCAAAAATGTCCAACCGTCCCAGTAGTGTCACATGCTTCTCGTTTTGGTACCGCGACACAGAATAGTGTGACATAACTGTGTCACATTAATAACCCCTCCACAACCACCACCATCATCTATTTCGTTACAGTATTAGAAACATGTCTCCAATATTTTATTGTTCCTTCGAATTTTAATTTTTTCTTTAGAAAATTGTCTTCGCTTTCATAAGCCGAGTCGGAGTAGACCGTTAAACCCCATAATATTTTATTTTAGAAAATTGTCCTGTTGGTTTTTACGGTACCAATTGTAACATAAGATGTCCAGCGAATTGTACCAACAACATCTGTGAAAGAATGTTAGGATCATGTTCTAATGGTTGTCAAGGAGATCTTTATGGTAGCAGGTGTGAATTGTCATGTAGCACCAGATGTAAGAATGGCAAATGTAATGCCAGAACAGGGAAATGTACCGGATGTAAAGATGGCTACTATGGTGATATGTGTGAAGAATCATGTTCTACCTGTAATAGTGCATGTCGACAATTAGATGGTGTTTGTTTGACTGGTTGTAAAGATGGATATTGGGGATGTAATGGTTTGTGTCTACAGACATGTTCCTACTGTAATACAGGAGGCTGTAGAATACAAGATGGCGTGTGTCAAAATCCGAGAAGCTTCCACAGTACAAGTAAGTCGTATTTCCTAGTTAAGTTCATAAAAACCCGTCTGCGGCGTGTTCCCTACAAAAGTTATTTTATTAGATTACTAATTCCATAGCTGGTGAATACCGAACAACAAACCAGGTCGTTGTTCGTTATTCGCCAATACCGAACAACAAACTGGCTCGTTGTTCGTTATTCGCCAATACCAAACAACAAACTGGCTCGTTGTTCGTTATTCGCCAATATGTAACAGCTCTTTCTTCGGAAAGAAAGAGAAGTTGTAAGAATCTATTTCCCAGAAGTTTGAAGTTTTATTGTCTATTTAAGCTCATAAAAACCCGCCTGTGACGTGTTCCCTACAAAAGTACCTTTATTATATTACTAATTCCATATGCGGTGAATACCGAACAACAAACCAGCTCGTTGTTCGTTATTCGCCAATACCGAACTCGTTGTTCGTTATTCGCCAATATGTAACAGCTCTTTCTTCGGGTAGAAAGAGAAGTTGTTAGAATCTATTTCCCAGAATTTTTAAGCTTTATAATCCAGTTATGCTTATAAAATCCCGCCTGCGGCGTGTTCCCTGCAAAAAATCTTTTTATTACATTACTAATTCCATATCTGGTGATTACCGAACAACCAACCAGCTCGTTGTTCGTTATTCGCGAATACCGAACAACAAACCAGCTCGAACAACAACGAACAACAGGCCAACTTCACGTCGCCTAATTTTCTCTCATCATGAATCAAACGTATGGCTTTTCACAATCTCATTTATCGCGATTCATGCTGTTGTATCGTCTCTATTTTGTTTCTAATAATAGATGTGCCAAGTGAATTGTGGGATATATTTTATCCTCGCTTTATAGAATCTATCAAAATTGGTCCGGCTTCATAATATCTATCACTTACCGAGACTTTAGCCAAAAGGTTCCATTGCCCATGCGTAACCGGGAGTTTGGTTTTTTATGTGGTAGATTATCCAGTAATTTTCGTCAATAATTGAGAACCGACCCAGACCCTCCGTGCGTTGAAGACTAGGGGGTTCTGGGTGACCGAGACTATAAAGAATTAAGAAGATTGTGAGAAGCCATACGTCTGATTCATGACGAGAGAAAATTACCATTTCAATTGAAACCTTTACAAACAAAATTTTAAAGAGTGTCATCGTTGACAAGCGTGCTGTTTTGATTGATTCAGTACGTGGTAACTTAAAAGACTGGATAATCCAGACAATGACATATTTTCCGTCAAATTTTGAGGACCCATCCAGACTAATATTCGTAGAATATTTGTATGGATGATAGAGACTAATTCATTTCCGGAAGGTGCAGTTCTCTTTCTTGACTTTAGCTAAAAAGTTTCTTTGATTATGCTTAACCGGGTGTCTGGGTTCTTATGTGCTTCATTATCCAGAAGTATTTCGGCAAACGTGGACAACTCACCCTGACCCTTCAAACGTTGAGGACTAAGATTTTCCAGGTGTCCGAGACTATGTGGAGATGGGTTTATCAAAACACGAGCGGTACCTATAAAATTAATTGTTCGTATTTATTTTTAGTTTTTATATTTACTTTTGCTTGTGTTTTGTTTTTAGGTTAACTTGCGCAGGCCATTACCTAGAAACCAGGGAGGTAATAAGAACATCAACACTTGCTCCAGGTGAAAAACGAAGGAAAATAATAAACCGCTTTATTGTGAAAATAAATGTACCTGTATTAAAATATTTTATATAACTGTAAAATTTAATAACCCTTATAGATATCTTATATACAGTAGACTTTATGGCCTGATTGAAGACATTACTGCCCGTGGGTATAAAATAGACGATGGCTATCAAAATATCCCATGATCTTTTTATTTTCTTGCAAATAATCAATTGGTATATATTTTAACTACACTCGTCTGAGTCTATTGTATATTACATAGAATACATGTTTTATATTTTTAAACTTGAGCAAAACGTCAAATGCTTATCTGAATAAAATTTGAAAACCATTCTTCCTGTTTATGTTATTCCTTGTTTGGTCTGTTTTTGTGTTCCGATTCTGATTAAAACTAGTCCAGTCAATTTATGAAAAAATGGGGTCAACCCTAAAAAAATTGCAAGAAAATGGTTTTTGATGGTTTTTGGTAGCTGTGGGTGAACTGAATGACATCTTAAAAGTTTACCAAAATTGGAATACCGGAAAGTCACAAATTGTGAGGTTAAAGTTTCGGGTATTTAAGAGATTTTCCTTTAAAAGGCATAACTTTAGACAAACACGATGTCGTCTATTTTAATAGAAACGCACGAAACTAACGCCATGCATTAAGGTTATCAGGGTCCATTGTTTATATGACATGGTTTCCATATATGTCCGGTGCTCTCTTGAATCATTTTCGGGTATTTCCTTACCCCAGAAACATACCGCCAAGATTCAAAAGGGACACTGCACTGTTTTACCATAAAATAGCAATTTTGGTCTTTAAATTAATCTTTTTGGGGCCATTCTTTCATTGGAAGATATGCTCAGTGGTATTGAGTGGTTGCTTCTACGATTTTCGGGGACCCCCTACCCCAAAACATGTTGACGCAAACCCAGATTTACGTTTATTCGTAACCCTGTACTACTTCATTGCTTACGGACATCTTTGTTATGCGCATGTTTTGAAGCAGCTACTTACCGTATTAATGACCAGATGTCATGGAAGATGGCAGTCAATGGGACAGAATCTCGAGATCTGCCTGTCAATTCCACCTGATTTGTGAGAGTTGACGGTACATTAGTACGGTTCGTCGCCCCACGAACTAGTAGTACTAACTAGTCGGTTCACTATAACTAACTGTTACAGAGAGAGAGAGAGAGATGGGGTTTAACGTCCACTCGACACAACTAACTGTTAATATAATAGTGGGAGAATGATGCCATAATAGAAATGAGCGCCATACGCAAAAAAATATCAGAGAACAACGTATAAGCGAGCTTTTAATTATTTGAGACTGGCCTAATTCCTTGGCTTTTCGGTTCACTGAACGAGAGGATAAGAACTGGGAAAGAATCTCTGGGCCTGCTTGCCAATTCCACTATAACCGTCGTAAATATGATAGTGCCCTCACGCAAATGAAGCGATGACGCCACCCATAAGAAGCGTGGGTGACACTTGACGGAGACGTGCTCGAAGTGAAAAATTTGATATCCGAAGTGTTCATTTCTACAACACTTACATAACAACACTTCAAATTTTCAATGAAATAAAGAAGGCAGAAATGATGTTGAAGCGAGGATGACACCATACCAAATATGCAAATTAGGCTTCCACGAAGTGTTCACTTCAACTCGGTGCTTATGGGGTGTTTTTTTCACTTCGCCCAAATGCTCATCGGGTGTTTATCGGGTGCTTTTCTCACTTCAACCCAGTGTTTATCGAGTGCTTATCAGGTGTTTTTCTCACTTCGGCTGTGTGCGTATTGAGTGTTTTGCTCACTTTAATCCAGTGTTTATCGGGTGTTTTGTCCACTTCAACCCAGTGCTTATCAGGTGTATTGTTCACTTCAAACCAGTGTTCATTGAGTGTATTGCTCACTTCAAACCAATGCTTATTGAGTGTATTGCTCACTTCCAATCAGTGCTTATCGAGTATATTGCTCACTTCCAACCAGTGCTTCTTAAGTGTTTTTCTCACTTCAACTCAGTGCTTATCGGGTGTATTGCTCACTTCAACTCAGTGCTTATCGGGTGTCTCTCTCACTTCAACCCAGTGCTTATTGGGTGTCTCTCTCACTTCCGCTGGATGTTTATACATTGTTACCACTTCGACCAGGTGGGGGGATCAGGTATTTCATTCTAGTGTCGTTCAAGAAAGTCCCACCCCACCCTGATTGTCTGCACCGTTTGCCCGATCAGTGGATCTAAGGCCTGGCAAAGGAGAGAGAGAGAGAAATGGGGTTTAACGTCCACTCGACACAAACTAGGTCATTTTCGGACTAACATCTGTTTTCAATTTTATTTCAATAATTTGCTTGCGCGTAGGGGTCTTTAGCAGTTGGAGGAAACCGGAGTGCCCGGAGGAAACCCACGAGGTTGAGAAGGCACCCCTATCTTCATGCCACATACGCCCACACCAGGGATTGAAACCACATCCGTAAAGCCAGAGGTGACCGGCCAGCAAGAGGTCGAAGCGCGGCACTCCAGACCACTAGACCATCCCCCCCCCCTAGCAAAGGAAAAGCGCCATGATTAAATTGTTCATTCAAAGAAGACAATTCAGAAAGGTCATATCTGGACTAAATTTCTATCATAGCACACTGATTTATCCCAGTTATACTGAAAAGTAGAAAACATGAAACAAAATAACACTTTGATATTGATTATTTATTACTGTTTTCAAAATATTAAAATACAATTGATACAATTAACAAGTGGTTGCCATCTACGATACACTTAACATTTTGCAAAAGAGATCAGGGAATATCAATAGCGCCCACTCATTGTCCCAATGTTTCATATAGAATTAAAAACAAATCTGTTAATAAATTTTAGTCTTTATCGATTTCACACGTTTTCCGAAAAAGAGGGTTAAGTCTGAATGGCTGAAATTTACATGTATAGGATTTGTCCTCTCATAGCCCCAATGCTCACTCCAAATGAATCACAAGCTTTTTTTGAAAAAGGAGGTCATTTTCGAATTGCTGCATATCATGAGGTTTGTGATTTCATGAACCCAATGCTTCACACCAAATCTGAAAAGGATCTATTAAGAACTGGGACCTCTATGGAATTCAGTTTTTTGTTAAGGGGCATAACAGAATTTTTTCACAATAAGGGGCAATAACCAATGAGGTCACAGTTGAACATGTTCAAAATCAATCTGATCCTAGATGGTTTGGATATAAACATATATTTTAAATTGTGACCTGTAGAGTTGTCCACAAACAAATCTCAACAGATGTATAGCTGGACGGATATGTAAAAGTGGGAGCTTAAAAAAGGGCAGGTATAATCCTGTACAGTTTACACATTTCAGGCATTTTCTTGCATCTTTAAAACACCATATTCAACCCACAGATGACTAATTCAAGCGGATATTCAATGTTGCTATCGATCACCTCCACATCTTCTTTTGTCACATTCATACATGCTGGGATGGTATTCTGGTTTGATTTACCTGAAATTAAAACCAAAAAGAATATTTAGTTAAAGATGCATTCTGAAAAAGGTAATTATTATAGGGTGGTTATTTCCAATAAAAGTATGGCAAGTCAGGATATGGGGTTTAACATCCACTCAATACAAAATAGGTCATTTGGAGACTAACATGGTTCTATTTTTATTTCAATAATTCGCTTGCACTTCGGGGTCTTTAGCAGTGGGAGAAAACTAGGAGACCTGAAGTTAAATCATATGGTTGGACAGGCAACCCTACTCCTTGTCAGGTACAAGCGGGGAATCAAAACCACATCGTTGTGTCAATGACAGACCTTATGATGCAAGACGCAAACGCTAACCATTCGGCTGGGGGACCTGGAGTAAATGGACAGGCGACCCTACTTCTTGTCACGCACAACCAGAGAAACAAAACCATGTTGTAGCGTCAATTGCAGACCTTATGATGCAAGATGCACACGCTAACAATTCGGCTATCCACCACTCCCAGATTCCTGTAGAAACAAGCGGATGCCATGCAAGGTACACTCACACTTTGTAAGCGGTGGACAGAGAACAAGCTAAAAGATAGGTTGCCAGGCAACGAACCATACGCCCTCAGCAGCTAAATCGTTCGGGCAGACAACAAGAGTTGTCGCATATTCTTACTTTTTTTGGTTAGGAAACATTTATAATACTCTGAAATCTGATTAAGATTAAGAACTCATAAAGTAATTATCAGAAAAAATCATTAGAATTTGTTTGGTTTTTATAAAGTTCTGCCCCATGCTAACGCTTAGTATATGAAACATTTAAAATCATGAATTTAGCTTTTCAGTTATCAAAATTCATTGAAAATCAATATACTTGTTCATCTCAAAACCTTAAACTCAGTGTATCAATCTGAAGTCAATTGAATGATAAGTTTTGCCTCTACAGCATTACAAATGATTTTTCAAAGTGATCAAGGGAAATAACTCTGACAGTAATTATCAGAATTCGCTGAAAATCAATAAGATTCTTCGTCTCAAAGTGATCAAGGGAAATAACTCTGACAGTAATTATCAGAATTCGCTGAAAATCAATAAGATTCTTCGTCTCAAAGTGATCAACTGAAATAACTCTGACAGTAATTATCAGAATTCGCTGAAAATCAATAAGATTCTTCGTCTCATGACCTTAAACACTGTGCATAAATTTAAAGTCAATCGAATATTAACTTTGGCCAAATGTGAAACTCTTCACAGAAAAGTTAATTTCAGTCCCTATACAAATTACCCTGATGAAAACAATTATGATTGTTGATTTAATTTGAGCAGCCATTTTGATGAACCATCAAAGTTTTGGGGAAAAAGGTCAAGGTCGTTTATCGCATTTATCCATACTAAAACCGTGCTGAGACAGGATAACGCTTACACTAAGAAAATTTAACTGCACTGCACCTCGTACCGTGTCGAGACCACCTCATTTCAGTAGGCCAGATTGGCATGGAACTCAATATGGCACGCTTATGTTTGACTGGTTCACACTACAAAAAAATTAACCGTGCCAGGCAACGTTCCCGGAACACTTAAAATTTGTAATGTAAACGGGGTTAATGTGTACACTGGACCTTGTGTTTTTTGGTAAATCCGATTCTGGACACTGTCCTTGCCAGGCCCTCCCAGTCCCACTACACTCCAGAAAATCTGGATGAACTTTCTTGGCCAACCCAAAACTTCTTGATTAGGGTGCCTATGTCTTCCTAAGCCTAATCATCTACAGTGTTCTAGGCTAAATTTGACCTGTAAAGAAAACTTTCATAAAAATCAATTTAAATATATTACCTACACATGAGTGTTTCGCATCATGTCATACCCATCTTGGAATTCTTTACTTTAAAACTGGAGTTTTTCTGAAAAAAATGGGAAATGGGGCTAAATGAAGATGAACATGTATACGCTATGCAGCACTTGTCCTATGACCATGGGGTTTAACGTCCTACTCTTCTGCACCTAGCCTGGGCTAATAGAAGACGGGCATACGCCATACAGTGAGCTACATGTGGGAAATTTTTTTCCGCCATACAGTGAGCTACATGTGGGAAATTTTTCCCGGGCAGCTGCTCTATGGTCTACTCTTACATCAAATTCCAACTGCCAAGGGATCTTTTACGTGCACATCAATGTGTACACAGGACTTTGGTTTTCTGTATCATCCGAACGACTAGACAGCTGTCCTTTGACCATGAGGGTTTCTGTTGCTTTGAGGGAAATTGTGTCCTTTTGTAACAAATTCCAACTGTCATGGGTTCTTTTACGTTTACTCACTACATGTCCTACAGCCCCTGGTTTTTTGTCCTATCTGAATCTGACAAGGAGAAATCATGCCAGGAAGTTCTGAGGAATTTACTTAGTAACACCAGGATCAAACCCTGAACTGTAACAGTGGCGAGGGTGGATTGAATGTTATTTCCACATGAGAAATTATTCAATATGTTGAGAGCTGAAATGAAATGGGGTTTAACGTCCTACTCTTCTGCACCTAGCCTGGCTAATGGAAGACTAGCATACGCCATACAGTGTGCTATGAGGGAAATTTTGCCCGGGCAGTGTTGCTACGGCCTATTCTTATATCGACTTCCCACTGCCAAGGGATCTTTTACGTGCACATCGATGTGTACATGGGACTTCGGTTTTTCGTATCATCCGAACGACTTGACAGCTGTCCTTGTCAGGCTCTCCGTTCTGCATCACTGACATTGACAAGGAGAAAATCGAGATGAACTTTCTCTTTCATATCGAGAGCTACTGGCAATGACTTTTTCTGACAAGATATCTGAACAACAGGTCGTCCAACCATGTATCAAACTCAAGAACCATTGAACTAACGGATTTCAGATCATCAGACATGGACGGTGACAGAATAAGTTTACTTCAATTTACCATCTTGTCTACACATATTATTCACATACCTCTACCAGCACTGGTGAACTATTAATCTACAACCTCTGAAAAAAAATTTAAAAAAATAAAGACGAAAAATCATCTGCAGTGAAATAAGAATGCACCCAAAATTAAAACAGATTGTATTGTTCATGATGATCATGTTAATCATAATTTTTATATTGACCTATACTAATTAGCTTTGTAGTAATATACTACATGTATAATAGAGTATAGCTTACTATCTATATTAGGTACAAATACAATGACAATCAGACAATGCAATCACCAATGCCGGCAATGGCAATGTGAATAATAATAATAAGCCATGATGAATAGCTTAGAATTAGATATCTATAGAGATTCTTCTAGTTCAAATTAAGCTGAATAATTTTCTTGGACAAATCGTCAAATTATAAACAGGTAGCCTAACATAAGCGACCTCATAACAGTATACATTTTAATTTTACTTCATCAATCAATGAAATGGGCACTTCCTTAGGTCATTCTCCAGTTCCACGCCATGACGACACCAAATCCAAATAAAATGTCACAAATGTGAAATTGCGTGCGAGAATTCACAGGTTAAACTTATTTTTCCGCGATTTTCACCAACTTAGACATTTTGTTACTGATAGTTGTAATTAATCATTAAAAAGACTAGCTATATGAAAAAAAATGGTCTTAAAACTTCCAGAAATATTACAATTGAATAACTTACCTTAAATTGTTTGAATCACTAAATCAGGACAACGAAGGTAAAAACATGGCGGCATAACTTGAGACGAAGGCTACGATTGGATTAAATTTCACTTGTTGACCAATCCGAGCGATCTTTAGAAAATACGAGTAAAATTGAAATAAAAGGAGATTTAAAATCTTTAAATAAGTTTAACAGACATTCTTTTGTTTGTGTTTGGTTATAAATTTATTTCCTAAACAAATTTTGAATTATGAAAGAAAACATTGTTTTCCGTTATTTCCGTCAATCCATGTCGCATCTATCTAGTTGGCTAGAATGTAGGTCACAATCACAGTACCGTCGGCCCAATAACTGTCCAAGTGAAATAATGAATGTTTCCAAATACATACAAAATTCCGGCTTTTCTGTTAGACTTTTAAAGTTAAAGTTTGTTTGTCGTGAAATAACTGTCCTTAAAATTACATCCTTTTTGAACACTTTTGTTTGTCGTGAAAGAAACTGTTCTAAAATTACATTTCTAGAATAACCTAATAATTGTTACTTGTTGTATAGGTCTATTCATTATTGAACACTTCAAACAAAAATAAAAAATAAATAAAAAAAAAAACAATAATAAATAAATGAAATGAAATGGGGGTTAACGTCCTACTGTTCTGCTCCTAAACTGAGCTAATGAAGACGGGCGTACGCCATACAGTGGGGTATGAGGGAAATTTTGCCCGGGCAGCGGCACTACAGCCCACACTTAAGACATCAAATGCCAACTACACAGCTGTCCTTATAAATAAATAAATAATAAATCAACAATAATTTAACTACTTTATGACCATTTTGACAATAATAATAAGGCTAATTTAATTACAGCTATATAGACCTACAATTACAAATTTAGTTTATGATGTACGTTGTACATCTCTATAGCCTATTCATTTAAAAAAACAACTTTAAAACACATTTTTAAACAGGATTCTGACTGACCCTGTATTAATAGTGAGAGAGAGAAATGGGGCTTTAACATCCACTCGACACAATTATTTATAAACTAGGTCATTTCAGGACTGACATATGGTTTTTAATTTTATTTCAATAATTTGCTTGGGCGTAGGGGTCTTTAGCATTGGGATGACCCAGAGAAAACCCACAGGTTGCCAGGCGTCGCGAGGCGACCCTGCTCCTTGTCATGTACAACCAGGCATTCGACTCAATGACAGGCCTTATGATCAAACAGCGCACACCTGCTAACCATTCAGCCCGGGCCGGTAGCCCGTAGGAGTGTTCTTAGCCGGCCACATCTTCAGCCCCTCCAAAACATGCCGTAGCCCCCCCCCCAATTTTATAAGCTGGCTACAGGCCCGATTCAGCCATCCTGTATTAATAGTTCCGGTAGCCTATTCTTCCAAAGCAAATGCTTATCATCGTATCAAACATTGTTTTTCAATATTTTTAACTTTTCATGAATTATAGTTTTTGAAATTTCAATGTTATTGAAAATATGAAATAGTTCTTGGGATACTGTTGTTTTTTTTTTTAAATGACAGATTCTCGCAATTTTAACATAGGATATAGACCTACTTAATGTCTTTTCGAGACTAAAACATGGTTCAATGTTTTATTTCCAAAATTTGCACATGCTTGTAGGGGTCTTTAGCAGTGGGAGGAAACCGGAGGACCCGGTGAAAAACCCACAAGGCTACTACTCCTTGTCACGTAACTGCCGCATCGAAACCATGCCAGTTTACTCAGTAACAGACCTTATGATACAATATGCACGCGCCAACCATTCAGCTATCCACCACCCACCCAGTAGGGGTCTTTTGCAGTAGGAGAAAACCCTAGGACCTGGAGAAAACAGCTGTATAGTCGTGCGGATAGCCCAACGAAAAAAAAAGACATCGCACATGCACATTGGCGTGTATGTAAAAGTTAGACAGTTGGATTTTGAAATAAGATAAGGCCTTATAGTGCTTCATTGCACACTGTATAGCGTATGTAATGGGTGTTTTTTTTTAACGTTTTTTGATAATAAAAGCATGAGTAATATTTTTTTGTTACGAATAAATGCTTTAATTATCCCAGGTTGGATCCTGCCGTTGGCCGAGAAAATAACTGAGGATTTCAGGAATAATTCACTATTGACAGTGGTGTAGGACAGAGGGCCTGGCAAAAAACAGCCTCTAGTTGTTCATACTGAACAGAAAACTAAGTTGGCGGTATATATCACCACTATCTGCGCAAACTCCAAAATTATCTGACAGATTATTCCCTGGTTTCATCAGATGGAGCAGTAAAACAGGGGAGCCACAGTGGCTCGGTGGAAAAGATGTTTGTTTTGCTAACCATAGCAGCTCTGTGAATGACATTGGCTCACTAACTGAGAAATCCCACGTTTATCAGGATTTTCCGGTGTGGTTCCCCATAGCAATGCAGGACTGAAGGCCTGGCAAGAAAAAACGTAACGGAGTGCACATAAAAGAACCCGTGGCAGTTGGAATTCAATGTGTCTGGGCAAAATTTCCCTTATATCACTCTGAATGGCGTATTGCTGTTTTCATTCAACCAGTCAAAGAAGAACAGTAGGATGTTAAACTTAAACCCCATTTCATATCAGTTGCTTGGATGCACTGGATGAAAGCTCACTAACCAGTGTTGGCTGGCCTAGACAGTTCATTTGGATTTTCTGACCCGAGGTTTCTCATTGTCATTGGTGTAGGGCGGAGCAGGGCCTGTCAAGAAAGTATCCATAGTTGTTTGGAGTAGTTAGGAAATTGGTGTACATGTAAAAGTGCTCAACGCTGTGTGTATTAGTATGTACTGTGTCACTGTAGGCTAAAAGAATCCATGGCGATTGTATTTGTAATTTGATAAAAAAGTATTAATCAAATATTGAAATAAGTCAGAAATGCTTGCATTCCATTTGAAGCTACATTATATTTAGGCCCTAATGAAATTCAAGTATCAAAACATTCAATTCTCGTCGGCCAATTTTATTTTTGTCTTTGCCTATGGCTATCGGAGCAATGAGCGTACCTGATGTACATGACCTATATTTAGGCTACAGGTGGCCGCCATGTTTATGCCATGGACAACAAACCGCCACCTCTCGGTAATCATGGTAATAAATTTTAGTACTATCAAACATTGATTGTTTTTCAAAGTAAATAAATATAAATGCGCCAGAAAATAATTTACATATTTGAAAAGAGCAACGAACGTGCTTTTCTTGACCGGCCGTCAAATAATACGAGTTCCGCAGCACTGACTTTCGCCGCTTTCCATGACAATGTGACCAATGCGTGTGACGCCATGTGAATTAACTCTATTCCCTCATTTATTTTTTTAAAACAAGGCGTAACAGCTAATAACCACCAATTTGATTAATTATTATGTATAAATAATCACTACAGGATTAATTTTCCAGACACGGAAAGGGGGCTGGATATTGCAATAATAAGCTGCATATCTTATCTAGAATATGCGATGGACTCCGTGAAGAACGAACCCCGCTAATGTCACTAATACTAATGACCTATTTTTAGACAGACGCCATATTGCTACATTCATGACTTCTGGTTGATGCAATGTAGGCCTACCGTTCAAGTTCAAGCGAAGAGGGGCTACCATAATTTTCGGGCTTATAGATTATAAAGTAAAACAAATAAAGGAATATAGGCCTATATATTTTTTTACTGGCCTATAATATCGATCGATACCATTTTGGTCAGTTGATTCAGCGTACGGCACCGTTTGTCCAATTAACCTCGTGCGTGCGTTTTCCCGGGTGCTCCGATTCCACGGCACTGCTAAAGACCCACAGGCGCAAGCGAATTATTGAAATAAAATTAAACCATATGTTGGTCCTGAAATCACCTAGTTTGTGTCGAGTGTACGTTAAACCCTATTTCTCCCCGGCTCTCTCTCTCTCTCTCTCTCTCTCTCTCTCTCTGATCTCTCTCTCTCTCTCTTAAGCGTACCGTTCGACGAAAGAGGGCGCCACCAGATTTTTCGGGCTCGAACGGATAAAGTAAAAAACATAAAAGAATAAACAAAAGAATAAATAAAAGAATAAACTCTCTCTCCCCCTCCCTCTCTCTCATTTAGCGTACCGTTCGAAGAAAGAGGGCGCCACCAGATGTTTCGGGCTCGAACGGATAAAGTTAAACACATAAAAGAATAAATAAAATAAAAAATAAAAGAATAATCTGGTGGCGTCTCTCTCTCTCTCTCTCTCTCCCTCTCCCTCTCTCTCCCTCTCTCTCCCTCTCTCCCTCTCTCCCTCTCTCTCTCTCTCTCTCTCTCTCTCTCTCTCTCTGCGTACCGTTCGAGAAGAGGACGCCACCAGATTTTTTCGGGCTCGAACGGATAAAGTAAAATACATAAAATATATATATATTGGTGGCCTATAACATCGAGCGGTACCATTTTCTAGTTGTGCCACTCTGATTAAGTTGCCTGATGTGATTGTCTTACGGCATCAATTAACCTATTGTTCCATCAATTAATTTTGAGGGCAGGGTTATTTGTTTAAATGAGTAGGCTAATGGATATGGATTTTAAAACAGTTCAGGTGATATATATATATATATATGTATATATAAAAACACACGGTGACTCCCCGATATTATTCATTTTTTTGTTAACGAGCGGAGCTGTGTCGGGCGCGGGGGGGGGGGGGCGCACTACGCGTCATTTTATTTCATCATTTATTTCATGAATTTTTTAAAGAAGTGGCGATGAAATGA
The DNA here is from genome assembly GCA_963678685.1 of Patella ulyssiponensis. Lineage (NCBI taxonomy): Eukaryota > Metazoa > Mollusca > Gastropoda > Patellidae > Patella > Patella ulyssiponensis. The sequence goes on from OY783230.1 coordinate 76,950,158, forward strand.
TCATCCATATGATCGTTTTTTAACAGTCTTTCAGAAGTGGAGATGAATAAATGGTCATCTATATTCACTATCTTTTAGAAGTATTAATGGCACACAGTTGTATATAGACTATCTTTCAGAAGTGTTGATGAGACGCAGTTGTATATAAACTATCTTTTAGAAGTATTAATGACACGCAGTTGTATATAGACTATCTTTCAGAAGTGTTGATGAGACGCAGCTGTATATAGACTATCTTTTAGAAGTATTAATGACACGCAGTTGTATATAGACTATCTTTCAGAGGTGTTGATGAGACGCAGTTGTATATAGACTATCTTTTAGAAGTATACATGACACGCAGTTGTATATAGACTATCTTTCAGGAGTGTTGATGAGACGCAGTTGTATGTAGACTATCTTTTAAAAGTGTTAATGACACGCAGTTGTATATAGACTATCTTTTAGAAGTGTGGATAGCATGCAATTGTATATCGACTATCTTTCAGAAGTGACGATAAAATGCTCTGAAAACAGACTATCTTTTTGAAGTGACGACGAAATTAGCATGTCGATGAAGTTTTTATAGCACTTCAAAGGAAGCGTTCCTAGAAGTGTCTCAGAAATGAACGCTTCGTTGGAAGTGTTCCTAGAAGTGTGTCAGAAATGAACGCTTCGCGGGAAGTGAACACTTCATTTCGGTACGGGTGATAAGACAGCATAAGACTATAAGAGGACTATAAGAAATACTATTCAACATAAACATCACAGTTTGCAGTATCGCCAACTTGAAAGCATTCAAATATTAAAAATAATAAAATAAAACCGATACCATTTCATATCCACAAATATTAGCGTAACCGTAAAGCTGTATTTATTTTGTTGGAAGGCAAACTGAATAACATCAGGAATAATTTCATTGCACGGAGATTGACAAAGTACAATTTATGCAATTTCAATAGTACGCTTACATGTCTTAACTAACAGAGAACATTTATACACGGATGTTAATCTGTTGGGATGGGTACTATTTAGGGATAATGAGTGGGGAATTATCATAGGATCGATTAAGATAATTAATGCATCATTGTTAATCATTGACTATTTGTTTTTTTGTATGCTTTAAAGTTGGCGATACTGCAAACTGTGATATGGTGTTGAATAGTATTTCTTCTGATATCATTAGCCTTTCTCTTATTTCACGTCATGTTTTACGCAATATAAAACGATGGATGCTGGCCTTGATAAGACAAGATTATTATTTCACGTCATGTTTTGCGCAACATAGAACGAGGTCATGTTGACCTTGATAAGACAAGATTATTATAATAGTTTTATATATTTAATTACTCATTATCTATTAGGTGTCGACCTTAGTGCACGATAATTAGTCGACAATTATAAAATAGGTTGTATGTGAATCTTAATTAGTAGAGGAGAATTGGTCGACAAGAAGAATATTAATATAGTTGGTACACAGTTTATGGATAACATGTTGACTATAGATAGAGTATTAATCTGTCTGCTTATATCCAATCATGTTTATTGTATATTAGGTAAGTTTTATATATTTAATAACTCATTATATAATAGGTAAAGTCTACTGATCTGGTGGGGTTTAAAAACGAAAACAAAAACGCTACACGTTCTAACTGTATAATTATATGTATTCGGTAACAATATAATTCCATGGTAACTACAATGTATATCTAGCTGTAAATATGTAAAGGTGTTAATGATACAAATAGTACAAAATAAGTTAGAAAAGAGTGAAAGTTCTAGGGAAGAATAGCGTCAAGAAAAGAATGACGTTTAATAAATTATAAATGTACATATTTTGCTAACGAGTTTAAAATAACTGGTGACGTGGAAGACATAATGTCCATAAATTTTTGGGGTGAAGGGTGATTTCTATAATAAAAAGGAATAAGCTGTTCTCTTAAATCTTTATATAATGGACAGCAAAGTAAAAAATCATATTCGTCTTCAACGTTATTTAAATTGCATAATTTACAAATTCTATCATTTCTGTTAATTGTATCGTATGTGATAAGTTATGTGATACACATCTAAAGTTGGATAGAGATACACAGTAATTATGATTTGAGATATTTGATAAATATTCTTTTTGTGATAAGGCAATTTTGAAAAGGTTATAATAATTTAGTTTTGAATATTTCGACCGATCTTCTTTCCATTCCTGTGAATACTGATCGCTTATTCTATGTTTAAGTTCATCATATACATGTACAGGTAAACCAACCTATTGATCATCAAAAGCGTACACGGGACGTCGGTTTTCGTCCCATCCGAACGACTAAAAACTGGCCTTATCAGGTCCACCTTCGTGCACCTTTAGGTCAATTGGTTGATCCGGGTCGCATGTCTTGGATACTCACCATAAACAATATATTCACTTGAAATGAAATGAGGTTAACGTCCTACTCTTCTGCACCTAACCTGGGCTAATGGAAGACGAAGAATTCTCGCCCTTGCGCAGTGATTGACTTCCGAGGCGACATGTCGACAAAGCGAAATAATTGCATTTCGGCGGCTTGTCGGGTTGTGAAGGCGACAAGTCGCGGCACGACAAAGCGAAATAATTGCGTTTCGGCGACTTGTCGCTTTGTCGGGTTGTGAATAAGTCGAAGGCGACAAAGCGACAAGTCGACAAAATTGACCCGACAAGTCGACAAAATGAGGGCGACGATTGTCGGGTTAGTTTGTTATGGAAGCGTATAGGGGTCAATAGCACGATAGATACCGCAATATTAAGTTGATAATAAGTCAATATATTGTGATTTTTATGACGATTTTATCTCTGAAAAGGCAATTTTTGCCAAGTTAATTGAATAACTCGCTAATTTGCATGTCGTCATTTTGTTTCAGATGCACACGTCGACATAGCGCATGGCAATATTTTGCGAATATGTCGACATATACTACGGCGAAATGGAATATGTCGCCAAAGCTTCCGAATAGCAATATCTTACCGCAAACGTGTACATTAAAGACGAAATGGGGACATAAAACATAGCGTGTTGACTCAATTACCTCGGCAAAAATTAACTTTTCAGAGATAAAATCATCAGAATAATCACAATATGTTGACATAATACCAACTTAATATTGCGGTATCTATCGCGCTATTGACCCCTATACGCTTCCATAGTTTTTCGCGTTGTCGGGTTGATTTTGTCGACTTGTCGCTTTGTCGCCTTCACAACCCGACAAAGCAACAAGTCGACGAAATGCAATTATTTCGCTTTGAGTATGCTTCTTCAAGTTCGTGTATCTCAAAATTTTGGTGGTCAACCTCATAAAAATTTTAGTGCAAAGACATGGCCATTTGTTCCTCTGTCTGTAGTGAAAAGCATTTCGCCCAACGAAAATTTGGGGATAAGTTGGAGGTGGGCAAAGAGTCCAGAATTAACATTGAAGTCAATGGGGAAATTAACGGTGGTCTGCCTCCTATATAGGAGGCAGACCACCATTAAATTTTACATCTCGGTACCCACAAATTGTAGTTCGTCTATTTATAGCAGTTCTCTCCCTGTCTCTTTTCTCCCCTTTTGCATGCCCATTTTTGTTGATTTTTTGGCCTAGAATGGACTAAGAGGGTTTGAATTAATATTTTCTGCTAGGTTTTGGTAAATATTCATGATTTTGAGGCGGAAGGATAACGGCGTTATGAGGTTGGCTACGGTGATATGTACGGCAACTAGATACATGTTTTGAGTATGCTTCTTCAAGTTCGTGTATCTCAAAATTTTGGTGGTCAACCTCATAAAAATTTTAGTGCAAAGACATGGCCATTTGTTCCTCTGTCTGTAGTGAAAAGCATTTCGCCCAACGAAAATTTGGGGATAAGTTGGAGGTGGGCAAAGAGTCCAGAATTAACATTGAAGTCAATGGGGAAATTAATGGTGGTCTGCCTCCAAATAATGACGCACACAGACAGGTATTACATCCAACAAAATAGTGCTTTACTTTGAGTTGAGTTGAGCATGTGTGTTGCTCCTCTGTGGCTATATAGTTTTGTTTCTGGTTTTCTTGTGTGTTATAGATTTTTGAAATTGTCATTTGGATACAGCTATATATGAAAGCTGTGTGCATCTGTAAGGAAGCTTATTGTTAAACAAAATTTATCAGTTATTGGCATCTATAAATTACAAATAACTCTTAAAGGATTACTGAAACATGAAAATTTTATTTGTGGTTGAGATGTGCCAAGTTGTTTAGTTATCAATCAACATGTGTGCGATTATTAATTCAGGAACCACTCCAGTAAGATACAGCAAAGAACAATTATTGCAGTTCAGAAACCAAAACACTTTGAATTCAAATTAACACTTTTTAGAATCAATCCCAAAATTTTTTATGGGTAACAAACAATTAAGACACTGCAGAGATCAATCAATGGCGGACCTTATAGTACAGCGTGCACACGCCCCCCCCCCCCCCCCAAAAAAAAATAATAATAATAGTAATTACAAGCAATAAATAAATTTACACTTATCACAGAGACAGATAAATAATAAAGCCGTCATTCCACAAGGATCAAATCATAATAATCTAATACAAATCTCCCTGTCCCAACGCCTTATATACTCAGTAGTCGACACCTTTCCTTGAAATAAGCAGTATTCCTACACTTGCTGCAGTTTCCTGTCAGCCTTTACATAATAAAATCTTGTTCTATATGGAATGCTCGGTCGATGAACGGAACGATCTGGGCTAACAAACAAAACTGACGTCTACATGATGATCACTGAGAAGAACGGGGACCTTGTTGAGCTTCCTCGATCTGGGTACATCGCCCTTCATGTTCCGCGCTATAAGCAGCGTAGAATGTGGGGTAATTGTCGTTGGGCGCGTTTAATGATTTTAGAGGAGTCAATATTTACTCTGGATTTCACCGATAGGCGTGCTCGCGTTTGGGGGCGTGTAAATGAGCCTCATACTAACGTTAACGCATGACACCTTCGAGCGTGGGTCTGTTATGATGTGGGGAGGAATCACCATGACCGGCAGAACGGACTTCAGATTGTTCAAGGAAGGGTCATTGGTTTGCAGTACCGAGACCACACCCTGGCACCGATAGTTCTGCCCGTAGCTCAAAGATGATACTGCGCTCGTGTCGTGAATGACTTCTCCAGCGTCACCATATTTCCCATAAGCCTTGGCCTGCCATGAGTCCAGACCTTTTCCCTACAGAGTATGTCTGGGACATGATCGGTAGAATTGGCCGTGGCACTGTAAGAGGAGTGGGTCAGATTGCCCCCAAATCGTGATTGGACGATTGATTAGAAGCATGCCACGACTAAAAGCAATGTTTCTGAATATCGCCTTACATGATTACTGTAAGTCGGTTATAGTGGTCTTTAGTATGGATCTATATTTTAGAAATACGCATTCAATTGCGCCAAACTTGTCAAAATGTTTATAAATAATTTGTAAATTTATACATATGAGCTATAGAAATGAAATGAAATGAGGTTTAATGTCCTAGTGGGTCCACAACCTTGGTATTGCATACGTCTACTTGTAGCGATCGATAATCTATTTAAACGGTTTTTAAAATCGAATAAAAATCGTGGCCATAATTCAGAAATTCTGAATATGTACCGAAAATGCAACTGGCGGTAGTTTTTTCATTGATGTGAATAGCAGTTATATCACATATCAACCTGTAATGACGTCATCATATGTTGATATACTCGGAAATACAAAGAACACAGAAATAATTGTTTATTCTTAATTTTATGGCACAGAGCGTAGCATTCAGCATCGAAATAGACGGCGTATATATCGGCATATTTAGATCGGTTAGTCATGTCTAAGATATCTTCCAGAATGTTCTTTTCATCCACATTTCTATTATTTCTTCAAATACTCCAAGATTTGAAAGTAATAAATTATAGTCCATCAGTTCCTTTGTCAATTTTTAGACACAGTAAACACTTCGCAATCGGTGATATCCTTGTCTGAACAAACCGAAAACCTTCACTGTCCACTGTCAGAATTATCGGGAAAGATTGCACTAGCATTCAAATTTTTCTCAAGCCTTTGGCTAGCAACTATTACATCCTCGCCTCGTCGGAATATTTGTATTCACATATAGTCCACCGTCAATATGTTGGCTAAAAATAACTGATTATTCGTCTGATAATGTATTACAATCCATTTTGATTTTGCTTTCCATTCAATTAAATCTATATTTACTCCAAAATGACGACAGTATAAACAAGGCATTCACGTATTTGGCAGAAACCATCGAGCAATTATCCAATTATTGTTGACTTTTAATAGAAGAGTCCATTTAATTTAATGGTGATTAAAACTATGACGTTGTATATGTCGGATATAAACCTTCTCTCCCTCGGGTTGTTATGATAGAGAACACTTTAATATCCTTTAAAATACAGATGTGACGACCGCCTTTCATGTTGGTCTGTTGTCTGTCTTGTCCGCAGGTATATCTTGTAGATTTTGGTTTTGTATGTGTTGCCGCATAATTGAATCAACCATGTATGCCGACAAGGGGCCGATGATGCGTTGATAAGCATGTCAACACAATCCTAATTAAGTGCCTCGCACGGTCATTTGCGATTACAAACATAACAAATATGGACTGACCGGGAGACTTCTTTATACACCCGAACTACGTGAATGTTTTCATATTTTCAGGATCCTTGAATGTGGCTCTTAATAAACCAACATGGCAAAGTTCAAGGTATGGTGGTGTCTTATCATCTGCAGCTGTAGATGGTAATACTAATCAGATCTGGTCTGGGCAAAGTTGTTCAGCCACTACTAACAAAGGTGCAAGAGAATGGTTGTGTGTCGATCTAACACAGAGTTTTGATATCAGTAGTATGAAGATATTCAACACAGTTGATGCTGGTACGTAATAATATAACAAGACGGAACTGTAACATTCAATACACTATAGTAACGACTTCTTAGTTCACCTTTTGAAACTTTGTGTCTGAAAGCAGAATGATATCTGATGATTATTTATTTGAACTATAGTTTGCAATACATCCAGTTCAATCAACACAGTTTTGATTTTGTTGTTTTTAGATGTGGAAATGGCGCCACTGAGTGACTAATTGATTAAAAATCAAAGCATTTATCTGATAAAACAGGATATTAAGTTTGTTAAGTTATTGCTCCTGAACTGACGGTCCGTTAGAAGTGTTTAGATTACGAAGTGCACGTAACAGATCCATAGTCTTAAATTCCCACCCAATTTATTGGTTACAATATGCCGAATAATAAGATTTGTGGATGTTTCGAGTACTTTGTGAGTGTTGATATTATTATTGACAAATAGTAAATGTGGCAAGAATATAATTTCTGATTATGTTTAGCATTATCACATTATTGTTACATACATTTCATATTGTTTTTAAATTGTTAGAAGTGATACTAGCCCCACTGAGTGAGATACATACAGTTTATATTGTCTCTAGGTAATAACAGGATGAAAGGACTTGATTATAGTTTCTGATTATATCCAGATTTATCAGACAGATTTATGTTTCTAACCTGACAGTTTATAGTTCTATATAATTTATATTGTTTCCAGGTATTGGCAGAATGAGAGGATTTGAGATTAGATTGAGTTCTACTGGTTACTGTAATGAAACAGGTTTTACATCAACTACTCCATGTTATAAAGACCAAACATCAACACCACAATCTATATACACCATAGAGAGATGTAATCAACCATCTGTACCATCATTAACTGCTAGATATGTTTTTGTGTCAGTAAAACGTCAATATCTGTTCATATGTGAACTAGAAATATTCACAGGTAAGGTTATTGCTTATAACAGGCCTGATATAAAATAGGTTGCCAGGCAACGAAACATACGCCCACACAGCAGCCAATTCAAACTCACCCATAACTACAAATATTCACAGGTAAGTCTATTGCTGATTCAACAATCTTATTTCCGAGTAGGGGAATCTACTATATTATGGTGGCTGATTGGTATCATGTCGTAATGTCGTGATGTCGCCTTTCATAACGCGACAACCCGACATCACGACATTTCTACCAGACAACACGATAACCCGACATCACGACATTTATACCCGACATCACGACATTTTTACCCGACATTACGACACTAAAAATGTCGTGATGTCGGGTAAAAATGTAGTATTGTCGGGTTGTCGTGATGTCGGGTTGTCGTGATGTCGGGTTGTCACTTTATGGAACAAAAATCTGGCAATAAAGAAAATGGTTGATCAAGTGGAAGTAGATTCACACTCACATTGCAGTTCGAGTTGCATTCGTATCCATTTGTATACGTCCACATTCATAATGTGAACCGTCTTCATTAGCTCAGTCGGATCAGAACAGTAGGACGTTAAGAGTGTGTCCGCGAGAAAACCATGCAGAAGGTGCTAAGGCTTCAATCACAGATTTTGACCAAATTTGGTCTATAAGTTGGGATAGTCCCAAAAAACATATATGTACAATATCAGATAAATCTTTCCATTCCTGGCTGAGAAAATTGAAAAAACATTTTTCATATGGTGAAATTGCCAAAATCTGTCTTTTCTCAAATACCAACTTTTCCAAGTCCTCACACCTTATTATTTTAGCGTTTTCCGAGATTCTATCCGGATTATCGCCCTTATTGTTGAAATTGTTTGACGTTCAAACATCTGACGTCAACTGGCAGACTATCGCCATTGAAGAGACGACCATTGTCAAGATCGGTCGCATTGTTTCTGTTACCTCTTTTTTTTTTTTTTTTTTTTTTTTTTTCAAATCATTTTTAGTGAAGCCTGTACCATAACAGGCCCGGGACTGTACAGCGCAGTGGACGCTTACGGCTGGCCCCCGGATCCATTCACTTGATTTGATATTTTTCGCAGGTTAATCTTGTAGGTTTTTGGTTTTCGTGTAGTGCGGTCCTCCTGCACTTACTATTACTATACATGGCAAAAAGACCAAACTCACACAGTTTGTAGATGACCTAGTGCTGTTGCCATAAAATTAATTTCAGACGATTCTGGCGAACATGGGCTGTATACGGACTGGATATCAAAGCCTTTCTAAATTCCCCATTTTTCGTCACCCAAAGTTTGACGCTCTGTAGCTACTTCTTTCATGGCGTGGGGTTAAAAAAATTATGCTCACGTGAACAAACAACCTCCCAACATTTGATACAAAAAATAAAAATTACCGGAATCGACTTGACAAAAACTAGGTAAAGGAAACAATAACACATGAAATTAACCTGTAATTTCCTTATTTTGGTGTAAATTAACCGTAGTAGAAAAAAAAACCTAACATTTTTTTTCCTTTTCATTCTTATCGTGTTTACTACCAGCCCTAAAATACATTAGTATCTGATTTATAAAAATGTTACAGAAAAAATACTTTAAATGGACTGTAATCGTTCATTGTTCATCTGGCGCCGATGGGAAATGGTTGCCGCAGTTGTCCATGAGCTTCCATCGGAATATCAATGTCCTCAATGAAATGATCTTAAACATATCCATTAATCTCAAATAGACATTATTTTAAATGAAATAATCCAAACAAGATAGGTTGCCAGGCAACAAGACACATGCCCACAACAGCAAAGTCGTCCGAGCAGCCAACAAGGGCTGTCGGCATCGCATATAAAATTTTTCTTTTGTCAGTAAGGAAAACGTTTACAACACATGATCAAGGGCCATAGCTCTGGCAGTAATTATCGGATATCGCTGAAAATCAATAGGCTTCTCCGTCGCATGACCTTAAACACTGTGTATAAATTTAAAGTCAATGGGATATTAACTTTAGCCCCTAAGCGACAACAAGATTTTCCAAAGTGATCAAGGGTCATAACTCTGGTAGTAATTTTCGGAGAATCAATAGGCTTTTTCGTCTTATGACAGTAAACACTGTGTATACATTTAAAGTCAATCGGATATTAACTTTAGCCTCTAGAGTGTTCACAAGATTTTTCAAAGTGATCAAGCGTAAGTGAGATTTGAACCACCAACCTCATGACTTTCCCCAACAGACCCCATCACCGAATCGCTTGTCCCAGGACCCCAAGGTCCATGTCGCGGGACCAGTTCAGGGTGATTGCCCATGGTCTCTCTTATTCTAAATCTGGCCCTGAAGGTGTAACTGACGGTGCTCGAGGGCTGTAGCTACCATACTACACCGTTTAGCGTCGATTCAACGTCGCCCATTTCGATGCAAGGCTGCCTTGCTATTAAAATTTCAACATTTCTGTATTGTGAAATCAGTAGATATGTCCCAAAAGGAATACTGAAAACAAGCTCTATAATTTGTAGCCATTTTCGGTAACCTGTTGGACAATGAAACTTTAAAGAGACAATACAACAAATATGTTAAAGGGACAATACGACAATACCAAATATACAATAAATACAAATACACACTTATATACAGTACCACACAGTACAATGAGGGCCATGGATATGATGAAAAGGTATAAAAGCCAAAATTGTTATTTCTCTATCAAATTAGCAAAAAAATGTATCACAAAAGCTTATTTTTAGCATTTTTCAATAAGCTGTATATTTAAAGTATGTTGCATTCCGGTCATTTTTTTTACACCTATTAGCACTTCAAAACCATCCAAAGAAATTACACTTGCGACCATGAAAGAAAAAGTTACAGTGTATCTTTTGCTGTGCTATTGGGATAATGTGAATATGGTACCCTAAAACAAGTCCACAAAAAAATAGTACGGACTGATTTTTTTTTTCAAATTTGTGCTGGAGTGGTAGTTGACAACCCGATTTATCAGACAGGGTCAAAATTAGAAGGTTGTTATTGCACCATAGAATGCAGTCTATGCTTAAAAAGGGTGATAAATATAGATGTGAAAACCAAGACTTTACCCATAAAATGAATATTTCCAGTACAGTCCTTTATAGCGACATTAGGTTGAAACCACTTCAGCATGTCACTTCTTGCCCTTGGGGGATTTCATACCATAAGTTTGATCAAAAACTTCCGACCCCCCATCTTAGCACTTTTTGCGATTTTTGCATGGTCTTCTCGCGGATACACTCTTAAACCCCATTTCAGTTCATAATGTGAACATATAATGCCGCCGCCCTTGTCTGTGTGTCTGTCATTGAGTCAAGTGGTGTGGTTTCCAGCCCAAGCTTGTCCATGACAAAGAGTAGGGTCGTCTGTCTAACCTCGTGGGTTTTCTCCGGGTGCATGCCCTACCCCGCGGGGTGGTGCCAATCCCGCTTTTTTGTTATTATTTTGTCTGTAAATATTCTACAGGTTGCAATTATTAACAGATTTTGTTCAAATTCGGCATTATGAATGTGGACGTATACAAATGGATACGAATGCAACACAAACGGCAATGTGAGTGTGAGTCTACTTCCACTTGATCAACCATTTTCTTTATTGCCAGATTTTTGTTCCTTAACGCGACAACCCGACAACCCGACATCACGACAACCTGATAACCCGACTTCACGACAACCCGAAAATACGCCATTTTTACCCGACATCACGACATTTTTACCCGACATCACGACATTTTTAGTGTCGTAATGTCGGGTAAAAATGTCGTGATGTCGGGTAAAAATGTGATGTCGGGTAAAAATGTCGTGTTGTCGGGTAGAATTGTCGTGATGTCGGGTCGTGACATTACGACATGATACCAATCAGCCACCATAGATAGTCGCATTACTATCCATAGAAACACAGCGACGCGAAATGCATCTCGGGACTTGTCTGTAATAAACACGCACTGTCAATTCGCTCAACGTTACAATATCTATATCGATGAACTAAACCCCTTTAATTTCGTAGTTTTACAGTATGTTCGGTAACAACACTGCTGACAATTATCACATACAATCATATGTTAGGTGCGTGTGTGAGTTTCGGGAATTTATAAAACATGATTCATATTTATAAAACATGCATAAACGGAGCGTAGCGTGGTACGACCCGGAGTGAATATGAAGTATTATTAAGTGAAAGACGGCAATTGTGACGGTTTACGAATTGGTCTATAAGGCCGTAAATTATTGTCGATTTTAATTTTTTTTATTAACTTTAAAACTAATCTACGAAAGCCTACAGAGCTCATCTATTTTTCTTTTACTTCTGAGTTCCTAGTTCTCACTTCTGAGTTTAACTCTGAATTCAACGATTGGTATAAAATGCGCATGCGCACTTTCTACTTTCACATTACTTATTGGTTCGACGCCGACAGCGGTAAAATAAAGAATGAGATCAATTTGCGCCAATCCACATGTTGTCGCAGATGATCTGCCTATACGCTGTAGGCCAGATTCTGACATCGATTATCGTGTCACCCTTGCTCCGACATCTGGAACGTTAAGAATTTAGAAAACAAATCACTTCATTAACGTGTATTGAAGCCTCACGAAAAAGTTCCTAGGTAACGGCACAGCAGTTATTGCTAAATAAATGGTTTAATTTTGATATTGTCGGTGTTGATTAAACTGGTCATGTGACACGGTCAAGGGTGACTAAAGGGACCACGTGACGCAACTTGACCAATAATAAATCAACAATAACAAAAATGGCAGCCCCAGTAAATATTGTTTTGCTATCATTCAAAGCTTATGTTTTACGTTTTAACCTGCAACAAACTTCATGTGTACGTGTTACAGCAATACGAGGGGGTGGAGTGAACAAGGGAAATGTTCACAACGGTTAAAAGAAAGTGCCTTATGCACAGTGACCAGTGACAGTGATAAAGACAGTGACTAATACTGTTAAAATATTTACTGTTAATGATTTTAAATAATAACCCAATATTTGACATGTACACTTAGGTTTTCTGTTTCACTCATATTTTGGGGCTCAAAGACCGGGTTTCGGTGCATGGTTCCAAAATCCATTTACATGTACAGTCCATGATCAATTTTTTTTTCTGTATATTTCAATTATATTGTATGAATACTTTTTTGGCATTAGGTTTTAAATTTTTTAAGAATGTTTCTTTTTAAAATAATGTGTATTAAAAACTTGTCCATGTTGTTAAAACCCTGTAAGTGAAAAACATGATACTGAGCAGACCGACGTACATGTTTGTAGTTCTTAAAAGTACAATTTTGACAATTGTATTGTAAAGGAGGAAAGAAAGTGGAAATATAAAAACTCTGGGTTGGAGAAGGCTATTAGAATTTAATTCGGTGTCTGGTGGAAATTGATTTTGGTGCGTGGGTTGGAGGGGCCTGCAGGAGCATAATTTGGTGTCTTTCTGAAAATTCATTTTGGTATTAATAATTAACCGGAGCTGCAGTGGGAAATTACACACACGACAGTGCAATCAGTCAATTATAAAGTGTGGTATGGGGGTGGGGAGGGGTGTATGATTTTATTCATTTTCATATTTTTTCTTGTATAATAATTACAAGTTGTTTAAAGTATGGAAATAGGCCATTCAATACTTTAAACATGTAGTTATTTTTTAAAGTAAACATATGAAAATGAAAAGTGTAATTATTTGTTTTGAGATAAATAATACAAAAGCAATGGTCGAAGTATGTGTATTGGACTATGAACATGTGTAATTTCTGTCATAAGATAATATTACAAAAGCATTTGCCAAATATGTGTATTGGACTATGGAGTAACATATGGGAATGAGGGAGGCCAAAGGGGTGTTATTTGTGTTATGAAATAAGTAATACTGAAGCACTGGCCAAGTATATGTGTATCGGACTAGGGAGTAAAGTGTGCAAAAAAAAGTATACTAGTAGGCCTACTGTTTGTACTTGTAGCTAATGACCCCAGTTTCATACGTAGCATAGTAATTATAAATAGATTGTAGTTCAATGCAGAGTGAAATTTAATTTGATTTAACAAGATCCGTTTTAATAAAGACTAAACTGGGAAAGTTAATTTATTGACAACTAAAAATAAGCGAGTATTTGTCAAGGAAACACGTTCAGCCGTGCGCTTTTCTCCGGCGAGTCCGGGAGTTCGGGAGTTGGATTTAACTACCGCGTAACTATTAATTTACAAAACTTGAATGAAAAATATTATCAAACTATGTAAAATTGATATTTATGCTATCGAGGTACATTTAAGATCATGTTAGAATCGAAGTTTTCATACGTTTAAGTTTAATTAAAGTGTGTCGTGTAGTTTTGTTTACCGTAGCTCGTGGAAAAGACCACGTGTTTTATGTGTTTACTTGCCGGTGATTGGCTACGTAAGAATACTACGTAACACGCTAGTCTAAATATAGTTTATCACCCAATATCTTATTTGACAGTAGATATCGCTTGTATGATAAATTACATAATCTACTGCGATATCTCCTTAGGAGATATCGCTTTACATGAATTTGATTGGTCAATCAAAAAGGAACTACTTTCTTTTATTTTAAAGAAACCACTTATTTTAAATAAAAAGTGACTTTTTTTTTTGTTAAAAAGAAACTGTTTTTATTTAATTGACTTTGAAGGAAATACTGGGTCAATATATAGGACTTTGCAATAGCTAAACTGCAGTCAAAAAACTGATGTATCACTACGCAGTAATGAAATTAGGTCCAGTAAAGGTGAAATCTATACCAAAGAATTATATTTATTTATTTCTGCATGTAAGAAAGGATTGGGTGATAAACAAAATCTCCAACTCGTGTTTTTTGATATCAAAAAATATCAACACTCGTTGATAAAGTAAAAAAAAACTCGGCAGAGCCTCGTTTTTTTTACATTATCAACTTGTGTTGATATTTTTTGATATCAAAAAACACTCGTAGGAGATTCTCTATATAAAAGTAACTCTTCGCACAACAAACAAATATGATCAAACAACTAATTTACTGCTTCTGTCCCATCTAGGAACTTTTGATATAATGTTCAGAACATTTAGTTCTATCATTTAAAGCAAAAATCTCTTAAAGTTCCAAAGTAGGAGCAAACTTGGTTTTCTGTTAATATATATCGATCACAGATACTGTCCTACTGGGAGTACTTGCGGAGTCACCCGACCACTCCCCCCATGAGTCGCCTTTTACAACACGCTGGGGAGGGACAATAGACCTATTCTACTACCTAGTACTGGGCTAGCCTCGGTCCACAAGGGGGATCTCAAGGATAGGGTGTACTATAATAACCATCCTGTAGCGGATCTAGGTGTGGGGGGGGGGGCAGGTGTGATAATAGACTGACTGGTGGGAGACCCATGGACTCAAATTACCAATGAATCCGTGGATTGGGCACAATTATTTTTATCTAACGGACATCGCTGCTGAAATGGTCTCAAATGCACGAAATTCATTCGTAATTTCTTTTTTAATTCCTTGGGTGGTGTAACCCTAGACACAACCTTTAGCGTGTATAGTGATGTAAAGTTTTCCTCCTTAAAGCCCACCTCCCAGCAGACATTTAGCGCTCAAGGTATATGCCCACGATACTAATATATGCTCCGCGTTCGAGATAATCAAACTGCAAAGCTTTGCGTCTGGAATGGCCTTATATGCACGTAAATAAATCCTAATTTGCACAAATGTTTTAGTAGAACAACCTCTCAGACACTCTCTACCGCTTGCGTTGAATGCCTACAACACAATAACGATTATATAAATAACTATAAGCGATATTTCAACATTTTATTACATGACAATGTATATTCTACTGTCTTTATCCAACTAGTGTCATATGTCGAAACGTCGTTTGTTAGTAAAGAAGTAATTGTTACCCATATAATTGTGTCCAGTTACTATAATAACCTGATTATTGATATTTGATGTACTAGACAAACACACACGCCTATTCACAATTCACATGTGGTTCTAAATAATTCAATTTAGTTGCAAGCTAAAAAAAACATTATACATGTATATGATCCCAAGGTAATCGAAACGTTTGTTCAACCAGGGATTAAGGAGGGCGGGTGACGTGGAGTGTATTAAAAGGAGCCACATTATTGTGAACAAAAGACGTTTCTACAACACATTATTAATTACAGGAAAGTATAATCATTTTAGTACTTATTATGAGTCAGAGGTTCGAAGCCATCGACTTGTTATCGTACTCGAAAATCGTCATGCATGCAGAAACATCTCTAATATCCACAGAGGTACCTTGATCGCTGGCATCATATAGCTGTGGCAAAAAATACATTGCGTCAGGTTTTCCTGTTGGAACCTCCGTCTTGCGGCTCCTACTTATCTGGTGCAGTTTCCAGTTTCTAGTGACCATGTCAAGTTCTGATTGAATAATGTGCATAAAACAGAAATGCAGACATTCACTGTGAAGAATATTTGAGTCATTAAAAATATTCTGTTCTCGCATGTCTTTAAATAAATTAATCCATCAATGTTAATATTGTCGTCGAAGGATGGACCACCACGCTTCTATACGCTGATCAGAAGTGCTCTTTCCATAAATAAAGGATTTCAAACACGCAGTGGGGTCATTTTCATCATAATGGAATAGCGGCTGAAGATTCTTTAATATAGAATTTTCTGTTCCCAAATCACACCTAATTTTAGCTGGGACAACTTCAAGCTGTTGGACCGCCTCGAGGTAATATCTAGCAATTACCTTGGGATTATTGTTAGTTTTCCCAACACGTAGCCAAATAATTCGTCGACTAAAGCCATCCACACAACCGTGAATGCAAAATCCAAATTGCCTTATGTTGTCATACCCATCTACATGCCAAACCGCATTTGGTCCTTTACAAATATATCGTCTTCGATGTAAACGTCGACGTTTTCTCACTCGAATTCCTTCTGGATCAACAAACCGCATAAGTCTGAGAATTTCATCGCGAGGAAATCTGATGCCCCATTCAATCTTTAAACGATACCACATAGATCGGTGTCCAATACAGCGTCCACTACACCCGATTTCAGTTATAATTGCATTAACCACATCGTTATAAGAAGAAATTGTATTTCTACTCCCAGTGAGTTTACGTTTTAATCTCAAAGAACTTAGACGTCTTTTTAGAGTGCTCAAACTGATATTGACCTGGTGTAGATACAATAACAGAGGCATTATTTCCCCATTACAAAAATCACAATTGAAATATCGAAGAATCAGCTCATTTAGACTGAAAACATTATTAGACAAGCATGGTAGATAGCTGGTAGGTACAGGTGGGCACTTTACACACGAAATGCAGGATACCAAAATCAAACCGACAAAGAAAATTATCCACATAATGAAATGAAATGAAATGTGGTTTTATGGCACATCAGCACCAACCGGGCCATATTGCGCCAGACATATGACGAGCTATTCGAGACAAACTAAAAATTAATCACAGTAGTAATCTATATATACATAAATAAAAACAAATATCAGAGAGATTATCAATTAAAAACAATTATCACAAAACTTTATGTATATATAATTAGAATATAACAAATGAAATTTACAAATATACAATTAAAATTGTATATTGCCGGTTGGGCAAATAATTGATTTAAGGACTGGCAACGGTAATGATTAGATCTAATATCCTTAAGATACTTGCACTCAATCAAAATGTGCTTAACTGTCAAAGGAACATGACAGTGTTCACATTCTGGTTGAGGCTCTCGCTTTAATATGAAAATGTGAGTTAAAAAGGTATCACCTATGCGAGAGCGACACAAAACAACTTCATCCCTCCTGTTGGTTTTATAGTAGCTTGGCCATTCTCCTAAGAGAGGTTTAATCCAATGAAGTTTGTTTGTGCCTGCAAGATTCCAAGACCGTTGCCAGCGGTCATAGATAAACTGATTAATACATGTTTTAAAATCTTTATATGGTATTAAGATATTTGATAGGGGAAGATCTAAAGCAGCTTTGGCAGCTAAATCTGCTTGATCATTTCCCTTTATGTCAACATGACTAGGGAGCCAGCAAAAGACGATGTCTTTGCTGTTCAACTCGTAAGATAGTAGCAGACGATAAACATCTGCTACTAATGGGTGTTCAAGCTGTTTATTGTTAATTGCTTGAAGCGAGGACAAAGAATCAGTAAAGATGATATGTTTTAAAGCTGAAGAGGACTGAATGAACTCCAAGGCCTGAAGAATAGCCTGGAGCTCAGCTGTAAATATTGATGCAGCAGGTGGAAGACATACAGAAATGGTCTTAGATGGCGTCACGGTAGCCGAAGCTACCCGATCACCATCTTTAGAACCATCCGTGTAAATAGGAATATAATCACCATATTTAGACCTTAGCTCTCTAAAGAGAGGCTGGAATACCGTCGAGCTAGTATCTTTCTTTTTACGTTGAGTAAGATCGAAATCGATCTGAGATACAGCCCACGATGGAGTCCTAAAGACAGGGGTATTCGCAATACTGTCAAGGTCGATGCCAGCCTCGGACAAAAGAGGTTGTATGCGAATACCGAATGATGGAACAACTTTAGTCTTAACCAGATACAAATG
Source organism: Patella ulyssiponensis (assembly GCA_963678685.1). Classification (NCBI taxonomy): domain Eukaryota; kingdom Metazoa; phylum Mollusca; class Gastropoda; family Patellidae; genus Patella; species Patella ulyssiponensis. Next base: position 76,968,541 of record OY783230.1, read on the forward strand.
GTATATGCAGTACAACACACGTAGGATGCCTCTAAAAAGATTAGTTATCTAGATTTTCATTCATCTATTCTCATTCTTTATTTTACCGCTGCCGGCGTCGAACCAATAAGTAATGTGAAAGTAGAAAGTGCGCATGCGCATTTTATACAAATCGTTGAATTCAGAGTTAAACTCAGAAGTGGGAACTAGGAACTCAGAAGTAAAAAAAAAATAGATGAGCTCTGTAGGCTTTCGTACTAATCCACTAAATACTTGTTGTTTCCTAGATTTGAAATGTAATTTCCACAAACCTTAAAATGGCCCATTTGAAAATGTCAATTTTTGGATAAGGCCTATTTTACTCAACCTGATTTATTTTTTCTCCCAAAGAAAATTACATTTGTATTCTAGAGCTTATTACTGTGTGTTTCTCTTTTTTATTTTATGTATATAAAGTAAGCTTTCAGTAAAATATAAAGTAATAATTTAAGAATATTAAAATTGAATTTCAAATAGGCCTATAGGCCTATATATATAGGCCTAACATTTTCCAATAAACAGATATGAGCCGTTGGTTGTTTTCAAAGATAAAATACATTTGGGTCTAATGTTGACTCACTGTGTGTTTTTATGATCTATTAATTAATGTAGGCTTTTATTTCTAAAAAATAAAAAAAATAATAATTAAAGATTGTTAAAAATTCTATTTTAAATAGTATTAAATTTTTCAATAAACATATTTGAGTTGATTGGTTTCTCTTTCTACAAACAAGTATAAACCAAAAACAACTTGAGAATGAATATTTTGCATATTGCTCTGGGTGTCATGCAATGTTTTAACGCCCTTTGTAGGCCCCCTAATACTATGAAATTGTCCATTGTACACCACTGCGCAAGAAAATATTAAATTATTATCGATCTGAAGTGTGCCCTAGATATCCATGACATTATAGTTCTGGGGCCGGTTGCTCAAAACTAAGTTATTTTAACGATCCGTTAGACTAACGGATCGTTATCGTTTGTTAGAAATAAACTTTCATCATCTTTTGTTCTATAGTGACTGGTTAATTACGTCTATTGGCGTATGAATACATGCATGCTATTTATATAAATGTACTCCCAAATACAGCAGGTGAGATGCACTAGAGAGTTCGTACCATCAACATCGTGTTTGTTTCTTTTTTTCACCCATCGTAACTCGAAGCCATGAGTCTGCTATTTATGGGCCCAGTCTGGGAATCCATTTCGGGATTTCTCATACATTGTTCGTAACATAAATCTGGTAGCAGAGCGTGGTTTTGCTGTGTGAAAAATATGAAATTTGAATGGTAAAATGGTACAACTGAACTCCCATGATCGCTGTTTACATCGAGCTCCACGTGCATGATGATCAAGTCGCCAGAATGTCAACCAAGGACGGACAGTCATCGTCGTAAACCAGGTCATTAATTATTTATTTTTTTTATGAAGTAGCCAACAATCATTAGAATGTCTGAACGAGATGGAACAGGTATCGTCGATGAAGAAATACACGATCGTGACCAACAGGAAACTACAGCTGATCGTAAGTCAGAATTATTAAAACAAAAAAGTTTGCTGAAAACTTATTTTACGAAAGCTAAGTCTTATTTAACTACCTTACTATGCTCAGAAACTGCGAACTTAGAACAATTGAAAAGGGGTGTTGATCAGGTCTTGAAAACACAAGAAGATGTTATCAATGTTTTGTTGTCGCTATGTGAGCTTGATCCAGATAGGTACGATGACGAACTAGATGCGATACAAGATGATCCACGATTTACAGAAACTGTATATAGTACATTAGCCTTGATCAAGTCAAAATCGAGTGAAATAGTCACAGCGCGTCAATCATCGTCGAATAACCCGTCACTTAAGCCTGGCGCAGACTACGCGACAACTGAAGCGACGAGTTTGGCGACAAATATCGCCGTAATTTAAGTGGAGTGAGCACACTACACGACGACTTCGGCGATCCCGCAAAATACAACAGATCACGTGATTCATCATGTGACACATCAGAATGGCAGTATTTACGTCGTCAGCACGTCAATTAATGTTGTTTTTGTACATGATGATGTGTACGAAGAGATTTCATGCGCCTTTGTATTTCAAAAACTGGAAATTAGTTAGAATTCTATCTATATTAAACATTTAATTTTGACACAGAAAAGGTCTATCTTCAAATGTAAATACCATTTTGTGACAGAAATACAGGACAGCTTGGCGTTTACTCTATACAATTAACGAAGGTAGTACTAGTAGGTACACTAGGCACCCGCGAATGATATTAGAATTTAAACTAGCCTACTTGGCTACATTTTGGTCGGAGTGGGATAATAGAGTAAACTATAACTTCATTCGGAGTAAACTCCGGACAGCTAACCTTCGTGATATACAACCTAGGCCTAGCCCATACTCGATCAATTAACCGCAGATTATCTGAAGCCTAGACTATGATAATTTAGACTATGATACCTTGTAGATAAGCCTACCGGGTTGATTGGGGGCAGAGTGAATGTGATCAATAAAATAAAACCAAGTACGAATAATCCAAACCATTAGTCAAAATTCTAAGTCCTATAAAATGGACTGTTCACCGTGTACAAATTACACGACAAACAGTGGTAACAGGTGTCCGGAAGAGTGATATCCTCATTTAGGGGTTTGGGTGGGATCGGTAATAAGTATGAATGGAGTTATGAACATTGGAAGGTAGGCCTACAGCGATCGATATTTACCACAAATCAGTCAGCAGGCTCTCTTTTTCATCTGTTCAAACTGTCTCGTTAAAGTTTTGCAAAGCCATATTGTGTGTTTATGTCACATGAGATGTCACATGAGACAAATAACTCAAAATGATTGGTTATATAGGTGATTTTGTTTCCTTGTCTGTCGCCCAACCCGTCGCCGAGGTGAGCACACTTTACGATTGATCGCCGACGAAGCGACCACTTAAAGCCTGGCGCAGACTACCCGACAACTGAAGCGACGAGTTCGGCGACAAATATCGCCGTAATTTAAGTGGAGTGAGCACACTACACGACGACTTCGGCGATCCCGCAAAATACAACAGATCACGTGATTCATCATGTGACACATCAGAATGGCAGTATTTACGTCGTAAGCACGTCAATTAATGTTGTTTTTGTACATGATGATGTGTACGAAGAGATTTCTTGCGCCTTTGTATTTCAAAAACTGGAAATTAGTTAGAATTCTATCTATATTAAACATTGAATTTTGACACAGAAAAGGTCTATCTTCAAATGTAAATACCATTTTGTGACAGAAATACAGGACAGCTTGGCGTTTACTCTATACAATTAACGAAGGTAGTACTAGTAGGTACACTAGGCACCCGCGAATGATATTAGAATTCAAACTAGCCTACTTGGCTACATTTTGGTCGGAGTGGGATAATAGAGTAAACTATAACTTCATTGGGAGTAAACTCCGGACAGCTAACCTTCGTGATATACAATCTAGGCCTAGCCCATACTCTATCAATTAACCGCAGATTATCTGAAGCCTAGACTATGATACCTTGTAGATAAGCCTACCGGGTGAATGTGATCAATAAAATAAAACCAAGTACGAATAATCCAAACCATTAGTCAAAATTCTAAGTCCTATAAAATGGACTGTTCACCGTGTACAAAATACACGACAAACAGTGGTAACAGGTGTCCGGAAGAGTGATATCCTCATTTAGGGGTTGGGGTGGGATCGGTAATAAGTATGAATGGAGTTATGAACATTGGAAGGTAGGCCTACAGCGATCGATATTTACCACAAATCAGTCAGCAGACTCTCTTTTTCATCTGTTCAAACTGTTTCGTTAAAGTTTTGCAAAGCCATATTGTGTGTTTATGTCACATGAGATGTCACATGAGACAAATAACTCAAAATGATTGGTTATATAGGTGATTTTGTTTCCTTGTCTGTCGCCCAACCCGTCGCCGAGGTGAGCACACTTTACGATTGATCGCCGACGAAGCGACCACTTTAGCGATCATATCAAACAAGTCTGATATCGGCGACCATCGCCGCGATGGTCGCTGGCGACGGAAAATCGCTTGCGATTGAGTGCGCACACTAGGCGATTTTTTGATTTTTCATCGTCGGCGACCGAAATCGCCTATGTCGTCGCGTAGTGTGCGCCAGGCTTTAGCGATCATATCAAACAAGTCTGATATCGGCGACCATCGCCGCGATGGTCGCTGGCGACGGAAAATCGCTTGCGATTGAGTGCGCACACTAGGCGATTTTTTGATTTTTCATCGTCGGCGACCGAAATCGCCTATGTCGTCGCGTAGTGTGCGCCAGGCTTTAGAGAAGAATCTCCTCAGAATAGTTCTGTGACTGAAAACGACCATCCCACCCCAGATAATATTCAACAGAGTCCAAATCCTAATCAAGGTGGTACCGGTAACACTTACAAAAAGAATCGCGCATATACAACTAACCATAACAGCAGGCCGAAATGCGACTTGTGTACTAACAATCACCGACTTGTCGATTGTCTAGACTTTCGATCGCTTTCTGTTGACCGGAGATGGCAAGTTGCAAAGGATAAGTCATTATGTTTTCGATGTCTAAGTCCAAGTCACGAAGGACGCTATTGCAAAAACTCTCGTGGCTGTGGAATAGACAATTGTCCCCGGTCTCATCACACTCTCTTGCACGGAGGGGGATATCCAGTTGGTCCACCGTTAGTTGAATCGGGATGTAATCGCCGATGGCCGCGAACAAATATGACCACATCTGGAGGAGATCACGTGGGAATGCGCATAATCCCCGTTATTGTTCACACCGGACATCGTACGCTCCAACTGAACGCCTTGTTGGACGAGTGTTCAACCGACTCTTATATTAGTGAATCTGTTGCATCGGAATTGGGACTTAAAGGGCCAGTTTCCGATTTGAACATTTCTGTGCTCGGTAGTAGTTGTACCGCTTGTTCAGGGACGCACGTGCGCATGCATGTGCGTGCACGTGACCTTGCACTGGATGACCTTTAGCACGTGTGTGACCCCCTGCACGTGCGAAGAGAGGGGCGCGGGAAAAGAAAGAGAAGAAGAAGAGGGAAGGGGAAACAACTCTTTTCCATTGATTAAGTTGGCCCTGAAAAGGGCCGTTGGTCTCAAAATGTGAGGGTTAGCAGGAGCACTTCGGCTGCTCCCACCGATTGGGCTTCTTTGTGCATTTGACCAAATTCTTGCTCCGTCTATGACAGGTGTTTCCAATCTGTCCCACACCAAAAGCAAATCAAGTAATCGGCATCTGGCCGATTCCCCCTAAACACGGGGTAATACCCCCGACAGGTGGTACAATATCGATAATCTTTACGATCCGTGGTGTTTGTGACTTCTTTTGGCGTTGACCCTCCTGTTTATGGCTCGAGACGGGACGAGTCTAAGGTGTAGGGACGACATCATTTTCCAACCAACCAGAATAGCGTGACGTCACAAAAAAACAGACACATATTTTGCTGACACAGCATTTTATTGAACAAAACTTTTTATGGTTACAAAAGAAATCAAAGAAACAAACACAAGAAAAAACACACTTGAAGATCCCGTCAGGGTAATCACTGCAAAAGTGTTAACCTGAGAAACACGAAGTTGTCCGCGTTGTGGTTTTCTTCGAGGCGTATGATTGGTGCACCGTCAGCCATTCTGATGAGAGACAAATGGCGTTTCTTTTTATAAATGTAAGGACGAATCCATTTGAGGAAAGGGTGTATGACGTCACATACAGATCTATTCACATGGTGTACCTTTGAGACTAAAAATAGACGTGATGCAACGTTTCCTGTTTGTTCGATGACGTCATGAATGATAGAAGTTGCGCTCCGCCAAAGATTTGGTCAGTTTTACCCCATCACCACACAAAGCCTATACAAGCACAGAAAACAAAACTGCAGAAAACAAAAATATAATCTAATAACTTATAACAGGGAAGGTGCATAGAAATTAAACACTACTGTTTTATATAAAATGTACTTAAGTAACACGGATTTTGTACAGAAATTAAGATAGAATATTATGTGTAGTCAATTCTTTTACATATGTGTATGGCTATTGAACTTTAATAATTAGCAACATAATACATTAAGCTATTACATACCTATCTGAACACGGAATCGCCCCTGGAATAAGAACGTCTTTTAAAATAGCAAAAATAAAGATGTCAATAGGTTATCGCGAGTGTTTATAAATCTCACCAGTGTGTAGTGCAGTGCCTTGAGAAGGCCTACTGGTACTTACCGTTTATGCAGAAGGAAATATGCTGTATATAATCGTTTTAAATCCAAAGCGAAAACGTGGTTATTTAGACACCACCATTAACACTCCCTAACACCTAGTGCATTCCCTAGTGGATTGAATAGTTGTGCGATACAAATACCATTATTAGGCTTTCAGACTTTCGTCTGAAAGCCTATTGTGATTACTAAAATTATTATTTATTATTATTATTTTTTTTTTCGCCGGAGCCTATTTCTCAGTGCCTGTAACAGATACCGATCTGGGACCTAATTCTCTATCGGGAAACCATGTGTTGACTACTTGATAAACTATATTTGAAACTTCTGCGCAGACCGGAAGTGGTCGAATTTCGTGCGGTGTCAAAAAATCAAAAAACGGCCGTAGATTCGTCAATTCTGTACCTATTTTCATACCAATGACATTTTCGGAAACCCTGAGTCTTTTCTCGGACGATAGCAGTTGAAAATTTCGATATTTCGAAACTTCATCGCTGACTTCTTGCGATCGAAAAATGAAAAATGTTGTTTGAGAGACAATTTTTGTTATTTTTCAAAATTTTGAAATTTGACCTACATTTTTGGATACCTGAAGTCCATCCGATTCCAGTAATATAAGTTTCATTCAGAGTTATCGCCCTTTATTTTTCGATTTTTTTCGAATTTTCTACCCATTTTGTGAGCTCGGGTTTCGTTTTATGGCCTAATTGACTTTTCTGAAATTTCTGAGGCATGAAGCCAAATGACCATTGCAAGGAATAAAGCAATTTCAACAATAATCTGTACACCGGAAGTGGTCGAAATAATGTCCGATATTTTGAAAAAAATGCAAAAAATGTGTATTTTGGGGAAAAACGCGATTTCTCCGTCCGATATCAATGGATTAAACAAATTAGGGTACCATTGGACTGCACTAGTATTGTGCTATCGTATGATACCCAATTTGTACGGATACGACGAGCAGGAAGCAAAATATGGCACGCTGAAAATCAAGTATTTTCTGATTTGGAGCGTTTTTGGACGCCTGTATCTCGAAAACTTAACCGCAACTTTTTTTTAAATTTTTTGTATCGAGAGTCCTTTCGGAGGTATTATGCATGAAGCCATCCAATATGACTTTGAAATGTCTGGAATACGATAAAAAAGGGACTGAAAATCAAAAAAAGTCGAAAAATCGTGAAATTTTGGAAAATGCTCTACTATTTTTTTATTTTAAGAGATTTCCAAAAAAAGGTTGTATATTCAGATAGCTGACCTAATTACGATTCTAACGATGTATAATATGTATGTAGTTATTGAAATTTAATTTTCGATATTTTAAATTTTTTGCATTTTTGGCACTTTTGAACATAGTATTTCTCAGAGGCATTTCATCTGATCAGATAATGTAATATATCATTACAGAGCCCCGTGGCTATTTTAGTGCCCAAACGGGCTATTAAAACTATTCCGACAATAATAACCATACCGGAAGTATTCAAAAAATGAAAAAAAATGGTTAAAAACATTGTCGCACTTGCGAGAAACTTGATTTCTCCCTTAGGTAATAGCGGACCAAAAGAACTGAAGTGTCGCTGGATAGCTCTATTAATGGGCCATCATATGGTATCTAAATAATACGATTTCGATGGTAAGGAAATAAATTATTGTATGCCAAAAATCTAGTATTTTCCGATTTTTTAACATTCTGGGACGCCCTTTTCTCGAAAACGACGCCGCAGATTGTTCTTAAACTTTTCTTACTCAAAGTCCTATCGGTTGTCTATATAGTGAATCCAAAATGAAAAGCATTGAAATAATATAAATGGTCCAAAAATGGCCTCAAACTTTGAAAAAAATTGAAAAATCGTTAAATTTTTGGAAACGCTCTTTAATTTACCTTTTTTTCCAAAACTACTCAATGGATGTTTCTGACACTTCTGGTACAGAAAGTTAATTATCCAAAGAACTTCATAAAGCTATCACGATAACGATCGTAAAACCGGAAGTAGTCGAAAAAATGTCCGATATTTTGAAAAAAATTATTTTTTTACGAAAACCTTTTTTATTTATGAATATTTTTTGATGATATTTTACACAGGGTTAAAAATATCATCCTACTTGAGCAGAAATGAGAAAAAAAAATGTCTGGGTAATTTGCGTTAGCCGCCATCGGCTAATTTAGTTTTTCGTGCCCAGAAAAATTATTTATTGTTCGATTTGTATAAAACAAAGTTCATATGCTCCGTGGTCCCAATTGTAATTTTTTTTGTTACGGTGAAATTTTTCTGTCGGCAACGGAAGTGACGTAATATTAACAAAAACTACAATTTTGACCGTTCAGTACCACTTTTTGAAAGCAAATATTATTTTTTTTCAAAATTGATTTAACTAAAAGGATGCACCCTGCAAAGGTGCACATAATCCTTAGCTCAGATTTTTTAATTTCAATTTCATTTTCGGGCAATTTCGAATAAAATGTAAAATAAAGTGTAAAATTCAGTTATTTACAATTCATTCAGCGTTTTCATATTTTGAAATATTTATTTGTAATTTTCATAAACTCGTAGCAATAATCCAGACGAAGAGAATGTATGCGCAAATTAGTTTGTAATATGAGCAGTTGCCGAGAAATATGCAATTTTGCATGCATCACTTTTCACGTTATTTTGCCTATAAAAGAGTGAATTATTATTCGATTTGCAATATTTTTTTTCCATTTGATGCTTAATGCCAATTTGGACTAGGTCAAGCCAATTTTACATTTTCACTGTGACCGGAAATGACGTCATTTGGGCAAAAACTGTATTTTTAACTTAAAAAACAAATATTTTATTCAAATGAGTCTGCCTTATAATATTTTTAAAATTATGATATTTGATTCCCATCAACGAATAGAATGAAGCCATACGACCATACGGATACCACAAAATGGTTTCTAACTTGTGCGGTTACAGGGAAATAGGCGATCTTCTATAAGTCACTTTTCAAGGGTTTTGGTCTATAAAAGTGTCAATTATTATTCGATTTTTATCATTTTTTTACCATTTGATGCCTTATGCCATTTATGACTTCTATGAACTAAATTAACATTTTCAATATCTCTGGAAGTAATGTAATTTTTGCAAAAAACGTATTTTTAGCCTTCAAAACAAACATTTTTTTGAAGGTATTTATATTTATTATTCGTTTAACTTTATAACGTCTGACTCTAATGGGCAGTAAGATTGAATCAATACCATCATATTGATATCACGAAAAGGCTTCTAGCTTGTTCCCTTGTCGAATAATAGCCAATTTTCCCATGGTCACTTTTAAGTTTTATACCTTCTTAATTTCAGTTTATGGGTTATAGGTTGATTATTTATTGCCCGATATGTATAAAACAAAGTTTGTATTTTGTATGTTGCGAATTTTCGACTTATTTTTCTTTCGGCACCGGAAGTGACGTAATTTTGCCATAATTTACAATTTTGACCGGTCTTTTAGCCAGCAAATATTACTTTTACATATGATAGAAGGTGTCACTGAAGCAAAACAACTAAAGTATAGTTTGGTAGCTCAATGGATCGGCTATGGTATAATGAACTTCCTGTATGATTCCTGAAAGCCGGTTCAGTGCTGCTTGCAGGTCTAGTTATTATTATAATTACACAGTGTGTACGGAGCGGTAACGGTACAGGATTGCTTTTTTTCTGTACATTTGTCATAATTGGAACGCGACCCTCGTCTCGAATTGCAATTGGTGCATTGTTAGGCGATGCTCGACAACACCCCTCATTGTTACATTCAGTTTCACCTCGAAATTGTTAAGGTCCAATCTCCCAAACCGAGTTGTCTTCCCTTGCAGTTTACGTTAACCTCTGCTAAGATTCTTGGTATCGAAGGACAATGATAAACAATACAATGGAAACCAAATAAATGACAAATATACATTATTTCGAATTACTATACTAAAATAGAAATGGGGTCATAAAATAATAAAGTATTTACAAATATACAGGGAACTGTTTCGCGAAAGATTATGAGGTTAAAGGGTCGTTACTACGAACTGCGCATGTCACCGTGCTAATTTTTGAATATAAACACGGGGATCTGTTTAACTTTATAACGCGATTCTAAGGCCTAATACATTTACACATGACGAAGCGTGCAAATTAGTTTTTTTGGGAGGGGTAGTAATTGGTGACATTTTCAGCTAAAACTGACTAAAACTCATTAAATGTTTATAACGCCAGGAATTTTTCTGATAGATGCCATTTTCATCACGTAGTTAATCACGTGACCAACGACCTCTAGGTCAACGGGTGCAGTGCGCAAGACGACGACAGAGCCTAATGTTGGATAGCGAGATTTGTGTAGAGAATGGTCAAGGTCGTACTCGTACATGGAGAACCAATTGGATTATAACACGCATGCGCTGATTTACCTAGAATCCGATTCGGTAATGAAATGTCATTTATGTTACGATCCTGATTTGGCTGATCAAGGAATTTTTGGTCACAAAACAAACAAAACAAAAGGAGGATTTAGTCTGTTTAATCGGTATTCTTTTGGTTTCCAGATATCACTTAGTGCCAGAGTTGTTGTCTTTGCTGTGGATATACAAAATAGCCTACTTGTATTGTTGAAAGTATTAGAAAGTATAAATTTGATTTCATTATCGTTAATTCCTACATCTCGCCAAAAAATTCAAAATTGAAGACGACACATACTATGTAACGCTTCCATTATTTAATGCTTTGAACAAAAATTTAAAATGTTTCCGCTATCTATGATTAAAGGGTGTAAAAGCTTTAACATAATATTATCTAGAGTCTTAGACCTTACACACACGAATTATTAACCAATTCCACTCAATAGTGATCTTGTTAAGCCCATGGTGGAGGTGTGTATATATTATTGACTAGAGTGTATTGTGGTCACGTGACCCCCATTGAGTTAACGTTGTGGTAAATAATGACGGAAGTGCCCGGGTGAACGCGACGTAAACAACGGGAAATAGACTGGCGGAGAGGCCCATTAAAAATACAGTGCTAATTCAACAATGTCAACCAAAAAAAAAAATACTGATTGAAATCGTTTTGGTAAACTGGTATCTTTATGGGGGTTTATTATTTAGAATAACTCTGTCATAATGAAGGTGATGCATATGATTTAGGGTAGAACTGACGAAATGATGCTTATTTTATTAATTGAGCAAAGTGGTCGTCCTAGAAAATGTCCAGATCCATAAGTTTTGAAACATGACTCCTCGTAGTTCACATAAAACTTTATTTTGGATGGATCAATTTGTTGGACGATTTGAAAGGACTACTTGATTGAGAACTATAACGTCACCCTGATGATACATAAAGAAATAACATAAATTTTAAAAATAAATAAATAATCTGCTTCTGTCATCAACCAAGAGAATATTATTGGATGGGAAAAAAGGAAAAACTCGAATTCACATTTATGCATATCTGCAGCCTCGTTTTGAATTTTTCCGTGAGTGACGTCAGACGTTGTGCATTTCCCCATAGCACTACTACATCCCGTAATAATTTTGACTAACTGGAAGCATAACCATGGTCAATTGCGTTGGTTGGGCTAAACTAATATCACCAACAATAAATCAGGAAGCACGTGACATTTCTTTTTAATTTCCAAGCGAGGTAACGTACAGAACGCTACGGACACAGCGGTGTCAACGAAGCGAGAAGGGCTGGTCTCCACCAAAATATGCTTCTCTAGTCCAAGATGTGGAAATTCCACAAGAGTTAACCACGTAAAAGACAATCTATTTCAAAGAGGATTAATAATTAATATCTCTGTAAAAGATGATTGCCTTCATTACGTGACGTCACATCACGCGACGTCAATCATTGGTTTAATTGTACGTGCATTGTTAACATAAGACGTTACTGAATCGGGAGGTATATTGAATTTTAGAGGAAAAAAAGATTAACGTAATGAGATTTTTGCAGGAGCATCGATTAAAAAATATCAGGCCCTTTTTTCACAAAATTTAACTGGGAATGAACTAATGAAGTTTTTAACCATTTTTTTGAAAAACTAGTTCGGAGTTTTGAAGCGGGAATCTGAAGAAGAAAATGAAGCATAAGCTTATATTGCAAGAAACTTTCACTTTAATACATCTATTTGATACACTCCGTCTTCAATAATTATTTTTGGTATTTACTGGCACTGTTTTAAGCCTAATTAATCAAATCCGGGGAGTAAAACTAACCGATAAGAAGCTACTAATGGCCAGTTAGTGCATGTCTGTAACTTAAAAACGCCACTCCAATAACAAGCAGACTTATACTCCAAAGATATTTTCCGTACAATACCAGATGTGTATGCAGATATAATACGCAATTTCCACAATAATTAAGTATACATGATAAAAGTTTTGAGTGTTCGGACGCCGTGTTTATTAAATTATTTTACACTATTATCATCATTATACTAATCTAATACTATTTCACTTATAACATATCTTACTTATGAAATGATAATCCACCCTCATTTTGTCCGACATTTAAATAACCAAAACAACAACTCTTTCGCATATTGATATTATATGGCGACGTAGGCTAAATCTTTCCGGTTGTAAAATGGCGTCCAAGCTCCATAGTCTACATGCGATCATGACCACCATACACTCTATAGTCAATTACACCTCTATCAGTTATAGTGACACCCTTCCTTTGCGCGTAACGTTGGTGTTTTTCATGGAATCCAGTACTTTTCAAGTCAGATTGGTTGTCTTTTCTTTCAACATAAATTTAATGACGTGATCTGTTTTGAGAAGATATTCGACAACAATATACTCTATTGCCAGAAATTAATATTATGCTAACATCTGCTCGGGTGACGTTATCACAGCTTCGTATGTGTTCGTCGAATGGCTAGCGACTGTTAAAAAAACCCATCGAGACTTAAACATGGAATTGGCTCTGCATTTGAAAATGAAGTTGTCACATGATAAGCCAGGCCTCTCAAATTCAAGTCACGTGACAAGCAAGTCCCGTTTGTGATTCCATGAAAAACACCAACGTTACGCGCAAAGGAAGGGTGTCACTATAACTGATAGAGGTGTAATTGACTATAGAGTGTATGGTGGTCATGATCGCATGTCGACTATGGAGCTTGGACGCCATTTTACAACCGGGAAGATTTAGCCTACGTCGCCATATAATATCAATATGCCAAAGAGTTGTTGTTTTGGTTATTTAAATGTCGGACAAAATGAGGGTGGATTATCATTTCATAAGTAAGATATGTTACAAGTGAAATAGTATTAGATTAGTATAATGATGATAATAGTGTAAAATAATTTAATAAACACGGCGTCCGAACACTCGATACTTTTATCATGTATACTTAATTATTGTGGAAATTGCGTATTATATCTGCATACACATCTGGTATTGTACGGAAAATATCTTTGAAGTATAAGTCTGCTTGTTATTGGAGTGGCGTTTTTAAGTTACAGACATGCACTAACTGGCCATTAGTAGCTTCTTATCGGTTAGTTTTACTCCCCGGATTTGATTAATTAGGCTTAAAACAGTGCCAGTAAATACCAAAAATAATTATTGAAAACGGAGTGTATCAAAAAGATGTATTAAAGTGAAAGTTTCTTGCAATATAATCTTATGCTTCATTTTCTTCTTCAGATTCCCGCTTCAAAACTCCGAACTAGTTTTTCAAAAAAATGGTTAAAAACTTCATTATAGTTCATTCCCAGTTAAATTTTGTGAAAAAAGGACCTGATATTTTTTAATCGATGCTCCTGCAAAAATCTCATTACGTTAATCTTATTTTCTTCTAAAATTCAATATACCTTCCGATTCAGTAACGTCTTATGTTAACAATGCACGTACAATTAAACCAATGATTGACGTCGCGTGATGTGACGTCACGTAATGAAGGCAATCATCTTTTACAGAGATATTAATTATTAATCCTCTTTGAAATAGATTGTCTTTTACGTGGTTAACTCTTGTGGAATTTCCACATCTTGGACTAGAGAAGCATATTTTGGAGGAGACCAGCCCTTGTCGCTTCGTTGACACCGCTGTGTCCGTAGCGTTCTGTACGTTACCTCGCTTGGAAATTAAAAAGAAATGTCACGTGCTTCCTGATTTATTGTTGGTGATATTAGTTTAGCCCAACCAACGCAATTGACCATGGTTATGCTTCCAGTTAGTCAAAATTATTACGGGATGTAGTAGTGCTATGGGGAAATGCACAACGTCTGACGTCACTCACGGAAAAATTCAAAACGAGGCTGCAGATATGCATAAATGTGAATTCGAGTTTTTCCTTTTTTCCCATCCAATAATATTCTCTTGGTTGATGACAGAAGCAGATTATTTATTTATTTTTAAAATTTATGTTATTTCTTTATGTATCATCAGGGTGACGTTATAGTTCTCAATCAAGTAGTCCTTTCAAATCGTCCAACAAATTGATCCATCCAAAATAAAGTTTTATGTGAACTACGAGGAGTCATGTTTCAAAACGTATGGATCTGGACATTTTCTAGGACGACCACTTTGCTCAATTAATAAAATAAGCATCATTTCGTCAGTTCTACCCTAAATCATGCATCACCTTCATTATGACAGAGTTATTCTAAATAATAAACCCCCATAAAGATACCAGTTTACCAAAACGATTTTGTTTTTAGTAAGACCTTTCAATCAGTATTTTTTTTTTTGGTTGACCTTGTTGAATTAGCACTGTATTTTTAATGGGCCTCTCCGTCAGTCTATTTCCCGTTGTTTACGTCGCGTTCACCCGGGCACTTCCGTCATTATTTACCACAACGTTAACTCAATGGGGGTCACGTGACCACAATACACTCTAGTCAATATTATATACACACCTCCACCATGGGCTTAACAAGATCACTATTGAGTGGAATTGGTTAATAATTCGTGTGTGTAAGGTCTAAGACTCTAGATAATATTATGTTAAAGCTTTTACACCCTTTAATCATAGATAGCGGAAACATTTTAAATTTTTGTTCAAAGCATTAAATAATGGAAGCGTTACATAGTATGTGTCGTCTTCAATTTTGAATTTTTTAGCGAGATGTAGGAATTAACGATAATGAAATCAAATTTATACTTTCTAATACTTTCAACAATACAAGTAGGCTATTTTGTATATCCACAGCAAAGACAACAACTCTGGCACTAAGTGATATCTGGAAACCAAAAGAATACCGATTAAACAGACTAAATCCTCCTTTTGTTTTGTTTGTTTTGGAATTGTGACCAAAAATTCCTTGATCAGCCAAATCAGGATCGTAACATAAATGACATTTCATTACCGAATCGGATTCTAGAATAAGACTCAGTGACCGTGGTAATGGTAAATCAGCGCATGCGTGTTATAATCCAATTGGTTCTCCATGTACGAGTACGACCTTGACCATTCTCTACACAAATCTCGCTATCCAACATCATTCTCCACGCAAGTCTCGCTCTATCAAGCATTCGACTCTGCCGTCGGCTCGCGTACTATATAGGTTTAACCCGGAGGTCATCGATCACGTGATTTACTATGATCAAAAATGGCGTCTGTAAGAGAAATGTACTTGGCGTTATAAACACTTCATGATATTATGAATTTTAGTAAATTTTAGGTGCTATAAACACTTGATGATTTTTCGATCATATTTTAAACATATACCGAGAATTCTTTAATTTGAATTAACCACAGACATTTCTAAATTGATTGTTAGGCCTATCGATCGCGTTGTACAAACAAACAGACGCACGTGTATTCATTCTAAAATTAGCACGGCGACATGCGCAGTTCTTATTTCCGACCGATTAACCTGTGATCTTACGCGAAAGAGTTATGTGTAATATTTGTAAATATATTGTTACTTTGCAATTGTGACCACATTTCTATTTCAATATGGTGATAGTATGAAATATATTATCATTTATTTGTTTTAAATCGTATCATGAAGCATTGTCCATCAACACCAAGAATCTTGGTGGCGTAGTCAATTGAGCCGTTAGCAGAGGTTAGTGTGGACTGCAAGGGAAGACAACTCTGTTTGGGAGATTGATCCAACATTAGGCTCTGTCAGAGCCTTATATAAAGAGAGTCTGGCCAACCCGTGTCCCGATTATGATTGGCTAATGGTGGTCACGTGACACATGGACGCCATTATGTTACCCATCTGAAAAGAATCGTCTGTATAGTAACCTATAATTTGATGTGTTTTAAATTACAATTTACCCGCGTTTTTTTTATATCATTGATCTGTTTTGTGACTGTGAAATGCCACACAAATGATGGGCAAGGGATTTATTTGCACAGGTTCCCCAAAAATGCGAAAAGGCGTCGATTGTGGCAAAAATTACATCTTGTGTAGTGTTAGTAGCCTAGGCCTACCGGTAATTATTATCCTGTCATTCGCGTTTTTAATGATTTCAAGCGACCATAGATTTTCATTGTAGTTTGAAGAAATTCCGAACCTAATGACATATTCACGTCATATAGACCGGGAGCCCAGAGGGTCGAACCTAGACGAACGAGGTACCAATATCTGACCATATAGGCATCTACATACTAACCTGGGATGCACAGACGTGGGCGTCTGCCGGGGCCCAGTCCTTGGGTGTGACCCTGGTGACCCCTATAATGACCCCCAAAATGGGTTAAACTCATACATTCGAGGTACCGGTCAAAACCAATTTTAAACGAAAGAATACATCCTACTGAGTACGAAATGGCCCATAACAGATGATTTTGGCCCTGGGATGGCCCAAACTGACACCCCAAATATGGATCTCAGAGGGCTTGAAAAAAAAATTATATTCATACATTCGAGGTACCAGTTGAAACCAATTACAAATGGAAGAGTATATCCCACTGAGTACGAAATTACCCGTAACAGACGATTAGACCCCTGGGGTTGCCCAGACTGACACCCCAAAGCCAAAGGGGGTGGGGTGGGGCAAAAATAGGGTTTGCTCATACATTCGAGCTACCGGTCAAAACCAATTTAAAATGAAAGAGTACATCTCACTGAGTACACAATTGCTCATAACAGAAGATTTCAGCCCTGAGACTCCCCAAAGTGGCACCCCATCCCAGGGGCTTAAAAAAGGTCATATTCATACATTCGAGTTACCAGTTGAAACTAATTTCAAATGGAAGAGTATATCCCACTGAGTACAAAATTACCCATAACAGACGATTGGGCCCTTGGGATGGCCCAGACAACACACCAAAGCCGAAAAGGGGTGGTGTGAGAGACTGGATGATCATGATACGTGACTTGTGGTTCGACATGTGTGTTACGTCACAAGTTTATCGCGCGCTCTGCACGGACTCAAGACGAGATGAAAACATGCCGTTTAAAGTAGCTCAGTTAGTTCAATTTCTATCATGTACGTTTGTTTGATTCCATCGCGGTAAGGGTCTATCCAATTGTGTATGTTTATTCTAATATAACTCTGTGCTCTAAAACTCAATTTGGTGTTGTTGTTTCTGCCTTCGTCGGCATAGTTCAAGGGGATTGTGATAATTCAGTGACTCTGGAGAGGCCCGCCGCTACATTGTCCGACGAGACGGATTGAATCAGGATTCTGGATCGACACTCATTCTGAAAATTTGGCTCAAGATACAGTCTTTATTCAAGTGTTCAGTCAGTCAAATACAACCTCAAGAAAGTCAGTAAGATTTGTCATTTTTCTTGATTTATTGAACAGTCGCAGGCTTATTTAAATCATGGCTGAGGAGATTGTCAAACATAAGATTGCTCAAAGAAATGGACATCGAACATCCGTCAAAAGGATTATTTCAAAATTAAATGATATTTTGAAAATTGAAGTCGACGAGAGTGCATATTTGGAAAACATGGACACTCTAATTCGGTATAAATCAAAATTGGCTGAGAAGCTTAAAACATTGACAAAATTGGATGAAGAAATCATGGAAGTTTCTCATGCTGACAAATTATCTGAAGAAATTGGGATCGCGGATGAAATTTCTGAATATATTGCATCATACTCTGCAAAAACCAATCGTAGAATTCAAGAATTAGAATCAAAGTTTGAGAATATTAGGCCTAAGTCTGTTAGTGAAAACTCTGTCAAAGATAGTCAAAATTCGCCATCGGATAATTCGGACAAGCCAGATGCTGATGTAATTAGTGTACATGATTCTGATTCGGTTATTGGTGACAAATCTCTAACTCAAAATGTGCCTGGGTCTCAAAATTTTACTGGTAAAGCTACTCCTCCTCAAGTTAAGTTACCTAAATTGACTCTCCAAAGTTTTGCTGGGGACTACGCACAATGGCAACCCTTTTGGGATACATTCGAGAACTCTATACATAATAACCATCAGCTATCCGATGTGGATAAATTTAACTATTTAAAATCTCTTCTGAACGGTGATGCGCGTACCTCTATAGCCGGACTATCTTTAACTTCGGATAATTATTCAAATGCTATAGCCATTCTTAAACGTAAATATGGAAATCGGCAACGTATAATTAGTAGACACACTTCAGATTTGGTTAACATCCCAGTGATATCAGATGTTAACAATTATCGCGATTTGCGACGTTTGTACGATAAACTTGAGGCTAATATTCGAAGCCTAGATGCCATGGGCATTCAGTCTTCAGCCTACGGTACTATTCTTTCTTCAGTTATAATGAGTAAATTACCACACGAATTAAAGGTTGTCATCAATCGGGAAGTTAAAGGTGATGACTGGGATTTAGAAACAGTTATGGAAATCTTTGAACGCGAAATCGAGGCTCGTGAACGCACGGATGTAGCAATGCCATCTAAAAGTTTTGAATCTTCAAATTATAACAATCGGTTTCGTGGAAGACATTCAGGCCAAGGAAATTACAACCAATCGCATCGTCCCATTCAAGGCACTGCCTCAGCATTTTTATCAAATAATTCATATCCGGAATCAACATTTTCCTGCACTTATTGTAGAGGTCCTCATCCATCAAATTCGTGTAAAACCGTACCGAGTTTGGAAGCTCGCAGGGAAAATCTCATAAAATATCGAAGGTGTTTCATATGCCTAAAAAAGGATCATATCAGTAGAAATTGTAACTCTAATAAATTATGCCCAGTTTGCGGTAAACGTCATCATGTTAGCATTTGTGAGGTAGCTCACAATCAACGGAATACGAATTCAAGCAATCTTAATCCACAAGCGTCTAACTTCAATCCATCGGGATCAGTAAATCAAAGACAGGATAATTTTCAAATCGCTCAAAGGAATAACCCATCCACTTGTATGTATAATAACTCTAACACTATAAACCTCAGAATGCCTCGTTCGGCATTTCTGTCCAAACGAGGTAAAGAAAATGCCTCGTTGTCTGCAGTTCCGAAACGAGGTTTTTTAAATTGCCCTTTTTTTGGAACGAGGTATTTTGTTCAGAATGAGGCATGGTAAAATGCCTCGTTTACTAAACGTGTTTTTTCCAAGATAGTTATTAGCGGTATATCGGCCATAAAAATTAAAATTTATGTTATTTAATACGAAAATAAAACCAGTTCAAACTATATTATTATCAGAGAAATTGACAGGACAAGAATACACGCCATCGGCGGAGGTGTAAAACAATTGCAGACACACAGCTATACCTTGATTAATTGATTGCCCCCAATAAAATGTCACAACACCACAGTTGTTTCTTAACACCTATACCTGATTGGGGCAATAAATCAATCAAGGTAGCTTGTGTCTGCAATAGTTTTACACCTCCACCGATGGCGTGTATTCTTGTCTTGTCAATTTCTCTGATAATAATATAGTTTGAACTGGTTTTATTTTCGTATTAAATAACATAAATTTTAATTTTTATAAATTGGCCGATATACCGCTAATAACTATCTTGAAAAAAACACGTTTAGTAAACGAGGCATTTTACCAAGCCTCGTTCTGAACAAAATACATCGTTCCAAAAGAAGGGCAATTTAAAAAACCTTGTTTCGGAACTGCAGACAACGAGGCATTTTCTTTACCTCGTTTGGACAGAAATGCCGAACGAGGCATTCTGAGGTTTATAGTGTAAGCCTACAATTGGCCATCGTTCATTAGTACTTCTTCAAACAGCGCGAGCTCAAACTTCAAATACAACTGCTCCTTCTGATAAGATTTGGGCGAGAATAATCATGGACAACGGAAGTCAGAGAACTTACATAACCTCTAAATTGAGAGACGCTCTCAAACTACAAACAATTTCTAGACAATTTGTGAGAATTAGAACATTTGGAACCATGGAGCTAATTGAACAAGAAGTTGACATAGTAAATTGTGTAATCCATAATAAGGATAATAGCTCTACTTTGGTTCAAGCCTATGTCATTCCTTTAATTAGTCATCAGTTAGAAT
Organism: Patella ulyssiponensis; assembly: GCA_963678685.1. Taxonomy (NCBI): domain Eukaryota; kingdom Metazoa; phylum Mollusca; class Gastropoda; family Patellidae; genus Patella; species Patella ulyssiponensis. Next base: position 76,989,179 of record OY783230.1, read on the forward strand.
ATCACGATGTTGCTACTATTCAAAAACAGTTTCCTCATTTACACAATTTAGAACTAGCCGATTTTGCCGAACCTCGTTCGGATGGGACAATTCAGTTACTCATTGGGTCAGATTATTACTGGAGCATAATTAGTGGCACTGTCGTACGGGGGGAGATGGGTCCCACTGCATTACAATCTTCCATCGGTTGGATTCTTTCGGGTCCGTGTCCTCACAATAATACGGAACACACTTATATCACTACTTTGTTTACAAATTCAACTTTAGATGAACAGTTACATAAATTTTGGGACTTGGAAACAATGGGAATTGCAGACACCTCTATATATGACGATTTGGTAGAGAATATCGTGTTTGAAAACGGGCGCTATCAAGTAGAATTACCGTGGAAACAACCCCATTCTTTTCTCCAAGATAATTATAAACTTTCACTCAAGCGGCTAAGAAACTTGCGCCAGAGACTTTTATCAGACCCTAAGCTTTACTCAGAATACGACTCTATAATTCAGGAGCAGAAAACCCAAGGGATAATCGAACCAATTGACATTTCAACTCCAAATGATGGAACTGTCCACTATTTGCCGCATCATGCCGTGCTTAGGGATGACAAAAGTACCACTAAAGTCAGAATAGTTTTTGATGCATCCGCAAAGGTTAATCAGAATGCTAGCCTAAATGACTGTTTGTATGTAGGTCAGTCGCTTAATCAGAAGATTCTTGATATCATTTTAAGGTTTAGGACATATCCGATCGCACTCACTGGTGACATAGAAAAAGCTTTCTTAATGATAACTCTGCAGGAAAAGGATCGTGATGTGTTGCGTTTTTTGTGGTTCGATGATTTCAGTAAACCCGATCCTCAAATTGTGTGTTATCGTTTTACTCGGGTTGTATTCGGGGTATGTTCATCCCCATTCCTTCTTAACGCAACCCTTAAGTATCACGCGGAAAAGTATATTCAAGATAATCCAGAATTTGTCAAAACATTTCTTAGATCAATCTACGTCGATGATTTCACAAGTGGCGCGCAATCAGAAGACGAGGCATTCGAACTATATAAATCAGCTAAATCAAAACTTCTGGACGGAGGCTTTAATCTACGTAAATTCAAAACTAACTCAATTACTCTTCAAACTAAAATCGACGAGTGTGAATCCAATAGCAATAACTCAGAACAGGTGGATAAATCTATTCAAGAAGATGATGAATCGTATGCGAAACTTATGGTCGGATCTCAATCGGAATCTTCGGAAAATCTGAAAATCTTGGGAGTAGAGTGGAATCCGTCAACCGATGAATTTGTATATAATCTCGAGGGAATATCTCAGTTAGCGAATTCAGTTCTTCCAACAAAACGTAATGTAGTTAGCATTAGTGCTAAATTCTTCGATCCTTTGGGGTTCCTTCAACCTCTAATTGTCATGTTCAAAATTCTATTTCGTGAACTCTGTCGGGCAAACTTGGAATGGGATGACCTTTTAGAAGGTTCTTTCCTTCAACAGTGGACATATTTAACTCGTTCATTATCTTCAGTTCAGTATGTTACTATACCGCGATACTATTTCTCGGACATTAATGAAAATGTAATTAACTCAACTTTAGTGGGATTTTGTGATGCGTCAATGCATGCTTATTCAGCAGTGGTTTATATTAAAGTTAAGACTTCTAATTCATGTTATGTTCGATTTGTGACTTCAAAAACGCGGGTTGCCCCCACAAACAAGCTTACGATTCCAAGATTGGAACTCATGTCGGCCTTGATTCTGTCGCGGTTAATGAACACAATTCAAATTGCTTTGGAACATGAAACAAAATTCGATAATCGTGTGTATTTTACTGACTCGAAGGTCGCGCTATTCTGGATAAAACAAACATCTCGCGAGTGGAGACAGTTTATTCAAAACCGGGTAAATCAGATTAGAACTCTATCAGTGGTTGAAAATTGGTATCATACTCCGGGAAAGGATAACCCCGCGGATCTACCATCTCGAGGATGTTATTTATATCAGTTCATAGACAACCCTTTCTGGATAGAGGGTCCGGAATGGCTTAAAGGGGAACTTCAACTCAGTTCAAAATCTAGTCTTGACCCAATCCCACACGAATGCTTGGAAGAATTGAAGGCTACCGATCGGCACGAGTTAAATCTACTGGCCATCAATCAAACTCCTTCAGGAATATCAACAATAATTGATTGTACCAAATTTAGCTCAACTGAAAAGCTTATTCGAGTAACTGCGTACGTCTATAGATTTATTCGTGTTCTTAAAGCTAAAACTAAATTTTCTCGAAAATTAAATCTATCAGAACTTTGGAACGCGGAAATCGCTTGGATCAAGGATATACAATCTCCATTACCTAATCATCGGAATTTCGAATCTTGGAGGAACGACTTTGGAATTTATTTGGATCAAGATGGACTGTTACGATGTAAAGGTCGTTTAGCTAATGCTGATTTACCTACAACTTCGAAATTTCCCATTCTACTCGACAAGAATCATCCGTTAGTTGAAGTCATAGTTCGAGAAAGTCATGTTAGGGTAAAACACTCCAAAGAGAAGGCAACTCTAACGGATTTGAGATCGAAGTATTGGTTAGTCAAGGGCAGACAGTTCGTAAGAAGGGTGATCAATCAATGTATAACATGTCGTAAATTTGATGGTAAATCGTATAATCCCGTTGCTTCGCCACCACTTCCAGACTTTCGTGTAACCAGAAGCAAACCCTTTCAGTATTGTGAAGTGGACTATGCTGGCCCTCTTAAGATTAAAACTGATTCTACTTCTCCAACTAAAAAGGCGTGGATATGCCTTTTCACTTGCTGTACCACACGCGCTGTGCACTTGGAGTTAGTACATGGTCTAACAACTACAGCATTTATCAGAGCTTTCAAGCGTTTTTCGTCAAGAAGAGGAGTGCCCCATTTGATGGTTTCGGATAATGGTAGCACGTTTGTTTCAGCGGATAAATATCTTCAGACTCTGTTTGATGACGAGGAATTAATCAATTACTTCAACGGCCAACGTATCAAGTGGTCCTTCAATTTAGAGAAGGCCCCTTGGTGGGGTGGCATGTTCGAGCGGTTAGTTCAGACTATGAAGAGGTGTTTAAAGAAAACACTCGGGAATGCTTTGTTAACATTTGAGGAACTTACGACAGAATTGGCTCAAATTGAAGCGGCTTTGAACTCGAGACCAATTTCTTACGTTTCGTCCGAGGATTTTGAGGAACCGTTGACTCCTTTTCATTGAATGCAAGGATTCAGACTTACAGACCTGCCGATTGCAATCAACCTATTGACTCTTACTTTCCGGATCAATCTCAAGAGGAAATAAACAAGAGAGCGATCTATCTTAACACATTATTGGATCATTTCTGGAGGCGTTGGACTAACGAATATCTCTTAGAATTGCGATCATTACATAAGAATCGGAGTGAATATACGCCAACCATAGCAGTTGGTGATGATGTTCTAGTCGAAAACAAGGATTCAAAAAGAGGTCTTTGGAAAATGGGTGTAATTTTACAGCTTCTACACAGTAAAGATGACTTAATTCGGGGGGCAGTAGTAAAAACAGTCACACCTCGCGGAAATGGGAGTATCTTAAATCGACCACTTCAAGCTCTCTATCCTTTGGAAATTAGTAAATCAACTACTTCAGCTAAGTCGAACGAGCAATCGACAACCGAGGAATCTACGGAGCAGCTCAGTGAAGATACTACTGTTGCTGAAGTTCGACCAAAACGGAAGGCTGCGACCGATGCCAACAAGAAGCGTCAAGTTTGGTTAAAGGACTTACAATAATAACTCTTTTTGTTTTCATCATCATATTTATGTGTTTTTATTTCAGATCTACAGACTCTTTTGTTTCATTGCGGTGGTTTTGTATTCCATTCTTTATTTGTTTTTCATGATCACCAGTTTGTATTGCGATGTTTTCGTATTTTGACTCAAACCATCAGAGGGGAGTGTGAGAGACTGGATGATCATGATACGTGACTTGTGGTTCGACATGTGTGTTACGTCACAAGTTTATCGCGCGCTCTGCACGGACTCAAGACGAGATGAAAACATGCCGTTTAAAGTAGCTCAGTTAGTTCAATTTCTATCATGTACGTTTGTTTGATTCCATCGCGGTAAGGGTCTATCCAATTGTGTATGTTTATTCTAATATAACTCTGTGCTCTAAAACTCAATTTGGTGTTGTTGTTTCTGCCTTCGTCGGCATAGTTCAAGGGGATTGTGATAATTCAGTGATTCTAGAGAGGCCCGCCGCTACAGGTGGTTGGGGGGGGGGGCAAAATAGGGTATACTCATAGAATCTGTGGTACCGCTCAAAACCAATTCTCTCTGAGTACGAAATTGCTCATAACAGAAGATTTCAGCCCTGGGACTGCCCAAACTGACACCCAAAACATGACCCCCTGAGTTTAAAAAAGGGTTATACTCATACATTCACGGTACCAGTTCAAACTAATTCTAAATGACTGAGTACGGAATTGTCCAGAACAGACGCTTGTGACCTTGAAACGGCCCAAACTGACGCCATAGTTATGACCCTTGGGGCTTAAAAATGGTTATATTCATACAAACGAGGTACCAGTTGAAACTAATTTTAAATGAAAGTATAGACCCCACTGAGTACATTGTTTTTAAATTATCTGTTATATATGGTCCAGGTTAATTGGTTTCCCTTTAATAGTGTTAAATACATTGATCTTGATAAATCAATAGGTTGCCAGCCCACTGCCTTTTAATGCCTGAAAGAGTTTCCGCTGTGATGGTTCAGTTATAAATGGCCCCCTAATCGAAGGTCTCGCGATTTTATTGTATTTCATTGTTGTGTTTGTGTTGCTTGTTCTTTGTATATCTGTGTACTATTTATATATTTGCATTGTCTGTGTTATCACCCTAGGTGGGAGTGGACGTAAAACCCCAGGAACGAGCGAACATATCTGTATCATTTGCTTGATAACGTCGAGAGTATCCTTGTGGAAACATCGTTTAGTACCTTGTACATGTATATAGACGATTTTGGTCTAAACTGACACCCTAAATTTTACATCCCTAGACTTGAAAAAAGTTATTCTAACAAATCTTACCCCCCCCTCCCCCTCCCACGCTCGCCCCCTTTCTAGATGGAAGTAGATGTAAATCCCAAGGAACGGACGAACATATCTGCATCGTTGGCTTGATAACGACGAGAGTATCCTCGTCGAAACGTCGCTTAGTACCTTGTATAAACTGATTCTGGCTCTGAGATGGTCCTAACTGACATCCTAAATTTTGCCCCCTAGGTTTGAAAAAAAGATATACTGACAAGTTTTGCCTCCTCCCTCCTCCACTTTGATTTGCCGAGGACTGCATGAAATGTTCTGGGCCATTTTTTGAAAAAATTGTACAAAGCCAATGGTTCCATAAACTTTTCTACACTATTGCCAACGATGCTGCAAGGCCTGGATGCCGGCCAGGAAGAATTGTTTTTATTTTTTATCCCCCCCCCCCTAAAAAATTTCACATAGCTGAAATGGTGTCATCTTAACTAAGAAAATGAGGGTTGACATGTTACTTTTGTGTTAGGGTTAGTCCTTTCAGTGGCAGGTATTTGATAGCTGCCCTATAGCCAGTTTTGTCCATTTCCGGTGATTCCTGATGGGTTAATCACAAGATGGTCTGGTATGAAAACAATATTAACACTACAGGTGCAGTTCTTATGTCTATGATTGTACTTGTTGGTGGCAAAAGTCTGTTTCAATCTGGCCTCACAATACCATTTTATGCATTTTGTCAGTTTGAACCATCATCTTTTATGGGTCATTTCGTTATCAGCGAGATGCACACTTTCAATTTAAAATTAAATTGAACTGATACCTCGAATGTGTGAATATAACTTTTTCTCGAGCCTCGGGGCCGAAACCAACTGTTATGGACAATTTCGAACTCAGTGAGATGTACTCTTCCATTTAAAATTGGTTTGACTGGTACTTCGAATATATATGAGTATAACCTATTTTTGACCCTTCGGCTCTGCGGTCCATATTTAGGGTGTCAGTTTGGGCCGTCCAAGGGCCACAAGCGTCTGTTATGGGAAACTTCGTACCTAGTGAGATGTACTCTTTCATTTAGAGTTGGTTTTGACCGGTACCGCGAATTTATGGCCCCATCGTCTTTGGGCGTCGATTTGGGCCATTCCATGGGTCCAATCGTCTGTTATGGATAATTCCGTAATCTGCGGCATATAGTCTTTCATTTAACATTAGTTTCTACTAATAACTCGAATGTATGAATATAACCCTTTTTTCAAGCCGCCCAGGGAGGACGGGGGTCATAATTAGAGTGTCAGTTTGGGCAGTCCCAAGGCCAAAATCGTCTGTTATGAGCAATTTCGCACTCAGTGAGATGTACCCTTCCATTTAAAATTGGTCTTGACTGGTACCTCGAATGTATGAGCAAACTCTATTTTGCCCCACCCCACTCCCCAGGGGTCTAATCGTCTGTTATGGGTAATTTCGTACTCAGTACAGTGTATTCTTTCATTTAAAATTGGTTTTGACCGGTACCTCGAATGTATGAGTTTAACCCATTTTGGGGTCATTATAGGGGTCACCAGGGTCACACCCATGGACTGGGCCCCGACAGACGCCCACTTCTGTGCATCCCAGATTAGTATGTAGATGCCTATATGGTCAGACATTGGTACCTCGTTCGTCTAGGTTCGACCCTCTGGGCTCCTGGTCTAATAGGTTATTATTTTTTTATGAATGAATTTTTAAAGATTTGTTATGAATTGAAAAAGACGCCTTGACAGTGTAGGCCCAAATAGGCCTATAGGCCTAGCCTTTGTTAATTAGTAGATGTTTTTTCGATTTAAATTTCGTCTATATGGCATAAAGTGTTGCGGTTTGTGTTACTTTGTATATGTTTAATGCATCCACGAGTGAATTTTCGAAAAAGATTTATGTACTTGGGAATAACACTTTTGAGTTTGATAGCCTACTGTGTAGGGCCAGGCCTGGTCTGGCCTAGTTAGTAGATGTTTTTCGAATTTTAACTTCATCGATATGGTCATTTTTATTTTCATTTTTTTTATAAGTGATTATGTTTGATATCTCCATCCAGGGGTGAATCTTCAACAATTTATGAGCTTGAGACACACAGTGTAGGCCTAGCAAAGTTCCCGCTTGACTGAAGTCATCAATATTATTAGTTATTCGGATTAAGCCGTTCAGCTTAAAAAAAATTCTTTTTATTCAGATTATTATTTTTCTTTTTCTGGTCTTTGTATGGAGTCGAAGTTTGAAATTCGTTTTCCGGCAATTTTGAATAAATGGCTAAATCATTTATTTTTGCCCCTCTGAATAAAAATTGTACACCAAAATCTACCTCGAATTTGTTCCCATGGTGGGACACAGAGAGAGAGAGAGAGAGAGAGAGAGAGAGAGAGAGAGGGGGGGGGGTAACGTCCACTCGACACAAACTAGATCATATGGTTTAATTTTATTTCAATTATTCGCTTGCGCGAAGGGATCTTTAGCAGTGGGCGGAAACCGGAGGACCCGGAGAAAACCCAGGAGACTGGACAGGCCAACCTACTCCTTGTCACTTACAACCTAGTGGGAGGACCCGGAGAAAACCCACGAGATTGGACAGGCGACCCTACTACTTGTCAATTACAATCGGAGATTCGAAAGAGAGCTAGCGTATGGTACATCCTTAATAATTCGCTTGCGCGGAGGGGGTCTTTTGTAATGGAAGGAAATTGAAGGACAAGTAGAAAACCCACAAGGTTGGACAGGCGACCTACTCCCTGTCACGTAGAATCTTTAGGTCGAAACATCGCCGCTTGATTCAATAACAGAAATTATGATTAAAGCGCACGTGTTAGGTCACACGACCACCCAACGTCTCCATGGAAACACACAAATGATTAAATCCTAAAGATTTCTAATTAGCAAAAGGCACAACCCGGCGCAACTACTATAATGATGTGTTTACAAATAAAGTTTCATAAAGATACTGGGATGGACAGAGCCCGTTTCAAGATCCCCCCCCCCCTTCCTTCGACGCGGGATAATAACATACGATAAAAAATAAATGAAAAATTATATTGGTTCATTGCGGTATTTTTAATGTTAATTTAAAAAAAAATCAGAAACGAAATCGGAATCAATGGAACCCGTTTCAATATTTCACCCTTAAAATATAATAAAAAATTTGTTTCTAATTTCAAAGGTAATCTTTGAATCATTATTCGATACTTTCAATTTAACCTTTAGATAAACAATATATTGGATTATTGCGGTGTTTTTAAATGTTTAAAAGGTAAAAAAAAATAAATATCGTCAATAAAATTTACATATTGTGATTGATTTATTAAAATTATTGTCTACCCCTACACACGAGTGAACATAAAAATACATTTGCACAAATCTAAAACATATAAATCGGTCACACGCTGTACTGCGGCTCTATGTGCAACGTAACAATGGGTAACAAAATGGCGCCCACGACGTCAGTTGGCCAGACTCTCTATATATAAGGCTCTGGGCTCTGTCGTCGTCTTGCGCACTGCACCCGTTGACCTAGAGGTCGTTGGTCACGTGATTAACTATGTGATGAAAATGGCATCTATCAGAAAAATTCCTGGCGTTATAAACATTTAATGAGTTTTAGCTGAAAATGTCACCAATTAGTACCCCTCCCCAAAAAACTAATTTGCACGCTTCGTCATGTGTAAATGTATTAGGCCTTAGAATCGCGTTATAAAGTTAAACAGATCCCCGTGTTTATATTCAAAAATTAGCACGGTGACATGCGCAGTTCGTAGTAACGACCCTTTAACCTCATAATCTTTCGCGAAACAGTTCCCTGTATATTTGTCAATACTTTATTATTTTATGACCCCATTTCTATTTTAGTATAGTAATTAGAAATAATGTATATTTGTCATTTATTTGGTTTCCATTGTATTGTTTATCATTGTCCTTCGATACCAAGAATCTTAGCAGAGGTTAACGTAAACTGCAAGGGAAGACAACTCGGTTTGGGAGATTGGACCTTAACAATTTCGAGGTGAAACTGAATGTAACAATGAGGGGTGTTGTCGAGCATCGCCTAACAATGCACCAATTGCAATTCGAGACGAGGATCGCGTTCCAATTATGACAAATGTACAGAAAAAAAGCAATCCTGTACCGTTACCGCTCCGTACACACTGTGTAATTATAATAATACTAATGGTATTTGTATCGCACAACTATTCAATCCACTAGGGAATGCACTAGGTGTTAGGGAGTGTTAATGGTGGTGTCTAAATAACCACGTTTTCGCTTTGGATTTAAAACGATTATATACAGCATATTTCCTTCTGCATAAACGGTAAGTACCAGTAGGCCTTCTCAAGGCACTGCACTACACACTGGTGAGATTTATAAACACTCGCGATAACCTATTGACATCTTTATTTTTGCTATTTTAAAAGACGTTCTTATTCCAGGGGCGATTCCGTGTTTAGATAGGTATGTGATAGCTTAATGTATTATGTTGCTAATTATTAAAGTTCAATAGCCATACACATATGTGAAAGAATTGACTACACATAATATTCTATCTTAATTTCTGTACACCATCCGTGTTATTTAAGTACATTTTATATAAAACAGTAGTGTTTAATTTCTATGCACCTTCCCTGTTATAAGTTATTAGATTATCTTTTTGTTGCAGTTTTGTTTTCTGTACTTGTTTAGGCTTTGCGTGGTGATGGGGTAAAACTGACCAAATCTTTGGCGGCGCGCAACTTCTATCATTCATGACGTCATCGAACAAACAGGAAACGTTGCATTACGTCTATTTTTAGTCTCAAAGGTACACCATGTGAATAGATCTGTATGTGACGTCATACACCCTTTCCTCAAATGGATTCGTCCTTACATTTATAAAAAGAAACACCATTTGTCTCTCAGCAGAATGGCTGACGGTGCACCAATCATACGCCTCGAAGAAAACCACAACGCGGACAACTTCGTGTTTCTCAGGTTAATACTTTTGCAGTGATTACCCTGACGGTATCTTCAAGTGTGTTTTTTCTTGTGTTTGTTTCTTTGATTTCTTTTGTAACCATAAAAAGTTTTGTTCAATAAAATGCTGTGTCAGCAAAATATGTGTCTGTTTTTTTGTGACGTCACGCTATTCTGGTTGGTTGGAAAATGATGTCGTCCCTACACCTTAGACTCGTCCCGTCTCGAGCCATAAACAGGAGGGTCAACGCCAAAAGAAGTCACAAACACCATGGATCGTAAAGATTATCGATATTGTACCACCTGTCGGGGGTATTACCCCATGTTTAGGGGGAATCGGCCAGATGCCGATTACTTGATTTGCTTTTGGTGTGGGACAGAGATTGGAAACACCTGTCATACACGGAGCAAGCATTTGGTCAAATGCACAAAGAAGCCCAATCGGTGGGAGCAGCCGAAGTGCTCCTGCTAACCCTCACATTGTGAGACCAACGGCCCTTTTCAGGGCC